>OZ038519.1:34014898-34054898 GCA_964036315.1 Acanthosepion esculentum | reverse complement strand
CCCTACCCTGCCTTGACTTAACCTTTTTCGAAAGTAACTCATATTTTGATACAATCCTTGTCAGTGAAAATTAATACCCTACCACCCCTTGTTAAAATGATTGGATTTCCCCGTATCCTTAGAAACTAATATTGTTAATTTATGTGCTTATAAAACTCAGTAAATTTCAAAATAAGTTATTCCAAAATTCGCTTGAAAATGAAATAGGACTAGCGGCTTTAATTTAATTCTATAATTGAATTTGAAGCTTTTAGTTACCGTTTTTGAAACATGGTAATTCCTGTGTAGCGATGGAACCATATTTTGAAATTAATAAAGTTATTATATTTATGCTCTGTAGATTTGAATTGAGCACTGTTTTGCAAAAATAAAAATATTAATAAGAACACCGGATTATATATCTTACTGTTCTTTCTCTTTATTATAACATATATATATATATATATATATATATATATATATATATATATATATATATATATATATATATATATAACGTCTTTATCCACTGAGACATTTGTCCTTGAGGAGTTGTGAGTTCAATACCAGGCCACAGCAATGGTGAACCAAAACTTGGAGAGGTGAGTTAAACTGAGACATCCGGAAGAGGCATGACATGTGGAACTAGAACAATCTGCCTCGGTGGACGAAATAAAGGGTTCGGTTCGAAATTCCACTCAGCTGAAGAAGGCCGGACCGTACAACGGCCGAAACGTTGTGAATATGACAATGAAGATGAGGATAACAGTCCGAATAATGTAAATAAGGCAAATAATAATAATACATCCTCTCATATATATATATATATATATATATATATATATATATATATATATATATATATATATATATAAAAGGCTCAAACACTAATATTCCATGGTTATAATTTATTACATTGGAATCGTAATCTCGATCCAATTCATCAGACCTACAAATTCAAAAACAAATTGGAAAATATAACTCCGGGTACAAAAAACAAAATTTAAGTGAGACTGTATATGTGGGAGTGGGAAACATGTGTGAGAGAGAAATGTATGAACGCTCTAGAGAGAGGTGGAATAGAAGAAAGAAGAACAGGAAGGCGTAAAGAAGAGAGAAGTTTTAAAGAGAGGAGTTAAATAACGGTTTAAATGAGTGAGATACAGATAAATATGAATTATTTTCAGATGCATAAGTCGCTGCCGATTCTTACTCTGTCCTGGACATTGAGTTCTACCTGGATTCTATCCTCTAGGAAAATTATATATATATATATATATATATATATATATATATATATATATAATAAAAAGACTTAAACACTAATATTCACACAGATTCAAAACGGGAAAAATTGGTGAGAGTATGTGGGGACCCGTGATCTATATAGAGGGGTAACAGACGAGAGAGACATGTGTGTGTGTGTGTGTGTGTGTGTGAGTGTGTGTGTGTGTGTGTGTGTGTGTGTGTGTGTGTGTCTGTGTGTGTGTTTTTTTTTTTTTACCACTAATATATATATAGCGCGATGGAGTAATGGATAGCGGCTCGGATTGGGAAAGGTGTGAATCCTCTTCTTCTCCCTGCAGCTATGGGTAATTAGCAGGACAGACTGGGTTCTATAGCCTCGGATGGCAACTGGTCTAGGAGAAGGACAACTCTGAATTCAAAACCTGCGGAGGGTTATTTGAGGACCCTGTGGCACGTAGTGCACCAGGTCTCTGTATTCGGCCCTTCAAAAAGGTTGGATTGTCCTGCACGAAACCTTCACCACTATAATCAAATCTCATGTGCTGTTGTCGAGTATATATATATATATATATATATATGGCGAGCAGTAAAATTGTGCATAAGCTAATCTGCATTTCAGACATTTAGTTTTCCTTGGGCGAAAGCCTGAAGTCAGGCTTCATAATTATAGATTTTTCTAAAAATTGGTGATGTCCAAAATTATTCGCCCCCTCATCCACCATAATATTGCTCTACGGCAATTACAGTGTGTTTTTTCTTTCTTCTTAATTTGATATTTAATACACACAAATAGTATTGATCTGATTCTATGCCATTCTAAAAGGTGATGAAGAAGATATCTGAGTGCCACGTACCGCGAGAACTCATTCGTTCTGCAATCAAGGCGAAGATGGTTGAACTTGACAAGAAACTCCAGATGAAGACAGCCGATGCATACAAAGAAGGCGATAGATATAAAACACTTTCCAAGCGTTTAAATGTTCCTAGATCGAACATTCGTATCATTATCAAGAAATACAAAACTCATTGCGTTGAGAATAAATTAAGGGCTGGCGGGAAAATGGTTAATTTCCCAGAGCATGAAATAGAAAATTGTTAGATATGTCACGAAAAACACTCCCTTAACGACAAAGAACATTGACAGCAGCGATGTAAAGATATCAGAGTTGAATGTATCGGCGACGAAGATACTCACTAGATGCTTTCATCGAGCCGGACGTCAGGCTTTCGCCCAAGGAAAACTAAATGTCTCAAAATGCGGATAAGCTTATGCTAGAAGCCATTTAGAAAATGAGGGTAAATACTGGAACTCTGTTTTTTGGTCAGATGAAACCAAACTAGAATTATTTGGTCACGTGAACTCCCGTTATGTATGGAGGAAAGTGAATGAAGCTCATGAACTAAAAAAAAATACCCTCCCTAAAATTAAACACGGTGTTGGGAACATTCTACTCCGGAGATGTTTTGCTGCTTCTGGAATAGTAGAACGAGTGAGAGTACAGGGCATCTTGGATAAAGAGCAATATTTGTCTATTCTTAAAAATAATATCACAAATTGCATGAAAGCTGTCTTTAGGGCGTCACTGGACGCTTCAAAATGGCAATGACGCGAAACACACGACACGAATTGTTACAAAATTCGTAGATGACAGTAAAATTAAAATACTGGCGTACCCCGAACAAAGTCCAGACATCAAACTCACTGAAAATCTATCGATCATATTTGAAGAAAAAGTAAGAGAAAGAAGTCCTTCAAATTTGGAGGAACGAGGAGTTATTGCCACGGAAGAATGGAACAAAATAATTATCAGTGTCTGTAGTGATCTTTTAAGGAATTATCAAAAATGATTAAAGGCAATAATCACGAATAAAGGTTACACAATTCATTACTGAGGCAAGATGGCCAATAAGTTTGTCGTATGTCAAATAGTTTTTTGTGTTTTTTTTTTATTATTGTTTGAAATTAAAACAAAAAAAATGTTGTGGGCATCACTGGACATTTTTTGAAATTCGTTATTCGTGAAAAAATGCATATGAAGTTTCCATAAAAATTTGCAGTATTACAGCCTTATTTGTAATTATGGAAGGGATGAATAATTCTGTCCACAACCGTGTATATATATATATATATATATATATATATATATTTAAAGACATTTATATTATGTTTAACGTTCTTTTTATAGATACAAGTATTTAAGCAAATGTTTAACGTTCTTTTTATAGATACAAGTATTTAAGCAAAAAGAACGTTAAACATTTGCTTAAATACTTGTATCTATAAAAAGAACGTTAAACATTTGCTTAAATACTTGTATCTATAAAAAGAACGTTAAACATTTGCTTAAATACTTGTATCTATAAAAAGAACGTTAAACATTTGCTTAAATACTTGTATCTATAAAAAGAACGTTAAACATTTGCTTAAATACTTGTATCTATAAAAAGAACGTTAAACATTTGCTTAAATACTTGTATCTAGAAAAAGAACGTTAAACATAATATAAATGTCTTTAAATAAATTGTCGGACTATGTCCAATTCTAATATATATATATATATATATATATATATATATATATATATATGTGTGTGTGTGTGTGTGTGTGTGTGTGTGTGTGTGTGTGCGTGTGTGTGTGTAATTTGGATGCAACTTTTCTTTTAAACATGTTGTGTTGAATGTCAAAGACAACATAGTCCTGCATATTCTCATTTGAATTAGAAAATATGAGAAAATTCAAGAGAATATGCAGGACTATGTTGTCTTTAACATTCAACACAACATATATATATATATATATATATATATATACATATATATATATATATATATATATTTATATATATATATATATATTGTGTATTTAGGCAGCAATCCTTCTTTTATACATGTTTCGTTAAAGACGACAGACAAGGTACTGCGACTAAGCTTTTTATGTAATTTTTCTTGTGCTCGAACAAGTGTTTTCTGGACACAGAGTGTGTAGAAACTCTCCAAATGTTCTGTAATTCCGAGCGCTTTCGGCTATACTTTAAGCCATTATCAAAGATGATTTTATTTTTACTTTTTAACTGAATGTGTGGGTTGTTTGTATGTATCTAGAGTTATAGGGAGGGATTTCTGAGATCATCATTAGAGGTGCAGTTGGTAAGGCAAATCTGCACCCTGAGGATGATCCGAGAGAGAGATGAGAAGTAATTGGAAAATTTCTTGCCTCATTTCATTGTAATATACGGAAAAATATTCGTGAATATGAAAGGATTATGATCAAAATAAGCAGACATAACGTTTGTAATTTATTCAACCAAACATATTGTTGAAACTTGACTAATGCATGGGAATAATAATGCAAACACAAAATGTAGTTAGAATGAAATGTATTGAAACAAGACAGTGTACACAATATTTACATATAGTCTTTTGTATATTTCTGGGAAGACCGTTCCTGGAGAATGTGTTTACTAAGTCGCACTCGGGCAGAGTCTCTAGTTGGATCTCTTGATTTCCCTCCATGTCTTCCGGTACCAACCATATTTATATCGTCGGTACTCCTCTATGCAAATTAGGTGGATCCTACCACAACAGACACACACACGCACGCACACACACACACACACACACACACACACACACATATATATATATATATATATATATATATATATATATATATATATATATATATATATATATATATATATATATGGGCGCGTGACCGAGTGCTTAGAACGTTCGCTTTCTGGCAATGAGACCCGTGTTCGAATCTCACCATGCTCGAATTGTCAGGAAGGAGACTTCCTGATGTTATCGGTCTGGAGAAGGGACGATCACAGCGTGCGACACCTTTGGCAAGTGCCTAAAAACCATACCACGGGTTGACCCAAGCTTTGTGAGTGAAATTGTGTAGACGGAACACTTGGGAGCCGTCGATAGCTGTGCTAGCACGAAGTCACAAGACATCGTGCCCGAAGGTTTGAATGTGCTGGCGTTGTTCAGATTGTTGATGAAGATAAAACGCTATCTCCCAGAAACTGTAACTAAGGTCTGCTCAGTGTAGTTGCAGTATAAATTATAGGTGGGCTCTGGGGGTGTTGAGCAAACACAAATGTGCCTGAGCGAGAGTCTGCAATAACCGCCTCAGTTTCCTCGAATACGAATGGCCAGCTATTATTATTATATATATATATATATATATATATATATATATATATATATATATATATATATTCGGAGGACGAAAATTTTCTATGAAAATTTATCGGGCATTCAAGCCGATAAATGTTGTTTAATACTGTTTATTATAAAAAACAGAGCATTTACTTAAATATTTAAATCTATAAAAAGAATGTATAAACATAAAAATGACTTAAAATAATTGTCGGACTTTGTCCAGTTCATAATGTGTGACGTCATTTGTTAACATTTGATACGCCATGAGCAGTTATGAATGTACGTGAGAGATTCATGGAAGATTAAAGTTTAAAAACAGTAAAATCGACCTGGCTAACCGAACGCTCCTCTGTGGCCGAAACGGTTAAGGAACGTCAGGCTATATGACGGTTCTGAATAGGATACAGGTTCGATTCCTGTCGGAGGACGAAAATTTTCTATGAAAATTTCTCGGACATTCAGGCCGGTAAATGTTGTTTAATACTGTTTATTATTAAAACAGAGCATTTACTTAAATATTTGTATCTATAAAAAGAATTTATATATATATATATTTTATTGCCTATGGGGTGTGTGTGTCGCCAAGAAATGTACACTCTTCCGGTATATCTTCGGACGTTTGAAAATACGCACTCTTTTCTCACTGAAACCCTTCTTTAAATCTTCTCTCTGTTAAATTTTAATGCCCCCTCCACCTTCGGACCTACCTGCCTCTCTCGTCTGTTACCCCTCTATAGAGATCTCAGGTCCTCCCATACTCTCACTAATTTTTCCCGGAGTTGTTTTTCTGTTTCATTTTTAAATTTTTAGGTCTGATGAATTGGATCGTTCTTACGATTCCAATGGAATAAATTATGACCATGGAATATTAGTGTTTAAGTCTTTTTATTATATATATATATATATATATATATATAGAGAGAGAGAGAGAGAGAGAGAGAGAGAGAGAGAGATAAAAAGGCATGAAACTGGCAGCTACCATGCATTTGGATTTCGATGTTAGTTTTTGGTAATGACTGAGAAGGTCCTTTACGTTTGTGGGACATATGTCAGTTTATTGGAAAATTAAGAAAATACAATAAGAATAATGAAACAGACAGAGCGTTGATGTTAACAAATCTTATTTAAGTGCATTCATACATTCCGAAATGTACCATTCAAGGAGAAAGGCAACTGAAATCAAAACTGACTTCGTGTCGCACTTTGTGCAACGTATTCAGTTCTTCCCGAAAAGCGTACCCTCTTCTGCACAAGCCTTCACCTTCTTTATGTGCCTTGCCCTTCAGGGCGTAAACGATCATGGCTCTCCACAATTTCCTGCCCTTCGTCGCTCTTAATAAATTTTGTCTTTTTGTTTTCACGCCTAAATCTTGTTCTGCTATCCATTTATTTATGCTCACCAAATATGCTGTGCGTTATTTTCCCCTGTCCCTCTTGCCATCAATATGTCCTGTGAGCATCAGATTTTCCAAACCCTCTTTCCTCATTATGTGACCTAGAAATTTCAACTGTCTCTTCTTGATGTCAACTATAAGTTTCCTTTTTGTTTCCATTTTCTCTAAAACTTCGTCGTTGCTCACATATTTCGGTATTCTCAGCAGCCTTCTGTAGAACCAGATTTCTGTTGCTTCGAGCCTGTTCATCTTTGAAGGGATTGTCCAGCATTGACTGCTATATAGGAGGACTGATATTACGCAATAGATCGGTACTCTTTTTTTTGTTTCTGTTGCTTCAAGTCTCTTCTTCATCTTTGAAGATAGGTTAAACAAGTGTATTGAAACAACAGATATATACAAAGCAAGAGTGTTAGTAATAAGCAGATAGAGGTGTACGTCTGAACGCTAGGCTAAACACTGTGTCTTCAAGTTCGTATTTATGAGAGGAGGAAGAGTTCATTCTACTGTAGGAGGGTTTACCACAACAATCTTTGAGGGGATTGTCCAGCATTGACTGCTATATAGGAGGACTGATATTACGCAACAGTTCAGTACTCTTTTCTTTGTTTCTGTTGCTTCAAGTCTCTTCTTAATCTGTGAGAAGATTGTCCAGCATTCACTGCCATATAGAAGGACAGATATCACATAAAAGTTCAGTACACATTCTAACGAAGTTTTCCTGTTTCTTAATACTCTACTTAGTTTTTTGAATGCACCTTTGGCCATCTCAATGTGCCTTCGGATTTCAGTGTCACATTTTCCGTCCTCTGATAAAACACTCCCCACATAGTTACATTTTCGTACTTGTTTGATTTTGATATCCCCAATTTGTAATTTGCATTTTGGGCTGTTCATTTTGCTAACAAACTTGCAATCTGTCTTCTTGCAGTTGATACTTAGTCCTTTCTTCTCGCTTTCCTTCACTAATTTCTGTAGGAGGCTTTTGTATTTTATTTTTCGTATGCCGTATATACTCGCGGATAGGTCGCCCCACCATATAGATCGCACCCCTACTTTATGGCTTAATAATTGGTGATTTAATGTTGACTCGCAGATAGGTCGCACTATAATCTGGGGAGTTGCACAGCTCTTTTTAAACGAAAAAAAAAATTATTCCTGTCTGAATAATAATAGCAATAATAATAATAATTATTATTACCCTTTCATTCATTTGTTTTGTTTTTTTTTTTGTTTTGTTTTTTTTTTACTTCTAAGTTTATTTAAGGGACTTCAGTTTGCTATGTAAATTACTTCTCCTACAGAAAATTAAAAAAATTTTTTTTTGTTATTCTTGTTCTGGAGAGTATAAAAAATAGAGAAATATTGTAGATACCCGAGGATAGTAAAGAGATAGGTCTCCCCCACCCACCAGATCAGTCGCACCCCTACTTTATGGCTTAATAATTGATGATTTACTGTTGACTCGCAGATAGGTCGCACTATAATCTGGGGTGTTACACAGCCCTTTTTAAACGTAAGAATTATCAGATACCTACCTTTATTTCTACCTTTATTTCAAAACTTACAATTATTAATACACATTTGCCATTAAAATGCATTTCGTCATTCATCATGTAAACAAAAGGAAGTAACTGTTGTACTAGTATTTTTATATTTGTCGCATATTATTTTTTATATCGAGTCAACTCGACAAAAAAGAAAAGAATGTAACTATCTCTTCTACCCAAACGGCTTCTTTACCCGCACTGCCCATCTGTGGAACATTTTTGTTACTTTCATTTGTAAGCCCTTATAATGTGACAGATTTTTTTAAAAAATCTTTTTATGAATATCTGATTTAGTTCCATCCATTTTCCTGTCTGAGGAATTATTATTATTATTATTATTATTATTATTATTATTATTATTATTATTATTATTATTATTATTATTATTTCCTTTGATATCTGGCGTTTACACATTTCTTTCCGGGTCCCGCCCAGGGACCTAAGGTTAGAAATGGCATCATAACACTTTCCACTTCAAAAAAAAAATATTACATAGATAAAGCCCTTCGTAAAGTGAGGGCTGTACTTGTGAGAACAATTTTTTGTATCTTTTTGAGGTATGGACTTCCAGGAATCCCGTCAATTAGTCTACTGGAATCTTTTCCAACCAATCCTAGGGCTCCAACTACAACAGGGATTGTAGATGTTCCCATTTGCCACATTTTTGAGATTTCTATTTCAAGGTCCTTGTATTTTGACAGCTTTTTGAATATCTTCAAAGATACATTGCAGTTTGCAGGGACTGCCATATCAATAAGGAGGCACTTTTTTGTTTGTGGTCTCTATTATTATTATTATTATTATTATTATTAATATTAATTACCTTTCATTCATTTATTTTATTTTATTTTTTTACTTCTGTAGGAGAAGTAATTTACATAGCGAACTAAACTCCCTTAAAACTTAAATTAAAAAGAATTTTTTTTGTTATTCTTGTTCTGGAGAGTATGAAAAATAATTGAGAAATACTGTATATACTTGCGGATAGTACTCCCCCCCCCACACACACACCCAGATAGGTCTCCACAGATATGTTGCCCCCCCATAGTTTATGGATTAATAATTGATTATTTACTGTTGACTCGCAGATAGGTTGCACTATCTGGGGAGTTAGACGGCCCTTTTAAACATAAGAATTATCACTCAGATATCTAGCTTTATTTCAATCAAAACTTACAATTATAAAGACACTTTTGCAGATCGATTTCCATGTTTTTCTGCATAATTTAGTACTTTTAATTTAAAACCTGCTTCATAAATCTTTCTTTTACTCATAATTAGGGTTTGCAACAAAAATGATAAACTATAAATTTGGCTACCAACTATATCACTGCGCAATGCAAAATAGTGCAAACGTTTTGGTTACTAAATTCATGCGCTTTGTTATTTGTAAATAACACTTAAAAACGCCTTTTAATGTTATATGAAACAACCATTAAAGAAAAAAAGAATATATTTCATTTCTTTAAGTCATATTTTCCAATGTATTTTTGACAAAATATATATATATTGCAGAATGTATCGTGGGACTATTTTTTTCTTTGTCAATAAACATCTACACGAGGTTCCTTAAGTTATGTTTAGTGTTTCCGTCGAGTACGATGGCCCCGACCGAATTGTGACTGATGGATCAATGAATATTTTAATTATTTATTTATTGTTATCGATATGTGAATCTAGCAGCATGAGGTAATTTTAAAGCAGTGGGTCAGTCTATATGATAGATAAATTGTTTCTATACGAAGAAAACCTACAGCTTTAGTGTTTTATGGGTATCATTTCCGATTTCTCAGAAATCATGATGACAAGGTATTAGGTTGGTGCAAAAATAATGTCGTTTTCTCACATGAATTTGAACGTCAAAAAACGACATTATTTTTGCACCAACCTAATAATATTGTTTTCCATTGATGTCGAGCGGATAGGTCGCACCCCTGATATTTTGTGAGTACGGTAATCACATCATGTGTGTGGTGGGCTAGTCTGGCTGTTCGGATCTCAGAACTAAGTCACCGGACCCAAATACGTCGAAGACGACGGCAATGTTCACCCTGTATATTATTCAGATAGTGTGAGACCTGGTGAACGCTGGAGATATTCTGTTTGATTTCTTCGTGCAATCCACCTGTCTACAAATATCACAAGTTAGGCCCTCAAGTCGGTTGTGTGGAGGTGTCCGACTTTACTGTCAAAGAGCTCTGGAATTCTGAACAGTTCTATCTAATTTGCGCGAGAGTGGAACTGTTTGAAACTCTCTTCTGAACTTTCTTTGCACTTCAAATGCACTTTTCAAATTTCCAGTAGCAATTTAGGATAAATCTCTTTTGGTTCAAAGCCTAATGGCTGCCATCATTATTTCTAATGGGTTATATCTGAAAAGAAATAAAAATGGAGTTATCAACTAATAAAGTGTCAATACATTTTCCGGATACAATATATATCAGATAAGGATATATATTTTTATATATCAGGAACAACATTGGGGGGGGGGGGAATATATGACAAAGTTGAAATTTTTTTTTTTTTTTTTTGCGACGCGTTTCGTCCTTAGTCCGATGAATTCCTAAGGGTGAAACGCGTCACAAAAATGTTTCACCTTTGTTTTATATATATATATATATATATATATATATATATATATATATATATATATATATATATATATAAAACAACTAAAATTTGTAAATTAAAAAAATATAATTTTTTTTTATGAAAGTATTTATTTATATTTTTTATATATATATATATGTAATTTCTATATTTCAGATCGACCTCGATCTTTCATCAGAAATAACTGGTTTTAGAGGTTTGTTTACAAGTAGCGTCCGACGAGTTCGAATATTTTTAAAGTAAATCTAAGTGTAATAATATTTTTAGATGTGTAAAAATTTTTTAACTATATCTAAAAAAATGTTTAAGTATTGAAATATTTATAAAGTTTTAAAATACCCAAGTCTTTATTTAACCCTAGTTTATATGTATTTAATTTTAAAATCCAGTATTTTTCTTTTTTTCTGCGTGTGTATGTGGAACTGAAATCAGAACCTATCAATAAACATTTACAGTTGTCTAGTGAGTGTCCTGATTGATTAAAGTGTTCAGCTATGGGGGAATAAGGATTGTTTTGACGTATGGATTGTTTATGATTGTTGAAGCGAAATCTAAAATTATTTCCAGATTCACCAATATATCCACTATTGGGACATATTGTGCAGAATAAATAGTAGATTATGTTATGGCTATCACATGTGAGGCGTGGTGGGTGTATCTTGATATTGCTCTTCCGTGCTTATATATATATATATATATATATATATATATATATATATATATATATATATATAATATATATATATAAGCACGGTGGAGCAGTGGGTAGCGGCACGGATTGAGGAATCGGAGAATCCAGTCGAATCCATTATATTCACGTACGTTGGGAAAGGTATTAATCCTCTTCTTCTCCCCCCAGCTATGGGTAAATAGCGGGACAGACTGGGTTCTATAGGCTTGGACAACTCTGAATTCAAAACCTGCCGAGAATCGTTTGGGGACCTTGTGGCACTGTATTCGGCCCGTCAAAAAGTGTAAAGGGTTCTGCACAAATCCTTCACCACTATAATCAAATCATATGTGCTAGTGTCTAGGCTGTCGGTTCCTAGGAACTGAGCTGCTTGACCCTCATACGTCGAATACGACAGAAGAGTCCAGCATATATAGAGAGAGACGCAGAAGAACGTATACACACTTTAGGAAAGCAAAAAGCGACTTTCGTAGTTTTATCGAATTCCGATAACACAGTTTACTGTAGTACGATATTTTCTCGACAGATGGCATTAACCTCACGGCTGTAGCATCAACAAGTCCTAAAGGATGTTGTGTATCACAGAAAACCGACTATATTGGCGGCCTTTAGACAATAAATTGAAAATGCATGTGTAGCAATCCCACTGGATACTTTAGCCAACGTTGCCCGATCCTTAGTTTGGCGTACTAATAAATATCTAGAAGCTAAATGCCGCCATTTTGAGCATCTCTTCTGATTGTAGAGTCCAAAGTTAACTTGTATTAATCTCGTGATGTCTGAATAACTACAGTATTACAATTCTGTTTAGCAAGGTCGATTTTACTGCATGGGAAGATTGTAGTTTAAAAGCAGTAAAATCGACCTTGTTAACCAGACGCTCCTTCGTAGCTTAACTTCGTCAGGCTATATGACGGTTCCTTATAGGATACAGGTTCAATTCCTGTCGGAGAACGCATATTTTCTATGAAAATTCTCGGACGTTCAGGCAGGTAAATGTTGTTAATATTGTTTATTATAAACAGAGCATTTACTTAAATATTTGTATATATATAAATAACGTATAACAAGAATATAATTTTATCATATAGACAAAAACATTTTACTCACTACAAAGATGCAACTTGGTTTCAGTGCATTTCAAATGCACATCAACGGGTGAGGGTCGAAAATGGCTATCGAAAATGGTAGCCATTTTCGACCCTCACCCGTCGATGTGCAGTTGAAATTCACTGAAACCAAGTTGCATCTTTGTAGTGAGTAAAATGGTTTTGTCTATATGATAAAATTATAATAAATAAATAATTATGGCTCTACTATCTGTATCGAGCTCTTTTTTTAATTATCGCTGTGAACGTTGGAATTTATATAATACTTTCGTTCTCATCGCATCGGATATATATATATATATATATATATATACGCCCAGACGGGCTAATTGGCGCACACACTCGAAATAACAAACTCACGCATGCACTATGAAAAACAAAAAAAAACTTGCACCAAAGAAAAGTGCATATAAAAAAGAAAAACCGAGAAGTATCAACAGTCAATTGCTTATGCCCCCCTGACGAGTAAAATATTATGTCCCTTGTATGCATGTAAGAGGTGAGAGGTGCAGTTGAACGAGAGACCAACAAAACTCCTTGAAACACCAAAGATGAACTGAAGGCAAGGCATATGGCAGCATTCACCAAATTAAATAAGGAGACCATCAAGAAGAGATGCAGGACATCCTGATGTCGTCTGAAGCCCCTGGCTGAAGGCAGTGGCGATTTTAATGGATAAATTTGCACTTTAGTATTTCAATTTTTTTTTTGTGTCTGTGTAATTTTGGTAAATATATCTGTTGAAATGAGATGTCAGTGTTATTTTCATGTTTGCGTCATTTAGACGACAATTTATCCATCGCATCCGGTATACAGAGTAACCCGGATATGAGACCCGGATATAAGAGAAACTCGGATATAAGAAACATTTTCTCTGGTCCCAAATTAGAGCCTGTGTTAATGTATATATAATAGACCAAACCCGGATATAAGAGACTCCTTCTTCGGTCCCGACAACTCTCTTATATCTGGGTTACACTGTATCTGTTAAAATGAGATGTCAGTTGTAATTTCGTGTTCGCGTCATTTAGACGACAATTTATCCATCGCATCCTGTATATCTGTTAAAATGAGATGGCAGTGTTATTTTCATCTTAGCGTCATTTGGAGTCTAATTTAGACGTCAATTTATCCATCGCATCCTGTATATCTGTTAAAATGAGATGTCAGTGTTATTTTCATCTTAGCGTCATTTGGAGTCTAATTTAGACGACAATTTATCCATCGCATCCTGTATATCTGTTAAAATGAGATGTCAGTGTTATTTTCATCTTAGCGTCATTTGGAGTCTAATTTAGACGACAATTTATCCATCGCATCCTGTATATCTGTTAAAATGAGATGTCAGTGTTATTTTCATCTTAGCGTCATTTAGAGTCTAATTTAAACGACAATTTATCCATCGCATCCTGTATATCTGTTAAAATGAGATGTCAGTGTTATTTTCATCTTAGCGTCATTTAGAGTCTAATTTAAACGACAATTTTCCATCGCATCCTGTATATCTGTTAAAATGAGATGTCAGTGTTATTTTCATCTTAGCGTCATTTGGAGTCTAATTTAGACGACAATTTATCCATCGCATCCTGTATATCTGTTAAAATGAGATGGCAGTGTTATTTTCATCTTAGCGACATTTGGAGTCTAATTTAGACGGCAATTTATCCATCGCATCCTGTATATCTGTTAAAATGAGATGTCAGTGTTATTTTCATCTTAGCGTCATTTGGAGTCTAATTTAGACGATAATTTATCCATCGCATCCTGTATATCTGTTAAAATGAGATGTCAGTGTTATTTTCATCTTAGCGTCATTTAGAGTCTAATTTAAACGACAATTTTCCATCGCATCCTGTATATCTGTTAAAATGAGATGTCAGTGTTATTTTCATCTTAGCGTCATTTAGAGTCTAATTTAAACGACAATTTATCCATCGCATCCTGTATATCTGTTAAAATGAGATGTCAGTGTTATTTTCATCTTAGCGTCATTTAGAGTCTAATTTAAACGACAATTTTCCATCGCATCCTGTATATCTGTTAAAATGAGATGTCAGTGTTATTTTCATCTTAGCGTCATTTGGAGTCTAATTTAGACGACAATTTATCCATCGCATCCTGTATATCTGTTAAAATGAGATGGCAGTGTTATTTTCATCTTAGCGACATTTGGAGTCTAATTTAGACGGCAATTTATCCATCGCATCCTGTATATCTGTTAAAATGAGATGTCAGTGTTATTTTCATCTTAGCGTCATTTGGAGTCTAATTTAGACGATAATTTATCCATCGCATCCTGTATATCTGTTAAAATGAGATGTCAGTGTTATTTTCATCTTAGCGTCATTTAGAGTCTAATTTAAACGACAATTTTCCATCGCATCCTGTATATCTGTTAAAATGAGATGTCAGTGTTATTTTCATCTTAGCGTCATTTAGAGTCTAATTTAAACGACAATTTATCCATCGCATCCTGTATATCTGTTAAAATGAGATGTCAGTGTTATTTTCATCTTAGCGTCATTTGGAGTCTAATTTAGACGATAATTTATCCATCGCATCCTGTATATCTGTTAAAATGAGATGTCAGTGTTATTTTCATCTTAGCGTCATTTAGAGTCTAATTTAAACGACAATTTTCCATCGCATCCTGTATATCTGTTAAAATGAGATGTCAGTGTTATTTTCATCTTAGCGTCATTTAGAGTCTAATTTAAACGACAATTTATCCATCGCATCCTGTATATCTGTTAAAATGAGATGTCAGTGTTATTTTCATCTTAGCGTCATTTAGAGTCTAATTTAAACGACAATTTTCCATCGCATCCTGTATATCTGTTAAAATGAGATGTCAGTGTTATTTTCATCTTAGCGTCATTTGGAGTCTAATTTAGACGACAATTTATCCATCGCATCCTGTATATCTGTTAAAATGAGATGGCAGTGTTATTTTCATCTTAGCGACATTTGGAGTCTAATTTAGACGGCAATTTATCCATCGCATCCTGTATATCTGTTAAAATGAGATGTCAGTGTTATTTTCATCTTAGCGTCATTTGGAGTCTAATTTAGACGATAATTTATCCATCGCATCCTGTATATCTGTTAAAATGAGATGTCAGTGTTATTTTCATCTTAGCGTCATTTAGAGTCTAATTTAAACGACAATTTTCCATCGCATCCTGTATATCTGTTAAAATGAGATGTCAGTGTTATTTTCATCTTAGCGTCATTTAGAGTCTAATTTAAACGACAATTTTCCATCGCATCCTGTATATCTGTTAAAATGAGATGTCAGTGTTATTTTCATCTTAGCGTCATTTAGAGTCTAATTTAAACGACAATTTTCCATCGCATCCTGTATATCTGTTAAAATGAGATGTCAGTGTTATTTTCATCTTAGCGTCATTTGGAGTCTAATTTAGACGACAATTTATCCATCGCATCCTGTATATCTGTTAAAATGAGATGGCAGTGTTATTTTCATCTTAGCGACATTTGGAGTCTAATTTAGACGGCAATTTATCCATCGCATCCTGTATATCTGTTAAAATGAGATGTCAGTGTTATTTTCATCTTAGCGTCATTTGGAGTCTAATTTAGACGATAATTTATCCATCGCATCCTGTATATCTGTTAAAATGAGATGTCAGTGTTATTTTCATCTTAGCGTCATTTAGAGTCTAATTTAAACGACAATTTTCCATCGCATCCTGTATATCTGTTAAAATGAGATGTCAGTGTTATTTTCATCTTAGCGTCATTTAGAGTCTAATTTAAACGACAATTTATCCATCGCATCCTGTATATCTGTTAAAATGAGATGTCAGTGTTATTTTCATCTTAGCGTCATTTAGAGTCTAATTTAAACGACAATTTTCCATCGCATCCTGTATATCTGTTAAAATGAGATGTCAGTGTTATTTTCATCTTAGCGTCATTTGGAGTCTAATTTAGACGACAATTTATCCATCGCATCCTGTATATCTGTTAAAATGAGATGGCAGTGTTATTTTCATCTTAGCGTCATTTGGAGTCTAATTTAGACGACAATTTATCCATCGCATCCTGTATATCTGTTAAAATGAGATGTCAGTGTTATTTTCATCTTAGCGTCATTTGGAGTCTAATTTAGACGGCAATTTATCCATCGCATCCTGTATATCTGTTAAAATGAGATGTCAGTGTTATTTTCATCTTAGCGTCATTTGGAGTCTAATTTAGACGACAATTTATCCTTCGCATCCTGTATATCTGTTAAAATGAGATGTCAGTGTTATTTTCATCTTAGCGTCATTTGGAGTCTAATTTAGACGACAATTTATCCATCGCATCCTGTATATCTGTTAAAATGAGATGGCAGTGTTATTTTCATCTTAGCGTCATTTAGAGTCTAATTTAAACGACAATTTATCCATCGCATCCTGTATATCTGTTAAAATGAGATGTCAGTGTTATTTTCATCTTAGCGTCATTTAGAGTCTAATTTAGACGACAATTTATCCATCGCATCCTGTATATCTGTTAAAATGAGATGTCAGTGTTATTTTCATCTTAGCGTCATTTAGAGTCTAATTTAGACGACAATTTATCCATCGCATCCTGTATATCTGTTAAAATGAGATGTCAGTGTTATTTTCATCTTAGCCTCATTTGGAGTCTAATTTAGACGACAATTTATCCATCGCATCCTGTATATCTGTTAAAATGAGATGTCAGTGTTATTTTCATCTTAGCGTCATTTAGAGTCTAATTTAAACGACAATTTTCCATCGCATCCTGTATATCTGTTAAAATGAGATGGCAGTGTTATTTTCATCTTAGCGTCATTTGGAGTCTAATTTAGACGACAATTTATCCATCGCATCCTGTATATCTGTTAAAATGAGATGGCAGTGTTATTTTCATCTTAGCGTCATTTGGAGTCTAATTTAGACGGCAATTTATCCATCGCATCCTGTATATCTGTTAAAATGAGATGTCAGTGTTATTTTCATCTTAGCGTCATTTGGAGTCTAATTTAGACGACAATTTATCCATCGCATCCTGTATATCTGTTAAAATGAGATGTCAGTGTTATTTTCATCTTAGCGTCATTTGGAGTCTAATTTAGACGACAATTTATCCATCGCATCCTGTATATCTGTTAAAATGAGATGTCAGTGTTATTTTCATCTTAGCGTCATTTAGAGTCTAATTTAAACGACAATTTTCCATCGCATCCTGTATATCTGTTAAAATGAGATGGCAGTGTTATTTTCATCTTAGCGTCATTTGGAGTCTAATTTAGACGACAATTGATCCATCGCATCCTGTATATCTGTTAAAATGAGATGGCAGTGTTATTTTCATCTTAGCGTCATTTGGAGTCTAATTTAGACGGCAATTTATCCATCGCATCCTGTATATCTGTTAAAATGAGATGTCAGTGTTATTTTCATCTTAGCGTCATTTGGAGTCTAATTTAGACGACAATTTATCCATCGCATCCTGTATATCTGTTAAAATGAGATGTCAGTGTTATTTTCATCTTAGCGTCATTTGGAGTCTAATTTAGACGATAATTTATCCATCGCATCCTGTATATCTGTTAAAATGAGATGTCAGTGTTATTTTCATCTTAGCGTCATTTAGAGTCTAATTTAAACGACAATTTATCCATCGCATCCTGTATATCTGTTAAAATGAGATGTCAGTGTTATTTTCATCTTAGCGTCATTTAGAGTCTAATTTAAACGACAATTTTCCATCGCATCCTGTATATCTGTTAAAATGAGATGTCAGTGTTATTTTCATCTTAGCGTCATTTAGAGTCTAATTTAAACGACAATTTTCCATCGCATCCTGTATATCTGTTAAAATGAGATGTCAGTGTTATTTTCATCTTAGCGTCATTTGGAGTCTAATTTAGACGACAATTTATCCATCGCATCCTGTATATCTGTTAAAATGAGATGGCAGTGTTATTTTCATCTTAGCGACATTTGGAGTCTAATTTAGACGGCAATTTATCCATCGCATCCTGTATATCTGTTAAAATGAGATGTCAGTGTTATTTTCATCTTAGCGTCATTTGGAGTCTAATTTAGACGATAATTTATCCATCGCATCCTGTATATCTGTTAAAATGAGATGTCAGTGTTATTTTCATCTTAGCGTCATTTAGAGTCTAATTTAGACGACAATTTATCCATCGCATCCTGTATATCTGTTAAAATGAGATGTCAGTGTTATTTTCATCTTAGCCTCATTTGGAGTCTAATTTAGACGACAATTTATCCATCGCATCCTGTATGTCTGTTAAAATGAGATGTCAGTGTTATTTTCATCGTAGCGTCATTTAGAGTCTAATTTAAACGACAATTTTCCATCGCATCCTGTATATCTGTTAAAATGAGATGTCAGTGTTATTTTCATCTTAGCGTCATTTGGAGTCTAATTTAGACGACAATTTATCCATCGCATCCTGTATATCTGTTAAAATGAGATGGCAGTGTTATTTTCATCTTAGCGTCATTTGGAGTCTAATTTAGACGGCAATTTATCCATCGCATCCTGTATATCTGTTAAAATGAGATGTCAGTGTTATTTTCATCTTAGCGTCACTTGGAGTCTAATTTAGACGACAATTTATCCATCGCATCCTGTATATCTGTTAAAATGAGATGTCAGTGTTATTTTCATCTTAGCGTCATTTGGAGTCTAATTTAGACGACAATTTATCCATCGCATCCTGTATATCTGTTAAAATGAGATGGCAGTGTTATTTTCATCTTAGCGTCATTTAGAGTCTAATTTAAACGACAATTTATCCATCGCATCCTGTATATCTGTTAAAATGAGATGTCAGTGTTATTTTCATCTTAGCGTCATTTAGAGTCTAATTTAGACGACAATTTATCCATCGCATCCTGTATATCTGTTAAAATGAGATGTCAGTGTTATTTTCATCTTAGCGTCATTTAGAGTCTAATTTAGACGACAATTTATCCATCGCATCCTGTATATCTGTTAAAATGAGATGTCAGTGTTATTTTCATCTTAGCCTCATTTGGAGTCTAATTTAGACGACAATTTATCCATCGCATCCTGTATATCTGTTAAAATGAGATGTCAGTGTTATTTTGATCTTAGCGTCATTTAGAGTCTAATTTAAACGACAATTTTCCATCGCATCCTGTATATCTGTTAAAATGAGATGGCAGTGTTATTTTCATCTTAGCGTCATTTAGAGTCTAATTTAAACGACAATTTTCCATCGCATCCTGTATATCTGTTAAAATGAGATGTCAGTGTTATTTTCATCTTAGCGTCATTTAGAGTCTAATTTAAACGACAATTTTCCATCGCATCCTGTATATCTGTTAAAATGAGATGTCAGTGTTATTTTCATCTTAGCGTCATTTGGAGTCTAATTTAGACGACAATTTATCCATCGCATCCTGTATATCTGTTAAAATGAGATGGCAGTGTTATTTTCATCTTAGCGACATTTGGAGTCTAATTTAGACGGCAATTTATCCATCGCATCCTGTATATCTGTTAAAATGAGATGTCAGTGTTATTTTCATCTTAGCGTCATTTGGAGTCTAATTTAGACGATAATTTATCCATCGCATCCTGTATATCTGTTAAAATGAGATGTCAGTGTTATTTTCATCTTAGCGTCATTTAGAGTCTAATTTAGACGACAATTTATCCATCGCATCCTGTATATCTGTTAAAATGAGATGTCAGTGTTATTTTCATCTTAGCCTCATTTGGAGTCTAATTTAGACGACAATTTATCCATCGCATCCTGTATGTCTGTTAAAATGAGATGTCAGTGTTATTTTCATCGTAGCGTCATTTAGAGTCTAATTTAAACGACAATTTTCCATCGCATCCTGTATATCTGTTAAAATGAGATGTCAGTGTTATTTTCATCTTAGCGTCATTTGGAGTCTAATTTAGACGACAATTTATCCATCGCATCCTGTATATCTGTTAAAATGAGATGGCAGTGTTATTTTCATCTTAGCGTCATTTGGAGTCTAATTTAGACGGCAATTTATCCATCGCATCCTGTATATCTGTTAAAATGAGATGTCAGTGTTATTTTCATCTTAGCGTCACTTGGAGTCTAATTTAGACGACAATTTATCCATCGCATCCTGTATATCTGTTAAAATGAGATGTCAGTGTTATTTTCATCTTAGCGTCATTTGGAGTCTAATTTAGACGACAATTTATCCATCGCATCCTGTATATCTGTTAAAATGAGATGGCAGTGTTATTTTCATCTTAGCGTCATTTAGAGTCTAATTTAAACGACAATTTATCCATCGCATCCTGTATATCTGTTAAAATGAGATGTCAGTGTTATTTTCATCTTAGCGTCATTTAGAGTCTAATTTAGACGACAATTTATCCATCGCATCCTGTATATCTGTTAAAATGAGATGTCAGTGTTATTTTCATCTTAGCGTCATTTAGAGTCTAATTTAGACGACAATTTATCCATCGCATCCTGTATATCTGTTAAAATGAGATGTCAGTGTTATTTTCATCTTAGCCTCATTTGGAGTCTAATTTAGACGACAATTTATCCATCGCATCCTGTATATCTGTTAAAATGAGATGTCAGTGTTATTTTGATCTTAGCGTCATTTAGAGTCTAATTTAAACGACAATTTTCCATCGCATCCTGTATATCTGTTAAAATGAGATGGCAGTGTTATTTTCATCTTAGCGTCATTTAGAGTCTAATTTAAACGACAATTTTCCATCGCATCCTGTATATCTGTTAAAATGAGATGTCAGTGTTATTTTCATCTTAGCGTCATTTAGAGTCTAATTTAAACGACAATTTTCCATCGCATCCTGTATATCTGTTAAAATGAGATGTCAGTGTTATTTTCATCTTAGCGTCATTTGGAGTCTAATTTAGACGACAATTTATCCATCGCATCCTGTATATCTGTTAAAATGAGATGGCAGTGTTATTTTCATCTTAGCGACATTTGGAGTCTAATTTAGACGGCAATTTATCCATCGCATCCTGTATATCTGTTAAAATGAGATGTCAGTGTTATTTTCATCTTAGCGTCATTTGGAGTCTAATTTAGACGATAATTTATCCATCGCATCCTGTATATCTGTTAATATGAGATGTCAGTGTTATTTTCATCTTAGCGTCATTTAGAGTCTAATTTAAACGACAATTTATCCATCGCATCCTGTATATCTGTTAAAATGAGATGTCAGTGTTATTTTCATCTTAGCGTCATTTAGAGTCTAATTTAAACGACAATTTTCCATCGCATCCTGTATATCTGTTAAAATGAGATGTCAGTGTTATTTTCATCTTAGCGTCATTTGGAGTCTAATTTAGACGACAATTTATCCATCGCATCCTGTATATCTGTTAAAATGAGATGGCAGTGTTATTTTCATCTTAGCGTCATTTGGAGTCTAATTTAAACGACAATTTTCCATCGCATCCTGTATATCTGTTAAAATGAGATGGCAGTGTTATTTTCATCTTAGCGTCATTTAGAGTCTAATTTAGACGACAATTTATCCATCGCATCCTGTATATCTGTTAAAATGAGATGTCAGTGTTATTTTCATCTTAGCCTCATTTGGAGTCTAATTTAGACGACAATTTATCCATCGCATCCTGTATATCTGTTAAAATGAGATGTCAGTGTTATTTTCATCTTAGCGTCATTTAGAGTCTAATTTAAACGACAATTTTCCATCGCATCCTGTATATCTGTTAAAATGAGATGGCAGTGTTATTTTCATCTTAGCGTCATTTGGAGTCTAATTTAGACGACAATTGATCCATCGCATCCTGTATATCTGTTAAAATGAGATGGCAGTGTTATTTTCATCTTAGCGTCATTTGGAGTCTAATTTAGACGGCAATTTATCCATCGCATCCTGTATATCTGTTAAAATGAGATGTCAGTGTTATTTTCATCTTAGCGTCATTTGGAGTCTAATTTAGACGATAATTTATCCATCGCATCCTGTATATCTGTTAAAATGAGATGTCAGTGTTATTTTCATCTTAGCGTCATTTAGAGTCTAATTTAAACGACAATTTATCCATCGCATCCTGTATATCTGTTAAAATGAGATGTCAGTGTTATTTTCATCTTAGCGTCATTTAGAGTCTAATTTAAACGACAATTTTCCATCGCATCCTGTATATCTGTTAAAATGAGATGTCAGTGTTATTTTCATCTTAGCGTCATTTAGAGTCTAATTTAAACGACAATTTTCCATCGCATCCTGAATATCTGTTAAAATGAGATGTCAGTGTTATTTTCATCTTAGCGTCATTTGGAGTCTAATTTAGACGACAATTTATCCATCGCATCCTGTATATCTGTTAAAATGAGATGGCAGTGTTATTTTCATCTTAGCGACATTTGGAGTCTAATTTAGACGGCAATTTATCCATCGCATCCTGTATATCTGTTAAAATGAGATGTCAGTGTTATTTTCATCTTAGCGTCATTTGGAGTCTAATTTAGACGATAATTTATCCATCGCATCCTGTATATCTGTTAAAATGAGATGTCAGTGTTATTTTCATCTTAGCGTCATTTAGAGTCTAATTTAAACGACAATTTATCCATCGCATCCTGTATATCTGTTAAAATGAGATGTCAGTGTTATTTTCATCTTAGCGTCATTTAGAGTCTAATTTAAACGACAATTTTCCATCGCATCCTGTATATCTGTTAAAATGAGATGGCAGTGTTATTTTGATCTTAGCGTCATTTGGAGTCTAATTTAGACGACAATTGATCCATCGCATCCTGTATATCTGTTAAAATGAGATGGCAGTGTTATTTTCATCTTAGCGTCATTTGGAGTCTAATTTAGACGGCAATTTATCCATCGCATCCTGTATATCTGTTAAAATGAGATGTCAGTGTTATTTTCATCTTAGCGTCATTTGGAGTCTAATTTAGACGATAATTTATCCATCGCATCCTGTATATCTGTTAAAATGAGATGTCAGTGTTATTTTCATCTTAGCGTCATTTAGAGTCTAATTTAAACGACAATTTATCCATCGCATCCTGTATATCTGTTAAAATGAGATGTCAGTGTTATTTTCATCTTAGCGTCATTTAGAGTCTAATTTAAACGACAATTTTCCATCGCATCCTGTATATCTGTTAAAATGAGATGTCAGTGTTATTTTCATCTTAGCGTCATTTAGAGTCTAATTTAAACGACAATTTTCCATCGCATCCTGTATATCTGTTAAAATGAGATGTCAGTGTTATTTTCATCTTAGCGTCATTTGGAGTCTAATTTAGACGACAATTTATCCATCGCATCCTGTATATCTGTTAAAATGAGATGGCAGTGTTATTTTCATCTTAGCGACATTTGGAGTCTAATTTAGACGGCAATTTATCCATCGCATCCTGTATATCTGTTAAAATGAGATGTCAGTGTTATTTTCATCTTAGCGTCATTTGGAGTCTAATTTAGACGATAATTTATCCATCGCATCCTGTATATCTGTTAAAATGAGATGTCAGTGTTATTTTCATCTTAGCGTCATTTAGAGTCTAATTTAAACGACAATTTATCCATCGCATCCTGTATATCTGTTAAAATGAGATGTCAGTGTTATTTTCATCTTAGCGTCATTTAGAGTCTAATTTAAACGACAATTTTCCATCGCATCCTGTATATCTGTTAAAATGAGATGTCAGTGTTATTTTCATCTTAGCGTCATTTAGACTCTAATTTAAACGACAATTTTCCATCGCATCCTGTATATCTGTTAAAATGAGATGTCAGTGTTATTTTCATCTTAGCGTCATTTGGAGTCTAATTTAGACGACAATTTATCCATCGCATCCTGTATATCTGTTAAAATGAGATGGCAGTGTTATTTTCATCTTAGCGTCATTTGGAGTCTAATTTAAACGACAATTTTCCATCGCATCCTGTATATCTGTTAAAATGAGATTGCAGTGTTATTTTCATCTTAGCGTCATTTGGAGTCTAATTTAGACGACAATTTATCCATCGCATCCTGTATATCTGTTAAAATGAGATGGCAGTGTTATTTTCATCTTAGCGTCATTTAGAGTCTAATTTAAACGACAATTTTCCATCGCATCCTGTATATCTGTTAAAATGAGATGGCAGTGTTATTTTCATCTTAGCGTCATTTGGAGTCTAATTTAGACGACAATTGATCCATCGCATCCTGTATATCTGTTAAAATGAGATGGCAGTGTTATTTTCATCTTAGCGTCATTTGGAGTCTAATTTAGACGGCAATTTATCCATCGCATCCTGTATATCTGTTAAAATGAGATGTCAGTGTTATTTTCATCTTAGCGTCATTTGGAGTCTAATTTAGACGACAATTTATCCATCGCATCCTGTATATCTGTTAAAATGAGATGGCAGTGTTATTTTCATCTTAGCGACATTTGGAGTCTAATTTAGACGGCAATTTATCCATCGCATCCTGTATATCTGTTAAAATGAGATGTCAGTGTTATTTTCATCTTAGCGTCATTTGGAGTCTAATTTAGACGATAATTTATCCATCGCATCCTGTATATCTGTTAAAATGAGATGTCAGTGTTATTTTCATCTTAGCGTCATTTAGAGTCTAATTTAAACGACAATTTATCCATCGCATCCTGTATATCTGTTAAAATGAGATGTCAGTGTTATTTTCATCTTAGCGTCATTTAGAGTCTAATTTAAACGACAATTTTCCATCGCATCCTGTATATCTGTTAAAATGAGATGACAGTGTTATTTTCATCTTAGCGTCATTTGGAGTCTAATTTAGACGACAATTGATCCATCGCATCCTGTATATCTGTTAAAATGAGATGGCAGTGTTATTTTCATCTTAGCGTCATTTGGAGTCTAATTTAGACGGCAATTTATCCATCGCATCCTGTATATCTGTTAAAATGAGATGTCAGTGTTATTTTCATCTTAGCGTCATTTGGAGTCTAATTTAGACGATAATTTATCCATCGCATCCTGTATATCTGTTAAAATGAGATGTCAGTGTTATTTTCATCTTAGCGTCATTTAGAGTCTAATTTAAACGACAATTTATCCATCGCATCCTGTATATCTGTTAAAATGAGATGTCAGTGTTATTTTCATCTTAGCGTCATTTAGAGTCTAATTTAAACGACAATTTTCCATCGCATCCTGTATATCTGTTAAAATGAGATGTCAGTGTTATTTTCATCTTAGCGTCATTTAGAGTCTAATTTAAACGACAATTTTCCATCGCATCCTGTATATCTGTTAAAATGAGATGTCAGTGTTATTTTCATCTTAGCGTCATTTGGAGTCTAATTTAGACGACAATTTATCCATCGCATCCTGTATATCTGTTAAAATGAGATGGCAGTGTTATTTTCATCTTAGCGACATTTGGAGTCTAATTTAGACGGCAATTTATCCATCGCATCCTGTATATCTGTTAAAATGAGATGTCAGTGTTATTTTCATCTTAGCGTCATTTGGAGTCTAATTTAGACGATAATTTATCCATCGCATCCTGTATATCTGTTAAAATGAGATGTCAGTGTTATTTTCATCTTAGCGTCATTTAGAGTCTAATTTAAACGACAATTTATCCATCGCATCCTGTATATCTGTTAAAATGAGATGTCAGTGTTATTTTCATCTTAGCGTCATTTAGAGTCTAATTTAAACGACAATTTTCCATCGCATCCTGTATATCTGTTAAAATGAGATGTCAGTGTTATTTTCATCTTAGCGTCATTTAGAGTCTAATTTAAACGACAATTTTCCATCGCATCCTGTATATCTGTTAAAATGAGATGTCAGTGTTATTTTCATCTTAGCGTCATTTGGAGTCTAATTTAGACGACAATTTATCCATCGCATCCTGTATATCTGTTAAAATGAGATGGCAGTGTTATTTTCATCTTAGCGTCATTTGGAGTCTAATTTAAACGACAATTTTCCATCGCATCCTGTATATCTGTTAAAATGAGATTGCAGTGTTATTTTCATCTTAGCGTCATTTGGAGTCTAATTTAGACGACAATTTATCCATCGCATCCTGTATATCTGTTAAAATGAGATGGCAGTTTTATTTTCATCTTAGCGTCATTTGGAGTCTAATTTAGACGACAATTTTCCATCGCATCCTGTATATCTGTTAAAATGAGATGTCAGTGTTATTTTCATCTTAGCGTCATTTGGAGTCTAATTTAGACGACAATTTATCCATCGCATCTTGTATATCTGTTAAAATGAGATGTCAGTGTTATTTTCATCTTAGCGTCATTTGGAGTCTAATTTAGACGACAATTTATCCATCGCATCCTGTATATCTGTTAAAATGAGATGTCAGTGTTATTTTCATCTTAGCGTCATTTGGAGTCTAATTTAGACGACAATTTATCCATCGCATCCTGTATATCTGTTAAAATGAGATGTCAGTGTTATTTTCATCTTAGCGTCATTTAGAGTCTAATTTAAACGACAATTTTCCATCGCATCCTGTATATCTGTTAAAATGAGATGTCAGTGTTATTTTCATCTTAGCGTCATTTGGAGTCTAATTTAGTATGTCTTACTCCGAACCTTATTTTTAGTTGGTTATCGTATTTGAAGTGGGCGAAACCTTTTCGCTTATTTTATTTTAAACGGCGCGTATTGCGTTTATCGGCTTACTTACCCGAGAAAAAATTATTAAAGAGAATGTGTCTCTGTGACATTTTCTCGAATGCGCAGGCAAAAAGGCAAGCGTTATCGAAACAGGCAGTTTATTATGCGGGCTCTAGTCTACGGGTTTAAGAATGTTTATTGGTCCACTATTACCAACGTCGAATCAATCATCAAACTGATTACATCCAACATGAACATCAAGTCTCCGAAACGACCATTAAAACCTCTGAAAGACCAACAAACCGAGTCCTTTTGAAACGGAAACAACTGAATATGTGCCTATCTGTGGCCGGATTATCCTTTAGACCAGTATAGGCTGCAGGATAGGGCCCAGTGCCGGATTATCCTTTGGCTATATAGGCTGAAAGTTAGGGCTCAGGGCGGAATTATTCTTTCGGCTAGTATAAACTGAAATCTAAGACCTAGGGCCGGATTATCCTTTGGACTAGTATAGGCTTCAGTCTAGGGCCCAAGGCCAAATTATCCTTTAGGCTAGTATAGGCCTAAAGGCCCAGGGCCGAATTATCCATTCCACTGGTATAGGCTTCAACCTAGGGCCCAATGACAGATTATCCTTTCGGCTGCAGCGTAAGGCCCAGGTCCCGATTATTCTTTTGACTAGTATAGGTTTCAGCCTTGGGCCCGAGGCCAGATTATCCTTTTGGTTAGTATAGACCGCAGTCTAGGGCACCACGGCCAGATTATACTTTCAGCCTTGGACCAAATGCCAGATTATCCTTTAGGATAATATAGGCTTCATCCTCGATTCCAATGCAAGATTATCCTTTAGGCTAGTATAGGCTGCAGTAAAAAGCCCATGGCCGGATTATCCTTTCGGTTAGTATAGGCTTCAGCCTAGGGCCCAAAGCCAGATTATATAGACTGTAGCCTGTCAAGTTTTTTTTATATATTTATTTGCCTTTATAGGAAGCAAAACAAGGAAAAGAATGTTTTAATTTGTGTCGATGTGTTTCAAGTAGATAACATGTTTGAGTTTAGTTCAGAAGGTTTAAATCTTAGAACTTTTTTTATGAAGCTTTGATTTTAATTTTCTAGATAACTTCTAAATAGTTTCAAAAACCTAAATGATATCTATATGAGAAACTCATATTTCATTGTTATAATGTTTGTTTTAAAAACCTGTTTATTATTATTATTATTATTATTGTTGTTGTTGTTGTTGTTGTTGTTGTTGTTGTGGTGTTGTTGTTGTGTCGAAAGATACTTTGATTGGAGGTTGAGAATGCTGATTGGCCAGGCAGGCGATAAATATTTTCTTCCCGCCATTTTATCTATTTTGCTTCTCCAGTAAGTATCCAATTGAAAAAAAAAAGATCGCATCAGAGAAAACATAGTAGAAAAGAACAAAATGCGACTCGATCTAGACAAGTGGTTCTCAACCGGGGTCAAATGGGCCTCGGGGCCCGTACAACAAAAATAAGAGGTTGCAGGCCCACGAAAATATTTTATTCGTCCAAAGAACAACTGAATCAAGTTGCAAGTTTTTCCAGTTACACCGCTATTATTATAACTACCTTCACTCCTCGGTAATGTTTATTCTTTTAAAAAGCGATGCTTGGAATTGTAATAAAACTTAAATATGTGAAAATGAATTTATGCGTTTTCTTTGCTCTTGAGAATTGACAACAAAAATAATAAACATTCATTATTTATTTATTACATTGTTTATTGAAATGGTTGGCAAAACATCAGCTAATTGCCAATTGATTCAAACTTTATAAAATGGTAAATAATAAAAACATATTTATTTATTACATTGTTTATTGGAATGGTTGGCAAAACATCAGCTAATTGCCAATTGATTCAAACTTTATAAAATGGTAAATAATAAAAACATATTTATTTATTACATTGTTTATTGGAATGGTTGGCAAAACATCAGCTAATTGCCAATTGATTCAAACTTTATAAAATGGTAAATAATAAAAACATATTTATTTATTACATTATTTATTGGAATTGTTGGCAAAACATCAGCTAAATGCCAGTTGATTCAAACTTTATAAAATGGTAAATAATAAAAACATATTTATTTATTACATTGTTTATTGAAATGGTTGGCAAAACATCAGCTAATTGCCAATTGATTCAAACTTTATAAAATGGTAAATAATAAAAACATATTTATTTAATACATTGTTTATTGGAATGGTTGGCAAAACATCAGCTAACTGCCAGTTGATTCAAACTTTATAAAATGGTAAATAATAAAAACATATTTATTTATTATTACATTGTTTATTGGAATGGTTGGCAAAACATCAGCTAATTGCCAATTGATTCAAACTTTATAAAATTGCAAATAATAAAAACATATTTATTTATTACATTGTTTATTGGAATTGTTGGCAAAACATCAGCTAATTGCCAGTTGATTCAAACTTTATAAAATGGTAAATAATAAAAACATATTTATTTATTACATTTTTTATTGGAATGGTTGGCAAAACATCAGCTAATTGCCAGTTGATTCAAACTTTATAAAATGGTAAATAATAAAAACATATTTATTTATTACATTGTTTATTGGAATGGTTGGCAAAACATCAGCAAATTGCCAGTTGATTCAAACTTTATAAAATGGTAAATAATAAAAACATATTTATTTATTACATTGTTTATTGGAATGGTTGGAAAAACATCAGCTAATTGCCAGTTGATTCAAACTTTATAAAATGGTAAATAATAAAAACATATTTATTTATTACATTGTTTATTGGAATGGTTGGAAAAACATCAGCTAATTGCCAGTTGATTCAAACTTTATAAAATGGTAAATAATAAAAACATATTTATTTATTACATTGTTTATTGGAATGGTTGGCAAAACATCAACTAACTGCCAATTGATTCAAACTTTATAAAATGGTAAATAATAAGGATTTCATTATAGTTGATTCACATGTTTTAATAATTTAGTAAATGTTCATAAATTTATGAATAAAAATTGTGTTCACATTTATTTCTTTATAAATTGGTAAATGATAAATGTTGTTATTTACACTGCTTACATTGTTTAGACAGTTATCCTCATCTTTATTGCCATATTCATGACGTTCAGATAGATAAATATTGCATAGGATGAGTTTTAATAAAATTGTATTAGTTTTTAGAATGGTGTAAATATAAAATTATTCTTGTAAATAAACAATGTAATAAATAAGAACTGTTTAATATTTTTGTTGTAAATTCCAGAACAAAAAAGGTGTATAAATTCACTTTGATCAGATGCTTAGGTTTGATTACAATTCTAATCATTGCTTTTTAAAGAAAATACAGAGTAGTGGATGTAGTTAAAATAATAGCGGTGTTAAGGGAAAACTGTCCTTTTGGTACAGTTTTTTGCAGGCATAAAGGTTATCTGTGAATTATTATACATTCTTACTTATATTATTTATTAGAATGGTTGGCAAAACATCGGCTAATTGCTAAATGCCAATTGATTCAAACTTTATAAAATGCTAAATAATAAGGATGTCCTAAGAGTTGGTTCACATATTTTAATAGTTTAGTAAATATAAATTTTGAATAAAAAATTGTTTTCACATTTATTTCTTTATAATTGGTAAATGATAAATATTACATTGCATTTGTTTTAATTGTATTAGTTTTTAGAATATTGTATATATAATATTATTCTTGTGCATAAACAATCTAATAAAGGTGTTTTAATACTTTTGTTGTAAATTCTCAAAAATAAAAAATGTTTGAATTCACTTTCTTAATATGTTTAGGTTTTATTACAATTTTAATCGATTTCTAAAGTAATAAATATTGCCGAGGAGCGAAGGTAGTTAAAATAATAGCGGCGTCAATGGAAAAACTTTCTTTTGACAGTCCGTTTTTTTTGAGACACGAAGGTCCAAGATGGCCGATCCGAGAAAGCAGTTACGTACAGCTGACAGTTTAGATATTTCCATTACCATTAGCTATAGGTTTTCTTTTGAAGGGCAACCATAAAATCGTCAAGATTAATAGAACCAGCAATAAGAATTACAGAAAATTCTTGCACAGTCTTCAAACAGCCATTCTTTCCCTTATTGACGTTATTTTTTTTTAATTTCTCCTCAAACAAGGCAATAAAGCCACTAAGATGCAAGGCGTGACTGAGTGCGAAAGAATATGAGAGAAAGAAAAAACATTGTTAAGGAGAGAGAACAATAAAAGAACAGGAATTAAGAAGACAGAAGATAACAAGTGACATCGCGTTTGAATTTTTAAAGATCAGAGTTCACTGGAAAGCAAGACCGGAAGAGAATTCCACAAGCGAGAAGTGCGAGAGAAGAAACAGTTAACATAAAACACGCGGTCACCCCCAGTAATTTCAACTTTAAAATGATGAGACCTAGCTGCCAACCTAGTACTGCGCTTAAATTATTAAAGTCGAAGTACCAAAAAGAAAAATTCATCAGAACAATTACTATGGAAATATTTAAAGAATAAAAATAATAAACACTATTTAGTTATTAGATCCTTTATTGGAATAGTTGGCAAAACATCGGCTAATTGCCAATTGATTCAAACTTTATAAAATGGTAAATAAAGATTTCCTTATAGTTGGTTCACATATCTTAATAATTTAGTAAATATTTATAAATAAAAAATTGTTTTCATATTTATTTATTTATAAATTGGTAAATGATAAATATTGCATTTCATTAGTTGTAATTGTATTCGTTCTTAGAATGTCGTAAATATAAAATTATTCTTGTAAATACTCAATCCTAAACATGCAAACAAAGAATAAACATCTACACCTGTTCAAAAGATAGAAGTGAGAACTGGGCAATAGGCGCACCTATATACTCCTCTTGAGAAAATAAAATACATAGTAAATAAAATTGCAGGGTTTAGGCGGAGACGTTAGAAGTATAGAGTTAGTTGAAATAGACGGAGGAAGAGTTTGAACCGGGCGATAGACGAACCTATCTAGTCTTGTCTACATTATATCCGTAAGTATTCAAGATATTTTTGTCACTCGAAAATGGAGGTCATGCCCAACAATAAACTTATCGCGCAATAGAAGATCCAGAAAGCCATGCTAAATTCTGGAACGCAATCTGTTTTACTTTTAAGCAAATTTTCAATTCAGGAATATGCTTACCCTTTTCCACAATAATTTTCTTGCTTGAGATTTCACAAGATATAAAACATCATTTTTAGTAGATTACAATCAATGCGCGTGCGTGCTGACCTTTTCACCTCTTGTTAAAGTTTGGCTGGGGGGAGATAAATTAAAATTTTAAAAAAATATTAAACACAGAAATAATCTTCGCAACTATTTGGTTAAAGTCGTGTCACGAATATATGGAAAATTTTGAAATATAGACTATTCTTTTTTTGAATAAGCATCCCACCACTAATATTTTTTATTATTGATATGTAGGGATATTATTATTATAAATAATTATAAAATAATAATAAAAATTATAAATAAAATAAAACAATAAAATATAAACGTTGCAGAAAATAAATTAAATAAAAATTAATAATAACAAAAATACTCCCATCATGCAACAAAAACTGTTCCTGCCAAAAATACAGAAATCCCGCAAAAAAAACGTTAAATTCAATTTCTTCCCCACGAACCTTGCTATGGGCAACATGTGTCCAACTTCACTCTGTGATATGACTTATACGGAGTAAATTCTCCCTTTTATCACATGTACCATAAAACAACTGTAACCTAAAAAATACACACACCAATACACATAAAAATATAAATAAATTGTAAGAAGTTAACATACAAGTTACCGTGCTTTTCTAGTTATTTGTGTACTTTTTATTTCCTGTCAAGTATGCTTTTATCGCTGTAAACACGAAGCTAATTTCTGCTGCTTTGATGTGAGTGTATCCCCCACTGATATTTTTATTATTTGGGATTCTCATTGAATGTAGTGGCATTTGGGTCTTGTACAGGGTGAACATTATTGTAAAAAGAAAAGAGGTGAAATTCAGATGATCCATAAAATAAATTGTAAGTATGTTTAAAGATTTCTTTTTACTTAAGTTTTAAGATGTTCGTTCGACCCTTAATGTACTGATATTGACTTCATGTCAAATCCTCCATTGTTCAAAGTATTAATATTAAAAGCCCTTAAAAAAACAAAAACAAAAAAAACAATACGTTGTTAGAGCGAAGGGATAATGGCGGATACCGGAAGTAGCGGCAACCTTACAGCAAGCCAGCAATAAACTTATCGCGCAAGAGAACACCTAGAAAGCCATGTTCAATTCTCCAACACAATTTGTCTTACTTTTAAGCAATTTTTCAATTCAGGAATATGCTTACCCTTTTCCGCAATAACTTTCTTGCTCGAGAAGTCACAAGATATCAAATATCTTCTTCCTTTTTAGTAGATTACACTCAATGGACGTGCTGGCTGACCGAGAACGCTAGCCATATGAGCCTGTCTAAAATTTGCTAAGGGAGTAATATTTTTTCCTTCAAAAATGTATTGCTGATAATTTTTTGGTTCACCACTGCTGTAGCCTGGTATTGAACTCACAACTCACTGGATCTAACCAACGCCTTTTGTCGGTTGAGTTAAAGGGAAATAACTGAGACATCCGGAAGAGGCATGGCACGTAGAACTAAACCAATCTACCCCGGTAGTCGAAATAAAGGTTCGGTTCGACATTCAAATCACCTGAAGAGGTCCGGAGCTTACAACGGCCGAAATGTTGTGAATATGACAATGAAGATGAGGATAACAGTCCGAATAATTTAAATAATGAAGTAAGTAATCATAATACCTCATCTCAGAGATATAGACAGATATTGGTACAGTTCTTTTTCTGTGATTTTGTGGCGCCAGCTCACCAGGTCAACATCAATACTGGAAGAAGCAATAACAGTTACTGGACTTGAGAAACTTATTTTCCTGAAAAATGTATCAATTTCCGAACGGAGGTAGCAGTGGCTGCTCAGTCAATGAATTCCGTATGTTTCCTTATGAGGAAACGGCCGTTACAATTACCATGCAACACGTTCTGTTTTGTTTGTTTTGTTTTATCGGAGTTTTGTTGTTTTTGCTTTTTCTGTTTTTTTTGTTTTTTTACTGTAATGTTTAAAGATTTTTATCCTGACCTGGCATCTCGAATTCAGCCACTTTCTCGCCAACATGACGTGGCTTCCCCCTCTCTTTTCTACAAATGGCAATTGTTCTTATGAGGTTTCCTCCTTACTGCCTCGGTTGTTAGCAAAAGGTTGAGTTCAAAGAGCGAATGGCATATCGAACGTACCAAAATCAAACAAACGCGGAAATTTAAATCTCTGGGAAGTGTTTTAACTGAAAACGAAAAAAAAAAAGCGACACTGAAATCCGAAGGCGTGTTGGGATAGCGAAAGCTGCCTTCCAAAAGCTGAGCAAAGTACTAAGAAATACGAAAAAAAATCGCTAGAAATAAGGAAAAGAATACTAAACTGCTAGGTGATATCTGTCCTTCTGTACGGCAGTGAGTGCTGATCTCCTCAAAGATGAAGAGGAGACTTGAAACAACAGAAATTTGGTTCTACAGAAGGATGCTGAGGATTCTATGAACCGACCATGTGAACAACGACGAAGTTTGAGGGAAAATAGAAACAAAAAGGAAACTAATACTTGGCATCAGTAAGACTTAGTTTTTATTTCTGTGGCATATAATGAGGAAGGAGGGCTTGGAAAATCTGACACTCACAGGACAGATGGAGGGCAAGAAGGACAGAGGAAAACAACACAACACATTTTGAGTTTGAGTAAATGGATGGGGGGAAAAGGCTTAAGAGAAATAACAGAAAGGCAGTTTATTAAGAGCTACAAGGAAAAGGAAGTTATGGAGAGCCATGATCACCTACGTCCTGAGGGGATAAACCACATAAAGAAGAATACTATATTGGCGATTAGGTCTCACTGTTTTACTATTGAACAAGCTAGATGCAACCGTATGTTTATCACACATCACACCAAAAAAATCTTGGAAAATAAGGAAAAGATCATCAGCCTACAACAACCAATCAAAAACTTGCAAACTTTGCTTGAAGGAAAAAAATAGCTATCATTACCTTCCCAGACCAAAATAAATTATTAAATAGAAGAACCGAGCTCATCTCAAAATGCAGACATGGAAACAAATTTTTACTACGTTACTTAAAAATCGAAAAAGGAAAAAATTAAATTAAATTAAATAAATAAAAATAAATAAACAAAATGACAATAAAATAAGCAAAATAAATTAACCCAAACAAATTACCAAATCACACCCGTTAGAATAGACGAAATAGAATAAAAATAAAAAACAAAATCAATGAACCCAAACAAATAAAGTGAATAATAAACAAATTAGCAAACAATTATGACCAAAATATTAGTTAGACTATAAAAATCAAACCAAAAATCGGACGAAAAAAATAGCTATAACTGTTATATAACGATAAAAGAAAAAAATACTACGTTACTTAAAAATCGAAAACCGAAAAGAAAAATATATATTATAACAAATAAATAATAAAAAACAAGTAAAATGAATTAATGTAAATTCATCCAAATAAATAAATAAACTAATAAACTGATCCCGATAAACTAACCGTTAGAAGAAACAAATGAAGATAATCAATCCAAATAAATACATGAAGAAATAAACAAATTAAAAACTGTTCCCGCCAAAATAATAGTTAGAATAAACTACAACAATCAACCCAAAAATTGAATAAATAAATTTAATCATCTTCCCAAACCAAAACAAAGCTATTAAATAAGCGATTTAAACAAATTTTACTACGTCAATAAAAACACTGATTAAAATAAAAAAATAAAAATATATAAGATAAGAAATAAAAATAAAAAAATAAAAATAAATAAAAACAAGCAAAATAATTTAACCCAAATAAATAAACAAATAAACGACTTACGGCAAAATAAACGCGAAAATAGACTACCCACAATGCACCACTGACCCGTATATATAAATAGCCGAGAAAAATAACAGCACTCGTGGCCTGGCGATTGCATCTAGCATGAAACAGACTGTCGCCTCTAAGTGTTGACTTCTATGTTCAATTTTACATATATATATAGAGAGAGAGAGAGAGGGGGTTGGCAGAGAGAGAGAGAGTATGGATAGGAATCCGATAAAATGATAGTATAAAGAACAAGTAGGAAACATATCTTAATCTAACATGTTTCACTTTATTAAAGCTTCGTCAGAGATCAAGATGGAAATGATGAAAAGCAAAGAAACGCAGATTAATGATATGTTGTGTTTGGTTATTTCTTATTGGTTAAATACGTGTCACGTGTAATGAAGAAACAGATAATATTTAAATATGTGTGGCTAAAGTGTGTAAAAGAAAAATGCAGTAAGATGTTTTGATTGGATACCTGTCAAGTGTAAGTAATAGATAATATTCAAATAAGTGTAAGAAAACATGCTGTATGCAAAATGTGTAAAGGTTAGTGAGATGCTGCAGGATGTTTTGAAAATTTTTTCATTAAAGTATATCTCGTACATACGTTGTATATATGTTGATTTTTACGTATTCGGAAGAAATAAGTTAGATTCATAAATAATGGATCTGTAGAAATATGGTGATGCAATGTAGTTTTTTTTTTTAAATGTGTTAATAGGTGGTAATATTGCAATAAATATATCGATAAAAATCAATACATTTAGAAATTACGCACGAGATATGCATTAATGAAAACTTTTGCAAAACATCCTGCAGTGTCTTACTAACCTTTACACACTTTAGCATCCAGAATGTTTTTCTTACACTTATTTGAATATTATCTGTTACTTCATTACACGTGACACGTATCCAAATCAAAACATTCTACTGCATCTTACTAAATTTTACACACTTTAGCATCGAGAATGTTTGCCAAACATATTTAAATATTATCAGTAATTCGGACTTTGCTAACCAGACGCTTCTCTGTAGCTGAATGGTTAACAGCACGTCAGATCAAATGACGGTTCCCATTAGGGTTACAGATAAAAAAAAACACTAATTCTTGTACAATATATGGACTGATTCGATACCTGTCGGAAGAGCGCTAATTTTCGACGAAATTTCTCAAACATTCAAGCCGATAAATGTAATTAATACTGCTTAATTAAAAAAAAAACGGAGTATTTACTTGAATAAATATATCTATGAATTCAACGTATGAAGAGAAAGTATATTAAATAATTGTCGGACTTAATGGATTTCATCGGTTGTCATTGTTTACGTTAATATACGTTTCGTGAGCAGAAATGATAGATCGCGAAAAATCGTCGAAGGTGTGTGTTTATAAACAGTAATTCGAACTTTGCTAATCAGGCACTTCTTTGTATATGAAGGATTAACAGCACATCAGATCAAATAAATGGTTCCCTTTGGGGTTAAAGGTTCGATTCCTGTCAAAGAAGCACATATTTACTACGAAATTTTTCGACCATTCAGGCCGGTAAATGTAATTAATACTGTTTAATTAAAAAACAACAACAAAGCATTTACTTAAAAAAAAATGACGTATAAACGAAAAATATATTAAATATATGTATGTGTGCGTAATTGCTTGTATATTTTGCATCTTCGTTTGAAAATAACGGATCATTGTAAGCATCTTTATTCTACATTTCATAGCCATATGTTCACCTATGTATCTATATATCTATCGGATTCTCTCTCGCTCTAGAAATATATATATATATATATATATATATATATATATATATATATATATATATATAACTACAATATTACAAAATATGTATTATCAGCATAATTTCAAGAAAATATATTTTTGCATCTAAATAACTAATTATTACATCAATGATATATAGCTATATAAGTGCTGCTTTCTGGAGCCTACACCCAAGAAGATGCTTTCCCGATCACTATAATGGGCCTCTTACTCTGTAACTCTCTACCTGGAGTGGCTCTTATGCTTTTTGTAGGGTGAGCATCATTGTAAATATATATATATATATATATATATATATATATATATATATATATATATATATATATGTATGTATGAAGACTACGACAAATATACCGCCCAGATATATCTCCTAGAAGTACCTCCCACATTAGCTAAAGGAAGAAGCCATTGCCGCTTACCATTATGGGGGATATTGTGAGGTATTTCTGCCGCATCCTGTACATATTATATATATATATATATATATATATATATATATATATATATATATATATATAATATCAATAGATAATTGGTAGGGACAATTCCAAGGAGGATATTAACATATATATGTGTGTGTGTGTGCGTGCGTCTGTGTGTGTGTGCGTTTGTGTGTGTGTGAGTATTATACCTTCTGCATATTTTTGTATTATCGTTTGAAAATGTCTTTGAAGGCACTTTTATTCCTCTTTTTATAACTATTTCACTCTCTCTCTCTGTCTCTCTGTCTGTCTCTTTCTCTCTCTCTCTCTCTCACTATATATATATATATATATATATATATATATATATATATATATATATATATATATATATATATATATGAGGGTTTGCTGAAAAATTGTCTGTCCGACCAATTTCTTCAAATGTGAACGAATGGAATGACCAAACATCAAAACTTTTTCTGAGATAAGAATAAGATTGTTGTTCAAACCGAAAAATCTTCACCTCCCCCATATATTATATATATATATATATATATATATATATATATATATATATATATATATATATATATATATATATACATATACATATATATATATATATATATATATATATATATATACATATACATATATATATATATATATATATATATATATATATATATATATATATATAGTGATATCTATAAAGGCATGCGTGTATATGGATTCGATCCGACTAAGTCAAAATCATGTAAGCGTGAGAACAACTTTAGGGTTGCGGTGGTGAATTTTCAGCGGTAGGCGGTATAGGTCGAATTAGAAGCAAAAGAGAAAGACATTGTACGCATGTGCGTGTATAGTCGACAGACATCTTGGCGCACTCCTGTGGCGGAGGTGGCGACCAGCCTCACCATTTCTCAACCAGCGCCATTTTGCCTCATAAGCAACACTAGAACAAGTGAATCGTCCAATCAGGAAAGAGCAAATATTGTCCACCGCCTCACCTCCACCCATTCCCGTGATGCCGACGTGGCGGTGAGAGTGGGCGACGTAAAATCTGTAGAGGAAGTCGAAGTGAGGAAAGGTGAAAAAAGATGTGACCGAAAAGAAAGAAAGAAAGAAAAAAAGAAGGAAAAAGAGTGGGAGGACAAGTTAGACAATGATGAGAAGAAAGAGAAAAAATCAACGCTTAATAGAATGAAAAAGGTAGGCGAACACAGAAATGAAGTGCGTAAATTGACGTAGACGGTGATTAAATAAAGAAATAAAAACGAGGCTATTGGGAAGGAAATGAAAACGAGGCTATTGGGAAAGAAATGATAACGAGGCTATTGGGAAAGACAAAAGAAGACACTGTCAAACGATTAAGTCAATGAAAACAAAAGAAAAATGAGGAGAGTAAATCCAGAATTCACGTTGAT
>OZ038519.1:34007398-34009898 GCA_964036315.1 Acanthosepion esculentum | reverse complement strand
TGGGTAGAGGAAAGCGCCCGTAAGCCGTCGATGATTGTGCTGGCACGAAGTCACAAGTCATCATGACCGAGATTTTGAGCGGAATGGCCGTGTTTAAACTGCTCATCATGACAGATTATGCGCTCCCTCCGCAAAGTTGTAACAACGGTCCGCTCAACATTGTTGCAGCGCAAATGGCAGGTTGGTTTTGCGGGTGTTAAAAAAAAAAAAATGTGCCTGAGCAGACATCTGCAACAGGGATTGACCAGCCACCCAAGCAGACGTGGTTGATGGGAAAACGAGGAGCCAAATATTATATCAAAGCATCAGTGTAATCAACGCAATAACAAAGATTGAAAAATTATACTGGGAATTTAAAACGAATAGTCGACGACAGAGGTTCCCAAAGTTTTTTTTCTCTCTGGGCCGCATTTTCGGACTGAAAATTTGCTCTTGCCTCACCAAATTTTATGTGATAAAAAAGACATTTAAAAAATTTAAAAAAAAAACAGAGGTTAAAGGGAGATAACCACAGATTCGAAGTCAGAACATTATCATTGATAACTCTCTCCTCCAATTTGCAGACCATAGTTACTATATTCTTAAAACTCGATATAATGAAAAATTATCACAATGATAAAATCGGTCAATAATTATTTATAACTATTTATACTGGAACTCATATATGCAATTACAAGTAATCAATAATATTTTAAATTTTGAAATCATATTCATTTTTTTGAATTTTTTGTAACTGTTTCTAAATCCTTGCTCGTCATTCAATCATTTCACCTCCCCTGCCATCCTCATCCAACTCACCTATGAGGCGCGCCGCATCGTTTAGAAACCACTGGTCTTTGATAATAGTTCCATCTGACAAAGCTGACCTGCCAACCCCTATTCGAAAAAGATGGAACCATCTTGATGGTGAATTTTGTTGTTCATTAGTAAAGTCCATGGCATAAACACTCGAGAAAGAAGAATAGCAAAAAAAATGATATTCACTTGTTTCCAGTCTGCTTCATCAGGAAAATTAGATAGAATAAAATTTAATCTATTAGGTTGTTCGAGAAATAACGTCCAGTTTTAGAATAAACCATTTCAATTTTGTTCTTATATTAGATTGTTCAGGAAATAATGTCTGATTTTAGAATAAACCTTTAAATTGTGTTCTAATATACTATTTAATATTAGGTTGTTCGAAAAATAACGTCCGGTTTTAGAATAAACCATTTCAATTTTGTTCTTATATATTATTATAGTATTAGGTTGTTCGGAAAATAATGTCCGGTTTTAGAATAAACCATTTCAATTTTGTTCTTATATATTATTATAGTATTAGGTTGTTCGGAAAATAATGTCCGGTTTTAGAATAAACCATTTCAATTTTGTTCTTATATATTATTATAGTATTAGGTTGTTCGGAAAATAATGTCCGGTTTTAGAATAAACCATTTCAATTTTGTTCCTATGTATTATTATATTAGGTTGTTCAAGAAATAATGTCTGATTTTAGAATAAACCTTTAAATTGTGTTCTAATATATTATTTAATATTAGTTTGTATGGAAAATAATGTTCGGTTTTAGAATAAACCATTTCAATTTCGTTCTTAAATATTAGCTTAGTATTAGGTTGTTCGGAAAATAACGTCCGGTTTTAGAATAAACCATTTCAATTTTGTTTTTATATATTATTATAGTATCAGGTTGTTCGGAAAATAATGTCCTGTTTTAGAATAAACCATTGCAATTTTGTTCTTATATATTATTATTGTATTAGGTTGTTCGGGAAATAATGGCCGGTTTCAGAATATTTTTTTTTTCTAACATATTATAATTCTTGCATAAAAATATATCGCTCATTCCTAATCATTAAAGTATCCTATTTGTTAATTTCATATCAGTCTCCTTGAGAATTTCGTTCTCAAATACGTGACGCACACTGTATATACATTGGAAAATAGTACTAGGTTGTTCGGGAATTAATGCCCGTTTTATAATCAACTATTTAAATGTGTTCTAATATTATAATAGTTCTACAAAAGTATAATACCCATTTCTAATGATTAAAGTGTACTCTTTGTTAATTTTATATATCAATCTCTTTTAGACATCACCTTAAAACATCATATAGCTCTCATCTCTAGGAACTTAAAACATTATATAGCTCTCATTTCTAGGAACTTAAAACATTATATAGCTCTCATGTCTAGGAACTTAAAACGTTATATAGCTCTCTCTTTAAGAACTTAAAACATTATATAACTCTCATCTTTAAGAACTTAAACATTATATAACTCTCATCTTGAAGAACTTAAAACATTATATAGCTCTGATCATTAGGAACTTAAAACAATATATAGCCCTCATCTTTGAGAACTTAAAACATTATATAGCTCTCATGTCTAGAAACTTAAAACATTATATAGCTCTCATGTCTAGAAACTTAAAACATTATATAGCTCTCATGTCTAGAAACTTAAAACATTATATAGCTCTCATCTTTAGGTACTTAAAACA
>OZ038519.1:33989898-34002398 GCA_964036315.1 Acanthosepion esculentum | reverse complement strand
ATTCCATTTTCTCTGTTTGGATATGACCAAAAGGCAAAAGAGGTTTTAAATCAGATTGCCCTACCCTAGATGAACTGTCCATCCCGATTTAACGAGTTCCATCTCTCCATCATAGATAGATAGATATCAACATGCATAGATGGATAGATAGATATGAACGGGCCTAGATATATATATATATATATAGAGAGAGAGAGAGAAAGCGAGACAGAGAGAGAGATGGAGAGAGTGAGCGACGGAAAAAGATAGATAGATAGATAGATAGATAGATAGATAGATATAAACCGGACTACATATATATATATATATATATATATATATATATATAGAAAGAGAGAGAGAGTGGGAGGGAGAGACAGATAAATAGGTAGATATGGACGGGCCTAGATAGATAGATAGATAGATAAATAGATAGACAGATAGATAGATATAAGCGGGCCTATATATATATATAGATTTATATATATATATATATATATATATAGAGAGAGAGAGAGAGAGAGACAGACAGACAGACAGACAGACACAGACAGAGAGAGGGAGTGCAACATAAAAAGATAGCTAGATAGATAGATACATATGAACTCTTTCTATATATATATATCTTATATATATATATATATATATATATATATATATATATAGATCTTACCACTAATATATATATATATATATATATATATATATATATATATATATGTATATATATATATGTCTCTACTATATATATCTGATATATATATATATATCTGAAGAAGATGAGATATCCTTAGACATGGACTGTGGAACAAGATCAATCTGACCCCATAGGCGACGATTTGGTGTAAGATACAGGTTCGATTGCTGTCGGAGGACACAAATTATCTACTAAATTTCTCGGACATTCAGCCCGGTAAATATAATTAATACTGCTTAATTAAAAAAGAGCATTTACTTAAATAATTACTGTATCTATAAAAATAACGTATGAACAGAATATATATATATATATATATATATATATATATATATATATATATATATAGAGAGAGAGAGAGAGAGAGAGAGAGAGAGAGAGAGAGATAGATAGATAGATAGATAGATAGATATAGAGGGTTTTGAAATGATATAAATGGGAGTATGAATAGGGAAAGTTCTCAGCCTAACAAAGTGACCTCCTTCCACGTCTCCGCTGAAAAAAATGTTTGATCATTTAATTAGATTTGGGGAAATGTATCAGACCGAGAACTTTTCAGCATCACTTCGTATATACAAAACCATTGCAAACTAGCTTAAATAATGCCGTCATTTTTTCACAGCAATAAATAAAGTATATATATATATATATATATATATATATATATATATATATATATGTATGTGTGTGTGTGTGTGTGTGTGTGTGTGTTTACATATATATATATATATATATATATATATATATATATATATACATATATATATATATATATGCACGTTTGTGTATGTGCGAAATAATCGTGAAAGCTCTATACTTATGCACACACAAATCGAGACAACACCATCCTTTCTTGATTTGCATATATGACAAGTTGGCGCCATTGTCATCAATGGTCACCATTGACGACATCGCATTCGCGCCAAACAGACGCCATCTTCTCGTTTCCTTCTATTGAGTTTCGTTTTGTTACTTTTTCGTGTATTTCCGTGTTTGTATGTATGTGTTCGTGTGTGTATCTCTGCGCGTGCTTGTGTGTATGTGTGCGTGTGTGTCTCTGTGTTTGTCTGCCTGTGTGCGTGCGTCTATGTGTTTCATTGTTTTATTATTCATTGTCGTTATTTTCTCTTCGTCGCCATTTTTCATGTACCTCTTTTTTGTTATCGTCTAATTATTAATTTCTTCTTCTTCGTTACTTTTGCCGCTTCCTTCGCAACTGTCCCTTTTTTATTTTTACATAAATAATCTTTTTTTCCTCTTGTTTTCTTCGTAGTTTTATTTTTACACTTGCTTGCAAACTCGTTCTTTATTGGAATTGAGCTGAGTTTTTTTTTTTTCGTTTTCTTCTTCACTCTTTTCATGTCTTCCCCATAACTATTTTCTCTTTCTTCTTTGATATATTCTTTATCATTATTATTATTATTATTATTATTATTATTATTATTATTATTATTTGGTTCAGTTATAACAATTTTAGTTTAGGAAATAAGGAAATTGAACTGCGCTAGAGATGGTTTCAAAGCCAGAAACATTAACCTAAAAACTCGTGTCATGTTCCTAAATTGCCTGGTCAGATCTAGACTCTTATACGGATGGCATGCTTGGCGCCAAACCTGTTCAGAAATGTCTAAACTGTCATTTGCATACAACCGCTTTCTGAGATCAATGACTGAAAATGACTTCCAGCTAAAGAACCCCGAATGTCTTAGAAAGGGTTGTCCTTCAGTGAACCTCGGGGATTGGCGCTACAGTATCACAAGCAATGAACTTCATCAAATAAAAGAAGCCGGATCACTTGCAGCAACAACTAAAATGGTTAGCGTATGTAACTCGAAATGAAACTAAGGACATAATTGTCGTACCCTGTCGGCATTCCAACATTTAAAAAAAAAAAAAACCGGAAGAAGAAACTTCACCTTCCGGGACCAGCGATAGTTGTAAAACAGATGCATCATCATATCAGTCAGTCAATTATGTGTCATGCGTGATACACACTTAGACGTTCGTGTATCACGACTGACGTGGCAGAGTTTTTCCCCCGCAGTAGGTTGCCATTTCCTTCTGCGGTAGACCAGTTGCCATACAAGGCTATAGAAGCCTTTCTGTCCTGCTATTTACCCTAGTTAGGTGGTCGGACAAGAAGAGGATTCGTACCTTCCCCAAGGGTAAGTGAATTCGAACTCGGCTCTCCGATTCCTCAATCAGAGCCGCTATCCACCGTACCTCCTCCTACCAGAAATACATTTTTGAAAAAATATTATCATCAATAAAAAATCTTGTCGGCATGAAATCAATTGAACTTTATATACCGTAAAACAAAACAAACAGTCCGCACAGTTATGTGCCATGCGTGGTATACGCTAAGGCGATCATGTATCTTTCGGTACATGACTGACGAGGCATATTTTTCCCACAGTAGGTTGTCATTTTTTCTGCGATAGACCAGTTGCCATCCAAGTCTACAGAACCCGGTCTGTCATGCTATTTAACCATAGCTGGGAGGAGTAGAAGAGGATTCATACCTTTCCCAAGGGTCAGTTATGTGCCATGCGTGGTACCCGATTAGGCAATCATGTATTTTTCTATACATGACTGACGTGGCAGAGTTTTTCTCCCACAGTAGGTTGCCATTTCCTTCTGCGGTAGACCAATTGCCATCCAAGGCTATAGAACCCGGTCCGTCCTGCTATTTACCCATAGCTGGGCGGAGAAGAAGAGGATTCATACCTTCCCCAAGGGTAGATGGAATTCGAATTCGGCTCTCCGATTCCTCAATCCGAGCCGCTATCCATTACTCCACCGTGCCTTCTCCATCATCATATAAAAAGGCCTAAAAATTACTTGGTTTCAGTGAGTAAATGGATGAAAGAAAGAAAGCAAGGAAGAAGGTAAAATAACAGTGTTTAACGACTCTTGCGGAGAAATGGAAAAGTGGCATCTCTGTTTTTGTCTATATTCTTTTGGGATTCAGATGGGCTGTTCACTATGGTACCAAGACTTTATGAATTTAAGAGCAGTACTAGATTAGCAACAAGGTCCCACCAATTTACAATTGAAATGGTTAAATATAACCGTACGTTCTATGCTAACAATTTCTTCTATCGCACTTCTCGTTTGTGGAACTCTCTTCTGGCTTCTTGATTTCCAGTCAGCTTTGATGTTAAAAAATTTAGATGCAATGTCAATCGTTATCTGCTGTTTTTCTGATTACTCTTCAAATGTTCTCGCTTCTTACTAATGTATCTGTTTTCTAATTCTTCTACACTCATTAGCCTCTTGCGTCTTAGTGGCTTTACTGCCTTGCATGGGGGATATAACTTAAAAAATCGTAAACAGGTGCATAAAACATTAATCCTAATCCTCCTGTTCATCCAATTAATTTTTCTAGGTATTTCTCTAATCATAAAAAGTACTTTTATGACAAAATAAGTTTGCATGTCACGAGTTACTTAATTTCGAAACAATAAGTTATATTCATTTAGTTTCAAGCCATGTTTTTTTCCCATGAATTCACAGATTCCGATATTTTTTGGTTTCATGATATGTCTTTTGTTTCATTATATGTTACTTTTCGTTTCATGATATATTTTTTGTTTCGTTTTATGTTATTTTTTGTTTCATGTTATGTTTTTTCATGATTTTTTTGTTTCATTATATGCTACTTTTTGTTTCATGATGTTTTGTTTCATTATATGTTATTTTTTGTTTCATGATGATTTTTGTTTCATTATATGTAATTTTTTGTTTCATGTTAGGTTTTTTCTTTCATGATGTTTTTTGTTTCATTATATGTTACTTTTGTTTCCTGATACATTTTTTGTTTCATGGTATGTTTTTGTTTCATTATATGTTATTTTTTTGTTACATGATGTGTTTTTTGTTTCATGATGTTTTTGTTTCATTATATGTTATTTTTTGTTTCATGATGATTTTTGTTTCATTATATGTAATTTTTTATTTCATGTTAGGTTTTTTCTTTCATGATGTTTTTTGTTTCATTATATGTTACTTTTGTTTCCTGATACATTTTTTGTTTCATGGTATGTTTTTGTTTCATTATATGTTATTTTTTTGTTACATGATGTGTTTTTTGTTTCATGATGTTTTTGTTTCATTATATGTTATTTTTTGTTTCATGATGATTTTTGTTTCATTATATGTAATTTTTTGTTTCATGTTAGGTTTTTTCTTTCATGATGTTTTTTGTTTCATTATATGTTACTTTTGTTTCCTGATACATTTTTTGTTTCATGGTATGTTTTTGTTTCATTATCTGTTAATTTTTGTTACATGATGTGTTTTTTGTTTCATGATGTTTTTGTTTCATTATATGTTATTTTTTGTTTCATGATGGTTTTTGTTTCATTATATGTTATTTTTTGTTTCATGAAAACTGTTTTAAGCTGAATAATTAATTAAACGATTAACATGCATATAACATTTCTTATATCCTTAACCGGTGTAGATAAATTCCTCTCCTGGGAAATTTAAAAAAATATTAAGTCCAAGCCTTCCCCGGGCCTCCCCCGCAGGAAGTACCTCTCTTTCGAGAGGTGGTTGGCTTTATTGCCCGGTGCCTGAGGTGTCACCAAAAGGGGAAGTGCTAAGGAGGTTTGTGCAATTTTTCCAGGGTATTACACTTAAACCCACTATAAACTAACCTTGTGTCACATTCGTTAGCGAAGTGGGCGCACTGAAAAATACACCCTTGTTTACCGAGTAGAAGGTGAGGGAGTCGAAGCTACGCCAAATTATATCGCCAAATTAATTATGTTCTTAGTCTCTACATTTTATTTGAATAGCTTAAGCCGACTACAACAGTGATCTACAGCAAACCCAAAGGTCTCCAGTTCTGGCCTTCAGTTGCATCATGAGTTGGTTTGAAGTAAAGAACTACATGGTTTGTCTGTGATTTTTTATTATCGCAGCCAATTATCCAGTTATAATAGGTAGCACATTAGTCTGAAGGTTCTGTATTATTATTATTTTTTAATTTCAGTTTCAAAATCCTTATATTTAAGGGGGGTAGGGACAAGGCTGGATTAAGACCTATTGGGCTCCTAAGCTCTTAAATGATACTGGTGCCCTCCATACATCTGCAAGTTAAGTACGCTAGCATGAGGGTTTCGTTGAGTAGTGCATCAGCCGATGCCGTATATTATCGAAACTCCAGCTGTAAATACATAGAGTAGTTAATCGAAGGTACATACGACCATCGATTGAGGCTTGATCGTCAGTTCGAACCCAGAACAACGCCAATGCCCCGGGAATCCAGCCGGATATGAACCAATCGCAGAACTGGCTAGAAGCAACCATCTTTACCTATTCTAACAGTTTATTTTCCTGCACATCTCATCTACTTCAAGGTATTCAAAGAGTAAAAGCCAGAGAAATAGGATCAAAGAAAAACTCATCAAAATTAAATCGTCAATAGATCAGCAGATGTCACCGTAAGTTCTGTTCTTATAGCTTCTTCTCTCACAATTCTCGCATCTTCAGATTTCTTTCTTTTCAGCCACCTACAATCTTCAACAAATTAAAACTTCATCCAAAAAGAATTCAAGTAAGGCTTTTATATCTGCTAATCATTACCACTATGTATGGCTGATTGAGTTTAACGACCCTTCAACCTCTTGTGGGTCATTTAGAGCCAAACTGATTGTATTGTAAATATATTTTATATTTCGTTAAATATGGCTGCTGACCATGAGCATATATATATATTTTTGAAATCAAAAGTAATATTTCGTGCCTGATGAGTTGGTTGCACTTCATAGATAGATAGATAGATAGATAGATAGATAGATAGATAGATAGATAGATAGATAGATAGATAGATAGATAGATAGATGTGAACAGACTGAGATAGATATTGAACAGACTGAGATAGATAGATAGATAGATAGATAGATAGATAGATAGATAGATAGATAGATAGATAGATAGATAGATAGATAGATGTGAACAGATTGAGATAGATATTGAACAGACTGAGATAGATAGATAGATAGATAGATAGATAGATAGATAGATAGATAGATAGATAGATAGATGTGAACAGATTGAGATAGATATTGAACAGACTGAGATAGATAGATAGATAGATAGATAGATAGATAGATAGATAGATAGATAGATAGATAGATAGATAGATGTGAACAGACTGAGATAGATATTGAACAGACTGAGATAGATAGATAGATAGATAGATAGATAGATAGATAGATAGATAGATAGATAGATAGATAGATGTGAACAGACTGAGATAGATATTGAACAGACTGAGATAGATAGATAGATAGATAGATAGATAGATAGATAGATAGATAGATAGATTTGTAATAATTTTTTTGAATAAAACGTTCTCCTTCCACTCAATCTGGAAAACATCTACTCTGAGCAATAAAATCAAAATTGGACACAAGTTGGGTTTTTTTTTATTAAACTTTTCGAAAATTATTCGGTTATATATAAAATTAGTTTTTATTTTAATTTTGTAGAAACATTCTTTAGCACACACACACACACACACACACACACACACACACACACACACACACACGCAAACACACACACACACACGCAAACACACACACACAAACAAACACACATACAAACTTTAAATGAAATTTTAAGTGTGTTTTGCGGACCAATTTCCGTTTTATTCTGGCAGCCAACCCTGAGTAACAAGACAAGAGTTTACGGTTCCAATAAATTACTTAGAAGTCTTTTTTTATGACAGTTATATTTAAACAAAATATATATTTCCAATAAATATAGTATTTTAAACAGACAAACAATTTAGATTTGAAATTTGATCATCTTGCCATCAGCGAAGTGACATGTACCAAACTAGGATCATAAATGTCGTTTTCAAATAAATGACTTTTGTATTTAAACTGAATATATTTTCTAATAAATGTACTATTTTAAAATGGACAAACAATTTAGATTTGAAATTTGATCATCTTGCCATCAGCGAAGTGACATGTACCAAACTAGGATCATAAATGTCGGTTCAAATAAATGACTTTTGGATTTAAACTGAATATATTTTCTAATAAATGTACTATTTTAAAATGGACAAACAATTTAGATTTGAAATTTGATCATCTTGCCATTAGCGAAGTTACATGTACCAAACTAGGATCATAAATGTCGGTTCAAATAAATGACTTTTGCATTTATACTGAATATATTTTCTAATAAATGTAGTATTTTAAAATGGACAAACAAGATAGATTTGAAATTTGATCATCTTGCCATCAGCGAAGTGACATGTACCAAACTAGGACCATAAATGCCGGTTCGATTAAATGACTTTTGTATTTAAACTGAATATATTTTCTAATAAATGTACTATTTTAAAATGGATAAACAATTTAGATTTGAAATTTGATCATCTTGCCATCAGCGAAGTGACATGTACCAAACTAGGATCATAAATGCCGGTTCAAATAAATGACTTTTGGATTTAAACTGAATTTATTTTCTAATAAATGTACTATTTTAAAATGGATAAACAATTTAGATTTGAAATTTGATCATCTTGCCATCAGCGAAGTGACATGTACCAAACTAGGATCATAAATGCCGGTTCAAATAAATGACTTTTGGATTTAAACTGAATTTATTTTCTAATAAATGTACTATTTTAAAATGGATAAACAATTTAGATTTGAAATTTGATCATCTTGCCATCAGCGAAGTGACATGTACCAAACTAGGATCATAAATGCCGGTTCAAATAAATGACTTTTGGATTTAAACTGAATATATTTTCTAATAAATGTACTATTTTAAAATGGACAAACAATTTAGATTTGAAATTTGATCATCTTGCCATTAGCGAAGTTACATGTACCAAACTAGGATCATAAATGTCGGTTCAAATAAATGACTTTTGTATTTATACTGAATATATTTTCTAATAAATGTAGTATTTTAAAATGGACAAACAAGATAGATTTGAAATTTGATCATCTTGCCATCAGCGAAGTGACATGTACCAAACTAGGATCATAAATGCCGGTTCCATTAAATGACTTTTGTATTTAAACTGAATATATTTTCTAATAAATGTACTATTTTAAAATGGATAAACAATTTAGATTTGAAATTTGATCATCTTGCCATCAGCGAAGTGACATGTACCAAACTAGGATCATAAATGCCGGTTCAAATAATTGACTTTTGGATTTAAACTGAATTTATTTTCTAATAAATGTACTATTTTAAAATGGATAAACAATTTAGATTTGAAATTTGATCATCTTGCCATCAGCGAAGTGACATGTACCAAACTAGGATCATAAATGCCGGTTCAAATAAATGACTTTTGGATTTAAACTGAATTTATTTTCTAATAAATGTACTATTTTAAAATGGATAAACAATTTAGATTTGAAATTTGATCATCTTGTCATCAGCGAAGTGACATGTACCAAACTAGGATCATAAATGCCGGTTCAAATAAATGACTTTTGGATTTAAACTGAATATATTTTCTAATAAATGTACTATTTTAAAATGGACAAACAATTTAGATTTGAAATTTGATCATCTTGCCATTAGCGAAGTTACATGTACCAAACTAGGATCATAAATGTCGGTTCAAATAAATGACTTTTGTATTTATACTGAATATATTTTCTAATAAATGTACTATTTTAAAATGGACAAACAATTTAGATTTGAAATTTGATCATCTTGCCATCAGCGAAGTGACATGTACCAAACTAGGATCATAAATGCCGGTTCAAATAAATGACTTTTGCATTTATACTGAATATATTTTCTGATAAATGTAGTATTTTAAAATGGACAAACAATTTAGATTTGAAATTTGATCATCTTGCCATCAGCGAAGTGACATGTACCAAACTAGGATCATAAATGCCGGTTCAAATAAATGACTTTTGGATTTAAACTGAATATATTTTCTAATAAATGTACTATTTTAAAATGGACAAACAATTTAGATTTGAAATTTGATCATCTTGCCATTAGCGAAGTTACATGTACCAAACTAGGATCATAAATGTCGGTTCAAATAAATGACTTTTGTATTTATACTGAATATATTTTCTAATAAATGTACTATTTTAAAATGGACAAACAATTTAGATTTGAAATTTGATCATCTTGCTATCAGCGAAGTGACATGTACCAAACTAGGATCATAAATGCCGGTTCAAATAAATGACTTTTGCATTTATACTGAATATATTTTCTAATAAATGTAGTATTTTAAAATGGACAAACAATTTAGATTTGAAATTTGATCATCTTGCCATCAGCGAAGTGACATGTACCAAACTAGGATCATAAATGCCGGTTCAAATAAATGTCTTTTGGATTTAAACTGAATATATTTTCTAATAAATGTACTATTTTAAAATGGACAAACAATTTAGATTTGAAATTTGATCATCTTGCCATTAGCGAAGTTACATGTACCAAACTAGGATCATAAATGTCGGTTCAAATAAATGACTTTTGTATTTATACTGAATATATTTTCTAATAAATGTACTATTTTAAAATGGACAAACAATTTAGATTTGAAATTTGATCATCTTGCTATCAGCGAAGTGACATGTACCAAACTAGGATCATAAATGCCGGTTCAAATAAATGACTTTTGCATTTATACTGAATATATTTTCTAATAAATGTAGTATTTTAAAATGGACAAACAAGATAGATTTGAAATTTGATCATCTTGCCATCAGCGAAGTGACATGTACCAAACTAGGACCATAAATGCCGGTTCGATTAAATGACTTTTGTATTTAAACTGAATATATTTTCTAATAAATGTACTATTTTAAAATGGATAAACAATTTAGATTTGAAATTTGATCATCTTGCCATCAGCGAAGTGACATGTACCAAACTAGGATCATAAATGCCGGTTCAAATAAATGACTTTTGGATTTAAACTGAATTTATTTTCTAATAAATGTACTATTTTAAAAAGGGACAAACAATTTAGATTTGAAATTTGATCATCTTGCCATCAGCGAAGTGACATGTACCAAACTAGGATCATAAATGCCGGTTCAAATAAATGACTTTTGGATTTAAACTGAATATATTTTCTAATAAATGTACTATTTTAAAATGGACAAACAATTTAGATTTGAAATTTGATCATCTTGCCATTAGCGAAGTTACATGTACCAAACTAGGATCATAAATGCCGGTTCAAATAAATGACTTTTCCATTTATACCGAATATATTTTCTGATAAATGTAGTATTTTAAAATGGACAAACAAGATAGATTTGAAATTTGATCATCTTGCCATCAGCGAAGTGACATATACCAAACTAGGATCATAAATGCCGGTTCAAATAAATGACTTTTGGATTTAAACTGAATATATTTTCTAATAAATGTACTATTTTAAAATGGACAAACAATTTAGATTTGAAATTTAATCATCTTGCCATCAGCGAAGTGACATGTACCAAACTAGGATCATAAATGCCGGTTCAAATAAATGACTTTTGGATTTAAACTGAATTTATTTTCTAATAAATGTACTATTTTAAAATGGATAAACAATTTAGATTTGAAATTTGATCATCTTGCCATCAGCGAAGTGACATGTACCAAACTAGGATCATAAATGCCGGTTCAAATAAATGACTTTTGGATTTAAACTGAATTTATTTTCTAATAAATGTACTATTTTAAAATGGATAAACAATTTAGATTTGAAATTTGATCATCTTGCCATCAGCGAAGTGACATGTACCAAACTAGGATCATAAATGCCGGTTCAAATAAATGACTTTTGGATTTAAACTGAATATATTTTCTAATAAATGTACTATTTTAAAATGGACAAACAATTTAGATTTGAAATTTGATCATCTTGCCATTAGCGAAGTTACATGTACCAAACTAGGATCATAAATGTCGGTTCAAATAAATGACATTTGTATTTAAACTGAATATATTTTCTAATAAATGTACTATTTTAAAAAGGGACAAACAATTTAGATTTGAAATTTGATCATCTTGCCATTAGCGAAGTTACATGTACCAAACTAGGATCATAAATGTCGGTTCAAATAAATGACTTTTGTATTTATACTGAATATATTTTCTAATAAATGTACTATTTTAAAATGGACAAACAATTTAGATTTGAAATTTGATCATCTTGCCATCAGCGAAGTGACATGTACCAAACTAGGATCATAAATGCCGATTCAAATAAATGACTTTTGTATTTAAACTGAATGTATTTTCTAATAAATGTACTATTTTTTTTATTAATAAATGTACTATTTTATTTGAAATTTGATCATCTTGCCATCAGCCCGAAATATTCCATTGAAAAATTGAAATTGAAATTGAAAATATTCGATTCCTGTCGGAGGACGAATATTTTTTATGAAATATTATTAATACTGTTTATTATAAAAACAGAGCATTTCCTTAAATATTTGTATCTATAAGAAGAATGTATAAACATAAAAATATCTTAAAATAATTGTCGGACTTTCTCCATTTCATAATGTGTGACGTCATTTGTTTACATCTGGATACGCTTTTAGCAGATATGAATGTACGTGAGAGTTTCATGGATGATTGAAGTTTAAAAGCAGTAAAATCGACCTTGCTAACCGAACGATCCTCTGTGGCTCGATCGGTTATGGCTAAATGACGGTTCCGTATAGGATACAGGTTCGATTCCAGTCGGAGTTCGAATATTTTCTATGAAAATTTCTCGGATATTCAGGCCGGTAAATGTTATTAATACTGTTTATTATAAAAACAGAGCATTTACTTAAAAATTTGTATAACC
>OZ038519.1:33972398-33982398 GCA_964036315.1 Acanthosepion esculentum | reverse complement strand
CAATTTTAGGGAATTTGTGGAGGTAAAGAAACTATTAAATTTGTATTTTTTTTATTTTGTTGAAGGCGTCTGGATGGCTAGCTTTGCATGCTTACGAACCAAAGTGGCTATTGTCTTTTAAGTATCTGAAATCCAAAAGATAAAATCTTTTCTTACCGGGAAACAAGCAAAAGGAAACACTCTTTGAAAAATTATATCTTTAGCACAGACTTTTAAGGAGGAATTGCAACATAAATGTTTTAAAAGTTTGAATTCCTTGGGCAATGTATACATATATATATATATATATATATATATATATATATATATATATATATATATATATATATATATATATATATAAGCATTAAATGCAGTAGTTGTTCACTGTAACGAAACTGACCACCATTTTGATTTTTTTTTAAATGCTATTCTAGTTAAAAGAGAAAAAGATTACTAAGAAGAAAATGTTTAGAAAGTTATTTTAAATCGCTAGTTTATTCACAGTAATTTTGCGCCCAGGTTCTTAGAACGTTTCGCCATTCTTAGCAGATCTTCTGTTATCACAATGTGGGATATTTAATATTAAAAAAAAGTGAAGGAAGCACAAGCGAAAAGAATCTAAAGAAAATCAGTTAGATTATATACTCAAAATATATATTAAATTAAAAAAAATAATAATAACTTTCAGCAATCCCCCACCACTTCCTTTATGCGCATGTGTAGTCGCACCAACATAACAACTTTACTCTTATGAAGGCCTAAAAGACAAGACGAGACGCCTCCCACTAAAACTCTTTTTTACTTTGTTATACTTTTCTCCCTTAAAATTGTTCTTGATGTATAAAAAAATATATATCATTTTCCTACATATATATATATATATATTTTCCTACATATATGTATATATATATATATATGTAAGCAAATATGTGGATGTAGATCCGACGATATGATGAGAATGTGGAAAAGACAAAGCAAAATCCGAATATGTGAGTTTACTGTTTTTTATTTTGTTTTTTGTTTTGCTGTCAACGTCAGACGTTTCGGTCTAATAGACCATCTTCAGGACATGGTTATTGGAGACATATTTATATTAAATTTAAGTTAAAATGTCTATCGTCTCTTCATTTTAACTTAAATTTAATATAAATATGTCTCCAATAACTATGTCCTGATGATGGTCTATTAGACCGAAACGTCTGACGTTGACAGCAAAACAAAAAACAAAATAAAAAACAGTAAACTCACATATTCGGATTTTGCTTTGTCTTTTCCACATTTTCATCATATATATATATATATATAAAGACATTTTTATGTTTAACATTCTTTATATAGTCTTTATATAATGTTTTTAAATAATTGTCGGACTTTGTCCATTTCATAATATATATATATATATATATATATATATATATATATATATATATATATATATATATAACTGCAATATTACGAAATATGTATTATCAGCATAATTTCTGGAAATATATTCTTTGCATCTAAATAATTAATTATTGCATCAATGATATATAGCTATATAAGCGCTGCTTTGTGGAGCCGACACCCGAATAGATGCTTCCCCAATTACTACAATCTCAGGCCTGACGATTGCATCTAGCATGAAACAGACTGTCACCTCTAAGTGTTGACTTCTATGTTCACTTTTGTATTTACACACGCTCTATCTGTGATATTGAGCACTTTATCCCATAAATATACCCCATCTTAAGACTATATTTCTTCATATATATATATATATATATATATACATATATATATATATATCTGTCTATATTTCTGAGATGAGGTATTATGTACAGTATTTACATTATTCGGACTATTGTCCTCATCTTTGTCGCCATATTTGTCACAACGTTTCGGCCGTTGTACGCTCCGGCCTTCTTCAGGTGGTTGGAATTTCGAACCGAACCCTTTATTTCGATCACTGGGGTAGACTGTTCTAGTTCCACGAGCCATGTTTGATGGATGTCAGTTATCAGTTATCTCCTGGTAATTTTTCCCTCTGAAAGTTCTCCACTGCCTGAACCGGGTATTGAACTCACACTCTTTGGGTCTGTTACTGGATCTAACCAACGCCTTTATCCACCGTACCATGTGTCCTTGAGGATGTAAATACTATATATATATACATATATATATATATATATATATATACATATATATATATATATATATATATACATATATATATATATATATATATATATATATATATATATATATATATATATATATATATTACAATGAATCATTCATACAAAAAATTAAATTAATAAAGTTAATGATATAAAATGGAGAAATCCCTTCGCTAACAAAATTTTAAAGGTGCACTAACCTACCAATCGCTCGTTTTTTAAATTTATAACCTGCATAAGGTCTTTCTTTAATACGCAAGTACTTTCAACTGTACATTCAGTCATCTTCAGGCATGGAAATTATTTTGTTTTTGGTAAAATTCAAGTAGCATCCGAGACGAAAAAATATAATGCGAATCGAAATATGCTTTTTTGAAATGTGTTATTGTTAACGGATTCAAACTTTTGGAGCGTGTAGTCGCAACACTAACGTTGAATTTTTTTGAAAATTTAAGAGAGTGCGTTTTTTACTAATACGGCAATTTGATAATTTTTTGTTATAGGAGTTTATCAGTCAATGTGGCATGAACTAAATAGTTCAATCAATAAATTATTGTCTCAGTTGTTATCCCAATAGTTTGTATCCGTTAACAAAAACAAAATAATTTCCATGCCTTAAGATGACTGAATGTACAGTCGAAAGTACTTGTGTAATTAAGAAAGACCTTATATAGCATATAAATTTTTAAAAAAACAAGGATCATAACAGTCATCGAGTGATTGGTAGGTTCATGCATCTTTAAAATTTCGTTTGCGAAGGGATTTCACCATTTTATATCATTAACTTGACTAATTTACTTTTTGTATGAATGATTCACTGTAATATAAATTGAACTGCACCACATATTTTACATATATATATATATATATATATATATATATATATATATATATAAAGACATTTTTATGTTTAACATTCTTTTTATAGATACAAATATTTAAGTAAATGCTGTTTATAATAAATAGTATTAAACAACATTTACCGGCCTGAATGTCCGAGAAATTTTCATAGAAAATTCGGCCATTCGGAGGACGAATATTTTCTATGACAATTTCTCGGACATTCGGGCCGGTAAATGTTGTTTAATACTATTTATTATAAACAGAGCATTTACTTAAATATTTGTATCTATAAAAAGAATGTTAAACATAAAAATGTCTTAAAATAATTCATCGGATTTTGTCCATTTCATAATATATATATATATATATATATATATATGTGTGTGTGTGTGTGTGTGTGTGTGTGTGTGTGTGTGTGTGTGTGTGTGTGTGTGTGTTTTTAACAATAAAAAATATTAAAAAATTAAAATCGTTTTTATTATTTCAGTTAGATTCAAGTGAGTGAGCGACGCTATATTGAGTCTGATTTGCTACCTCTTCGTCACGGTTGGAATGGTTGGTATGGTGTTTGCCTTACAACCTAACTGTCAGGGTTTCAATTCTTGGTAGTGGATGTGCACTGCTGATGACGGCCGTCCAGTGCTTTCTGCATTCTGTAGAGGTTTCAGACTCGATGAATCACTTATATATATATATATATATATATATATATATATATATATATATATATATATATATATATATATATAATGGACTCTCGTGCGCTCGTGTGTCTCGAAAATGAACAGGGAAAGAGTGCAAGAAGTCAAAAAAATGATGAAAAGGAGAATTAACTACAACATTTAACACAGACGCACATGACCACACGCGCGCATCCGCAAACGCTAATAATAGGAGCATACTAATTAGGGATTGAGTTAATTACGCCAAACTTAGCATAAGAATAACGAAAAATGAGAGAATCCGCAGTCAACCGCTGAAACCTCCTGACGGGTGAAATCGAACAATTACGAAAAGCATCTTTTACGAAACTCCGGAGTTGAGGTGTTTAACATCTATTAACTAAGAGACACGTTTTATTTGTATTCATTCTCTCTCTCTCTCTCTCTCTCTCTCTCTCTATATATATATATATATATATATATATAGATATATATATATATATATATATATATATATATATAAATATATATATATATATATATTAAAGAAAATATATATGTATTAAATTAATATATATCTATATTAAAGAAAAATAACTCTCACTATCTCTCTTTCTCTCTATATATATAGAGAGAGAGAGAAAAAGAGAGGGTGAGAGATTATTTTTCTTTAATATATATACGTATGTGTGTGTGTGAGGGAGAGAGCATAAACTAGATAGATAGATAGATAGATAGATAGAGAGAGAGATAGATAGATAGATATTGTGTATTTTGGCAGCAAACCCTCTTTTATACATGTTTCGTTAAAGACATCTGACAGGGCAGCGCGATTAAGCATTTTACTTAAATCTTTTTCTGTTCATACAAGTGTTTTTTTTTTCTGGACACAAATTATAGCTAGGGGAAAAATCTCCGATTGATGCCAAATCAGTCGGGTTTCAATCCTGGCTTGAGGCATCTATCAACTAAGGGACGCGTTTTATTTGTATTAATCCTCTCTATCTCTCTCTCTCTCTATATATATATATATATATATATATATATATATATAGAGAGAGAGAGAGAGAGAGAGAGCGAGAGAGAGAGAGAGAGAATTTTACTTTAATATATTTACATATATTTGTGTGTGTGTGTGTGTGAGAGAGAGAGAGCGAGCGAGCGAGCGAGTGAGTGAGTGAGTGTCTTTGCGTGCGTATATTTTTGAGTATTGAGTTTGGGCACGTGGCCGAGTGGTTAGAACGTTCGCTTTTTAATTATGAGACCCGTGTTCGAATCTCACCACGGTTGATTTATCAGGAAGTATACATCAGATCTGGAGGGTCCGATCCCAGCGTGCGGCACCTTTGGCAAGTGCCTGAAAACCATACTATGGGTTGACCCAAGCCTTGTGAGTGAAATTGGGTCGACGGAACACTTGGGAGTCCTCGATGGCTGTGCTAGCACGAAGTCACAAGTCATCGTGACCGAGGGTTTGGGTGTGCTGGCCATGTTCAGATTCTTGATCACGCGAGATAACACCCCCCCCTCTCCCAGAAACTGTAACTAATGTCCGCTCAGCATAGTTGGAGTATAAACCACAGGTGGGTGTTGAACAAACACAAATGTGCGTCTAATAGACAGGTATACTCGAATATGAGTGGCCAGCTGTTATTGAGTTTCTGTGTATTTATGTATGTTACACATTATGTTTACGTGTATACATGTTTATTTTGTCTGTGCTCTGTTTTATGCTGTTGCCTATATATAGTGTATACAAGAGAGGATGTGTGTGTGTATATATATATATATATATATATATATATATTTACGTGCATATATATATGTGTGTGTGTGTGTATATATATATATATATATATATATATATATATATATATATATATATACATATTTATGTGCATATATATATGTGTATGTGTGTGTGTGTGTGTGTGTGTGTGTGTGTGTGTGTGTGTGTGTGTCTGTGTGTGTGTGTGTGAATAGACTGCATACCCAAATGATTCAAACTCAGATTCTTATTTCTGTCGCTGGGTTATCTCCCTTTATCTTCCTTTGCGTCTGCACGCTTAAAAAAAGAAGAAGAAAACGGAGTAGAAATAAAGAAAATAAAACAAAGGAGTAAAATGAATTCTAATGTCCTTAAAGACATTACTCCAATTAACTGCTGTCTAAAAAAAAATAAAAATAAAAAAAAATTGGAGGAGGAACAATAAACACCACAAGTCTTGCATCAGCTCTGCGTACGACAATCGAACTTCTCATTTCACCCGCCGGGAAAGGTCGCCGTGTACGCACGCATGCGCAATCACGCACACTCTCTGCTCATCATTTTTCTAACAAAGACGCCATGTTTCAGATCTCGCACTCTCACGAGCGTACCAATTGCTTTTATTGATTGAGTCATTTGTCTTAACTATCTCTTCAATAAAAGATTCGCGCGCGTATATACATGTATTTATTTAGTTTTGGTTTATTTAGCTCGTATTTCATTATCCATTACCTCACGAAAAATACAATGGTCCGACCACAAACACACCTAATGGTATATATTGAAAAGAAACCAAAGCAAACCCTTTGGGATGTTAAGAACGAATGCTGGCTTAACTTGCATGCACGCCGAAAGGGGATGAGAGATCTCACGTCATAGCGTGATACTATGAGAATAATAGTTAACTTTTAAAGTTTTTTCCTCTTCGTAGTGATGGAGGGGGCGAGAGGGTAGTCTGTGTGACAAGGCAATAAGCTTAAGGCGCGTTTATGCTCGGGAGGGCTACAGATTTTACTAGTACACAAATACACTAACAGCTACAATACGCTAAGAGCCAAGATCCCCAACACCTTGAAAAGACACGGTACACAGAAAAAAATATTTACTTTGTTATATTAATAATAATATAACTCCATCGATGAGTTTGGTTTGCATCCTCTCTCCTGTCATTGTAGTGCCGACCGCTTTCCAAGGCACGCAGCAATAAACGACATCATCAAAAGAGTTTTGGATGCAGCTGGGTTCCCTTCCCAAATCGAACGCCTAGGCCTCGACCGTGGTGATAGAAAACGGCCGGGTGGCTTTACCATTTTCCCTTTTAAAATGGGTAGGTCGTTGATCTGGGATGCGACCTGTGCGGATATATTTTCGGCCTGTAATTTGATCAGGTCCGCGGTTGAGCCGGGGTCCGTCGCCCGGGAGGCAGAGATAAAAAAAATAGTTAAATATTCTTCTCTTCCTGATAGATTTTTTTTTTTTTACTGCTGTGGCAGTGGAGACTTCTGGGGTTATTGGCCCTCGTTCTATGGCGTTCCTTCGGAGGATTGGCGCGATGGCGTCTCGATTAAGGGATGAGCCTCGTGAAACGGAGTGGCTCTTGCAGAGTGTCTCACTGGCGATGGTTCGAGGTAATGCTTTCTCCATCATTGAGGCTGGCAGAGGATAGAAAAAAATTGTTTATCGTTACTTTGTTCTGGAATTGTCATCAATGGTCAACGGAACTTGCTTTGTTTCAATAAATTCATTTCGATTTTCGATAAAGTTAGATAATAAAAATAATATAACATAACAAATCAATAAAAATATTAATTAATAATACATGACATAAAAAATTATAATTTAATTAATAATACAAATTAGCAAATATTATAATTTAATTAATAATATAAAATAAAACTTCTATGTAACCCATAAAAAAGTTTAATTTCAAAGAAAAATTTAATTTCGAGGAAAAAATTTACAACTGGAATTAAAATCTACAGTTGAAAAAAGGAAGACGTAAACAAAAGCAAAAATTCATGCACGTGTGAAAGAACGTTAAGTTTATGAATACGTAGGTGTACAAAACGGAGTAAAAACGGATTGAAAAAGACGCGGAACAAATTGAAAACATTGGAAAATATCATTTAAAACCGAACCTCTTGAAGAACGGAAATCTTACCAGGTAACTTCGAAGTCGGGGTAAAATTGACATTTAATAGTTAAGTAATATCATATATATATATATATATATATATATATATATATATATATATATATATATATATATATATATATTATCAAGTATGTGGTGCCGTTCAATTTACATTACATGAATCATTCATAGAAAAAGAAGATAGTGAAGTTAATGATATAAATGGCAAGAATCACTCTCGCAAACAATTTTTAATAAAATACATTAACCTCGAACCCGTTGATGAATGTTATGATCCCTGTTTATAAATTCCAGTTGTATAAGGTCTTTTTTTTACGACAAGCTTTCGATTGTTCATACAATCATCGTCAGGTATAGAAATAGATAAGTCTTTTTTACATCCAGGTAATAACAGGACAACGAAAGTTAAGATGTACTCCGAAATAGTTTTTTTGTAAATGTGTTATTGTTAACTGTGAAAGTTATCTGCTTTTTGTATGAATAATTCATGTAATATACATATATATATATATATATATATATATATATATATATATATATATATATATATATTGAACGATAAAAATTATTAAAAAAATTAATTAAAATCTTCAGACATACTGTGTTGTAGATTAATATTCTTATGTTTTTATTATTATTATTTCATTTAGATATTTGGTAATTGGGTAATCCATCACTTTATCCGGCTTTTGAATCCCAGCACACTCTTTAATCTCTTTAAAGAGGCAGCAGGAAATCCTCTACAGCCAACCTCAAATGGCACCAGGGTGCAGCCATATCCTCTCTCACGGGCTTCAGCCACCAGTTCCTCATACCGAAGCAACTATCTTTCATGTCATAACATATATTTATGCTTGTCACACTGTCTTTTGTTCATGCATGCCTATAGTTGGTACTATTGTGATCTAGTGATTCAAGGTTGAGCTTGATATATATATATATATATATATATATATATATATATATATATATATATATATATATATATTTGTTGTGGTAGGATCCACCTAATTTGCATAGCAGAGTACCGACGATATAAATATGGTTGGTACCGGAAGACAGTGAGGCAAATCAAGAGATCCAACTAGAGACTCTGCCCGACTGCGACTTAGTAAACACATTCTCCAGGAACGGTCTTCCGAGGAATATACAAAAGAGTATATGTAAATATTGTGTACACTTTCTTGTTTCAATACATTTTATTCTAAGTACATTTTGTGTTTGCATTATTATTCCATGCATTAGTCAAGTTTCAACAATATTGATATATATTATATATAAAGTTTTACCTTTATATATATATATATATATATATATATATATATATATATATTGAACGATAAAAATTATTAAAAAAATTAATTAAAATCTTCAGACATACTGTGTTGTAGATTAATATTCTTATGTTTTTATTATTATTATTTCATTTAGATTCCTCGACTAGTTTCGGCCAACATGGCCATCATCGGGACAGAAAAAAATGTTTCTGCTTGCTGGCGGCAGTAAACTACAGAAAATATATATATATATATATATATATATATATATATAGAGAGAGAGAGAGAGAGAGAGAGAGAGAGAGAGAGAGAGAGACTAAAATGAAGATTGGAAAAAAGGCACCTAATATTTAATATAGTAATATTTATTTATAATATATTAATTTTTACAAAGAAGAATCAAAACTTTGTTACTTACAATTGGATTGTCAGTGTTTTTGTTTTAGAAAAATAATTTGTTATTTTCCTTTTTTATTTTAACTGTTTTACTTTAACCGGTTTCACTTAGCTTTTGAAAAAGTTTTTAACTCTTTCTATCTCGACGTGTTGATGGTTATATTTTTTACCTATGAAAAAAATGAAAATCAAGGGACGTAACTGGCTATATATGTCGTTCATGGTAAAATGAATTTGGTAGAATCTGCTTATGCAATGAATTAAGTATGGTTTTGAACTTGTTGATGAAAAATGTTTCCCTATTAATCTGCCTTTGTTCAGTGGATCTGTAGTCGCACGGGGAAGACACGAGTCTAGGGCTGAGGAGGACTGGTATATGGTTGTGCTGATCTGAAATAAACTATATCCACATGAGGTAAGTTTGGAATTTTTGCTGTATAAAATATATGCTCTGTTATAATAAATCTCTGTGGATAAGTTTTAATATCAGATATTACTAGGATCCACATGGATTATATACCAACGGATCTATTACCTGTACTATATATATATATATATATATATATATATATATATATATATATATATATATATATATATATGTTTTTTGAATTTGTAGGTCTGATGAATTGGATCGTGATTAAGATTACAATGTAATAAATTATTGTAAAATCTGTGTGTTGACTTCAATGTTCATTGTTATATATATATATATATATATATATATATATAGAGAGAGAGAGAGAGAGAGATGGGTA
>OZ038519.1:33882398-33967398 GCA_964036315.1 Acanthosepion esculentum | reverse complement strand
GTTGGAGGAGAGGTAGAGAAGAAGAAGAAGAGGAGGAGGAGGAGAAGGTGGTGGTGGTGTTGGCGTTGGTGATGGTGGTGGTGGTGTTGGTGGTGAAGAAGAAGAAGGAGAAGAAGAAGAAGGAGGAGGAGATGGAAGAGGAGGTGAAGGAGAAGGAGGAGGAAGAGGGGGAGGTGGGGAAGAAGAATAAAGGGAGGAGGCGGAAGAGGAGGTAGAGAAGAAGAAGAAGAAGAAGAAGAAGAAGAAGAAGAAGGATGGGAGATTGAAGAGGAGGTAAAGAAGGAGGAGCAGGAGGAGGAGGGGAGATGGAAGAGTAGGTGAAGAAGAGGAGGAGGAGGTGGAGAAGAAGATTAAGAGAGAGGAGAAGGGGTGAGGTAAAGAAGAAGAAGAAGAAGAAGAAGAAGAAGAAGAAGAAGAAGAAGAAGAAGAAGAAGAAGAAGAAGAAGAAAAGCAAGTGTATTGTAAATGCATCGGTGGGGGATAAATTACTTTTTTGTTATCTAGCCTCATATGCACTTAAGAAAAATTTTCTGATATTCTTGTATTATCGTTAGATCCGTATATATATATATATATATATATATATATATATATATATATATATATATATATATAAGCAACGTTTGATATATATGATGCCTGTATACGCGATTATACTGCATCTTAACTATGACCTGCTGCTGCCGGCTCACGTAATGAAAGTCTCTTAACGCCTCTGTCGTACTGCAAACAAATTTATTTTGGATATTTGTTTGCTCCGTGTTTTCATAATTGATATTATGTATTCCCCCTTATCCAGTGAGAGCAGTCTTGTTCATATATAGCCTAATACATAGGGGACAAATCAAGTCTTCCTGATTACGATAGCACTTATATTTCTTAGTCCCTGTATATGTCTCCTGAAGTGAATTTGTAGTTCAGTCTGTGACAAGCCACGTTCTTCACAAACCCATCGAGTCACAACTGAGTCAATACCACCTTTCTTTCTAGTCGTACGTTTTACGGCTGATGCATTCTTTAGTGTGAAGAACAGGAACGCTATAAGTTCTTACTTCTATGGCCACGAAACCTTGAGGCCCAAATCTGAACAGTTCCAATTGAGATGACTATTTCGTGCAATCATTACACCCGGGGAACGTCGGAGAACCTGTCGACTGCATAACGCTAATAATAACCTGAGATGGAGATACTGGTTCAAACAATGCGTTAAAATAAGGATGCGTTAAAAGCAAATTTTTCTTCTTTTCTTTTTTTCCTAAGGAGAAATGCTCGAATTCGAAAACCGTATTGCAAGGTTATGTCGACCAGTTCTCAGTGGAAATTTTGCAGCCGACACACTGTCTCCTCGTTCATTATACGTTTTTGTCTTTTTCAAGCAAACGAAGCAAGCCTCGTCCACAAATTAGAAATTAGCAGGAACATTAAAACTCAAGAAAAAGAAGAAAAAAAATAATCCCGGCATGCAATTTTGCCAAATAGTTGACGGAACATCATCCAAAAACAAAATGGCGGTAGCGTATTTATTTCTATTCAAACAGTAATGCGTGCGTATATACGAGGATAAATAATGATGCATTTATAGACGCGGTTGCATAATTGTATAGACAAGATTAATTATAGAATTACGCACTCGAATAAATACCGGTTTTTGTATATGCCTAACTAAAGTGTAAATATTTAGGTACGTGTTTCTGCTTCAGTGTCTGTAGCGCTTATTACTGACATATATATATATATATATATATATATATATATATATATATATATATATATATATATATATCATTGAATGCGACTGACAAGGGTACTTTTCTAAGTTTTTATTCAGATTTTCTAGTGGCCGTTCTTCTTTTATGAGGACCAAGACTCTTGGTCCAAGAGTGTGTAAAAAATGTCCGTAGTGACTACAGTCCCAAGTGTTTTCGGCTAATTCTTTAACCGTTTTTAATATGGAGTTAACACTATTCCTATACACGCAGGATAGAATTCAAACACAAAAAAAATAATACAAAAGAACCTCTTGAAAGTGCTTAGAACAATGCATTCATAAAACTGTAAGGTAAAACTTAATTGTTATGGTGACCTATCTACATTAGAATGAACTCTTCCTCCTTCAAAATACTAACCTGCGAGACTTCCTAAGCAGGCAGTTGGGACACAGTCTTCTGACTGTTTGCGACTTCTGTCGAACTCGCTGCTTTGGTAGAGAGGAACCCGGACGAGGCTTTGCCAAAGGGAAAAGTTTCGTCCGGGGAGGTAGACAGACCCAAACCCGCTAATGCGGGTTCTGTGGGGATATCTTTGGCTGAGCTTACGGGCTCAGAGAATTCGCGGTAAACTCGGCCTTGTGCCACATACATCCCTCGTGGGTGTGGGGGTACTGTTAAATATCGGCAGTCGGGACGCAATGTAATCTGACAGTTCGTACGGAGAGTTCTGTTATTTCAATACACTCGTTCAACCTACCTTCTTCTTTCCGTGTCTTTCTTTCTGGCCCCTAACAGGCCACAACATTAATAAAAAATAAAAAAATTAAAAGATTTTATCCGTCACATTCAATGAAACGTGTTTATCAGTAACTCTCTTTCGTTCTTGAGCGGCTCTCGAGCCCATCGTTCTGAGTGAACTTTAGCATAGAAAAAACTAAACTCTGTAAATTCTTAATACAATAGGCATTTTATTGAGCTGGAAGATACTAAGATACTAATGGCTACACGCCCACTATTAAGATGCTTCTTTGAATACTAAGCGACATTTCTTTTGTCTACTAATTCGCCTACTTTTTAGTCGCTTATCTTAAGTCCAGCCTGTCTGTCTCTTGAGAAAGACGTGTGTCTATATTTCGCCATCAGTAGATTTATTGATCAATTCAGAAACAGGCGGTAGGGTTATGACAGGATCGCGCATGCCCAAACGCCATTAACACTTGTACGGTCTTTTTATCGATAATAATAGTTCGGCTGTTATCCGGAAGATTTGTCTATTTTATTTTGGGTGACCCTTTTTTTTTTATTGTTTCATAGATAGACATTCGACAGAAAACCACTTGTTGGTGTTTAGTGGACGGTTTTTTTGTTGTTGTTTTTATTATGATTGTATTTTGTTAGGTGTGTGTGTTTCTTTTACGTTTTTAAATTTAATCTGAATGTTTTTTTTCTTCGTTACAGTCCGAGGCATTGTTTTGGATTACTCATGAATTGTTGTGCCGATAAAAAAAAGGGGGGGGGGAATTGTTATTGATGCTTCCGTCAGTAACCTCGCCCTTACTGCCTACTCGAAAGCAGTGACTATCTCCAAAATCAAAGCGAAGATGGATACAGGCCGGTGCCATTGCTGCATAGTGGAGAGACGACAGGCCCGGATATAGGGTAAGAAAGTAGAGGGAAGAAAGAAACTAAAAAAAATAAGTAAAATAAAAACGTATATTTAAAAACAAGGGGGAAAAAAAAAGTAAGGAATGTGATAAAGAAAAGAAGAAAAAAGAAAAACTGAAAGAAAGAGTAAAGAAAAGCTGGAAAGGCCGAGGAAAGGAGAAAAGTGAAGCAAAGGAGGAAATTATAGAGACAGAGGAGAAAGGGTCAATGAAGGAGTAAAAAAAGATGATGGAAATCAAGGTTTAGTTCAGGAAGTAGGAAACAACGACGAAGAAGAAGAAGAAAGAAAGAAAGAAAACAAGTACAAGGAGATATAAGATGAAGAAGAAGAAAGAAAGAAAGAAAGAGAGCAAGTACAAGGAGATATAAGTAGATGAAGAAGAAAGAAAGAAAGAGAAAATGTACAAGAAGAAGAAGAAAAAGAAGAAGAAGGAGAAGAAGAAGAAAGAAATAAATAAAGAAAGAAAACAATTAGAAGGAAATATAAGAAGATGAAGAAGAAGAAGAAAGAAAGAAAGAAAGAACGAAAGAGAACAAGTACAAGGAGATATAAGAAGATGAAGAGGAAGAAGAAGAAAGAAACAAAGAGAACAAGTACAAGATAGAAGAAGAAGAAGAAGAAGAAGAAGAAGAAGAAAAACAAGAACAAGAAGAAGAAGAAAAAGAATAAAGAAAGAAATAGAACAAGTACAAGGTGATATAAGAAGATGAAGAAGAAGAAGAACCAAAGAGAACATGTACAAGAAGAAGAAAAAGAAAGAAAGAAAGAGAACAAGAACTAGGAGATAGAAGAAGAAGAAGAAGAAGAAGAAGAAGAAGAAGAAGAAGAAGAAGAAGAAGAAGAAGAAGAAGAAGAAGAAGAAGAAGAAAGAGAACAAGTAGATGGAGATATAAATATATGAAGAAGAAGAAAGAAAAAAGAGAACAAGGAGATAGAAGAAGAAAAAAATAAGAAGAAGAAAGAAAGAAAGAAAGAGAACAAGTACAAGAAGAAGAAGAAGAAGAAGAAGAAGAAGAAGAAGAAGAAGAAGAAGAAAGAGAACAAGTAAAGGGGATATAAGATGAAGAAGAAGACGAAGAAGAAAAAGAAGAAAGCAAACAAGTACAAGGAGATATAAGAAGATGAAGAAGAAGAAGAAGAAGAAGAAGAAAGAAAGAAAGAAAGAAAGAAAGTACAAGGAGATATAACTAGATGAAGAAGAAAGAAAGAAAGAAAGAAAGAAAGAGAAAATGTACAAGAAGAAGAAGAAAGAAATAAAGAATGAGAGGAAGAAAGGAACAAGTACAAGGAGATAGAAGAAGAAGAAGAAGAAGAAGAAGAAGAAGAAGAAGAAAGAAAGAAAGAAAGAAAGAAAGAAAGAAAGAAAGAAAGAAAGAAAGAAAGAAAGTACAAGGAGATATAACTAGATGAAGAAGAAAGAAAGAAAGAAAGAAAGAAAGAAAGAAAGAGAAAATGTACAAGAAGAAGAAGAAAGAAATAAAGAATGAGAGGAAGAAAGGAGCAAGTACAAGGAGATAGAAGAAGAAGAAGAAGAAGAAGAAGAAGAAGAAGAAGAAGAAGAAGAAGAAGAAGAAGAAGAAGAAGAAGAAGAAGAAGAAGAAAGAGAACAAGTAGAAGGGGATAGAAGAAGAAGAAGAAGAAGAAGAAGAAGAAGAAGAGGAGGAAGAAGAAGAAGAAAGAAATAAAGAAAGAAAGAAAGAAAGAAAGAAAGAAAAAGAACACGTACTAGGAGATAGAAGAAGAAGAAGAAGAAGAAGAAGAAGAAGAAGAAGAAGAAGAAGAAGAAGAAGAAGAAGAGAACAAGTAGAAGGCGATATAAAAAGATGAAGAAGAAAGAAAGAAAGAGAACAAGGAGATAGAAGAAGAAGAAGAAGAAGAAGAAGAAGAAGAAGAAGAAGAAGAAGAAGAAGAAGAAGAAAGAAAGAAAGAAAGAAAGAAGTACAAGGAGATATAAGAAGAAGAAGAAGAAAGAAAGAAAGATAACAAGTACAAGAAGAAGAAGAAGAAAAGAAGAAGAAGAAGGAGAAGAAGAAGAAGAAGAAGAAGAAGAAGTAGAAGAAGAAAGAAAGAAAGAAAGAACTACAAGGAGATAGAAGAAGATGATGAAGAGGAAGAAGAAGAAAGAATGAAAGAAAGAAAGAAGACAAGTAGAAGAGGAAGAAGAAGAGGAAGAAGAAAGAAAGAGAACAAGCACAAAGAGATATAAGAAGAGGAAGAGGAAAAAAGAAAGAGAACAAGTACAAGGAGATATAAGAAGAGGAAGAAGGAGAATATGGAGAAAAACTGAACAAAGAAAAGAGGAAGAAGACGAAAGAGAAGAACTATCGCGAGTAACTGTAATAAGAAAACGACGGAAACAGACGAAAAAAAAGAACAAACAACAGATGAAAAAAAAGAAGAAATTTCAAGAGGAACTGTAGAGAAGAAAAGAAGAAGACAAAAGACGTAGTTTCAAGAGGGACTGTAAAGGAGAACGTTCAAGATAAACTGTAAAGAAGACGTACTTTCGAGAGGAACTGCAGAGGAAAATAACTTTTAATGGAAACTGTAGAAAAGAAGAAGAAAACGTAAAGGAAAAAAGTAATTTCAAGAGGTAATGTAAAGAAGAAGAAATTTCAAGATAAACAGGAAAGAAGAAGAAGAAGAAGAAGAAGAAGAAGAAGAAGAAGAAGAAGAAGAAGAAGAAAAACAACAACAACAACTACAACAACAACAACTTTGGAGAAGATAGAAGTAGTTTCAAGAGGAACTGTAAAAAAGAACTTTCAACATAAACTGGAAAGAAGAAGAAGAAGAAGAAGAAGAAGAAGAAGAAGAAGAAGAAGAAGAAGAAGAAGAAGAAGAAGAAGAAGAAGATGGTCCAAACGGAACTGTAAATACGAGGGAGAACGTACAAGCGGAAATTTGAATAATTTTCAAAATATATTGGGAAAACGAAGAACTTTCAAAATGAACTGTACAGACGAAGAACTTTCGAGAGAAAATGTAGAGAAGAAGAAGAAGAAGCAGAAGAAGAAGAAGAAGAAGAAGAAGAAGAAGAAGAAGAAGAAGAAGACGAAGAAGAAGAAAATTAAATAGGCTACAAATGTAAGTGTAAAGGCAGTGAAGGAGGAGAAAAAAGATGATGAAACAGACGATGAAGAAAACAGAAAATAACTTTGAAGATTAACTGAAACGAAGGAAGTGAACAAAAAGAAGAACAATTAAAAGCAGAGCCAAAGAAGAGGAAAAAGTAAATTGATGAAAGTCAGCCTCGTTTTGACATATCGAGTCAAGACAATGCGAGCCATGGAAGTCGTATATTTAGGCATACGATTGGTCAGAAAATGGCGGACGACAGCGTTACTACTGTTTCTTTGTGTTTTGACGTTGTTTGAATCACGGTGACTTTGCTAGCTGTCATGTTATACAAAAGGTAATTGTGGTCTGTACGATTGTTTTTTTTTTTGTTTTGTTTTGTTTTTTGCTCGCTTCATTTTCGACACTTTAGCTATTCATTTTTTTACGTAAACAAATAAAAAAGAGGATTAATCAAAGCTTATTTGTTCGAAAGCTCGCTTAAAGTACAGCAGCCTACACCTCTTATCATATATCCTATATGATCGTGACCCTCCACGGCTTACGGTTCATAAATATGTGTTACTAGCTATTTGTGTTTAGGGAACAATAGTGAGGTCGTTTATTGTTCATTTCTCCACAGTTTCGAATTTTGAGTCATCCTTCTTCTAGACTGGCTGCTAGCCAAGGCAAGTATGCACATTCTACCCAGGGAAATAATTGCGAAAAGATGGATTTGTGCTTTTCCCCAGTGACATTGGTGCGAAGAGAACGCAACAGACTTGGCCGGGATTCGAACACAGATCACGGATTCCTCTTCCCCTCTCGATAAATCGTTTTCTGTAGACACTAACCTGTTCAAATGCTGACGCGAAATCAAATCGCTACTACGCTACCTACAAGCACGTCATGACTTAAAAGATTAAGCAACAACGTAGCAGCAATAAACCTTATTCCAAATACAAAAAACTTAGAACGGAAGAAAAGGTTAGAGAAAAAAAAACAAATAAATAAAATAAATAAAAAAGCAATAAATAAAAAATGAAAATAAACCAATTCAACGTCAGGGCTTTAAATAAACTAAAACATTAGCGCTAAAAAAAAAAACACGGAATGTTAGTTCCTTCTCCAAAATCCAATAGACCTATACATGGAATTCGCACACAGAATAACTCTGATGATATGTATAACTCCGAAAATGACTGTCACCATGCAGTGTTGATTCCTATGTCTGCACTGTTTGTATCTACAAACGCTCTTTGAAGATTTTGATGAGCATGGAACCATCTTTGGAGATTTTGATGAGCATGGAACCATCTTTTAATTGGAACCATCTAGCGGTGGTAGCACCTGTTAGGGTCCCAGCTATGGGCAAACAGCGAGCCCCCCCCCAAACAAAAACAAAACACTATGAAAGTATAAAATACATATAGTAAAATGACCAACAATACATTTTATCTGTAGTTGAAGGCGTGCAATTGCGGTCAAAATATTCTTCGTTAAAGCCATAAAATTGTTTTCAAAATATGTAGATTTAAATAACCCATAGGGATGTTGATATGCCGCTAAAAAAATCAACCAACTAGACAAACGCTCTATCTCCAATATTGTATATATATGGCAAACATTAAACTCAAATATCCACTATAATAACATTTGAAGCAAAAAAGATATCTGATTAAAAATAAATCAATTCTTTATATATATATATATATAAATTTGTTTGCGAAGGGTTTTCGCCATTTTATATCATTAACTTCACTAATCTACTTTTTGTATGAATGATTCATTGTAATATAAATTGAACTGCACCACATATTTGATTTAAAAGAACTGATCCGATGTGCAAATTTTCGGTATAACAGCTGAGACATTACTCTATTTATTGAACAATTTAGTTCATGCCACAGGGACTGATAAACTCCTACAACCAAAAAAATAACTCAAATTACCATATTAGTAAAAAACGCACTCTCTTAAATTTAAAAAAAAATTCAACCTTAGTGTTGCGACTACACGCTCCAAAAGTTTGTATCCGTTAACAATAACACATTTCTAAAAAAACATATTTCGATTCGCATTTAATCTTTCGTCTCCAACGTTACCTGGATTTACTAAAAATAAAATAATTTCTATGCCTAAGGATGACTGTGTACAGTTGAAATTCCTAGCAGATTTTAAAAAGACCTTATACAACCTGTAGTTATTAAAAACAAGGATCATTACATTCATCGAGTGGTTCGTAGGTTAATGCAACTTTAAAAAATTTTTTGCAAAGAGTTTTCGCCATTTTATATCATTAACTTTACTAATCTACTTTTTGTATGAATGATTCATTGTAATATAAATTGAACTGTACATTTGATATATATATATATGTGTGTGTGTGTGTGTGTGTGTGTGTGTGTGTGTGTGTGTGTGTGTGTGTGTGTGTGTGTGAATATAAATATTAGAATAGATACTGAGATCTACCCCGAGTGATGACAGTCTGTTTTATGGTTGATCTTCCTAGATTTATATTGCTAATTCGGTCAACGTTTATATGACGATAAACTGCATCCGGCAGCTAGGCCTCTGGTTGGGAGACTGGAGTTTTTGAGAAGCGTGGAACCACCTCTTAATTGCTGTTGTTCCCAAGTTCACCCTCAGCCGGAGTGGTAGCACCCGTTCGGGTCCCAGCTATAGGCAAATATCGAAAACAAAAACAATACACTATATAAGCATAAAAAATACAATTTTATAGGATGACCAACAAAACATTTAATCTGTAGTTGACGGCACACAGTCACGTTTAAAATATATTTAGTTGTTATGGTAATTTACCCACGCACGCATGGACTCTCCCAACTATAAATAGGAGCAGGTACTGCCTTTTGGAGGATGAAGTTTCCAGTAGTCAGCTCTGACAGTCGGACCGAACATTCTTGCTGTAACACTCTCTTTTGTATATGTTTGTATGACTGTTTCTGTTAATATATTTAACTCAATTCCTCTTGTGTCTTTATTTCTGGCCCTAACAAGGCCACAACATTAGTTGAAAACATAAAACTGTGTTCCGAATATTTAGATTTCGGCATTAAATAACCCATATAGGTGTTGATATGCCACTTAATAAAATCAACGAACATGAAATGATTCTTACACGACATTAATCCATATAATATCCTACAATTTAAAGAAATCAAACTGTATTCTCAAATATAACTTCAAGAAAACTACAACATAAAGCATATCACCGTTTCTAGTAATTGTTCACACAAACATGTATATGCACAAAAGCTGAGCATCATCTACCATGTATTCAACTGTGAAATCAGAATAATATATATTTTTATTACTTCAAAGCTCCCCCCCAAAATTAACTTTCGACATTACATGATCCATTAGAAGTTGATGTGCCGTTAAACATACAAAGCGGTCAGTCAACATTCTGACCATTAATATAAGATTACTTGTTCAGCATTGACTTAATCGGTTTCCGGTCTGATTTCTAGTCATCGGTAATCGTAATATGAGCCGTTTCCTTACAAGGAAACATTCGGCATCTGCTGACCGAGCCGCCAGTGTTCTGCTGTCGGCTGAACTTTATAAAATCTTTCTATTAAAACAATATTTCAGGAAAATAGGTTTTTCATGTCTACTCACTGTTAATCTCTTTTCATTATTGAGATATATATATATATATATATATATATATATATATATAAATATATATATATATAAATATATAAATATATATATATATATATATATATATATATATACAGTGTAACCCGGATATAAGAGAGTTGTCGGGACCGGAGAAGTGTCTTATATCCGGGTTTATCTTATATCCGGGTTTGGTCTATTATATATACATTAACACAGGCTCTAATTTGGGACCAGAGAAAATCTATCTTATATCCGGGTTTCTCTTATATCCGGGTCTCTTATATCCGGGTTACACTATATATATATATATATATATATATATATATATATATATATATATATATGAAGAAATATAGTTTTAAAGTGTGCTATATTTATGGGATAAAGTGCTCAATATCAGAGATAGAGCGTGTGTAAATATAAAAGTGGACATGGAAGTCAGCACTTAGAGGCGACAGTCTGTTTCATGCTAGTGCAATCGTCAGTTGCCTGACGATTGCACTAGCATGAAACAGACTGTCGCCTATAAGTGCTGACTTCCATGTCCACTTTTATATTTATATATATATATATATATATATATATATAGCTTCATCGTCTCGAAGTGAAACAATGGTTGTCAGAAATATTTCGCCGACTATTACAGTTGTAGCAATTTAAATCTGAACTGAGTTCCCGATGTTTCAGGCCCTGTGTCAGACTTGGTTAAATTTAATCAATGCTGATTGGTAGTATATTCTCGTCTGTTCAGGATTTGAATTGATTGATTCGTTTTTAACGGCTTATCACCCATTCGCGGGTTATTTCAAATCAGCAAAATATTTATAGATTGCAAGAATCTTTTGAAATAATAATGGTTTAGTCTTACTAATAATGGTTTAGTCTTACTAATAATGGTTTAGTCTTACTAATAATGGTTTAGTCTTACTAATCAACCCATAGCTGGGATGAGAAGCAGAGAATTCATATCTAATCAGAACGTGATAAACAAACAAGACATTATAATGTCGATATAAAGTGGGGGATCAATTCTATATTACAATCAATATATATACCGATCCCTCACTTTGTGATAACGGTAGTTTCTGTACATTAATATTCTAAAGACTGTAAATAAATCCAAAAGACATGTTTGCGTAGCTAATCAGCATTTGATCGATTCATTGATTCGTTTTCTACAGGTTATTTAAAGCCAGAAAATATTTTTAAGATTGTAAGAAATTTTTTTGAGGTAATAATGGTTTAGTAAAACGTTTCTTACTAATTAACCCATAGCTGGGGGGATAAAATATGAATCCATACCTATTCCAAGGGTATTTGCATGTAACGAATAACAATTCCGAGGCATTATCGATTACACCACCTGCACATCCAAGATTACAGAACCTAGCATTCCCAAGCGATCACCCGTGTAGATACTGACCAAATCGACGTTGCTTAACTTCGGTGATCGTATGGGCACCGGTGTTTCTTTTGGTTCCGTGATTACCGCTCGGATTTTTCACGCCGATGGGATTCTCAACTGCAGTGTCGCAGCACACTACAGTGCCGGGCGGTCCTCTTAAGCGTGCCGCGAAATATTATATATATATATATATATATATATATATATATATATATATATATATATATTTATACATATATATATATATATATATATATATATATATATATATATATATATATATATATATATATATATATATATATATATTGTAATAAAAAGAAAGAACAGTAAGATATATAATCCGGTGTTCTTATTGGTATTTTTTTTGTTTTCATACAAAACAGTGCTCAATGTAAATTTACAGAGCATAAATATTATAAATTAACTGATTTAAAATATGGTTTCTTCGCTGCACAGTAATAACCATGTTTCGAAAACCCAAGCTAAAAACTTCAAATTTAATTATATAATTAAATTAAAAGCATTAGTTCTGTTTCATCTTCAAGCGAATTTTGGAATTTTAAAATTTATTGAGTTTTAAACGCACATATAATTCATAATTTCTTGTTTCCAAGGATACAGAGCAATCCAATCATAATTGATACAACAATAGTTAATAAAAATGAACACGCTACTGCCCCTGTCTAAATGATTGGATTTGGCTAAAAAGGCTTTATTAGTTTTATTGCAATTTTCTACTTCTAATTTATGTGAATTAGGTTTGGTTTATCTCGTTTTACGGAATATCAACCTCAATGGGTTATTTAATGCCGACGATTTTTTTAGGATAGGTTCGTATGAATAGAATATGTATTCTTTGTGAGAAATCAGTTTGTAGAACAGGTTTGGTTTATTTTGTTTTACGGCATATCAACCTCAGTGGGTTATTTAAGGCCGACAAGAATTTTAGGGTAGGTTCGTATGAATAGAATATATATTCTTTGTCAGAAATCAATTTGTAAATCAGGTTTGGTTTATTTTGTTTTACAACCTCAATGGGTTATTTCAACCTCAATGGGTTATTTAATGCCGACAAGATTTTTGGGATAGGTTCGTATGAATAGAATATGTATTCTTTGTCAGAAATGAGTTTGTAGATCAGGTTTGGTTTATTTTCTTTTACGGCATATCAACATCTCAACGGGTTATTTAATGCCGACAAGATTTTTATTGCTAGTAATATTTTTTTCCAAAAATGTATCGGTTTTAATTTTTTTTTTTCTTCGAAATTTCAATGCTGGTAATATTTTTACAAAAATATATTGCTGTTATTAAAACCTATTTTCACATTTTCATAGTCCTTTGACCCCAGTTTGGGGGTTAACTATTTGCCCATAGCCGGGGCCCTAACAGATGCTAGCACCCCGGGTCAGGTTGAACCTGCGAACACTAGCAATTAAGAGATGGTTCCACCCTCCTCAAAACCTGCTGATCAGAGGCCTTGCTCTTGGGTGTAGTTTATCGTCATACCCAGCACGATGTGAATTAGGCTTCTCAACCCTAAATAACATTAAAAATAAATAAGTGAGAAAGACTACGCTCAACTGAAGAAGAAATGAGGGTCTGCTTATTACTAAGCACATTTCGACCAAACATTGAAGAAATTGCGAAATAAAAGGGCCCAGGTTTCACACTAAATAACCTGCACAAATATTAGGTTGGTGCAAAAATAATGTCGTTTTCTCACGTATGTTAGAACGTCAAAGAACGACATTATTTTTGCACCAACCTAATAGTTAAATAGAAACGTTGAAATAGTTCATAGTTATGTGTTATATGTGAATTTTTTTTAACATTAAATCCTAATAAAATTTTGCTAAGTGTGCCGTGATATATTCTTTTGCTCCTAGGTGCGCCGTTGCTGAAAAAAGGTGAGAAACACTGTGCTAACAAAAAGTAAACATGTAACATTAATTCAGTTGCAGATATTCTGTTTAAAAATAGTTAAATATTCTTCTCTTTCTGATAGATTTTTTTTTTTTACTGCTGTGGCAGTGGAGACTTCAGGGGTTATTGGCCCTCGTTCGATGGCGTTCCTTCGGAGGATTGGCACGATTGCGTCTCGATTAAGGAACGAGCCTCGCGAAACGGAGTGGCTCTTGCAGCGTGTCTCACTGGCGACGGTTCGAGGTTATGCTTTCTCCATCATAGCGGCTGGCAGAGGATAGAAAAAAAATTCTTTATAGTTACGTTGTTCTGGAATTGTCATCATTGGTCGACTGAACTTGCTTTGTTTCAATGACTTTTGTTTTGTCAATATTAATTACTTTATACCCATTATTATTAAAAAAAAAAAAAAAATCGGCTTCCAAAAATTTAAAAAAAAAAAATTCTCAGCAATGTTGGGACTCGACGATTTTTCTCAGAAATAGAAACTTGACAAAGGGATTTTAACATACAGTGTAACCCGGATATAAGAGCGTTGTCTCTTATATCCGGGTTTCTCTTATATCCGGGTTTGGTCTATTATATATACATTAACACAGGCTCTAATTTGGGAACAGAGAAACTCTCTCTTATATCCGGGTTTATCTTATAACCGGGTCTCTTATATCCGGGTTACACTGTATATATATATTACCAGCAATATTCTTTGAAAAAAATATTACCAGCAATAAAAATTTGATCGGCATTAAATATTCCATTGAGGTTGATATGCCGTAAAACAAACCAAACCAAACCAAACCAAACCAAACCGGGTTTCATCAATAGTCCGAATATAATAATTTAAACAATGATAACTCCTCCTCCCAGAAATTCAGACAAAAATACATTTGTTTTCTCGACAAAAATCCTCAATAGCCACAAAGCAAAAATATTTTGCTTAAATATTTGAAGAATTTTATATTGATGCACGAGATATTGTTTGTTTTTCTTTCTTTTTTTCTTTTTATTTATTCATTTGTTTTTGTAAGCGTCATTCGCGATTGAAATTAAAAGAAAAAAAAATAAATAATAAATATTAAAATCTTGTTTCTATGGAACTCATTTGTGAAGACTTACATGGAGTCAATCGGAAAAATATCGTGTCTCTCAATTAGTGAGTACAGGGAAAAATGAAAAAAATGTGAATTGTGTGTCGCCCAGTACATTTACTTACTCGTAAAAGCTGAAGATTTCAGTCGCGAAAGAAAGGGAGAATAAAAGGCAAAGAAATAAAAATAAGAAGAGTAAAAAAAAACCATTAGAATTACATAGCAGTTCGCCAATCACAAGGGTGAGTGAGGTCCAGAGTCGATGGGCGATAAAGTTTTTCGGCAAAAGGAAAAAAGGTCTTTCATTTGTACTTTTAAAAAAAAATTTTTACATTTTTACTTCTCTTTCACTCTTTCTTTCTTTCCGTCTTTCTTTCTTACTTTCTTTCGTTCCTACTTTCTTTGTTTTTTCTTACGGTACTTTCCGTATTTTTACTCTTCAGTCTTTCCTTTCTGTCATTTCCCACATCTTTTCATTATTTTTTCTTTCTTTCTTTCTTTCTTTCTTTCTTTCTTTCTTTCTTTCTTTCTTTCTTTCTTTCTTTCTTTTCCTTCGCCTTTTCCCTTCATCTCTTTCTAACTTTTCTTAAATTGTTTATTTTCTGTTTTTTTCTCTTTCTCTTTTAACTTCCCTCTTTTCTTGTACCTTTCCTTTTCTTTCTTTCTTTTCCTTCACACCTTCCATTTATCTCTTTCTAGCTCTCCTTTAAATGTTGCTTATTTTTTTATTTTTTCCTACTTTTCGTTTATCGTCTCTCTTTTCTTGTAGCTTCTTTCTTTCTTTCTTTCTTTCTTTATTTATTTATTTATTTCTTCGCCCCTTCCCTTCATCTCTTTCTAGCTTTCCTTTAATAGTTGTTTATTTTCTCTGTTTTTCTATTTATCGTTTATCGTCTTTCTTTTCCTGTAGCTTTTTCCTTCCTTCCTTCCTTCCTTCCTTCCTTCCTTCCTTCCTTCCCTCTTTTCCTTCCTTCCTTCCTTCCTTCCATCCTTCCTTCCCTCTTTTCCTTCCTTCCTTCTTTTCCTTCCTTCCTTCCTTCTTTTCCTTCCTTCCTTCCTTCCTTCCTTCCTTCCTTCCTTTTCTTTTTTTGCCGTTCTTCCCTCATTTTTACTCTTCATTCTCACCTTTCTGTCCTTTTCATCTTTTCATCATTTTCCTTTCTCTTCTTTCTCTTTTCTTTTTCCTTTCCGTTTCTTTTTCTTTTCTTTATTTCATTCTTCCATTCTTTCTTTTCCTCCGCCCCTTCTTTTTATCACTTTCTAGCTTTTTTTAATTGTTGTTTATTTGCTCTGTTTTTCTATTTCTCTTTTATCGTCTCTCTTTTAATTGTAGCTTTCCTTTTCTTTCTTTCTTTCTTTCTTTCTTCCTGTCTTTCTTTCTTTCTTTCTTTGTCGTTCTTCCCTCATTTTTACTCTTCATTCCTTCCTTTCTGTCCTTTTCATCATTTTTTCATTCTCTTTTTCTCTTCTTCCTATTCTTTCTCTTTTCTTTTCCCTTTCCGTCTCTTTTTTTTTTCCTTTTTTCTTTATTTCTGATCGTGTCTTTATTTGCTTCTTTAAATTTTCATTTGTTTTTTTTTTCTTTCCTATCCTTCTTTTGCTTTTCTTCAGCCGTCTCTATCTTATTTAAAAACCTCTCAATAATCTCTCTCTCTCTCTCTCTCATTTTTAAAAACATAAAACCACTAAGACACATGGGGTTACTGAGTGTAAAAGAATAAGAAAAAGAAAAAAAACATTATTAAAGAACAATAACAATAACAGAGTAATCAGTAAGACATTACATAATGACTGAATTTGCATTTACATTTTTGAAGATCAAAGTTGGATGGAAAGCCAGAACTGTGATAGAAGAAACTCTTAGCATAGAACTTACGGTTACATGGAGCCAATTCAACTGTAAAATGATGAAACCTTGTTGCCAATCTAGTACTGAACTTAAATTCATAAAGTCTACGTACGATAGGAGAAAGCTCATCAGAAAAATTACCATGAAAGTATTTATTTACACTATTTACATTGTTCGGACGGTTTTTTTAATCATTTCACCCCAAACAGGAGAGGTCCTGGGTAAGACGATAAACTACATCCGCGTCCTGGGTAAGACGATAAACTACATCCGCGTCCTGGGTAAGACGATAAACTACATCCGCGTCCTGGGTAAGACGATAAACTACGTCCAACAGCAAGGCCTCTGATCAAGAGGTTTGACGAGCGTGGAACCACCTCTTAATTGCTGGTGTTCCTAGGTCCACTATGACCCAGAGTGGTAGCACCTGTAAAGGGTCCCAGCTATGGGCAAATAGTTAACGCACAAACTTGTTTAAAAATAGGTTTTAATACCAGAAATACAGCAATAATTTTTGAAGGAAAAGTATTATCAGCAATACATAAAGTATAAAGATATGAGATAAAACAATATAGATGAAAGTGCAGTTATCATTTTTTGCTAAAATGTGAACTTACAACCTGGATTTTTTCATTTATCCTCTTCAAAAATATGAGTATTTGAAAAATGGTTTAAATATGTATGTCTACATACACACCTTTATAACCAAACTATCGCTATGAATCTATTTCAAAATTTTTGTTGGCATTAAATGACCCACTGAGCTTTTGATATGCCATAAAACAAAACAACCAACCAAACAACCCAAGCAGGACAATAAAGCAACTAAGACACACGTGGTTGCTGAGTGTGAAAGAATAAGAAAAAGAGAAATATTATTAAGGAACAATAAGAGAAGAGAAACCAAGTAGACAGTAGATAATGATTGATAACTGAATGAGTTCCACAGGCGAGAAGTGCGAGAAAATAAACTGTCAGCAAGGAAGTTGCGGTTACACCTAGCCATTTCTACTGTAAAATAATGAGACCTTACCGCCAATCGAGTACTGCGCTTAAATTCATAAAGTCTAGTTACCATAGCGGAAAGATCATCAGAACAACTACCGTGGATGTATTTATAGAAAAGGCAGAGTGAAATTGCATTACGGCGATGGGAAAATGCCTGAAGCCGGGGTGCCAGATCAGGATCAATAATATTGCTGATTCTTCTTTGGATTTTATCAAGAATCTCTAAATATATAGCAGAATTACCATGCTAGATGTGGCAGCAATTTACAAAGCATGGACGAATGGTAGACTTATAAATATATAAGATAGATTCTGGCAAGAAAAATTGTCTCGCACGACACAGTGAACCGACTTTCCTAGCAGCAGACCTAGCAATTGATTCCATATAATCTTTCCTTTTCATGTCAGCAGATAACATTAGCCCGACAAAGCGCAACGAATCATTCTCCTGGAGGTTAGCATCAGCCGTCCTGATGGCGGGCAGAAATTGATCTCTTAGATTACTAACAGATTGCAATTTTCTTTTGGAGGCGTTAAAAATTATCAAGCCATTACTTGCCCCAGTTAACAGCAGATTTTAGATCACTTTTGAGATCTGCTGCCAATTTGAGCTTATCTAACCGATTAGATTTACAATTAAGGCAGGATAAATAAATGGTTGTGTCATCCGCTTAGATACCGAGTTGAGAACTGATGTTATCAGGAAGGTCATTGATGAAAATATTACACGACATCAGCCCAAGATTAGAGGCCCTGGGGGGGGACACCTGCATTGATGGAAAATGATCTAGAAGAGTTGCCGTTCAAGACAACTTTCATTTCGCGATTTGATACGAAAGATTTCATCAGTTCAAAAATTAGTCCAGAAATACCGTAACCTTTCAACTTGTGAAGAAAACCGTTATGCCAAACCCTGTCAAATGCCTTCGAGATGTCCAAAGCAACAGCCCGAGCTTCATTAATTCTTATGTAAAAGCCAGATAGACACTTTCAGTAATAATCGTTAATACATCAGCAGTTGATCTAGAGACGCGAAAGTCATATTGTTTATCTGAAAGAAGACCCTGAGAAGTGAGATACTTAACCAATTCAGAGTTGATTAGAGCGTCTAGTACTTTACCAAATAGAGGATCCGCTTGAGTTCTTAAAGAATTAAACTACGGAAAATGATTTCAACAAGCAAAGCGGAAAACGTTAGCCCAAGAAGGCGCAATGAGTTACTCACCTGGAGGTTAGCATCAGCCATGCTGATGGAAGACAGAAAAGAATCTCTCAGACATTTAAGAGAGAGCAGTTTCGTTTTGTAGGCGTTAGATTTAGCAAGCCATTCCTTGCCCCAGTTAACAACATTCTAGATAATTTGGGGAGAATCATTCACTTATTTGACCTTATCAAACCGATCAGACTTATTATCAAGAATTGTGTCATAAGCATAGATACCGAGTTGAGAACTGATGACGTCAAGAAGGTCGTTTATGATTAATTAAGAACAAAGGAGATCCAAGTATGGAGCCGTGGGGGGGGGGGGCATTTGCATTAATTGAAAGAGATCTAGAAGAGTCGCCGTTCAAGACAGCTTTCATTTTGCGATTTGACAATAAAGATTGAATCAGTTCAAAAATTCGTCCAGAAATTTCATAACCTTTCAACTTGAAAGGAAGACCAGCATGTCAAATCCGATCAAATGCCTTCGAGATATGCAAAGCAACAGCCCGGGCATCACTAATTATTATGTAAAAGATTGCTAGATACTTTCAGTAATAATCGTTAATGCATCAGCAGTTGATCTAGAGATGCGAAAGCCATATTGTTTATCTGAAAGAAGACCCCGCGGTGTGAGATGCTTAAGTAATTCGGAGTTGATTAGAGCCTCTAGAACTTTACCAAAAAGAGATAGAAGGCTAATAGGCCAATAGTTAGAAGGCACATACGGTTCTCCTGAGTTCTTAAAGACTGGAACTACCGAAAAGAATTTACAACAGGCAGGAAAGCAGTTAATTTATTGTAAAGTTTAGAGAGAAAATGAGCCAGTTCAAGGACACATTTCTGAAAGACTATTGCAGGGATTTTATAAGGTCCATTGAAAAGTTTGTAAATAGTTCCCCATGAAGCGAGATAAATTTTGTCATGGTTGAAATGTTAAGGACTGTCTTTGATCAATTTTCTTCATTTTCGAATTTGTCCGAATTTTGGAATTGAGGAATTATTATTATTTTACATTGGTTTTGCACGGACTCTTGCTATCATTGGCGTTGTCATCAGAATTCTTCGATCATTGTAACCTTCCGGATCTTTCTGTTCGTGTCGGTATATGTCCGACAGAACAGATTGGCTTATGGATTAAAGTGACGGTTAAAGAAATCGAGCTGTCTGACAGAGGGAAAAGAAAGAAAGAAAGAAAGAAAGAAAGAAAAAAAGAAAGAAAGCTACAAGAAAAGAAAGACGATAAAAGAGAAATAGAAAAACAGAGAAAATAAACAACAATTAAAGGGAAGTTAGAAAGAAACAAAAGAAAGGGTCGAAGGAAAAGAAAGAAAGAAAGAAAGAAAGAAAGAAAGAAAGGAAGGAAGAAAGAAAGAAAGAAAGAAAGGAAGGAAGAAAGAAAGAAAGAAAGAAAGAAAGAAAGAAAGAAAGAAAACGACAAGAAAAGAGGGAAATTAAAAGAAAAATAGAAAACAAAAAATAAACAACAATTAAAGGGAAGTTAGAAATAAATAAAAGGAAGGGGTGAAGGGAAAGAAAGAAAGAAAGAAAGAAAGAAAGAAAGAAAGAAAAATGAAAGAAAGAAAGAAAGCTACAAGAAAAGAAAGACGATAAAAGAGAAATAGAAAAACAGAGAAAATAAACAACAATTAAAGGAAAGTTAGAAAGAAACAAAAGAAAGGGTCGAAGGAAAAGAAAGAAAGAAAGAAAGAAAGAAAGGAAGGAAGAAAGAAAGAAAGAAAGAAAGGAACAAAGAAAGAAAGAAAGAAAGAAAACGACAAGAAAAGAGGGAAATTAAAAGAAAAATAGAAAACAGAAAATAAAGAACGATTAAAGGGAAGTTAGAAAGAAATAAGAGGAAGGGGCGAAGGAAAAGAAAGAAAGAAAGAAAGAAAGAAAGAAAGAAAAATGAAAGAAAGAAAGCTACAAGAAAAGAAAGACGATAAACGAGAAATAGAAACACAGAGAAAATAAACAGTTAAAGGAAAGAAAGAAAGGAAAGGAAAATAAAGAAAACTACAAAAGGAAAAGAAAAAAGAGAAGGAAGAAAGAAATAACGAAAAGGATAATGTAAATAAGAACAAACGAAATAACTAATAAAGGAAAACGAAATAAAAGCAGAAAAGAAAGAAAGAAAGAAAGAAAGCTACAAGAAAAGAGAGATGATAAATGATAAATAGTAAAACAGAGAAAATAAACAACAATTAAAGGAAAGTTAGAAAGAAATAAAAGGAAGGGGCGAAGGAAAAGAAAGAAACAAACAAACAAACAAACAAAAATGAAAGAAAAATGAAAGAAAAACAAAGAAAAAGGAAAGAAAAATGAAAAAGGAAAAGAAAGACAATGGAAGAAAGAAAGGCAGAACGACAGAAAGTGAAAGGATAAAGCAAACAAGAAAAAAGAAAGAAAGAAAGAAAGAAAGAAAGAAAGAAAGGAAGAAAAAAGGAAAAGGAAAATGAAAGAAAGAAAGAAAGAAAGGTTTCTTCTCACGGAAAGCAGTCGTCAAAAAGAAAGTAGAAAAAGATGGAGCTCACGGGAAGATAGAAATATTTTTCACGCAGAAAAATTAATAAACCAATAAAATCTGTCGGCCAGAGAAAGAGTAGACAGAAAAGGTGAGCGCATGCGCACGCGCACACACACACACACACACATACACAAAACACTGAATACACGTACAGATCAACAAAGAGGTGCATATTTTCTACGCACGCTCGCACAGAATCCAATAACGACGTCTTATTCCCTCCTTTCGTTATACTCACCGTTCTCATAGTATTATATTCCCTACTTGGCACCACGAGTAAGCAACACACATCGCTGACTCCAATGTTTCAACGTGAAGTGTTCCTCTTCTAGCGGCGACCGCCATCGTGGCTTGATTTCACCAGTCAACGATCTATTTTCTATTCTATCGTTACAACTTGGGCGTCAGCCATCCTAAGGCTTTGTCGATTTATTCCAGAATTTTTTGTTTGTTTCTTTTAACTTCATTCCTCGTTATTATTTATTTACTTTCAATTTTTTTTACGATATGTTTACGCCATTTCTCCTGCTTTCCGTTCTGTCTTTGTGTCTGTCGGATTGCTAAAGTTTTTCTTTTTTTAATATTATTATTGAATTTTACTTTATTTTATTTTTAAGTACACTTGTCATTTACTCAATGTCTTTATCTCTTCGACAGAACGACAACTCTGTTTGGGGTATTTTTATTTTTATTCCGTATTTTATTGAAGAGTCCCAGTGGAGCCATCAAAAATGAAAAAATTTAAGAAAGAAGACAACCAGAAAGTTAGTAAATGAAACGAAATAGGGGATAAAAGGAATTTTAGGATGAGGCAAAAGACACAAATTCATTTTCTGTACAATTCCAGGGAAATCTTAGACGTAAGAATTAAAATAATAATAATAATAATAATAACTAGAATTATACACATAAAAAATGTACATAATGAGGAAAGAGGGTTTGGGAAGTTTGACACTCATAAGACATATTGAAGTTAAAGGAAAACAGTGCATAAACTAACAGGGTTGTCTTATATAAAAAGATGGCAGAACAGAGGAGAGGTAACAAAAACACAAAATTTACTAAGAGCTACAAAGGACAGGAAATTGTGGAGAGACATTATCACCAATGTTCTGATAGGTTAGGTGATTGTTTCTTTGCATTAATGGGTGGTTTAGCGAAAATGTCTTTGATCTTTTTGTTTAACTGGAGGTTCTTGTAATCCTTTTTTAAATTGTGAATAAGTGTGTGGGAATATTGATCGTGGTTAAAAACCATGGGAATCCGATTGTTGTTTTTACTTTTCTTGTATGTGAGAAGTGTGTTACGATTTATGTAGATAGTTTTATTTAGTGCTTCTTTTATTATATTTATTGGGTATTTACATTTTAGGAATTGTTTTGTTAAGTTATTAACCTATCAGCTATCCTCACCTCTACCAAATATCTAAACAATACAAACCAATCAGGAAATTACAAATGTAACAAACCTCGTTGTTTAGTTTGCAAACACTTAACAATCGATAGTGTATTTTCTGTACCCAACACCAATATCAAGATACACCCACTTCGCCTCACCTGTGATAGCCATAACATAATCTACTATTTATTCTACACAATATGTCCAAATAATGGATATATTGGTGAATCTGGAAATAATTTTAGATTTCGCTTCAACAAACATAAACAAACCATACGTCAAAACAATCATTATTCCCCCATAGCTGAACGTTTTAATCAACCAGGACACTCATTGGAAAACTGTAAATGTGTATTGATAGATTCTGATTTCAGTTCCACATACACACGCAGAAAAAAAGAAAAATATTGGATTTTAAAATTAAATACATATAAACTAGGGTTAAATAAAGAATTGGGTATTTTAAATCTTTATAAATATTTCAATAGTTAAACAAAAAATTTTCTTTAGATATAGTTAAAAATTGTTTTAAACAACATCTAAAATATTACTACAGTTAGATTTACGTTAGAAATATTCAAACACAGTTGCATTCCATATCACGTGACCTCCGCGTCTCGCGACGGGCGCTACTTAATGTAAACAAACTTCTGAAAACAGTCATTTCTGATGAAAGATCGGGGCCGATATGAAATATCAAATATATATATAAATATAAATATAAATAAATACTTTCACAAAAAACATTCAATTTTTTTAAATTTGCAACTATTCTGTTGTTTATGTATATATATATATATATATATATATATATATATATATATATATATATATATATATATATTAACATACAACATGTGTTAGCACGTGCGATACCCTGTCTTCATCAGCCGCCGACCAGAGGTGATCTCACGGTTTCGGTGGCTATGGCGGGACCGCCACCCCAGGCGCCACCAGCAGCGTTTGCCACCAGGCAGGGTATGAAGAAAAGCTAATTTGTAAATTCTTTGTAAATTCTCATAATGAAATAAATAAAACGTTTGTTCCTCTTTGCAGCTTCTGTCCGTATATGAAAGTTCCTGAACGCGTTTGCCGTTATTGACGCGCTCGTAAAAATCGTTATAGATGACTACGCACATATTTCATTTGCGCATGTTAGGTCGTGATGTTGCGCGCATAATATTTCAGTAATCTTTGTTCTGATCGTGACTTTCCTTTCTGGATTTGTCGTCGATTTGGTCGTTTTTCCTCTTTTTTATCTTTCATTTCCATTGCTGGTCCAAACCACTCAATGCAAACGTCGTATATTATTCTACAAAAGGAACTGATCTGTTGCCCTATGTGACCCTTAAGATTTTTATTAAGGATAAAAGAAAACTCTTTGTCAAGATTTGTCCAAATAGTCTTCTGGTTACCTTTGGGCCACAGGATTCTTGGTTTACTTAGTATTTCTCCAGGGTGCTGTCGTTCAACTATGGAATCCTGAACGCTGTGGGTGTATTCCAGATTCATAATCCCACCCACCCATGTAAATCGAGTGGTGGGATTATATATATATATATATATATATATATATGGGAATATGATGTATATTTTTTTCATATATCAAGAACAAGTTCATGAAAATCCATAACAAAGTGCTTGATGCGTTTCTTCTTTGAGGACTTCATATATTAAAAAATAAAAATATATAGCTTTCTATCTCCGCTCGCTTGCGTAGTCATATCAACACAAACATCACTTTAGAAGTCCTAAATGACGAAACGCGTCACACGAAAAATTTTTCCTTTTTGTCATTGATTATATATATATATATATATATATATATATATATATATATATATCAAGTATGTGGTGCAGTTCAATTTACATTACATGCATCATTCATACAAAAAACAGATATTGAAGTTAATGATATAAATGCCGAGAATACATCTTTGCGAACAAATTTAATAAATTACATTAACCCCGAACATGTAGATGAATGTTATGGTCCCTGTTTATAAATTCCAGTTGCATAAGGTCTTGTTTTAATTTTTTACAAGCTTTCATCTGTGCATACAGACATCATCAGGTATGAAAATATATATATATATATATATATATATATATATATATTTATAAGACACCAGATGTTTTGAAACAAAATGGCTATTTTTGCAGTTATTTTATAACATATTTATGTTATAATTTTCGATTAAATAATATATATATTTGTCATCCACAGACAGACTGTTTCGCTGTTTCACAGCTCATCAGTGTGGCTAGACGTCCGGTTGCCTCTAACTAGGATCGAAACCCGACTGAATTTGCGTCAGTTGGAACTTCTACCACTAAGCCGTTGGTGCACAGCAGGAATGAAGGTGAATTTTAGCGTGTTTATTTTTAGATTTAGATAAACACGCAGTGACTGACAGTGACTCAATTCTGCCGAAGAGTCGTGCAATATTAGCTTAAATAGTCACTGTTTACAAAACCACACCTCAAACCGAAGAGCTCAACCGAAATTAATTTTTCAGGAGCCAATATTTTTGTCATCCACAGACAGACTGTTTCGCTGTTTCGCTGTTTCATATATATATATATATATATATATATATATATATATATATATATATATATATATATATGATAAAATAAAGAACAAGTAGGAAACAGATCTCGATCTAACATGTTTCACTTTATTAAAGCTTCATCAGAGATCAAGATAGAAATCATAAAAGGCAAAGTGACACTGATTAATGGCATGTTGTGTTTGGCTATTTCTTAACGTAACTAACCAATAGCCAAACAAACATCCCATTAATCAGTGTCACTTTGGCTTTTATCATTCATCATGTCTATCTTGATCTCTGATGAAGCTTTAATAAAATGAACCATGTTAGATTGACATCTGTTTCCTACCTGCTCCTTAAACTATATATAAATAATAAATATAAAAATTACATGTTTATTTGTAATTTATATATATATTATTTATATATTATAAATGCATGGTACGTATTGGAAAGTATCTATATGAGCACAAGAAAAATTAAATAAAAAGCTTAATTGCAGTACCTTGTCTGTCGTTTTAATGAAATACATACATGCATATATATATATATATATATATATATATATATATATATATATATATATATATATATATGCAGATTAAAGATATGGTGTGTTTGGCTATTTCTTAACGTATCTAACCAAGAAGAAATATTGAAACACAACATAGTGTTAATCTGTATCTCTTTGCTTTTTTTCCTTTCTATCTTGATATCTGACGAAGTTTTAATAAAGTGAAACATGTTAGATTAAGATTTGTTTCCTACTTGTTCTTTATACTATCATTTTGTAGGATTCCTATCCATACTCGATCTATGTTCGGTCTTCAATTCATACATATATATATATATATATATATATATATATATATATATATATATATATATATATATATAATCTTATAAATACAAGTAAGTATACTCGTTCGGAAAAACCTTAGGTGTATTGGCTTGTAAATAAACAAACTAATACCCAAAGAAAAATAAGGAATAAAAAAGAAAGAACTAAGAACATGTAACTGAGTCGAAAACAATCGTCCAGAATCCAAGTTCAGAGTCCAAAGAAAAAAACCTCAGACAGGAGTAAAGCAAAAATGACCAAGCAAAGTGCTCAATACATTAAGTAGAGCAAATCTAAGTATGAACCTAAAGATCCAGGTAAACCTACCTAGGTTTCACCTACACGGATCGTCAGGGTATATATATATATATATATATATATATATATATATATATATATATATATTCGGACGTCTAGCCAACACTGAAGAGCTGTGACACAGCGAAACAGTCTGTGGATGATAGTATATATGCTCCCGGAAAATCCTGTTGACCACTCCTGAGATAAGGGTAATTTAAAAAACAATGGCTCAGACCGCTATTAACGCATTGCTCTCCAACCGAATTGATTTGAACTCTCCGGGCCACTGACGTCTTTCGCATAGAAAACGTCAAAATTTCCCTTCGTTCGACAATGGCCTTGGAGTAGAATCTCTGACTGAATACCAAATCGGTTGAAGCAATCGAACGTCTATATATTAATTACCTAACACTACACACACACACACACACACACACATATATATATATATATATATATATATATATATATATATATATATATATGTGAAGAAATATAGTCTTAAAGTGTGCTATGTTTATGGGATAAAGTGCTCAATATCAGAGATAGAGCGAGTGTGAATATAAAAGTGGACATGGACTTGGAAGTCAGCACTTAGAGGCGACAGTCTGTTTCATGCTAGTGCCTGACGATTGCACTAGCATGAAACAGACTGTCGCCTCTAAGTGCTGACTTCCATGTCCACTTTTATATATATATATATATATATATATATATATATATATATATATATGTATATATTGGTGTAGTGTTAGGTAAATTAATATATATATATATATATATATATATATATATATATTATAGTATAAAAATAATAAATGGTATAAGGAACAAATGAGAAACGTTTATAAATCTCTGCAAAAAAATTTATAGATACTGAACATGCAGATAGAAAATATATATATATATATATATATATATATATATATATATATATATATATATATATATATATATATATATATATGGACACGTGGTCGACTTGTTAGAACGTTCGCATGAAACCCGGGTTAAAATCTCACCATGGTCGATTTGGCAAGAAGAAAACTTTCTGATGTTATCGTACTGGTGGGGTCGATCCCAGCGTGTGGCATCTTTGGAAAGTGCCTGAAAACCACACCACGGGATGGCATTGGGTAGACAGAACCCAGGGGTGTCGTCGATAGCTGTGCTAGCACGAAGTCACAAGTCATATTGAAGTCAACACCAAGTGGCGACAGTTTTTTTTTCATGCATAAACGCAATATTCTGGCCATTTTATATTACTTATTTATATTTACATACGCTCTATTTCACATATTGAGTACTTTAACCCATAAAGATATCATACATTCAAACTACACACACACACACACATACACACACACGCACGCACACACGTATATATATATATATATATATATATATATATATATATATATATATTATGAAATGGACAAAGTCCCACAATTATTTTAAGAAATTTTTATGTTTATAAAATCTTTTTATAGATACAAATATTTAAATAAATACTCTGTTTATAATAAAAATGTCTTAAGATAATTGTCGGACTTTGTCCATTTCATAATATGTTCGCGTCATTTGTTTACATTTGGATACGCTATGAGAAGATATGAATGTACGTGAGAGAATCATGGAAGATTGTAGTTTAAAGACAGTAAACTCGACCTTGCTAATCGAACGCTCCTCTATGGCCCAATCGTTTAAAGGCACGTCAGGCTATATGACGGTTCCGTATAGGATACAGGTTCGATTCCTGTCGCAGGACGAATATTTTGTATGAAAATTTCTCGGACATTCAGGCCGGTAAATGTTGTTTAATGCTGTTTATTAAAAACAGAGCATTTACTTAAATATTTGTATCTATAAAAAAGAATGTATAAACATAAAAATGTCTTAAAATATATATATATATATATATATATATATATATATATATATATATATATATATATATGTTCAGTGTATAGGGGCAGCAGATCATTGTTCGAACTTACATTGTTAAATATAACAGATGACTGTTTTGTTTTATCTTGAGCCTTTCTAAGCGTCGTATAATGCCCTTAGTTTCAAGAGAAAATAAAGACAAAAACTGTCCAACATTTGGATATTTCTTTAATATACTGGTCACCGATCTAACCTTTCGGCTCAAATGAGCCATCATCAGAGTGTTTATATGGACATTACAATAGAGATGTCAACCATCAAAGATGACATCCTGTTATACTTACATAGAAGTTTGCTATAGCAGACGCAGGTCGTATATTCGTAAATGCTGTTCTATGACGACGTGAGAGAACGAAATGTTATCAACGGAACCATGTGTTTAAATGCATTGTAATATGTTGTGACTGGTTTGAAATATAATTTTGTTGAGTGCGGGTTGCTTTGTTTTAATGTAAATGGCCTCTAATATCTTAAGGTTCTTTTTACTGTGTGTATGTGTGAGTATTGTGTTATCAACTAATACCTGTCTAATATTATCTACATAGCTATGTTTATCTAAGAAATGCTGTTTAATGGAACTAAGATCAGAAATGTGACAACCCTAAAACCACACAACTAAAGTCTCTACAAAAACAAAAAAACAATGCAATGTATCAATGCCCGGACACAGATTGTATCTACGATACTAATAATGAACCCACTACATGCATTGATTTTACTACAACCACGCTATCCCGTAGATTTACCTGACATGCTTGAAAAGGGTTATGATAAAACGTCATAGACATTCGTTGTCTGTTATATATAACAATATATGTTTGAAGATAGATAGATAGATAGATAGATAGATAGATAGATAGATAGATAGGGAACAAAGAAATTAAACATTATTTACATTATTCAGACTATTGCCCTCATCTTTATTGCCATATTTATCACAATGTTTTGGCCGTTGTACGCTCCGGTTTCTTCGGGTGGTTGGAATGTCGAACTGAAATAAAGGGTTCAGTTCGACATCCCAACCACCTGAGGAAGACCGGAGCGTACAACGGCCGAAACGTTGTGATAAATACGACAGCAAAGATGAGGACATTAGTCCGAAAAAGGTAAATATTGTACATAATAAGACATCTCAGAAATACAGACTGAATATATATATATATATATATATATATACTGAATATAGACAGATACTGAAATTAAACATTGTTCGCAATTTTTTTTAACTTCATCAGGAATTTTTTGGTATCTGAAATAATATGGCGTTATTTCCATTTTTTAAATCCTATGTTTCCTTTTTTTATCGGTTGTGTGCACATCACGTGTTTTTTATTGCTTCTCTGGACGTCACGTGTTTTTTTATTGGTTGTGTGGAAGTCACGTGTTCCTTTTATGGAGTTACATGTATATATATATATTCGAATGTCACCATGGTCGATTTGTCAGAGAGTTGACTTCATGATGATGTTTTTGGACAGGGGAGTTGGTCCAAGTGAGCGGTACCCTTGTCAAGGGCCTGAAAACAATACCACATTTTTAATTTGACCCAAGCTCGGTGAGCGAAATTAGGTAGACGGACCTCTTCAGAAGCAGGTTTATAATACCCAGAAATTCATACACAGATGTCATCAAGGACACATGGGACAGCGGATAAAGGCGTTAGATAGATCCAGTGACAGGACCCACAGAGTGTGAGTTCAATAAGGCAGTGAAGAACTTTCAGAGGGGAATTAACAAGAGATAACTGACATCCATTAGACATGGCACGTGGAACTAGAACAGTCTACCCCAGTGAGCGGAATAAAGGGTTCAGTTCGACATTCCAACCACCTGAAGAAGGCTGTAGCGTACAACGGCCGAAACGTTGTGATGAACATGGCGACAAAGACGAGGACAATAGTCCGAATAATGTAGTGTACATAATACCTCATCTCAGAAATATAGACAGATAGTTAAGTCGTGAATGACTGTTTTCAGATTAGGCTATTGCTGCTACTGTTACTCCTCTTGATGTAGGATTATTTTTATGTTATTTTTATGTTTTTCGTCCGACGGTCGAGTCCAAACTTCTAAGGAAACTATTCTCTCTCATAACACATTACTGTGTTTGACTTGCTACACGGGTTTATTAATTTCTCAAACAGTGAAATTAATAACAACCGGTCTAGATCAAAGATCGAACCTGTATTGCTTTTCCCATTAGAGATACCGTTCCTCTCGATGAAACGAGACGCTCCCAATTTTGGCTACGCGAGATCAAGTCGTTAGAATAATGTTTATTTTATCTTTTTTTTACTTTGCGCTTGTCACATGGTGTGGTTTGTGACCGCCAAATCTTTAAAGACTTCGTAATTCCTATTTGGCAACTTGTTTCTTTTGTACCCTCCAACTACTCTCCTGACTCCGTCACGGTGCGTAGCATGCTGTGTGGCGCAGTTGTAGTTCAATTGTCGTGGGAGTCAGACATCGTTTTGTTTTTTCGTGGAGTTCTGTCACCACCACCTGACTAACGAAAGTAAGTTTTCCTAATTTATATTTAACTAGCTGAACTATCAGCGCCGTGCTGCGTGTCACACATAATTGATTTTAAATCATTATTATAATTTGTTGAGAAAAATGATGCATTTCAATATTACTCAATGATCTTGCCGATGTGACCTCCATCTTCAGGCTTTCCCCTTCTATATTTTGGATAGGAGTCATTCCCTTGTTCAAATTTAAATTTAATTTATATCAAAGGGAAAAAAAGTTCAGTGGTTTCTTTTGTTGCAAAAACAGCTTGATCTGACGCCTTTGATATGTATTTGATGCAATATTTAATTACTGCTTCAATGTGGATGATTATATATATATATATATATACATACGAGGGTCATTCAATAAAGAAAGTGCATTTTCGGTATAAGGACTTCTAATACAGATAGAAGCTTACTTTTATTTTTATTTTTCAACGTAGTCTCCCAGCACTGTCACACACTTTTCCCACCTGTGCACAAGCTTCCGTATTCCCTCAGCGTAAAAATCTTTGGACTGATGTCTCGGCCAGTCGCTCACAACACTTTTGACTTCATCGTCACTTTTAAACTTCGTGCCTCTCGTGAACGCTTTCAAGGGACCAAACAGGTGAAAGTCTGAAGGGGAAAGGTCTGGGCTGTAAGGGGAATGAGGGAGCAGTTCCCAGCCCAGCTCGTTGATGGTCTGCACCGTTTGGGCTGCTGTGTGAGGCCTTGCGTTGTCATGATGCAAGATGACTCCTTCTGACTGATGACCCCTGCGTTTGTCCCAACAGCTCAAAGTCCTTGCAATGTCATCCACTGTCACCCTTCAGTCAGACTGAATGAGGTCATTGACTGATTCGATCACCTCAGGAGACCTCACTTCTGTAGGCCTCCCAGGCCTGTCTTCATCCTCAACACTGCTCCGTCCTTCTTTAAACAATTTAGCCCACTTGTAAACATTTTTTGGCTGAAACATGTGGCACCATATACAGTTGACATTCTCCTATGAATTTCAACTGGTTTTCACCCTTCAGCAACCAAAACTTGATAACTGACCGCTGTTCAATCCTGGAGCATGCTTCTTGGTCGGCCATCTTTGTTAATCACCAAAACTCTCAAAGTTTTTTTTTAATCTGCAAAAGAAATTAAATCCATGTGAAAAAGAAGTAAAACAAAAAAAAAGAGTAAGCTTCTATCTGTATTAGAAGTCCTTATACCGAAAAATTCAACTTATTTATTGAATGACCCTCGTATCATTATGTATTAGGTTAGTGCAAAAATAATGTCGTTTTTTGACGTTCAACTTCATGTAAGAAAACGACATTATTTTTGCACCAACCTAATATATGTATCAATTTTCGTGAGGAGGGGGCGTCTGTTACTGTGCGTTCAAATCATGATATGTTCGCGAATTTAAATGTATTCAATGTATTGAGCATATTGGTGGATTTATAACATAAAAAAAGACGAACACTGGAAGCGAAAGTAAAGTAAAGGGTTACATTCGCTGCCAATGTCTGGATCTTGTCTTCATAAATACATACAGCTTTTACGAATATAAGGTGATAATATGTACGTCTGATGAGGGTTTATTTCCTGTCTGGATATCTGGGATGAGCAGTTATCATTCCAATCAAACCTTACCATTCATGTCAGTAAATTAAGGGCTTACATCCGCTGCCAATGTCTGGATCTTGTCTTCATAAATACATACAGCTTTTACGAATATAAGGTGATAAGATGTACGTCTGATGAGCATTTATTTCCTGTCTGGATATCTGGGATGAGCAGTTATCATTCCAATTAAACTTTACCATTCATGTCAGTAAAGTAAGGGCTTACATCCGCTGCCAATGTCTGGATCTTGTCTTCATAAATACATACAGCTTTTACGAATATAAGGTGATAAGATGTACGTCTGATGAGGGTTTATTTCCTGTCTGGATATCTGGGATGAGTAGTTATCATTCCAATCAAACCTTACCATTCATGTCAGTAAAGTAAGGGCTTACATCCGCTGCCAATGTCTGGATCTTGTCTTCATAAAGACATACAGCTTTTACGAATATCAGGTGATAAGATGTACGTCTGATGAGGGTTTATTTCCTGTCTGGATATCTGGGATGCGTAGTTATCATTCCAATCAAACCTTACCATTCATGTCAGTAAATTAAGGGCGTACATCCGCTGCCAATGTCTGGATCTTGTCTTCATAAATACATACAGCTTTTACGAATATAAGGTGATCTGATGTACGTGTGATGAGGGTTTATTTCCTGTCTGGATATCTGGGATGAGTAGTTATCATTCCAATCAAACCTTACCATTCATGTCAGTAAATTAAGGGCTTACATCCGCTGCCAATGTCTGGATCTTGTCTTCATAAATACATACAGCTTTTACGAATATAAGGTGATAAGATGTACGTCTGATGAGGGTTTATTTCCTGTCTGGATATCTGGGATGAGTAGTTATCATTCCAATCAAACCTTACCATTCATGTCAGTAAAGTAAGGGCTTACATCCGCTGCCAATGTCTGGATCTTGTCTTCATAAATACATACAGCTTTTACGAATATAAGGTGATAAGATGTACGTCTGATGAGGGTTTATTTCCTGTTTGGATATCTGGGATGAGTAGTTATCATTCCAATCAAACCTTACCATTCATGTCAGTAAAGTAAGGGCTTACATCCGCTGCCAATGTCTGGATCTTGTCTTCATAAATACATACAGCTTTTACGAATATAAGGTGATAAGATGTACGTCTGATGAGGGTTTATTTCCTGTCTGGATATCTGGGATGAGTAGTTATCATTCCAATCAAACCTTACCATTCATGTCAGTAAAGTAAGGGCTTACATCCGCTGCCAATGTCTGGATCTTGTCTTCATAAATACATACAGCTTTTACGAATATAAGGTGATAAGATGTACGTCTGATGAGGGTTTATTTCCTGTCTGGATATCTGGGATGAGTAGTTATCATTCCAATCAAACCTTACCATTCATGTCAGTAAAGTAAGGGCGTACATCCGCGGCCAATGTCTGGATCTTGTCTTCATAAATACATACAGCTCTTACGAATATAAGGTGATAATATGTATGTCTGATGAGGGTTAATTTCCTGTCTGGATATCTGGGATGAGTAGTTATCATTCCAATCAAACCTTACCATTCATGTCAGTAAAGTAAGGGCGTACATCCGCTGCCAATGTCTGGATCTTGTCTTCATAAATACATACAGCATAGACAGATTTTCGGCGGAATTGTATTTTCGTTCAGGTCAGAAACTAGGTCGATACAATTCGGACGTAGTTGAAAACATGATATTAGTATTAACTGACCAATCAAGAGTCTGAGAAATATCAAGGCATCTGAGATCCGCTTTTTGCCTCAAAATTGGACAAGTTATTTTCAGCTATTTGAAATGATCTAGAATTAAAATTCTACACGGCAATCGTCGTCATATACCCCCCACCAATCCGGATCTTTTATTGTCCCCACTGTCTCTTTCACTCACATCAAGCACTTGCGTCTTCTTAACTTGTATAGACTTATTTGGGGGCGAAATGGTTTTAAAAAGTAATAGGTCATTTTTATTATTTCAGTAAATCCTAAAACCTAATTTGTTATTGTTTCACATAAATAGTAGGTCGAGAGAGGGTAGGCTGGTGGTGTTTTCTTCTTTGCGTGTAAATTTGAAAGTGGGTTGGATATTAGAATTTTTTTTTTTCATAACGTTATGAATATATAAATAAAACGTCATCTATGTATTTGGTGTAAGTGGTGCCTTAGGTAAGACAAGTTTAAAAGCAGTAGATTCAAAACATTCCACGCGTGCACAGACACGCATATTTATATATTTGATTAATATATAGGTCATTTTTAGGGGTGGGGCATGTGTTTGAGTTGCGGAAAGACGTTTACCCACGTAAAGTAAAAATAAGTCAAACTCAACGTAAAAATAATGTTGGATAAGAAAAAACAAATTTCAGAATTACATTTTTTTTTTACTTTTGTGCACAAAAATGGGGCTAGTTGATATAGATCGATCGAACTCCCAACGAGGGGTACGCGTTCCATAACCCTTCTCTCGTTACCTCGGCTCCTGGGGTGTTTACACACCCCAGTAAAAAATGCTTATAGTGTTACACTTATATAAAATATTGCTGTACTGCTGAAAAAAATCATAATATAACAGGCAATCTCCGTTATATTAAATAAAACCTTTAAGATATATTTATTCGTTGAAATTAGAATTATAATAAATTTGTTGCTTAAACATATCTTGTAAATTGTCGGTAAAACACAGGAATACAATAATAGAGAAAAGTTTTATTCGACAAAAAAAGCCAAATTATATTTCTATGAATAGAAAGATATTACATTAGCTAAACTCATAATTACAGGACTGAAAGTGCGTGCATATATATATATATATATATATAAATATATATATATATATATATATATATATATATATAATTATTTATTTGAATATTACAACATAAATATGTTATAAAATCACGACAAAAGTAGCCATTTTGTTTCAACACTTCTAGTGTCTTTTCAAGTGACGATGTAGAATATAGAATAAATAGTTTTAAAAGTTTCAAATTAATTAACGATCCTTAGCCAGGAGTAAACATTAAAAAAACATTTCCCCAAATCTGGAACCAACTCACTCAGTAAAATATTTAACTCTAATACTCTTAAGTTAAGCTATAGTTGTGCTGATAACCTAGAGAAAATAATTAAAAAACATATATATATATATATACATATATATATATATATATATATATATATATATATATATACATATATATATATATATATATATATATATATATATATATATATATATATATATATATATATACGAGGGTCATTCAATAAATAAGTTGAATTTTTCGGTATAAGGACTTCTAATACAGATAGAAGCTTTCTCTTTTTTTCTTTTTTTCTTTTACTTCTTTTTTACATGGATTTAATTTCTTTTGCAGATTAAAAAAACTTTGAGAGTTTTGGCGATTAACAAAGATGGCCGACCAAGAAGCATGCTCCAGGATTGAACAGCGGTCAGTTATCAAGTTTTTGATTGCTGAAGGGTGAAAACCAGTTGAAATTCATAGGAGAATGTCAACTGTGTATGGTGCCACATGTTTCAGCCAAAAAATGTCTACAAGTGGGCTAAATTGTTTAAAGGACGGAGCAGTGTTGAGGATGAAGACAGGCCTGGGAGGCCTACAGAAGTGAGGTCTCCTGAGGTGATCGAATCAGTCAATGACCTCATTCAGTCTGACTGAAGGGTGACAGTGGATGACATTGCAAGGACTTTGAGCTGTTGGGACAAACGCAGGGGTCATCAGTCAGAAGGAGTCATCTTGCATCATGACAACGCAAGGCCTCACACAGCAGCCCAAACGGTGCAGACCATCAACGAGCTGGGCTGGGAACTGCTCCCTCATTCCCCTTACAGCCCAGACCTTTCCCCTTCAGACTTTCACCTGTTTGGTCCCTTGAAAGCGTCCACGAGAAGCACGAAGTTTAAAAGTGACGATGAAGTCAAAAGTGTTGTGAGCGACTGGCCGAGACATCAGTCCAAAGATTTTTACGCTGAGGGAATACGGAAGCTTGTGCACAGGTGGGAAAAGTGTGTGACAGTGCTGGGAGACTACGTTGAAAAATAAAAATAAAAGTAAGCTTCTATCTGTATTAGAAGTCCTTATACCGAAAATTCACATTCTTTATTGAATGACCCTCGTATGTATATATATATATATAAATATATATATAGTCATCCACATTGAAGCAGTAATTAAATATTGCATCAAATACATATCAAAGGCGTCAGATCAAGCTGTTTTTGCAACAAAAGAAACCACTGAATTTTTTTTCCGTTTGATATGAATTAAATTTAAATTTGAACAAGGGAATGACTCCTATCCAAAATATAGAAGGGGAAAGCCAGAAGATGGAGGTCACATCGGCAAGATCATTGAGTAATATTGAAATGCATCATTTTTCTCCACAAATTATGACAATGATTTAAAATCAATCATTATTTTCTTACAAAAAATGTGTGAAACGCAGCACGACGCTGATAGTTCAGCTAGTTAAATATAAATTAGGAAAACTTACTTTCGTTAGTCAGGTGGTGGTGACAGAACTCCACGAAAAAACAAAACGATGTCTGACTCCCACGACAATTGAACTACAACTGCGCCACACAGCATGCTACGCACCGTGACGGAGTCAGGAGAGTAGTTGGAGGGTACAAAAGAAACAAGTTGCCAAATAGGAATTACGAAGTCTTTAAAGATTTGGCGGTCACAAACCACACCATGTGACAAGCGCAAAGTAAAAAAAAGATAAAATAAACATTATTCTAACGACTTGATCTCGCGTAGCCAAAATTGGGAGCGTCTCGTTTCATCGAGAGGAACGGTATCTCTAATGGGAAAAGCAATACAGGTTCGATCTTTGATCTAGACCGGTTGTTATTAATTTCACTGTTTGAGAAATTAATAAACCCGTGTAGCAAGTCAAACACAGTAATGTGTTATGAGAGAGAATAGTTTCCTTAGAAGTTTGGACTCGACCGTCGGACGAAAAACATAAAAATAACATAAAAATAATCCTACATCAAGAGGAGTAACAGTAGCAGCAATAGCCTAATCTGAAAACAGTCATTCACGACTTAACTATCTGTCTATATTTCTGAGATGAGGTATTATGTACACTACATTATTCGGACTATTGTCCTCGTCTTTGTCGCCATGTTCATCACAACGTTTCGGCCGTTGTACGCTACAGCCTTCTTCAGGTGGTTGGAATGTCGAACTGAACCCTTTATTCCGCTCACTGGGGTAGACTGTTCTAGTTCCACGTGCCATGTCTAATGGATGTCAGTTATCTCCTGTCAATTCTCCTCTGAAAGTTCTTCACTGCCTTGTTGAACTCACACTCTGTGGGTCCTGTCACTGGATCTAACTAACGCCTTTATCTGCTGTCCCATGTGTCCTTGAGGACATCTGTGTATGAATTTCTGGGTATTATAAACCTGTCTTCAGCAGCCATTTTTTACCAGTGCTCATATTGCAATTTTTGCTGTTATCATTGCATGTTTTTTTCACCAGAGCTCATATTGCAATTTTTATTGTTATTACTGCTTTTCTGTGGCACTCCTTATTACTGGTTCCTATATTGTATTCATTTCTATGCTTGGTCGGCTCAGGAGATTTTTGTGGCCTGGCATATGTGCTGATTCCTTAAGTTTAATGTAAATAGTGTACATAATACCTCATCTCAGAAATATAGACAGATAGTGAAGGATCGGTACGGACCCGATACACCGAAAATAATAATGTAAATAGTGTAAACATTCTCTCCCCGAGTTTTTATTCTACATTATGTTTCCCTGTACCAAAAGATAATAAACTTGTTAAACCAATTACAGTTTTCTACGGATGTTTTTGATAACTCAGTTACAGCAGTTCCCCTGGAATTCATTTCAGTCCTACCACATAAAAATCGGCCATGTGCCAGTTAGTCATTCACAATTAATCATTCTTTTCTCTGATTTCTATTCTACATTATGTTTCTCTGTACCAAAAGGTAATAAATTTGTTGTTAAACCAATTCCGGTTTTCTAATGTTATTTTTGATAACTCAGTTACAACATTATCTTACATATTCTCATAATATAAACTTCTTACTTCCTTCCTTTACCTTTTTACAACAACCCTTTGCCTTTTATTTACAAGTTATTTAATTGTTATATGCGCTGCTCAAAATGTCCTTTTTGAAAACTGTTGTGAAGGAGAATATATCGCTACGAGTTTGGCCTCGGCCGTCGGAGGAAAGATATAAAAATTCTCCTACATCAAGAGGAGTAGCAGGAGTAGCAGTAGTCTAATCTGAAAACAGTTAATTATCCACGGTTAAGCATTTTCTTCCCCAGTTTCTATTCTACACTATGTTTCCCGGTACCAAAAGCTAACAAACTTGCTGTTAAACCAATTCCGTTTTTCTAATGTTGTATTTGATAATTCACTTACAATTAAAGATACCATTTATAATAAGAAGAAATAATGATGGATAAAAAAAATGATGGATAAAAAAAATCCATTTATATATATATATATATATATATATATATATATATATATATATATATATATATATCAGAATAATTCATCTTATCTAGAGCTAGAATCCACAACAGAATGCAGAAAAACACTGGACGGCCGTTTCGTTCTGTTTTTAGGACTCATCAGCAGTGCGCATCCACTGCCGACAATCGAACCCGGACTGTTACTATGCAACGCAAGCATCATACCATTGAGCCAGCAGGTCCCAGTAGCGAAGAGAAAACAAAGCAACTAGACACAATATAGCGCATCTCATCCTATTTCCCGGGAGGGTGATACTTATCCAAGTATCCATAACCCACAGAACTGGACCCAAGAGCAACGACTTCCTTCACCGAGCCGCTCAATCCAGGGCACGAGAAGCTGGGTCTAGCATTGGTTTATATAACTGAACAGTTGGTCCAATGGTATGATGTTTGCGGTGTATCGTAACGGTCCGGGTTCGATTCTCGGTAGAGGATGCCCATTGCTGAAGAGTCCCCAAAATAGGACCGAAACAACCGTCTAATGCTTTTCTGCATTGTGTTGAGGTTTCTAGGTGTAGACACGATGAAAAATTATATATATATATATATATATATATATATATATATATATGTATATGTATATATATATGTATATATATGTATATATATATATGTAAATATATATATGTATATATATATATATATATTATATATATGTATATATATATATATGTATATATATGTATATATATGTATATATATATATATATATATATAGATACATAGATAGATAGATAGATAGATAGGTAATATTAGTGGTCAATATATATATATATATATATATATATATATATATATATATTCCCAAGAGGATAGAATCCAGGTAGAACTCAATGTTCAGGACAGAGTAAGAATATAATATAAAAGGCTCAAACAATAATATTCCATGGTTATAATTTATTACATTGGAATCGTAATCACGATTCAATTCATCAGAGTTGCAAATTCAAAAAGCTTATATATATATATATATATATATATATATATATATATATATATATATATATATATTCTAAATCAATAGATGTTTTACCGATTTTTTATTTTTCATAAGTAAATGGACTTCTCCACTATTTTACAAATAGGTCATAAATATTGACGTATTTAAACGACCAGATTTTAATTTATACCTGACGATTGCTACGTGCATGATGAATCTCCTCAGAGTTGCATCAAACGGCTAGGAACAAATGTATATTTATCCTGATATATATATATATATATATATATATATATATATATATATAATTCTAATAAGTTTCATATCTTGTGAACGTGACCATACATACATACATACATACATATATACATACATAAAGATGCCTCCACCTATTGCCCCACTTGAGTCGAATTGCAATAAAGATTACAACAGAAATATTTCAAATAATACAATAGACTAATAAGGAGAAAATATTTAAAAAGTAAAATAAAATAAATAACAACAGCTTGTAGCACGCCGTCAGCAATGGCGCCTTTTCGGCCGAAAAGACAACAAAAGTTTAGACGGTGCCATTTTGCCATAGAAAACATCTCTGAGATCTAAGATAACGGAACCAGACGAGAAGACGCGAGATGATTGAGAGAAAGAAGAAAAGAAAGCAATATGAAAAGCGAAAACAACAACAACAGCAAATAAAACGTAAAGGCGGGAAAGTCAGGAAGGTTGAATTTGACTGACGATAGACCTGAAGACGTGTGTGTAAAAGTTGGGAAAAGGAAAATGTGATAAAACGGTTAGAAAGAAAGAAAGAAAGAAAGAAAGAAAGAAAGAAAGAAAGAAAGAAAGAAAGAAAGAAAAAAATATTAAAAAAGGTGAAAGAAAGAAAGAAAAAAAGAAAGAACTATTAAAGCGGGATACAAAATGAGTGAAAGAAAGAAAGAAAGAAAGAAATGTTAAAAAGGTGAAAGAAAGAAAGAAAGAAAGAAAGAAATATTAAAAAGGTGAAAGAAACAAAGAAACAAAGAAACAAAGAAAGAAAGAAATATTAAAAAAGGTGAAAGAAAGAAAGAAAAAAAGAAAAAACTATTAAAGCGGGATACAAAATGGGTGAAAGAAAGAAAGAAAGAAAGAAAGAAATATTAAAAAGGTGAAAGAAAGAAAGAAAGAAAGAAAGAAAGAAAGAAAGAAAGAAAGAAATATTAAAAAAGGTGAAAGAAAGAAAGAAAAAAAGAACTATTAAAGCGGGATACAAAATGGGTGAAAGAAAGAAAGAAAGAAAGAAATATTAAAAAGGTGAAAGAAAGAAAGAAAGAAAGAAAGAAAGAAAGAAAGAAAGAAAGAAAGAAAGAAAGAAAGAAATATTAAAAAAGGTGAAAGAAAGAAAGAAAAAAAAGAACTATTAAAGCGGGATACAAAATGGGAGAAAGAAAGAAAGAAAGAAAGAAAGAAAGAAAGAAAGAAAGAAAGAAAGAAAGAAAGAATGGAAAATATTAAAATGCGAGGCGAAATGAAAGAAAGAAAAAAAGAAATATTAAACAGGGGACACGAAATGAAAGGAGGAAAAATATAAAAGACAGAGACGAAAAGAAAGAAAGAAAGAAAGAAAGAAAGAAATATTAAAGTGGGAGACGAAGTTGTAGATTGAAAGAAAGAAAGAAGGAAAATATTAAAGAGGGCGGTGAAATGAAGGAAAAAAAGAAAGAAAAACAAGTATAAAAAAGGGGGAAGCGAAATGGAAGATTGGTAGAATAATTAATTAAGCGAGCAAGATTTGAATGTAATTAAATGCGTTGGGGAGAAGGATAAGAGAGATAAATAGGCAAAGAGTGAGAAAGAAGGCAATAAACAATAATATATGAATAAACAGAATAATACAAAGAGAGAAATAAATGACTGGTGCGAGGAAGATACACACACACACACACACACACACACACACATCTATCTCTCCTACTCTCTCTCTCTCACACACCCACTCTCTCTCTCTCTACACACACACACACACACATATATATATATATATATATATGCATATATATATGTATATGTATATGTATATGTATATGTATGTATATATATATATATATATATATACATATATATATGTATGTATATGTATATGTATATGTATATGTATATGTATGTATGTGTGTGTGTATGTGTAGTCCTAAAAATACGGACATGTTAAAATATGCGTAACACGCATACAAAGACAAACTTGTAAGTAACCAACAATCAAGGGGAGAAGAGGAAAGCTAATGAAATAATGTCACCTTAAATGGCTGAAGCGAAAAGTGAGAAAAAAAGCAAAAACTAAAACCAAGTACATAACAAAAAGGGCTAACAGGTTTCGATCCTTCAGTGCCTCTCGAGGACACGCTTGTATAAATGTGTAATGATTTGAAAACAGACAGTAGAAGGTAGAAGTTAAACAGTAGATTTATAAGCACACACACACACACACACACATACATACATATATATATATATATATATATATATATATATATATATATATATATATATATATATATATATATATATATATTATAAATTAATAGATTTAAAATATGGTTTTACCGCTACACAGTGATAACCATGTTTCAGAAATGGAAGCTAAAGCCCCTAAATTTAATTTTGTTATTAAACCAAAGACATTAGTTCCATTTCCTCATCAAGCGAATTTTGGAGTAACTTACTTTTTAAAATTTACGGTTGTTAACGGCACAGGAAAGATTCATAGTTTGAGGGTTTCCAAGGTTACCGATAAATCCATTCATCTAAACAAGGGGTGGTAGAGGGTTCAATTTTTAATTTTCGTTGTATCAGTTAATAGTTACATTTGAAAGCGGGGTTATGTTTAGGGATGGGTAGGGATGTATCTTTTAACAAATTCTGACATCCGCTAAATTCATGTCATCTGGGTTTTTTTCTAACGGCAAAAATTCTTATGGTATTTTTTCTATTTGTATATTTAAAGATTTTGAGGGACTGTTTAGGTTAGAATATGTTTTATCCACCTTTCTAAAAAATTATTTTTAATATTTAATATACTATACTCCTAGTTAAAAACCAAGTAAATGTATTAGGATTACTTACAGTATTTAAAATTATTTATTCTTATCGAGTATAAGTAAATATTATTTTATTTTATTTTATTTTATGTAAACTTTATGACAATGACGGCAAAGGTGGTTAAATTATTTCACTAATTCAATAAACTTTTATTTATAAATTTAGTATTATAAATGTATATATGTATGTATAAAGGACATTTAATGTTCAATATTATATTCTAACTTATTAATTTCATATGACTTTCGGTGTTCACTTGGATTCTTTTCAGTGTTTGAATTGCTTTGAGAGAGGTGTTATGGTTAGAGTACGTTTTATTTAATTACAATTTTCGTTTTCTCACATGAAGTTGAACGTCAAAAAACGACATTATTTTTGCACCAGCCTAATATATATATATATATATATATATATATATATATATATATATATATATATATATATATATATATATATATATATATATATATATAATAAAAACGTTTTTATCGTTTAAAATTTAACGATAGCTAGGAATAAGCAAAATTTATATGGCATCTTAAAAAGCTCAAAAAGAACAACCGTTTCGTCCCAGCCTTATCAAGTTTATTTTCTGGGATATAAAACATAAGCGTGTAAATTTAATTAATATTAATGATAACGAATGGAGGTAAAAAAAAATGAATTTCAAGAAACCTAGAGTCCAATAACATTCAGACCCAGTAAGCATTCCCTCTGTTTACAGAGCGAAGGCCTACGGGATCTGATATACAAAGACTCTAGAACCTTGAGGTGATATGAGGAGTGGGATCTAGATCAAATCGAGAAACGGTCCGCACTAAAATCAAAAACACAATTCCTGCTATTTATTACATGCTCTGCAATAGAAAAGCCAGAAGTATTGGTCAGTTGACTTTTCCAGGGATCCGGATTCAAAATCCTGGAGGGTAATATATACTAATATATATTTGGGCAGCAACATAGGCCACCTCGGTGTGGTGCAATGGTTAGCAAGCTTGTCTTGCTCGAACAGTTACTACTGACTAGTAATTCCATCCTCACTGGGTGCCCCATACATTCGGTCTTGTGCCACATCTGAGCTATGCTTATGCTATGAATATATCTGGTGAATGGAAAGTATATCTTGACTGTGAATAAATCTATAGAATGGAGAGTATATCTTGACTGTCAATGTATCTGGGGAATGGAAAGTATAACTTGACTGTGAATATATCTGGAAAATGGAAAGCATATGTATACTGTGAATATATCTGGAGAATGGAGAGTAGTATCTTGACTATGGATATATCTGGAGAATGAAGCGTATTATATTGACTGTGAATATATCTGGTGAATGGAAAGTATATCTTGACTGTGAATAAATCTATAGAATGGAGAGTATATCTTGACTGTCAATGTATCTGGGGAATGGAAAGTATAACTTGACTGTGAATATATCTGGAAAATGGAAAGCATATGTATACTGTGAATATATCTGGAGAATGGAGAGTAGTATCTTGACTATGGATATATCTGGAGAATGAAGCGTATTATATTGACTGTGAATATATCTGGTGAATGGAAAGTATATCTTGACTGTGAATAAATCTATAGAATGGAGAGTATATCTTGACTGTCAATGTATCTGGGGAATGGAAAGTATAACTTGACTGTGAATATATCTGGAAAATGGAAAGCATATGTATACTGTGAATATATCTGGAGAATGGAGAGTAGTATCTTGACTATGGATATATCTTGAGAATGAAGCGTATTATATTGACTGTGAATATATCTGGGGAATGGAAAGGATATCTTGACTGTGAATATATCAGGAGAATGGCGGAGTATCATCTTGACTGAATATATCTGGGGAATGGAAAGTATATATTGAGTGTGAATATATCTGGAGAACAAAGAGTATCATCTTGACTGTGAATATATCTGAGGAATGCAAAGTATATCTTGACTGTGAATATATCTGGAAAATGGAGAGTATCATCTTGACTGAATATATCTGGGGAATGGAAGGTATACCTTGACTGTGAATATATCTGGAGATCGGAGAGTATCATCTTGACAGTGAATATATCTAGGGAATGGGGAGTATCGTCTTGACTGTGAATTTATCTGGGGAATTCAAAGTATATCTTAACTGTGAATATATCTGGAGAATGGAGTGTATATCTTGACTGTGAATATATCTAGAGAATGGAGAGTATATCTTGACTGTGAATATATCTGGAGAACGAAGAGTATATCTTGACTGTGAATATATCTGGAGAATGTAGAATATTTTCTTGACTGTAAATATATCTGGAGAATGGAGAGTATATCTTGACTGTGAATATATCTGCGAATGGAGAGTAGTGTAGGTCGATTTTGAAACCACAACTCACTCTACCCAGAGAAAGTTGCTAATTAATATAAATAATAACTGCACAAAATATTTTTCTTTGAATGTTTACCAATTTTTGCGCAAATGTATTTAAATAGTAACATAATCGAATATTCTGAATTTCGCCCGGTGCTAATCGAAAAGGTAAGTAGGTCAAATTAACACCGTGTTTTGAAGATAAAATGTAGAATATAGCCTTAAAAAATGTTTTATTTTATTCAAAATCGTACAGTTCTGGGTAAATTAAAGAAAAGTAAACTAAAAAGCAAACACTACAAAAATATTTCATTTAAGATTCTATAAACCATAAACAAATTCAAGCTTGTTTTAGGCGGTTATTTTTTCAGTCTGCACCGGAAATATCGTTAGCGTTCCACGTGTTTTTGCTTACATCTGTTTCAAGTTTATTGAGCTGATTTAAAACACAAAAATAATTAAGTCTGTTCCTTTTTTAATTTAATAAACTTAATTATTAAAAGAAAGAAAGAAAGAACTTTATATTCACTGTGATATTTAATTTTTTTTTTTTAAGACATTATTTTTCATTTGCGTTTTTGTTTTTGTTTTTTTTTGCATGAGCGTAAGAAATGATTTATATTCATTTCGTAAGGTAAGTAAATAGATACTTATTATTTCATCTTTTATTATATTTTTCCTGTTTTTTTTATTATTTCACTTTGGAATTTAAAATTCAATTTGTTTAATTTTTTATAACAGAATAAACTTTTTTTTCTGATGTTTTTATAAAAATGGTTGGAAAACGAACTGTACTTTCTACTCGGGGTGTTACTGCTACAAAATTTGGAGGACCACCTTGTCCATTCGATAAAACAGAGCCGCCCACTTTTCGACAAATCATCCAGTATAGTTATTTTCTAAAAAAAAAATACTTGTTCAAACGTAACAGATTTTGCTATTTTAAAATTTAATATTTCAGGAACGAGTGGAAAACAGAAAATATTTAAAAGACCAGAGGGCCAAAATAGGACCCAAGGGTAGTTTCCAACTTGGACCTGTTGATAAAACTGTCATTCAGAAACCCCAAAAGAGTGTAGTGGAAGGTGAAAGACAAAAACAAATTTATTCATCTCTTATTGCCTCCACATCCTATGATCAGGATGTTAGTCTTTCCAGTCAAATAGAGATGAAATATATGAAGAATATGAGCCTGCCAAACATTCCAAGAGTGTTTACACTACAGCCTTTTAAAAATTCCTCGGTATGTTTCCGAGTTGATCAGGGGTGATGGTTCATCAAACTTAGGAGCAAGCCTTGCAAATGCCTTTCTTTTAGATTTGAAGGCTATGGGCCTTCTCAAAGAAATTGCTAATATTGAAGACATAATTTTGGATAAATCTAAAATGGACTGTGCAAAAGAAAGAACAAAACAAAATGCCTATCAAAAACACATTGATAAAACAGAAAAAATTATTTGTATTGGAAGACATGATAAAGATACATTGCTATATAAAGAGATTGAGGAGGCAGATGGAAATAAAAAAAATTACAGAAAACAAAGGGAACAGAACACCATTTGGCATTCATAAAGGAGGTGGGTTGTGGTGAAAGTGGAAAATACCTCACTCATAGAGTTATCACTAATACTGGAGCAACTGGTGCTGTTCTAGCAAAGGAGGTTGCTAGTGTTTTGGAGGAATATAACAGTGTGTATACCCCAAAGGCTGTTTTACTGGACAACACCCATACAAATACTGGCTGTGAAACTGGGCTAGTTACAGTTCTAGAGAAACAAATAAAAAGAAAATTACACATCATTGGTTGCTCTCTACCTAAAAATGAGCTTCTTTTCAGAGCTGTTTTTAAGCACATTGATGGCAACACAAGATGTCCAACATCATTTATTGGTCCATTTGGGAGACTGTGTGCAAATGACTATCATAATTTGCCCCAGGTCAAATTTGTACCGATAGTTAGTCCTCTAGATAGTCAACATCCTAGCATCAAACAGACAGTTCATCTGAAGCGTGATCAGATACTTCTTTTAGAGTATGCAGTAGGGATTTCACTAGGGAAAGTCAACCCTAGATATGCTGCATGGAAAATTGGGCCCTTAAATCAAGCAAGATGGTTGACGTTAGCCACCAGACTAATGTCTTTGTGGACTCGAGGCATTTACCGTAAAAACATATTTTCCAAACTACACAGCCTTATCCAGGTTTATTGTTGGAGTGTATGCAGTTAGCTGGTTTGAAATTAAAAGGGACAATAAATCTCATAACCAGCAATTGTATATTTTCAATATGCTGCAAAGAATTAAGGAACTACCACCTAAAATTCAGGAGATTTCATTCGAAAATATTCAACATAATGATTTTGGTCTCCTACCAGAAAATATGTTGTATGCAACGTTGAAATCAGATGAACTGGAAGTGAGGGAAGAAGTTATAAAAAGAATTTTAGCCATTAGGTAAGTAATTCACATATTAAAATGATTTCATTGATTTATAGTTTCATTTTAAAGTACTATCCTAATTTCATTATAGAAATTAAGACAATTAAGACAAGTAAGGTTCATTCTTTATTTTGATTTAAATTTTTTTTATTTTTTCAGGAGTGGAGAGCCAACCAGAAAGAGGTTAAAAAAATATCAAAGATAAATTTTGATGCAACACATTGGTCTCAGTTGATCGACCTGTCCCAAAATGGAGTTTGTGAGCCTAGATTCACCGAGGAATTTTCTGATTATGAACTTCTGGAGTCATCAATGAGTGGGACAAAATTAGAGTTGCCTGATTTGAATTCACACTTACGATGTGTTGAAAGGGCAGTGAAATTAATAACTGCAGCTTCCCAATCAGTCTATGGAACTGAAGCAAGGCATAGGCATATCATTACAAAAGTTTTATGCCATGAAGTGAGGCCTTCCTTTGCTTCAAAAGACTCTTATGTAGAGCAGTTTAATATGATGCAATAATAAAAATTGCTATTATTCTCACAACATTCATGTTTTCTGTCATGTCTTTTATAACTTCATGCTTTACAATTATTATATAAATAGAAACTTAAAAGACCCACTATTAATAACCAGTAGATTTTTAGACGAGTGTTCAAATTACAGCGGTAGTTTATATTAAAATCATCATCCCTTGATTTTTTTCCTAGCAAAGTTCATACTTGTTTGCTTTTGTTTCATTGACAACAGAAAAAAAATAACTGTTTTACAATATCTTGCAATGTTATTACTGACGTATCTCAATTAATGAGGCAAAACGCAGCTTATCTAAGCTCTTGGGGTAGGGGTGGGGATTTATAATTTCAATTTAATTGCTACTTTTTGATATATTGTATTCATTTCATTTGAACAATATAAACTGACAAACTTTTCTGGATTTAAATCATAAATATTTTAAGTAATTTCATATCTAAATGTATGAAAAACAAAGATTTTCTGGTGCTTCCTATTAGACGATCTTTTAAACTAAATGCTCAAAAATTAGCACAACGGACAAATCTACTTTTTGGTGTCAGTACTTATCATACCAATGCCCAACTTTCCTCGGGTGATTCTTTTTGATATTCAAAACAAAGTTGAAAATCACCCTACCCTAATTGAGAGTATATCTTGACTGTGAATATATCTGGAGAATGGAGAGTACATCTTCACTGTGAATATATCTGGAGAACGGAGAATATATCTTGACTGTGAATATATCTGCTGATTGAGAACATCGTGTTAATTTTAAAAAAATAACTTTGCATTCTCTTCTCATTGTCTCAGTCAGACTAATGTCGATTTCGGTATGGCATGTTTTCCTTTCCTTGGCTAAATTTGGGTATGAGAATAGAGCACATCCTGCAGCAAAATATATATATATATATATATGTATATATGTATATATATATATATATGTATGTATATATATGTATATATATATATGTATATATATATATGTATATATATGTATATATGTATATATATATATATATATGTATATATATATATGTATATATATATGTATATATATATGTATATATATGTATATATATATGTGTGTATATATATATGTATATATATATGTATATATATATATATATATATATATATATATATATATATATATAGATAGATAGATAGATAGATAGATAGATAGATAGATAATATTAGTGGTCAATATATATATATATAATCGAGAGATTAGAGGTCATGAGAATCTGGAACCAAATCTTAATTTGCTGTTAGTTCCAGGTGCACATTGATCTGGAGTAGTAGCACCAGTTAGGGTCCTAGCTATGGGGAAATAATGAAACCCCAAAGAAAAACAAAACTCTATGAAAGTATAACTATTCATTTTTATAGTAGATATACCACCAATACATTTTTTATATATAAAGATTACAAACAATACATATTATTTTACTTGAATTGATGCAATTGCGTTGAAAATATATTTAACTGAAGCCATAAAATTTTGTTCAAAATATTTAGATTTCGGCGTTAAATAACCCATAGAGGTGTTAATATGCCGCTAAACAAAATCTCAATGTATCTCAATCTCAAGTGTTTCTGTTTGATAGACAAACGGGTGTTTCAATTTGAATTTCTGTCTTCTAAGCGGCATCCACATTAACCGAAGGAGTATGAGAAATAATGAGATTTTTGGAGATCAAGTGGCTAGAAAAACGTAAATAGGCTATATCCGGATGCTGGTCTATATTTGTTTACAGTAGAATGAACTCTTCCTCCACTCATAAATACTAACGTGAAGGGTCGGCTGGGGAGCGGAGACGCAGTGTTAACCTACCGTTCGGACGTACACCCCTATCTGCTTATTACTAACACTCTTGCTTTGTATATATCTGTTATTTCAATATACTTGTTCAACCTACCTTCGTCTTTCTTTCTGGCCCCTAAACAGGCCATAACAATTTGGCGACGAGGATTTGCGTGGACCACTGTGATTTAAAAGACACTCTCCCAAAATACGGAAAATCTAGTTTTTTTGTAAAAGACACACTTATCATGGAGGATTTCAAAACTATCTTATAGAACTTGTACCAGAATGAACAACAATTACAGCTACAAGAAAGAATGGAAGAGAAGTGGCAAACGCAACTGCTCTCTCAACAGGGAATAATAGAAAATATATTGCTGCAATATCAAAAGGAAAATCAAAAGAGACAGCTCGAATTTCAAAAGGAAAATCGAGAAGCAAGTGTTAAAACTGACAAACGGTAGTAATCTCATCGAAAACGAATTTTCTTTTTCGCAAAACACCATTTGGAGCGCGATAGAGAATTTTTCATACAATCCCGAGGAAGACATAACCTTCGCGTCATACTTTAGGATTTATGAAGACTTGTATACTGCGCATTGTGCGAATTGGAGCAACTCGAAAAAAGTACGTCTTCTTCTGAGGAAACTTGGCACAACTGAGCACACAAAATTCTGCCCCGTAAGACTAGCGAGTTAACATTCTACCGAAGCAGTGGAATTACTCACGGAGCTTTTCAGTCCAAAGACATCTCTTTTCCATAAGAGATGGAAATGTCTTAATCCAACAAGGAAAGAATGGGAAGACTATACCACTTTTGCGTCAATTGTAAACAAGCACTGCGATGATTTTAGACACTGGCGGAGCTAAGTTCGAATAACTTCAAATGTTTGATATTCGTTCAAGTACTAGTTTCAACAAAAGATGCAGAAATTAGGCGAAGAATGCTAAACAAATTGGAGAATGAGCCGAATATAACACTACAGCAGATCGCTGAAGAATGTCAGAGGCACGTCAGTTTAAAGCAGGATTTTTAAAATATCGAAGAATCGGGTATTGCTCACGCCAAAAGAGTACGCTACAAACAGAAACAAAGTCTCCTGAAACTGATGAAACAAAGAAAAAGTCAAATAAGTTGCCCTCTAACCCATGCTACGGATGTGGGGCCCTACATTGGTACAGTGTAACCCGGATATAAGAGAGTTGTCGGGACCGGAGAAGAAGTATCTTATATCCGGGTTTCTCTTATATCCGGGTTTGGTCGATTTTGTTTTATTAACACAGGCTCTAATTTGGGACCAGATAAAATCTCTCTTATATCCGGGTTTCTCTTATATCCGGGTTTACAAAGATTGCATGTTCCGGAATAAAAATGTTACATTTGTAATCGAGTCGGACACAAAAGTTCGCATTGCCGATCGAAAAATAAAACCAATAGCTGCATAAAAAAAATACGAGGTCGGACGAACGAGACGGTCCTAATATCAGGAAATTCGTGCACGTAAAAATGTTAAAAAAGTGTGGAATTTCAACTAGACTCGGGTTCTGATTTTGATGGGTAACCCGGATATAAGAGAGTTGTCGGGACTGGAGAACAAGTCTCTTATATGCGGGTTTCTCTTATATCCGGGTCTCTTATATCAGGCTTACACTGTATAATAAACTTGCAAACATGGAAAAGATTGAGTAGCCAACCATGATAAAATCAAGCAAGGTAACAGGGGAAAAAATTACATTCGAGGGAGAATTGATTACAAACATAACGTTCAACGGGAAGACTCTTAAATTAAAATTGTTTGTCCTGAAAAATACTAACAACCTATTTAGCACTGATTGGATGACCTAATTCCAGCTTTGGGACTTACCTGTAAATTCATACCGCCAAAAAATTGAAAATTGGTATGCTGAAGCTGAAAAACTGAAAAAAGAATTGAAGGAAACCTATCCAGAATTTTTTTTTCTGGTTGGTTAAGCAGGTGTACCAAGATGATCGCAGAGATTGAACTACAAGACAACGTCCAGCCAGTGTTCAAAAAGATGCGAAATTTGCCTTTTGCCTCGTTGGAATGAATTAACGAGAAATTTGACAGATTAGTAAAAACTGGTGTCCTATCTAAGATAGAGCACAGCGAATGGGCAGCACCAGCGGTCTATGTAAAAAAAAAGAAGTCGAAAGACATTCACGTTTGCGCTGATTTTTCGACGGGATTAAATGCTGTTCTGAAGGACTATCATTATCCTCTTTGGGATCTGTTGATGTCAACAGAAGAAGAAGCCATGAAGTTGGCAGGAAGTGTCTTGACTTCAAAAACACTCCGACTTCAAACAGAGTATATGGGCTCCCGAAGAACAAATGTAAGAGTGGGGTGCCCATGGGGTGCCCATAGACATCTCAGAAGATCGGTTGGGGGCCTTTTTTGCCCAGTATGGAAAGGTGGAATAAGTTTCAGGAGTGATCAGCAAAGCTGGAATTGCGACGGGTGATGTGGCAATAGAGATCACATTGACCCGTCAGAACTTTACCGACATCCCCAACGTAATAATAATGTGTAAGGGAAGACGGATGTTGGTTGTGGTCGAGGGACGTAAACCCTACTGCTGGTCGTGTGGGATCTCGGGGCACATGGCCAAGGCGTGCCCCGGAAAGAAAGCGACCCACAACCAGCAGCAGTAGCAACAGCACCAACTACACCAGCTACAGAGGAAGAACCCGGCAAGGCACCTGGTGATGGTTGAAAGGAGGTGGTAACTAAGGGACGTAAGCAGAAAGCAGGCCCTCGGCCCCCCAAAAGGAAGTCACACCTAAGCAGCAGCAGCCACCCAAGGAGGAGCTGGAGGAGCAACCCATAGAACGACAGAAGCAGCAACAGAAACAATAGTCCATCAGCAAAACAACAAAAGCAACAAAACACACAGTAAATGTCAGACAATGAGGTGGAGGAAGTTCATCCAACACAGTCCTCTTCCTTAAAAAGGAACCGGGAAGAGGAAGAGGAGATACAAGTGAAAAAGCACACTGGACGAAATAGGATGGGGAGGGACATGGGAAAAACCGCTTCTCTTACTCGCGTTCCACTCCCTTCCACCACTCCCACATCTCCACACACACCTACTCCCACAGTTTCAGATTCGTCACCTCCCCAACCATCCCTTTCTACACCTACCCTCTCATCCACTTCTACCCCGCCATACCCAGACAGAGAGAAAAAAAAGAAAAAGAAACTCTTCCGTAAAGTAGAGGATATATGCAGGGTGGACAGTGGGGAACTTGAAAATAACCTTTCTACCCGCAAGAGATCTCGCTTGAGTCCTCTATTTAAACTTTCCTCCGTTGATTAGGACCCTAATAATTTTCCTAAGGCACCAGGGGTTATTGCCCTCATTAGGGACACTGGTAAATACCTTAGGGTATGGACCCATCTCTTCGAGGCCAGAGAGGCCTACCCAGAAATAAGGATGATCGAGTTGGGCGCCCCAGACCTGATTAAATTGCATAATTTTTGTGCAGGGAGGGTCCCGGTACGTCTCCACCCATCGTTATATAGGGCTCTAAAACTAACTTACCCCACGGACGTTGGGCACAGGAAGCCTAGGACAATCCGTCGGGGTCCTTCATGCCGCAGATTTCTGGCCCGTATGTGAATAGGCTAATTGTTATTTTTTCTCTTCCGCAGATTTAAAAGATGTCAATCAAGTTAGCCAGTCTGAATGCGAAGGGCTTGAGGGATCGGCGTAAGGCGGCGCGTCTGCTCCGGGATCTCTTGTCTTTCGGCGTGGATGTCGCCGCGATCCAAGAGACTCACTTTGTTTGCAACGTCGATGCGTGTGTGCTGGAGAATGACTTTGTCGTTTATTCAACATATGGGGAACGACAAGCCAGAGGAGTTTCTTTGCTGGTCAGACGTACTCTTGATGCGAAGATGGACTTTGTGCATACCGATGCCAAGGGCCGGTTGATCGTGGCCGATATTGCCGTGAAAAGTGGTTCGTTCCGAATCGTTGCAGTTTATGCGCCCAACGACCAGGAGGAGCGGGTCTCGTTTTTTCGGCGGTTGGGGCCGTTCCTGGTGGATTCAACGCGCCTAGTCTTAATGGGGGACTGGGTGCTATCCTGGACCCCAAGTTAGATAGGGGGCGGGGATCTAGTAGGAGGAGGGGGTGATCGTAGCCTGGTTGATCTGATTAACGATTTGGGGCTCGTTGATAGATACTCGGTCGATCACCCCGCGGGGAAAATGTGGACATGGGCTCTTAATTGGCCTTTTGACCGGGTGGTTAGCTACATGGACAGAATGTTAGTTAGAGGAGCCGACGTAGACTTGTTAGATTGTCCCACGTTCCACGTTCCACTGAGTAGGCTATTCGGATCACAAACTCGTTTGTGCTCGGATGGCGTTCGATCGTAGGCCTAGAATGGCTGGTCACTGGAAGTTCAATCTGTCCTTAATGGACAGGCGGGACTTCCAGGAGCAGCTAACTAGCTTAGTGCAGCGGGAGCTAGTGGGGGCGGTTATCAAGAATAAGTGGTGGGAGAGACTTAAGGATAGGATTAGGTCCTTCACCACTGATTTCCGCAAACGCCTCTCTCTAGATAGAGCTGAGGTAAAGACGCTTAAGGCTAGTTTTTCCCGGGTGGTGGCTGGGGGGATCCCCTAGAGATAGCCCTAGCTGGGGAAGCCCTGGAGCGTTTGAGTAGCGAGCGCTACCTGGGCCAGGAAATTAGACATAAGTTAAGCAAGATGTCTTCCGAAGCTGTGAACATGGGCGCAGATCTGCGCAAGGAAGAGATCTGTCCAGGTTCCGATCGTTACATTTGTGAGGTCAAATCCCCGGAGGGACATACTCTTCGGGCTACTGACGATATGTGTGAGGCGTTTTGGCGGCATTTCGAGAGTTGGTTTACCAAGGAGCCTGGTCTCCGTGAGGAGGAGTTTTGCAGCTATTTGGCTGACTTTCCTCGGCTTTCGCCGACTGAAGCGGCTAGCAGCGAGGGAGAGATCACGGAGGGCGATGTTTACGCGGCATTGAAGAAGGTCGGCAGAGGCAAGTCGCCCGGTCTGGATGGTTTGCCCTATGAATTGTACTTGAGGCTATCGCAAGTCTTTGTCCCGATTTTGACTGTGGTATTCAACAACTGGTTCCGGTCGGGGGTTCATCCTCAACCGGATTTCCAGGGGTGTGATCACGCTGTTGAAAAACGGCACGGGTGTTGGGCGGGATTTAGATGATAATAGGCCAACAAATCTGCTAACCACAGAGTTAAAGATTTGGGCCAAGATCCTGCAGGAGCGTTTGCAGTCAGTTGCCGAGTCACTGTTGCGTCCTGAGCAGACTTGTTCTGTGAGGGGCCGAACAATTCAGAGAAACCTGCATCTGACCCGCACGACCGTAGAGGGTGGAAAAGACGACGATGAGGCCGCGCTGATCAATTTAGATCAGTCCAAGGCATTTGATAGGCTTGACCATCGCTACCTTGCGGCTGTCCTGCAGGCCGCCGGATTCGAACCCGACTTCTGCCGCTGTATTAGCCTCCTGTATCGCCCCCCCCCCCCCAGTGCTGTGGTATAGGTGAACAGGAAGCTGTCGGGCGCTTTTGAGCTGTCTAGGTCGGTTCGTCAGGGTTGTCCACTGTCGCCCCTACTCTATGCTTTGGCGTTGGAGCCTCTCCTTCGCCGGCTAAGGGACAGGGCGTGCAGTCCCGCCTTACGCTCGAGCCAGGGTTTCTGCGTACGCCGATGACGTATCTGCTTTCGTGTCGTCCCGCAGCGACTGAGGCGATACTGAAGGCGCTTGATCGGTACGAAAAGGTGACAGGGGCCAAGATTAGAGACAAGACAAGTCGTCCGGCTTGCGGTTAGGTGCCTGGAAGGAGGTCGATCTTCCGGGGACCTTCGGTTGGACGGACGGTCCTATCCGCATTCCTGGAATGTGGCTTGAACCCGACCTCCAGCTGGAGAAAAATTGGTCTGAAGTACGAACAAAGGTCGACGCGGTTGGTTAGACTTGGCGTCGACGGAGGTTGTCCGTGAAGGGCAGGGCGGAGGCGTGTGCCACTTACGTTTTCCCTCTTGTTCTTTATCGATTGTCAGTACTTCCTCTCTGTAAAGACCATCGGAAACCGCTCGAGCTCTCGCTATCCTCCATTTTATGGAGGAGACGCGGGAATCGGGTCGACAGACGAGTCTGTGCACAAAGTCCGTGACACGTGGGGCTGCGAATGCTACACTTGGCGAGCCACAAACTCGCCTCAAGGTTGGCTTTCGAGTTGGCAGGAGATTCGATTATGGCGGGGATTGTTAGAGACGCGTTCCCTTTCCTTACTATCAGTCCCCCCATCTCGCAGGTTGAGCTCCATCGTAAACCCCGGGATCAATCGGATTTCCTTTGCGAGTGTCGGTAGGCCTTGTTGGCTGTTCCTCGGTCCAGTGACCTTTCACGGCCTAGGAAGGTCTTCTATCGTATTCTAGTGGAGGGGGTCGCGAAGGATTCTCTACGTGATCAGCTCGAATTGTCGGAGGAGGAATTTCGCTCTTACTGGTCTTGGGCGCCAGCGGCGGATTATCTCAGTAACCCTGAGTTTTTGCTTACCTGGCAATTGGCTCGGAATCGGCTGCCTCTCAATAATGCCTTCATATGGGGCTTGGCGGATTTGCCAGACTGTGAACGGTGTGGCCTTGGTTTAGAAGAAACGGCTTCGCACGCCTTCTACCATTGCCCCCAGGTCCGCCCCTTATGGGACCATGTCGGCGAGTTGACGGCTCGTCCCGCCCCCGAAAAGCTCGTGCTCATTGATCGCGCATACGTGTGTGACAATGTGTCGCCCCCGTATTCTGGGGTGAAACGAATGGTGTTTCTGACGCTACTGGCCACGACCCGAATGGTGATTTGGACGACGCGACAGGAGGAAGTCTTGAGAGGCAACCGTCTTTCTCATCAGGATCTGATCCGATTCTTTGAGCATCAGCTCAAGATGAAGATTAGAAGTGATAGAAAACGCTTGCATTCGAAAGTCTTCAGCGAAAGGTGGGTGACTGAGGCGAGCTTGGTTCGGTTGAACGGGGCTAGCCTTGATTTTCTCTTTTAGGTATACCTATGTCACATCGGGGTGGTTTCCTGTGGGGCCCTCCCCTTGGTTAGGTTAGAAAGCTTTGTGTACCTAGTTAATGTGAGCAAATGTTGTTCCTGGCCTGTCCCCGTCCATATCTTTGTTTATGATCCAGGTTGAGATTCACATCCTCCCCAGTTTGTTTTTGGTCCCTTTTATCTCGTCTGGGTCAACTTTATATTTTCCCATTGCCGTATAATTTTTTATCCTTTTCCCACTCCCTTAGCGAGAGAGCTTCTTGATTTTGTCCCATGGGCAGAATACAAAGGCCTCTCCTTTTTGAGATGTTGGACGGGCCCTACTAACATCAGTTATGTTTAGTTTACTTTGTGTTGATTTTAGTTTATTATTGGGTTCATCTCCCTTCCCTCTTATTCTTCATTATTTTAGATTTTTATGTATTATAATTTATTATCATTAAATTTTTATGGCATGGGGCGCGTTTTGTAGGTTCCCCTTGATTTGATGCGGTATTGTGCTGTATGGAGGATTGAGTGGTGACGGACGAATTTTTATGGTGAATGTGGAAATTGTAATGAGTGAATGGGTCGTGAATCGGATTAGCTAGGTATAGGATAGTTAGTGTCGACCAATCTCAACCCCTCCCCCTTTTTAGGCCATGTCCCAAAATTGTATTTATATACAATAAATAATGACCACAAGCCATTACTCGCTATTTTTGGCTCAAAGAAAGGTCTGCCTACGCACACAGCAAACAGACTACAGAGATGGAGTACCACCTTGCTTAATTACAATTTTAAAATGGATTACGTGTTATCAATAAAATTCGGCCATGCGGATGGGTTATCAAGACTAATTCCTAATTACAAAGAACTACTGGAAGATACAGTGCTCGCTTCCGTTCAATCTGGAGAAGAATTAAAAACGACCCTTTGTAATACAGTAAGGGAACTTCCAGAGACGCTTGAACAAATTAGATAAGATGCTCTCCACGATGAGTTTATCAAGCATACTAAAGCGATTTTTTTAAAAAGGACCAGCGAACTACAGACCTTTTCTCGATATGCGACAAGGTGTTACTTTACAGGAAACGTGTCGTGATTCTGTCAACACGCCAGAAGAGCATTTTGAGGGATTTTCACGCTGGCCATCCAGGGAATACTAGAATAAAAAGCTTGATGCGTAGCTATGTCTATTGGCAATACATGGACAGACATAGAAAACGCTGTCAAATCATGTAAAGGCTGTGCCTTGGCAGCAAAGTTACCTCATGTTAAATTCAATCCTTGGCCAAAAACGGACCTACCGTGGTCTAGAATCCACGTTGACTTCGAGGGCCCTATAGATGGATACTACTAACTCATTGTAGTCGACAGTTTCTCAAAGTGGCCCGAAATACATAGATGTAAAAATCCAACTACTGAAATCACGATAAAATTTCTTCATGGACTATTTGCTAGATTCTGAGTAGCGTACACTTTAGTGTCCGATAATGGAAGTCAGTTCACGTCAGCAGAATTTAGTGACTTCTGTAAAACGTATCAGGTCAATCATACCACTAACGCTCCGTATCATCCTAGGTCTAACGCACAGGCTGAAAGGTTTGTGGATACCTTGAAGAGAGCTTTGAAAATAGCTAGGGCTACACCGACTGAAAAAGCCCTTCATCAGTTCCTTCAAGTGTACAGGATTACGCTAAAATGAAAAAACACTAGCTTCGTAATCTCCAGCTGAGGTGATGTTTGCACGTCGGATACGATCTGTTTTTGACAAACTACTACCGAAACAGACGAAGCCAGAAAGAGCTAACATCGTACCTACAAAACGATACATCCCGGGAGAAAAGTTGTTTTTTTTTCAAAACTTATAAAGATAACAAATCTTTTTGGAAGATGGGTACGATAGAGAAAAGAGTTGGTAACATGATGTATATGATTAAGGGTCCCAAATTTATTCATAAAAGGTATGACAAGCAGCTCAGGAAGCGCTTAACGGACGAGAATGATAACGGGCTCCCTGAGGAGACGGTGATGGACGTCATTCACGACACCTTTGATATTCAGACCCCTCTAGCGTCCCCAGAAAGGCGCCGATCCAAGAGAAGAAGAAAAGCAACGGATGGTGGTTAATCTTAAACGTAAAAGATATTGAGACCACAAACAAAAGTTCGCAAACTTATTCTCCGTTGGGCTGATTTGTTTTGCAAAGTTTTAAATCCCCTACCCAGAGGTATAAAGGAAACGTTTGTTTTCTCGATAAATTAAAACTAGTCATACGGAGGAAAACCACTAAAAATTTTGCAAACTTTCTTGTTTACAGGTACATGTCAACCTAAAAAATTATTTCGTCATTCTCCTGCGGAATTAAGATTTTAGGAGGGGCGTGTTGCGATAAACTACATGAGGAGTATGAGAAAAAATGGATTTTTAGAGATCAAGTGGGCAGAAAACCGGAAATAGGTTATATCCGGATGATGGTCTATATTTGTTGTTGTTAAACCCTCCTACAGTAGAATGAACTCTTCCTCCTCTCATAAATACTAACTTGAAGAGTCTGTTGGGAACGGAGACGTAGTGTTAAACTACCGTTCGGACGTACACCTCTATCTGCTTATTACTAACACTCTTGATTTGTATATATCTGTTATTTCAATACACTTGTTCAACCTACCTTCGTCTTCCGTGTCTTTCTTTCTGGCCACTAAACAGGCCATAACAATATTTAATCTTGGGATCGTATCCGTCGTGAGGTTCCGAAACATCTACTACTAAGACATCGAGTCGTGATGAGATGGACGTAGATTTGGTGGGTGGGAGAAAGCTGACCTAACAGAAAATGTCCCCGGTATCACCCACCCGGACAAGCAGGTGAAGATCTGAATAAACAACTACATTTAACATGGGGAAAAAAAGTTTCGCGTTCTTATTTCTCGACATGGTGTTTGCTTTCCGTCATTACCTACCTCTAGTGACACCCTCCTCTGTGACTCCTGCTCACGACTCTTCGGGCGTAGGCTGGGCCTTCACAGCCATCTCCGCCACCAGGTGGGTAGGCGAGAGGGAATAGGAAGGGAGAATGAGGAGCCCTATGCTCGGATTCGACCGAGTGCCGACGACAACGACGACGTTTAGTGCAGCCTGTTCTATGTCCAATTTCCTTATCTCCTGTACTAAATTCGTTATAACTGATTTATACAACGAGGAGTAGGCTGGGTTTCACCTAGTGGGTAGGAGATAAGGAATAGGGAGAGAGAATGAGGAGCCCTATGCTCGGATTCGACCGAGTGCCGACGACAACGACGACGTTTAGTGCAGCCTGTTCTATGTCCAATTTCCTTATCTCCTGTACTAAATTCGTTATAACTGATTTATACAACGAGGAGTAGGCTGGGTTTCACCAAGTGGGTAGGAGATAAGGAATAGGGAGAGAGAATGAGGAGCCCTATGCTCGGATTCGACCGAGTGCCGACGACAACGACGACGTTTAGTGCAGCCTGTTCTATGTCCAATTTCCTTATCTCCTGTACTAAATTCGTTATAACTGATTTATACAACGAGGAGTAGGCTGGGTTTCACCTAGTGGGTAGGAGATAAGGAATAGGGAGAGAGAATGAGGAGCCCTATGCTCGGATTCGACCGAGTGCCGACGACAACGACGACGTTTAGTGCAGCCTGTTCTATGTCCAATTTCCTAATCTCCTGTACTAAATTCGTTATAACTGATTTATACAACGAGGAGTAGGCTGGGTTTCACCTAGTGGGTAGGAGATAAGGAATAGGAAGAGAGAATGACAAGCCCTATGCTCGGATTCAACCGAGTACCGACGACAAGAGACCTTTAGTACAGCCTGCTTTATATACAATTTCCTTATTTCCTATACTAAATTTGGTATGACTGATCCATACAACGGGGTATTTACTAAATACACATCCTTAATTTTTATGACAATTTTAAAGTACCGTAGTTTTCTCCTTATTAGACGCATTTTACTCCAGTGCAAAAAAAAAAAAAAAACCCTGCGTCCTATAAATCGAAGTTTGCTGAATGAAGTTATAAGTTTGTGATGTGGAAAGATTCGCCAGCTTCCCAGTTACATCCGATTGAGAGACCTTGAATGTAAAATCAATGCAGTGTTTCAAAATTAAATGAACAACGTTCAACCCTATTTCTGTATTCAAATTTACATGTATCTTAATTTAGAAATAGTGTTCCATCCTGGTTTGTGATGAATTAAGCCGTTCTGCTCACCAAAAACTAAGACTTCTCTTTATCGCCATTATTACCAGTCTTGAACACTTACCCGATGTAAGTGGGTACTTCAGCTAGTTTCAAATGCTCAAATGAGATCGACGAACCCATATATCGTATTTTGCTGCTTATAAGACGTGTTTTTGGTTTGTTTGTTTGTTTATTTTTTGTTTAGCTTTTCTTGTTTGTTTTTTCGTTTTGTTTTGTTTGCTTTTTTTTTATTATAAAATATCTTCAAAACCGAGCCTGCGTCTTATAAATCAGTGACAGGAGTTTTCTTCTCTTCTAATTATTAGACTCTACATAGATAAATTTTAGCACTTCTCGGTCTGTGATGATTTTTTTGGATTAGTCAAGATTTCATACTGAAATATGTTATCCTCTCGGTAAAATCGGGAATATTAGGAAGGGCTATAAAATACAAGGAAAAAATTTTTCCGATTTCTTCCTTCAAATTTTTTTCTTTGCGAGGAGGGGCGTCTAACTAATCAGAGCGTCTTATGAGTACCTGTAAATCATGATACCTATCGTCTGGAGCCCCTTTTGTATGTCTCAAGGTCCATGATAAAATCCAAAGACCGATATGCAATGTAATTGACTCTGATCTGGCATCTCATCTGCAGTCGCTCTCTCACAGACGTGTCGTTGCCTCCCTCTGTCTTTTTTACAAATACTTTCACGGTAACAGCTCCGATGAGCTGCTTTCGCTGGTTCCCAGACTTCATGAATTTAAGCGTTCTACTAGGCTGGCGTTTCGCTCTCACCCTTTCACTGTCAAACTGTTAAATGTAGCCGTCTCTTATACTCCCAATAGCTTCATGTCTCGCACTTCTTGCCTGTGGAACCCCCTCCCCATTTCTTGTTTCCCTGATAGCTATAATCTCCAACTATTCAAATGTAACGTCAATCGACGTCTTCAGATGCCTTGATCTATCCCCTAACCTTCTCTTCATCCTTTCCTCTATCACTCCTCCATGCTCTCGCTCCAACTCTCTGTAACCCCTTGCGTGCTAGTGGCTTCCCGCCTTGCTTGGGGTGATAAGCTTTAAAAAAAAGTATAAATACGGTAGGTACCATGACTGCTTTCATTCCAATTCCAAATCATAGTCTCTGTTTTGGAAAGGTTTATCTTAAATCACATTTCTTGGAACCCTTGGTAGAGGATGTTAGATTTTTTTTATCATTCTTCACCCAAGTATGAATATCTGTGTCAGCAGCATAGCGCCCCACCCTTACGATCATTACATTGGCCTCGGGAGGGGAAGCAGGAACGCTGTTTTCTTTTAGCAGGTTCGTTTGGAATTAGACAAAAATCTTCCCAAATACATACACAATTATTTCTCAAATACTACGAAATTATATAAAATCAAATACCTAGAGAAATGGAAGAAATACTTAAGTCAGTTATCCATAATAATGAATTTTAACTACTCAATAACAACTTTCAATACACCCACAGCTCAGATATTCGTAACAAATATGTAACCCAAAAACTAAGAACTTTCATATCTTAATGTCTCTAAAAATCATACACTCGATTCTCATATGTTTGCAACAGCTACCTAACTTAAAGAATAATATGAGCTGAAATCCATTAATATTTTTAAATCAGAGGAATAAAATATGTCATGGAAAAACCATAAGCTAAATCCAAAAAGTTAAAATTTGAAAATAGTGAAATAAAATATTCCCAAATATATACACAATTATTTCCCAAATACTACCAAATTGTATAAAATCAAATCTAAATTCTTATTTTATCAACAACCAAAAGATAATATCAAATACATTAGACATTTGGAAAAAGATTCAATAGCACGTTTTTCTTCTGGAGAGAATTAAGAATAAAGTCACTTATTTTTATAGTTATAATAAGAAAGAGCTTTATAATAATTTGTCTTATTTGAATAATCCAATTCAGTGGCTTCAAAACTAAGTAAAAGTTACCATTTGTGATCCGGAAATAATCAAAGAAATTAGGAACATGACAGCCCCCTCCAGCATAATAATTATCCATCCTTTCTTATTTCTGAGAAATGCAATGCCGATAGCCAGAATCACCAATTCTGCAGCTCCAACAGGTGAGAGATACGTAAAAGGTACAGCTGAATAGGTCCAAAAGATTTACAAACATTACCATGTGAAGGTGGTTTTCAGCAGTAAGACAACTCTTTATAACTTCTTTCAGTGATTTAGTTCCTTACAGAAGAAAAGTTTGATAAAAGACTGCCTTTGTAAGATTCAATGCTGATATGGAAAGAATATAAGGAAGAAACTAACCAACAGTCGAAATCAAACTTTATCACAAAGGTATAGTCAAATGAAAAGCCGATTATCTGGTATGGTGGACCATACTATCTCCAGAAATAAATTGACACACGTTACCCTCCCTAGAATAAGGCCTAAACACTTGATATTGAATATCCCTGGAGAATTAGAAGAAGTGGCAAAGATTTGATTCTTTGCTGGATAATTCTGCAACTACAGGCAAGATATGTAAAAGCTGCAAATGAATTAATCCAAAGGAGTTGTAAACATTACCACGAGCTTGATTTTCTGTACAAAGACAGCTCTTTAAAATGGAAATTGGCAAAAGAATATAAGGAAGAAACTAACAGTCGAAATCAAACTTGAGGAATATCAGAAACGTATAGTCAAATGGGAAGCCGATTATCTGGTATTGTGAACCATACTATCTCCGGATATAAATTGACACATCCAACGCTGCTATGGAAAGACTATAAGGAAAAAACTAACCATCAGTAGAAAATAAAACTTTATCAGAAAGGTATAGTCAAAGGGGAAGCCGATTTTCTGGTATGGTAGAGCATACTATCTCCAGAAATAATTTGATACGCATTACCCTCCCTAGAATAAGGCCTAAATACTTGATATTGAATATTTCTGGAGAATTAGAAGTGGCAATTTGATTTGATTCTCTGCTAATTGTCTAATTCTGCAACTACAGGCAAGACATGTAAACGCTGCAAATGAATGAATCCAAAGGATTTGTAAACATTACACGAGCTTGATTTTCTGTACAAAGACAGCTCTTTAAAATGCAAATTGGCAAAAGAATATAAGGAAGAAACCACCGATGAATTTCTAATCAAACTTAATGAACATAAAATTATAGCTAAAGATGAAAAAAAAAACCTCTGGTATGGTGGATCACAACCTGTCTTGTGAGAGAATGGTACATATTAACCTCTCTGGTATAAGGCTCAATATTTGATAAGAGAACAGACTGATAAAGATTACATTTATAATAAAATATCTAATACAAATATGGAAAAGCATCGTCATCCATTTTTAATCGAACTTTGAAGAATAAATCTATAACTAAGGTACAAATAGAATCTCTGTTATAGTAAACCATAATATATCTGGCGCATGAGACATTACCGTCTACGGAATTAAGTGCAGATAGATGACAGGGAAACTACCAGGCGCTATCCATCAGTAAAAATTAATGAGTCTGGATTTTCTTGGTTCGGCGTATTCATGCGTATGGATATGGAATCAACTGCGATTCGCCGGTTGCTTTGAATGGCATTGTCACTGTGGCGTGCGTTGCTGAGAATGTGCCGAGCCGGTCGGAATATTAGCCATTAGTTCTTTTCCGTTGGCCAGGATTATTTGAAGGAGAAGCCTCTCTCTTTACTTATGAATTGGATATTTGAAGAAGGTTGTAGAATGAGTCGGCTGAAATGATATTCTACCAAAAAAAGTCATAGAAAGAATGGGTTCACTATTCTCAACAATTCTTGGGATGAAGAATTAATTTGCCTCGAATCTAATAGGAATGTCCGGAACATCCACAATGCAACAGGCAGGAGCGTTCGGGAAGATTTTGTCTGAATTTCCGAGATGAAGAATTACCATCATTATACACTGATTCGTTGAAACTGTTATCCTCATCTTGCTTGTTGTAGTCACAATGTTTCGACTACTTCTTAGCTGGATAATTATCGTTATTATACACCAGCTCATGCAAACTTTTTTTTCTCATTTTCGTTGTAATTGTCACAATGTTTCGACTACATCTGAAATGAAGAATTGTCAATATTGTGGATTCATTTATTCCAACAAGTATCCTCATCTTTGTTGTTAATGTCACAATATTTCGGCTATTTGTGACCATTTCTATTACCATTTGTCTAAGTCTCGACATAAACAAAGGAAAAATATCCCAAGCTTTCCTTTGTGTTATGAATTATCCAACGAGTAGATTCTGAGAAAGAGAGAAAGAATGTGTCATTTCTGAAAGGGGAATAGCGAAGTTAAAAGAAAAATTGAAAAGAAAAGCTAGCAAAGAAAAGGCAAAAATGACTCTGAAAAAATAACAGACTTAGAAAGAAAGGCAAAAATGTACATTCTGATAGAAAAGTAGTAAATTAGAAAGAAAGAAAGAAAGAAAGAAAGAAAGAAAGAAAGAAAGAAAGAAAGGAAAAGTGTGGAAATTAGAAGAAAAAAAGAAGAGTGATAAAACAAAGAAAGAAAAAAGAAAGAAGGGAAAAAGAGAAAGTGGGGAATTGAAAGAGAGAAAAAGAAAGAAAGAAAGAAAGAAAGAAAGAAAGAAAGAAAGAAAGAAAGAAAGAAAGGAAAAGTGTGGAAATTAGAAGAAAAAGAAAGAAAACTGATAAAACAAAGAAGGAAAAAAGAAAGAAGGGAAAAAGAGAAAGTGGGAGAAAGAAAGAAAGAAAGAAAGAAAGAAAGAAAGAAAGAAAGAAAGAAAGAAAGAAAGAAAGATCAGAAGTGGTAAAACGAGAATAATAAATGACAATAAAAAAAAGTAAATAAACTAAATATGGAACGATACAGAGAAGATTATCACGGCCCTTGCGAAAGGATGACTCGTAAATTTGTGAAGCGTCTCATTTTTTTTTTACTGTAATGGCCTTAACCAAACTCGAACAAAAAGATACAGAAAATAAAAGACCTCTTCGAAATCACAGAACTCAACAACATGTTGAACTTCCTAAAGTAAATAAATATTTGTATTTATTGCTTTTCGAGAAGAACAAAATGCAATTGCAACCAACTGAAATCGGCTCCGAATCACCATCGAGCGATTGAAGGGTTGTTAAAAGCACGGACCAAACAAACATTTTCTCTTTCTGTCCTGTCATTATCCTAAACACTAGACAACACGAATGGGATTTGTGTTAACACCAAAGGCGTAATGATATATTAATCTCTTTGTATTAATGTCACCATCGTGATTGTCATAGGCAAGCGGTTTCGACCATTTGGTCTCTTTGCATTTCTCGTGGCAATGAGGTTACTTGGTGATGCCCGGTGTCTTTTCAAATAAGACGAAACGGCAAGGAGAAAAGAAAGACAGGAGGGGAAATGAAAGAGGAGAGGGTTCGATTGCAGTTTCGCATTTCGCCTTAAAGTCAACCTTAAAGGAAAGTCACCTGAACCACACTTCTACGTTCTGTTATGAATTGGCAGACAGGATTTTCGTCGTGGGCATCTTCATAAATTGCCATCGATTGCTCAGTCATATGTGCCGACAATTAATTCAGAAGCACACGCGCACGGAGCGTTGAGGGCTGGGCGAGAGTGGAAGTTCTATTGTCGGCACCAAATGATTATTTCGTTCTTATTGTATGTCAAATGTTGATAGATAGATAGATAGATAGATAGATAGATAGATAGATAGATAGATAGATAGATAGATAGATATCAGCAGAATTAAGATAGATAGATAGATAGATAGATAGATAGATAGATAGATTGATATCAGAAGAATTAAGATAGATAGATAGATAGATAGATAGATAGATAGATAGATAGATAGATATCAGCAGAATTAAGATAGATAGATAGATAGATAGATAGATAGATAGATATCAGCAGAATTAAGATAGATAGATAGATAGATAGATAGATAGATAGATATCAGCAGAATTAAGATAGATAGATAGATAGATAGATAGATAGATAGATAGATAGATAGATAGATAGATAGATAGATGTCACCAGTGTAAATATATAGAGATGTGCATAGATAGGTAGGTGTCAAGATAATTAGAAAGAGATGTGAATATATATATATATATATATATATATATATATAGATAGATAGATAGATAGATAGATAGATAGATAGATAGATAGATAGATGTCAGCAGAATTAATATAGAGAGAGATGTGAATAGATCGATCGATCAATAGATAGATCTAGATATATAGATATCAACAGAATCAATAGATATATAGATATCAACAGAAGATATAAAGAGAGATGTGTATAGATAGATGTCAACAGAATTGTTATATAGAAAGATGTAAATAGATAGATAAATAGAAAATTCACACACATACACACACACACACACACACACACACACACACATATATATATATATATATATATATATATATATATATATATATATATATTTCATCAGTAGTTTCATGCACAACGGAATCTTCAGGTGCTGATTGTAGACTGACCGTTATGTAATTTAAATTTTAATAAAAACATTTGATTAACATAATGCTCTAGCACATACGGAGAGAGAGGTGAGTGGGGAGAGAGATAGAGAAGAAAAGACATAAAAAGAGAAATCCAAATAGATTAAGAATGAAAGAAAAGATAAAGAGAATAACAGGAAAATCAAGATAGGAAGATTGTTCTGTATAGGTAAGACAAAAAAAAAAGAAAAGGAAAGAGACTGAACTCACGAATAGAGAGGAAAACAACACAACAAACACCGCAGAGAATAGAATACCCGAATAAAATAAAATAAAGAATTGAGATAGTGAAAAAGGAGTTGGCGTTGGAAGCAATCGTGAAAGAACTACGACAGTCTCGAAACGCCGACAAGATGGCGGACGACGTAGTGACTGGTCGGCGAAAAACCTTTCCTGATCTGACATAGGTGGCGCCACACGGCTGCGCATCACGGAGTTTGAATCAATGAAGGGAATAAGATTTCTGGCTTATAAGGCTATAAGTCTGGCTATGAGAAATTCGAGGTATAGCAGGAGGAGGTCTGGCGATGACGTATTTGTGGGCGGGGGTTTCGCTTGTAAATAACACTAGCTTCTTTTTGTCTTCCTCTTTCGTTTCATTTATTTCATTTTGGGGAAAGTCAAAGAAGTTTGGAAAGTCGACGATTTTATTTATTTATTTTTTGTGCGTTTTGTTTTGTTTTTTAACACATTCGTCATATTTACATATATCATCTAAAAGACGTAAAATACTAAGGTGTTCAGAATATATACCTCATTTATTTACAAAACATTGCCTAGTCAGGTACAAGACAAATTTCTTACCATACCCATTGCTCCAGAGCGGTTATCTATCTAAAATCGACACTGTTTAGCTTCAATAAGCTTAAGAAGAGTGTTTTCTTTGCAACTTGGGAGCTATCCTTATAAATTTTGAGAATAAAAAACTTGAAAGAGACTGTAAAAAAATATCTAGATATTCACAATCCGCACCTAAACCAACACAGTATTATAAGCAACGACATGCGGTAAGAATAACAGCTACTGTCTCGTAACAACTACGCACGTCAGAATCAGATCAGGATTATTCAAACAGTTAAACTGACTTTTTTATCTTTTTTTTTTTTTTTTTTTTTCACAATGATGTTCACCCTGTACAAGGTCGTCCTGAGTAAGACGTTAAACTACATCCGCGTCCTGGGTAAGACGATAAACTACGTTCAGCAGCAAGGCCTCTGATCAGGAGGTTTTGAGAAGCGTGGAACGACTTCTTAATTGCTGGTGTTCCCAGGTCCACCCTGACCCGGGGTGGTAGCACCTGTTAGGGTCTCAGCTATGGGCAAATAGTTAACTTTTACCAACAATACTTTTTGAAAAGAATTATTACCAGCAATACAATTTTGAAGGAAAAGTATTGCAAGAAACAGATTTTTGACCAAACCAAATATTTCCAGCAATAAAAAATTTTGTCAGCATTAAATAACCCATTGAGGTTAAATATACCGTAAAACAAAATAAACCAAACCGATCTAAAGCAAAGAATACATATTCTATTCATACGAATCTATCCTAAAAATGTTGTCGGCATTAAATAACTAATTGAAGTTGATATGCCGTAAAACAAAGTAAACCAAACCAATCTAAACCAAAGAATACATATTCTATTCATACGAATATATCGTAAAAATGTTATTGGCATTAAATAACCCATTGAGGTTGATATGCCGTAAAACAAAATAAACCAAACCAATCTAAACCAAAGAATACATATTCTATTCATACGAATCTATCCTAAAAATGTTGTCGGCATTAAATAACCCATTGAGGTTGATATGCCGTGAACAAAATAAACCAAACCAATCTAAACCAAAGAATACATATTCTATTCATACGAATCTATCCTAAAAATGTTGTCGGCATTAAATAACCCATTGAGGTGTTGATATGCCGTAAAACAAAGTAAACCAAACCAATCTAAACCAAAGAATACATATTCTATTCATACGAATATATCGTAAAAATGTTATTGGCATTAAATAACCCATTGACGTTGATATGCCGTAAAACAAAATAAACCAAACCAATCTAAACCATAGAATACATATTCTATTCATACGAATCTATCCTAAATATGATGTCGGCATTAAATAACCCATTGAGGTTGATATGCCGTAAACCAAAATAACCAAACCAAACAAACCTGTACAAGGCTCTAGAACCATTCAAGGTAGAGATCAACACAGTAAGAGGCACAGTTTATGCGATATGTGGGAAAGATGACTCTTAACCTTAGACTTGAACAGGTTAAGATTCTAGTAATTGCGGAAGCATCCTCTTGGGAGTCGGTTCCAGAAAGCGTGTGGCAAGAAGTTACTCATGTGGAACTTATCGTCAATGGAATACGAAGGAAATGAAGATGGTTCGCTACAATTTATAACTCTAAAGCAGTGGTTCTCAACCGGAGTCCATATGGATCCTGGGGGTTCGTGTAACATACTGGGGTCCACACAAAAAATGAATTATGTTACTGTTGTGACCAAGTAAATGGTTAAAGAAATAACCAAACAAGTGTTGCAAATATATCATATATTAAACAGTAAGTATAACAGAAGAGTATTACAAGACTAGTGAGTGTGTGTCGGTTGACCCAGCGTTCAATCTATTCGACTGTTCCACCAAAGCCTTCTCTCCTACTAATCTTATAGTAGGCGGAAGAGTCCAACATAGACTCTTTAGAGGGAGGACACCACAACAGTTACTAGTGTACATAGAATTTCGTTGTTGAATACAAAGTTATTTTCATTAAATTTGTTTTACTCCAAAATGAAGCATATACATTTACAATTTCTATCATACAATAAGCATTTTTTCCTTGAATAGTTATGAGGGACCACCAAAAACATTAAGTCGCCCTGTCGGCTGGGGCTGTAGAATACGCTGACTGTACCTCTGCAGAGGGGTAAGACCTACCCCCCAGTGGGGCGTCCTGGGTAAGACGATAGACTACATGCGCGTCCAGGGTAAGACGATAAACTACGTCCACAGCAAGGCCTCTGATCTTAATTGCTGGTGTTCCCAGGTCCGCCCTGAGCCGGGGTGGTAGCACCTGTTAGGGTCCCAGCTATGAGCAAATAGTTAACCCCGAGACTTAGGTAAAAAGCATTATAAAAATGTAAAAATAGGTTTTAGTACCAGAAATACTTTGAAAAAAAATTATTACCAGAAATTAATTTTTGAAAAAAATATTACCATCAATACGTTTTTGAAAAAAAGAATTACCAGCAATACGTGTGAATGTACTCAAAAATATGAGTAATTGAAAAATAGTTCAAATATATATACATATATATATATGTACGTATTCACCTTTTTTTTTACCAAACTATCGCTATGTATCTATTTCAAAAATTTTGTTGGCATCAAATGACCCACTGAGGTTGATATGCCATAAAACAAAACAACCAAAACATTAAGAGTAAAATTGGTTCATTGGTAAAAAAAAAAGGTTGAGGTTAGCCTATCGTCCAGTTCACACTACTACAGTCTTTTGAACAGGAGTAGTGGTTTATCCCTTGTTTCCTGTTTAGGATTGGACTTCCGGTTTCTTCAAAGTCCTACTTTCATTCTGTACTTCTAACGTTTCCGACTGAACTCTGAAATGGTATTCACTAGTTAAATCTTGACAATTTCAAGTTTAGAGTTGACCGTTGTCTTTCCCGCATAGCGCCCCAAATCTTCACTTCTTCCCTTTTCTTACATTAATACACCACCACACAGTAACCGTCTACCTTGAGTTACTCTTGGGCCTAGCATTGGGTGAACTTTAGGAACAAAATAAAGACTCTTGAAGTCTAAAGTCAATCTGCGCTATCCACGTAATCTTCACTTTTTACTTCCTCCTCTTATATAAATATCACATACCCCGTTCAGTAACCCTCTACATTGAGTGGCTCTTGGGCCTTAGGTGATCTTTACTGAAAAAAAGGAAGAGACTCTTGGAGTCTAGAGTCGATCTGCCATATCCACGTAATCTTCACAATTTACTTCCTCCTCTTATGTTCATATCACAAACCTCATTCAGTAGCCCCTCTACCTTGAATGGCTCTTGTGCCTGTCTGAACTTTCGTAAAAAAAAGATAATAAAAATAAAGACACTTTAAATCTTGAGTCAATCTGCGATATCCCCGTAATCTTCACATTTTACTTCCTCCTCTTATATTCTTATCACACAACTCTCTACCTTGAGTGGCTATTGGGCCTGGCTGAACTTTCGTAAAAAAGATAATAAAAATAAAGACACTTGAATCCTAGAGTCAGTCTGCGAGATCCACGTAATGTTCACTTTTTACTTCCTCCTGTTATGTTCATATCACAAACCTCATTCAGTAACCCTCTAACTTGAGTGGCTCTTGGGCTTTGTATTGGATGAACATTAATAATAAACAAAACCCTAAAGAATGCAGTTCGTCTGAACACTTTCAATGGAAATAGCGATAGAGCTGAAAGAAGTTTGCGGCGTTTCGTCTGTGTGAAAGCATAGATATTCTGATTTCGATGTGTTGAATAGTATAATTATGAACAAGAAGTTCGCTTTGAGTAAATTTAATAAAGGCCAAAAGACCAGGTCAGAGGATTTTCAAAACGGCATGGGTTAAGAGTTTAGTTAAATGTTTACTTATGGTGGGTACCTGTCTGTACTGGAGCAAGAAGAGATAAACCGCCAACCAACAAGGAATTGGGCGGCTCGGATTTATTTATGCGAAAAGAAAACGAAGGCTTTCCCGCCAAGTACAAGCCGGCAGTAAGGATAATATGAAAATACATGCAAATAGCTTTAAAATGAAGAAAAGAATGCGCGCCAAAATAAACATACACCCGAGTCTCTCAATCTATCTTTCACTGGCTGCTCCGCCTCTGTCGCACGTGGTTCGATTCCGTTTTCTTCTGTATGAACAAAAACTTAAACTGGGAAAGGCCCGATGCAAGTTCAACAAAGGAGCGGAAGGTGAAATATAGTCACGGCGAGAAACGCAAACGCGAATTTCGTTTTCAATATACCAGGATCTTTGCTCATGCATACACCTGGCACTGTCTGAGGTGACACTTTTGACATCTTCGTTGCTGCTATTGTCTCCTCTCCCCAAAGACAAACGAACAAGATCTACGAGAGTTCCGATTGTCTCTTTGCTTATATAGACAATTATCACTCTGACTGCTGTTCCTAAATCTCGGTCGATGCCTTACGACTTCTCACATCTCAGAACGTGGCCTAACTATATGAACTTGTGAGCCTTCATTGCATCCCATTAGAATGTCTGAAGCCCAACTTCTCGAGAGTTCCTCTCTGCGGCTGATCGGTCTCACGCTGACTGCTGACCTGAGATGGAACAAATACATTGAGTCAATTGCTTCATCCACCGCAAGGAAAGTTGGCTCCCTGTGCCGGGCCAGGAAATTTTTCTCCCCGGAATCGATCCTTCAAATCTACAAATCGGCCATTTGCCCTTGCATGGAGTATTGCTGCCATATATGGTCTGGAGCCCCTTCTGTTTGCCTCGGGGTTCTTGATAAGATCCAGAGACGGATTTGCAACGTGGTTGGCCCTGATCTGGTATCTCGTCTGCAGTTGCTCTCTCACAGACGCGCCGTCGCCTCGCTCAATCTTTTTGACAAATATTTTCACGGTAATTGCTCCGATGAGCTGCTTTCGCTGGTTCCCAGGCTTCATGAATTCAAGCGTCCTACGAGGCTGGCATCCCGCTCCCACCCTTTCACTGTTGAAACTGTTAAATGTAGCCGTCTCTTCTACTCCAATAGCTTCATATCTCGCACCTCTCGCCTGTGGAACTCCCTTCCTTATTCCTGTTTCCCTGACAACTATAATCTCCAACTATTAAAATGTAATGTCAATCGACATCTCCAGTTGCCTTGATCTATCCACTATCCTTCTCCACTTCCTTTCCTCTGTCGCTCCTATCTTCTCTCGCTCCAAATCTTCTGTAACCACTTGCGTGCTAGTGGCTTCCCGCCTTGCTTGGGGTGAAATGCTTAAAAAAAAAAATGGAAAAAAAAAATGGAAAAAGTTACTGATTTTTAAATCACTATGTTTTGCAGCTAAAGCAACAATAACTGCATGTCTTTTCATTTCTTGGGTTAACATCTTCCTTTGACTGGGTTATCTGAAATAAAATAAAAAATATTATAAATGATTTGAGAGTGTAGTGAACTTAAAACAATATGTCCTCAAATAGTACTCGCACCCAGCACATCACTAATGAACTCAGGGATTTTACAGTATAGCAACCATTCTTGCGTTATATATTATGTTATTTCCGAGACCAGTAATTGTCAATATTCTTGTATTGTTTCAAACTTTTGTAATTCATCTCGGTGACACTATGTCTGGAAACATATATATATATATATATATATATATATATATATATATATATATATATATATATATATAGGGTGACCCAAAAAAACGGGAACTTTTTAACAATCCAATAAAACCAAGAGTGATGGAAGAAAATATTTAATTCATACTAATTGAAACCTTAAAACATGTCATTTAAGAAACAATGATGGAATTTTCATTTTTTTTTAAATTACGTCCTGTAGATGGCGTCCTCCTGTACGAATGCATTCTTGAAATCTGCTGTTGAGATTCTTCATTGACTGCTGCAACATCTTAGCTGGGATAATGTGAATTTAATCTTGAATTCTCTGTTTTAACTCATCCAGAGTTCTTGGTCGAGTTGTATGAACTTTACTCTTGAGATAGCCCCACAAGAAAAAATCACAAACGGATAAATCTGGCGATCTAGGGGGCCAGGCAACGTTACCGAATTTTGAGATCACACGGTTACCGAACAATTCTCGTTACGAAAATGGCGAAATGTTTACTTGCTCAAGGTCACTGTCTCGCAGTGTTGCCACTTGCTCATGTCTGGCAATACGCACTTCAAAAATTCCCGTTTACACCACTCGACCAAGAACTCTTGGAGGACGTAATTTTTAAAAAATGAAAATTCCATCATTGTTTCTTAAATGGCATGTTTTAAGGTTTCAATTACTATGAATTAAATATTTTTCTTTCATCACTCTTGGTTTTGTTGGATTGTTAAAAAGTTCCCGTTTTTTTGGGGTCACCCTGTATGTATATATATATATATATATATATATATATATATATATATTACGTTATTGTCTTGGCCCCCAGCCATATTAAGAGCCATTCTATCAAGCTCAATGATAAAATCTGGTCATCTGTCACCTGGGGATCTGATTTCAGCTTGTAGAATGTCATTATGATGTCTTAAGGGCATTCAGAGCCTTCCAAAGTGTCAAGATCTTGTTTATGCAAATGGAAGTGACATTTTTATCATCACTTAGTCCAGGCTGAGTGAGAAGGCTTCTTTTTGCCGGGGGGTGGGGCACGGCAAGTGGAAATCCATTATCTTTCTATGGGCTTTGAAGCAATAGAAATTTCATTCAAAAGTTTACCAAGGCTTTCAGATTCTAGACGATATCATTGTTTAAGATGGATCCACTTTTCTACTCGTTTTAAACCATTATTGTCAAACATGGTTTCGCCCATCCTTTTTTTTTTCTGAGGCAAAGATTTCGAATATTCTTCACGCGGTGGGCATAATAAAAAAAAGTCAATATATATCTTCCGTTATCATGCAAGATTTATTTTCGGAAAGTGTTGTATAGGGTTCTTGATAAGATCCAGAGATGGATATGCAATGTAATTGGCTCTGATCTGTCATCTCGTCTGCAGTCGCTCTCTCACAGACGCGCCGTTGCCTCGCTCTGTCATTTTGACAAATACTTTCACGGTAATTGCTCCGATGAGCTGCTTTCGCTGGTTCCCAGACTTCATGAATTCAAGCGTCCTACGAGGCTGGCAACCCGTTCCCACCCCTTCACCGTTGAAACTGTTAGATGTAGACGTCTCTTCTACTCCAATAGCTTCATGTCTCGCACATCTCGCCTGTGGAACTCCCTTCCTTATTCCTGTTTCCCTGACAAATATAATCTCCAACTATTTAAGTGTAACGTCAATCGACATCTCCAGTTGCCTTGATCTATCCACTTCCCTTCTCCACATCCTTTCACCTTTCATTCCTATCTGCTCTCGCTCCAAATCTTCTGTAACCCCCTTGCCTTGATCGATCCACTATCTTTCTCCACATCCTCTCCTTTACCACTCCTATCTGCTCTTCCTCCAAACCTTCTGTAACCCCTTGCGTGCTAGTGGCTTCCAGCCTTGCTTGGGGTGATAAGCTTAAAAAAAATAAAAAATAAAATATAAAAAATCACTGTCAGCCACTGTGTGTTTATCTAAATCTAAAAATAAACACGCTAAAATTCACCTTCGTCCCTGCCGTGAGCCGACGGCTTAGTGGTAGAAGTTCCGACTGACGCCAATTTAGTCGGGTTTCGATCCTAGCTAGAGGCAACCGGAGGTCTAACCACACTGATGAGCTGCGAAACAGTCTGTCTGTGGATGACAAGTATATATTATAATATTTTTTTTTAAATATGATTCCTTCGCTACATAACAGTTCTCATGTTTCAAAAGCGAGAGCCGAGACCCTCAATATAATTATTTTCTTTTTTATAGATACAAGTATTTAAGCAAATGCTCTGTTTATAATAAACAGTATTAAATAACATTTACCGGCCTGAATGTCCGAGAAATTTTCATAGAAAATTTTCGTTTCTTTTTTGTTCTCCGACAGGAATCGAACCTGTATCCTATACGGAACTGTCATTTCACGTGACGTGCCTTAACCGTTCGGCCACAGATGAAAATTTCTCGGACATTCAGGCCGGTAAATGTTATTTAATACTGTTTATTATAAAACAGAGCATTTACTTAAATACTTGTATCTATAAAAAGAACGTTAAACATATCAAAAATGTCTTTAAATAAATTGTCGGACTCTGTCCAATTCAAAATATATGACTTCATTTGTTTACATTTGATACGCTAAGAGCAGATATGAATAGAAGAGATTCATGGATAGGATACAGGTTCGATTCCTGTCGGAGGACGAATATGTTCTATGAAAACTTCTCGGACATTCAGGCTGGTAAATGTTATAAATACTTTTCATTATAAAACAGAGAATTTACATAAATATTTGTATCTATAAAATGAATGTATAAACATAAAAATGTTTTAAAATAATTGTCAGACTTTGTCCATTTCATAATGTTTGACGTCATTTATTTACATTTGGAAACGCTTTGAGCAGATATGAATGTACGTGAGAGATTCATGGAAGATTGAAGTTTAAAGACAGTAAATTCGACCTTACTAATCGAACGATCCTCTGTGGCTCGATCGGTTAAGAGCACGTCAGGCTCAATGACGGTTCCGTATAGGATACAGGTTCGATTCCTGTGGAGGACGAATATTTTCTGTGAAAACTTCTCGGACATTCAGGCCGGTAAATATATATATATATATATATATATATATATATATATATATATATATATATATATATATATATATAATAGCTGGCCACTCGTATTCGAGGATGACCGTCTACTATTGGAATAGGAGAGACGGCTACATTTAACCGTTTCGACAGTGAAAGGGTGGGACTAAGATGCCGACATAGTGAAACGTTTAAATTCATGCAGTTTGGGAACTTATATATATATACATAATTCATTCATACATAATAATAAAAATAATACGAAAAAAGAGAACACGAGCCTATAAAAACTTTATTATATCCAAAGGTAAGAAAACAAAATAAAAATCAAGCAATTATTACAATTGAGCAAAACAGTACAGTTACCATTAAAATTTTATTCATCTTCAAATCCATAAAATTGTTTGTCTTCGTTATCAAAACTCTGAGACTCATTTTCAATACTACTATCATTGTCGTTAAACAATGCGTCGTCTTCCATTCCATTGAGAGCTTTCTAATGCCACACTTTTTAAAAGATTTCACGACAGTTTCTAGTCTAATATTATTCCAAGCTTGCTTCACCCATTCGCAGACTTGTGCAATGCTGGGTCTTTTTATTCTTCCTGTAAGTGTAAGGTCATGATCAGGCATTGCCATCCACGTGTTCCATTGCTCCTTCAGGTTTAACTCTAAGCTAATAGGAGTTGCCTACTATCGCGGATTTTAAACCTACATATGATCGGGGAATTTTAAAAGATATTCTTAGTAAAAGATTTTTTTAAAATGCCGTCAAATACGGTACTATTAATTAATTGCATATAGCTGGCTACTCGTATTTGAGGATACCCGTCTACTCCGGCGTCTAGCCAATCCCTATTGCAGACTCTCGCTCAGGTACATTTGTGTTTGTTCAACACCCACAGAGCCCACCTGTAGTTTATACAGCAGCTATGCTGAGCAGACCTGAGTTACAGTTTCTGGGAGAGAACGTGTTATCTAGAATGATCAACAATCTGAACAACACCAGCACAATCAAACCCTCGGTCACGATGACTTGTTACTTCGTGCTAGCACAGCTATCGACGTGGGTTAACCCGTGGTATGGTTTTCAGGTACTTTCCAAAGGTGCCACACGCTGGGATCGTTCCCCCACCCCACTCCAGACCGATAGCAAATCCGTGCGCGTGGCCGAGTGGTTAGAACGTTCGATTTCTGACCATGAGACCCGGCTTCGAATCTCACCATGTTCGATTTGTTAGGAAGGAGACTTCCTGATGTTATCGAACTGGAGGGGGTCGATCCCAGCGTGCGGCACCTTTGGAAACTGCCTGAGAACCATTTTATGCTATAGCCTCTATAATATCGGCTTGTACAGGCGTAATCGCCTGAGTAATCAAAGCAACTCGTTCAAATAAAAGGTCGATGTTAAGTTTGAAATAGGAATCAATTTTGAAAGAAATTTTGGAACACCCCTAACCTGGCAACTCGTCTTCAGTCATTTTTCAACCTCCCCAGTTTAGATTCCCTGTGTTTTTCCATAAACACATTCATAGTAATTGTTCTGATGAAATTTCTTCTATGGTAAAATTGTAATCATTGTAAATATTTATTATGACTTCAGTTTTAAAGATTGTTATTTTTATTCCCAGCCCCTGCAGACATTATTGTACATATGGGAACTAGTTAGGACTTCATAGAGACTTGGAGGTATTATGGTGACTGTAGTAAGAATGTTAAGCAAGAACGTGTTGCCTTGATGTAAGGGGTACTGTGGTGTGTTTGGGTCAGTAATTATGTCTTGCTAAGTTTAAAATAAGACAGATTGAATACCAGCTTTCTCTTCCCTCCCTTTTTTGCCTTGTGCCATATTTTATATTTTTTTAAAATAAATATTACTTTCATCTATAGTACCTAGATTTTATGAATTTAAGCGCAGTGCTAGATTGGCAGCTAGGTCTCATCAATTTACAGTTAAATTTGCTAATGGCAACCGTAAGTTTTGTGCTAACGGTTTCTTTTCGCGCGCTATGGAAGTCTCTTCCGGCTTCTTGATTTCCGGCCAACTTTGATATACAAAAGCTTAAATGCAGCGTCAGTCGTTATTTACTGTCGCCCTGATTACCTTTCTATTGTTCTCGCTCCTTAATAATTGCTTCTGTTTTATTATTCATTCACACTCAGTAAGCCCTTCATTACATTATAGACCCTTCTTTGAGTTTTGTCAAGAACCCTGAGATATATAGCAGGGTCACCAGAGAAGATATGGCAACAGTATTCAATGCACGAACGATTGATAGATTTATAAATGTACAAGATGGATTCTGGCGAGAAAAGCATTTCTGGTCCGACACAGTGAACCAACTGTCCTTACAGTAGATGCAGCAATTGATTCGATATAGTTGCTTCACATTACGTCAGTAAATAATAACGTGAATCCAAGAAAGCGCAAAGTGTTGCTCTCCTGGAGTTTAGCATCAGCCATATGTTGTTGTCAGACAGAAAAGTTTCTCTGTGTGATTAAATGGAAACAGTTTCGTTCCGTCCTGGGTATGACGATAAACTACATCCGCGTCCTGCGTAAGAAGATAAACTACATCCGTGTCCTGGATAAGACGATAAACTACGTCCGCGTCCTGGGTATGACAATAAATTACATCCGCGTCTTGGGTAAGACGATAAACTACATCTGCGTCCTGGGTATGACGACAAACTACATCCGTGTCCTGGGAAAGAAGATAAACTACATCGGTGTCCTGGGTAAGACGATAAACTACATCCGCGTCCTGGGTATGACGATAAACTAAATCCCCGTCCTGGGTAAGATGATAAATTACATCCGCGTCCTGTGTAATACGATAAACTACATCCGTGTCCTTGGTAAGACGATAAACTACATCCGTGTCCTGGGTATGACAATAAACTACATCCACATCTTGGGTAAGACGACAAACTACGTTCAACAGCAAGGCCTCTGATCAGGAGGTTTTGAGGAGCATGGAACCACCTCTTAATTGCTGGTGTTCTCAGGTTCACCGTGACCCGGGGCGGTAGCACCTGTTAGGGTCCCAGCTACGGGTAAATAGTTAACCCTCAAAGTGGAGTTAAAACACTATGAAAGTGTGAAAATAAGTGTTAATACCAGAAATACTTTGTACAAAATTATTATCAGCAATACATTATTATCAACAATACATTTTTGAAAAAAAATATTACCAGCAATAAAAATCTTGTCGGCATTAGATAACCCATTGAGGTTGATATGCCGTAAAACAAAACAAACCAAATCCAGACCAAGTAGTTTTGTTTTGAAGGCGTTAAAATCCGCAAGACATTTCTTGCCCCAGTTAAATAGTTAACTCGATGCCACTTTAAATAGCAGTTGCCAGGTTTACTGTGTCGGGTCTGTCGGATTTGCTACTAAGACAAATTGTAAATGGTTGTTTCATATGCGTAGTTGACATCATTGATGAAGATGAGAAACAGCGTGGCTCCAAGGATAGAGCCCTGGGGAATCCAGCGTTAGGATGGAATGATCTGGAAGCATGCCCATTCAACACGACCATCATTACTTGATTGGTTAGGAACGATTGGATTAAAACCATCTATTGGTCCTGTGATACCCTGAGCACTTCAGTTTACGTAGAAAGCCAACATGCCAAACCCTGGCGAACGCCTTCGAACTATCTAAAGCCACAGCCACCTCATTATTCTTATCTAAGTGTTGATAGACAAATTGTGTAACGGCCATCGTTAACATGGCGACAGTAGACATGGTGAAAGTAGACAAGGTCGTGCGAAATAAGATGCTTAACCAGTTCCGCCCTGATTAGGGACTCGAGTACTTTGCCGTAAAGAGGTAAGTGACTAAAAACGCGACAATTTAAGGCGTCAGAGTGTTCTCTAGAGTGTTAAAGACAGTAACTACGAAGAAGGACTTCCAACAAGCTGGAAAGCATGAAGTAGTGAAGCATTTGTTGTAAAGTTTGGAGAGAACAGGAGTCAGCACAGGAGCACATTTCTTTAGAACGTGGGGTTCTAATTTAGAAGTGACGCGGTTTTGAGCATATCACTCTGTAGAACCTCTGTTCGAATGGAGAATCTGTCAGCCAGACAACTTCCGAGGAAAGGTACCTTATCTGCAGTAGATGTCAATACTTCAGATTGATAGAAGAGAGAAGAGACTAAGGATTTCATATTATTCAGCATGTCAGAAAAAGTAATGGGTACTTACCTTTCAGCGGTTTCTGGCAGAGTGAACTTTTGATGCTTTATTTTATTGTCTTATTTTAGCTGAAAACAAGAAAGAAATAGAAAATCTGAAAGCTACATTTCAACAAAATTCCGTCCTAAATTTTATTTATGAACTTAGTGAAAAAAAATAAACTTCCTTTCTTAGATGTTCACGTCGATTTTAGTAAAAATACTTTTAAAACTTCTGTTTATAAAAAACCGACTAGTAAAGACAATTACCATCTTAATTTCTCTAGCGAATGCCCGCTTAGATACAAAATAGATGTTATTAAAAATGTCCTCAAGAGATCGCACGAGGATTCATCCACCCGCACGCTTTTCTTTAAAGAATTAAACAACGTAAAACAAACGCTTATTAATAACGGATTTCCTAATCAATTGTTGGATTTCCATATTAGGCGTTTTTTTTTGTCTAAGGTAGCTAACAGCAATTACAAGAATAGAAACATTAACAATAACATTATTATTTTTTTATAAAAATCAAATAAACGAAAATTATAAACAAGACGAATGTAGAATTAAGAACATTATATAAAAAAAATACACAACACCAGTTGACAATAGCAAAAAAATTAGATTATTACAAACAATTTAAAGCCTCTAATCTTATACTTAAAGATAATAATTCACCTCTTAGAACAAAATTAAATAGGACAAATTTTATTTACGAATTTAAATGTCTATTAAGAAATTGTGTTATTCGTAAATAATTATATAGGCTACACTACAACATGTTTGACACGAAGACTCACTCTACATTTTTCTGACCATAGCTCAATGCGCGAAATTAAAAATATTAAATGGTGACAATTTACCCATCGCACCCCGTGTATGGTGATTTTCTAAGCGTAGCTTAGAAGTGGCACAAGGCCGAAAGTGTGAGCCACCCAGTGAGAATCGAACTCACTACTCAGTGGTAATTGTGCTAGCGAGATAAGCTTGCTAACCATTACACCACGTATATGTTCTGTGCTATTCTTTTCTTTGTATACGCTGTCTCCTTTCAGGTCTTAGGCGATGATGACTCATCACTCCCCCCCCCTATTGCTCGCGGTTCTCAATATGTTTCCTTCCTCTGCCACCTACCCCAGTCCACTTTCAGTCATCCACTTGCTTAAGCCCGCAAGGTATGTAATGCGTTACTTTTCCTTGTCTCTTTTTCCCTCTATTCGACTCGTGAGTATCAGACTTTGCAAGCCCTTCTTTCTCACTACGTGTCCCAGAAATTTCATCTGCCTCTTCCTGATGTTAAGTATAAGCCTCCTCCTTGATTGCATCCTCTCCAAGACCTCATCGTTGCTCACACGCGCGGTCCATGATATCCTTAGCATCCTTCTGTAGAACCACATCTCCGTCGCCTCGAGTCTCTTCTTCGTCTTTGAGGAAATCGTCCAACACTTGCTGCTTTAAAGAAGAACAAATATCACGTAACAGCTCAGTATTCTTTTATTTTTTACCAAAGAAATCCTCCTGTCTTGCAATACCCTGCCCAGCTTTTGGAATGCTTCCTTGGCTATACCAATACGTATACAGATCTCAGTGTCGCACTTACCGTCCTCTGTCAAAACGCTTCCAGAAATACAAACAAATAAGGTTGGCAAGAAATAACAAAGGCATCCGGAGGCTTGAATATAAAACTGAGACCATTTGTCTAATAAGTGGATAAAGAAGGTAGTGAGTACTTTGTATACATGTATATGTATAAAGTTTACTACAAGAATACGTTTCCGCTGTTTCGAGTCTCTTCTTCATCTTTGAGGAGACCGATCAACATTAGCTGCCGTTTCGAAGGACGGATGTCACGTAGCAGTTCTGTATTCTTTTATTGCCGAAATTAGAACCAGGAGAACCCACCAATATTTTCAAAGATACTGAGCAGGCGTCCGATGGCCTTCTTTCAGCCTCTTCTTGTCGAGAATAAAAAAAAAGAAAATATACGAGCATTATTTCCTTGCGCCGCTTATTTCTGTTAAATAGCGACGGCCTTCGCTAGCTGAAGCAACAGTTTTATATCGGGCATGTTTGTCGCCTTTGAAACTATTTCTGAAAGCAAATACCGTATCAGCGACTTCAGCAGGATCCGCCATACTCGCCTGTGTGTCGCAAGCATTTGAACGTATCTAGATATTCGACAAAAAAAAAAAAATTAAAAATTATTTTATTATGGTATGCACGAAAAACACAATCACAGAGAAACACCCTCAAAGCCAGACAATGATACGTCTAAAAACAGAATAGGAAGTTATCGGGAGAAATTTCAGTCGGATATCTATGACATAAAGAAGAAAAAAAACAATGTGCTGTCGATAAGCACAGACGAGTTGTCCATAAACAGTAGAAAATCTCTAAAATTAAAACAATTAAACTACGCAGTGCGAAAAAGAATAAATCCCATGTCATGATAGGATAGACAAATAGTACGTAATATAAACCATTGCTCTGGATATACCCCATGTCTTTAACAAAGTATGGCATCGGGGTCTGCTATATAAACGCTCCAGCTATGGTATCTCTGGAAGGGCTTTCTGAATTATCAAGTCCTTGAAGCTCGTTGTTAACGGACAGTTATCAGAAGCCCTTAAGATTAATGCCGGCATTCGACAGAGTTCCCTCCTCGGTCCTACTGTCTTTAATTCACGTTAATGAGCTGCCTAAGGGCATACGGCGATCATTAGTGAGTATCTATGTGGAAAATATTACAGTTTACATGTGCACCTCCTAAAAATCTGGAAGACCAGAACCTGACAGCTCATCTATCCTCTGACCTAAACCAGGTGTCCCAATGGGAGAAAGGATGGCTTGTAAAATCCAACCAAGCTAGTAAGGCTCAACCACCACCGAACAGAACCCGGACTCTCATCTATCATCATGGATGGGTGGTCTCTCAAGGGGGTCCTACGCCTTGGATGTCTCTTGGGGCTTTAAGATCTCCCCAGACCTCAAGTGGGACTCGTGTATCGAATCTATTGCTAAAGATGCTAGGGAAATGTCCGGCTCATTGTAACGCTGCAGTACGTATCTGACTCCCCCTGGCGCACTCGGTCTTTACAAGAAGCTGGATCAGACCAAAAATGGAGTATTGCTTCCATATCTGCGCTGGACCTGCCCAGACCTCACGTTTCTGTCTTGGTAGAGTTCAAAAGCGTTCACGCGGCCTTGTGAGTGATGAATTATTTTCACCTTACAACCCTTTTTCTCTCAAACGAAATGTTTCGAGCCTCTCGATGCTCTATCGCTAATTCCATGGCATGTATTCATCCCTTAGACCCACCAACCCTGACCTCTGCAACTGGAGCCCTCCATACCACATACACAAAGGTGAATCATCCCGATTTTCTTCGTATTCCTATAGTAAGAAGTAAGTTCTCCTTGAACATCTTCTCAAGAACAACTCCCAACAGGATGTTTTCCCAATCACAACAATCTTGACCTCTTAAAGTTTAAGGTTAAACATTATCTTTTCCTTTTGTATTTCTATAGTAAGAAGTAAGTTCCATCCGGACAGCTTTTTTCCAAGAACTGCTGCGTTGTGGAACGGACTCCCGACAGGATGCTTTCCCAATCACAACAATCTTGGCCTTTTCAAG
>OZ038519.1:33859898-33874898 GCA_964036315.1 Acanthosepion esculentum | reverse complement strand
GGTCATTCTCCCTATACTATAAATACAGGGCGACTTCTCGCCTCGTTCTCTTTTTAATATCTTCATTACAGTGACTACAATGTAAGCTCTCTTAGAAGAACCGCGTCTTCCCATTTGTGGGAGACGCCATGAAAATTATACACACATACACGTACGTACGAACATTCACCAAAGAACAGACACCAATGTTTACACACACACAAATGTTATTGCCCATTGTAAAATTGTTTTGTTTAATACATATATTTGTTTATATATATATATATATATATATATATATATATATATATAAGATATAAAGATGACCGATATATATATATATATATATATATGTATATATATATATATATATATATATATATATATATATATATATATATATCGGTCATGTTTGTCTTCTTTACATCTTCAGTTGCACTTAACTTGAGTCCGGCAATTTTTTTGTAGTTGGAACTTTTAATATTCTACTAGGAGTTACACGCGTGTTTCAAATACAACAACACGCAAGAACACACGGTCCTCTACACTGATATTCCAGAGACGAAAAGTGCAAAGAAAAAGAAACTTCCAGGATTATCAGGAATTCAAAAGCCAGTATTATGTAAATTCTGCGAATGAAATGCAAAGCGCTTTCAAGTTGATAAACCCCAAAAACCACACTGATTGAGCGGAGCTATTCTACATGTGAAGGGAAATATCTCAAGATACCCATGAACTATCTATTCGAAGTATAAAAAAATAAATAAATAATAACCAGCAAAATCGTTGATAACATTATATGAGAGATAAAAGTCCGTTGATCAGCAAAATCATAGACAACATTATACGACAGATAAATGGCCGTTGATCAGCAAAATCATAGACAACATTATATGACAGATAAATGGCCGTTGATCTCTAACCACTTTCGCCCCAGCCCCTCAACCTCCGACGTCTTACTCTCTGGATTGAGGTGTCTACTCGGTCTTAACCGAACTTAAGGAAGTGACCGTAGGTCCCCTGAGCATCTGTAGATCATTCGACCGGTCCCCTGGTTTAATCCTGCTTCTTGCCCACGTTGTGTTTGGTTTGATCCAGAAAGCAGAAGTGATGTCCATCCATTCACGGTCGACTGAAGATGTAGACACGGCTGGAGAGTCTGTGCTAAGAAATTTAGAATGCTCCAAAAATCGGACAAACAACTATCCAATGGTTGAATTGTTAATGTCTTTTATATAGCAGAAAAATAGTATAGAAAAGAAACGGGTAACAGAAATGAAAATAATTGACGTAAAAACTCATACACTGGATACTAGACAGAGAGAGTGGGTTGTGATTAGCTTGTGAAATCGTCTCAGAACGATATGCGACTCTTGATTATTGTTGCTTGTTCGACGTTTCCGTTTCCATTGGTAGTAATAATAGTAGCAGTAGTAGTCTTAGACGTTGGAGGAGTAATTCGCTTCTTCGTACGTATATCAACAAAATATGTAAGGGGGCGCCTGTCCCCAACCTCTGACATCACTCCCAATCTCCGACCTCTCTCTCCAGCTCGACTGCACTCGATGGCAGACCAGCCAACCACTCTGTGCCTCTTCCGTCTGTCCTCTTCCGTCTGTCTTTCTCGTCGGCCTTTCTCATCGGCCTTTCTAGTCGGCCTTTCTCGTCTGCCCTTCTCGACAGCCTTTCTCGTCGGCCTTGTAGCGCCGCGAACCGTAACGATCGCTTGCGGGTGCCCACCCACGTGACGGCACGCAGCGACGACGATGTGATGACCGGTCGCGGTCTCTCCCGTCTGCCACTTTTTCAGCATAACTACGTGTTTATATAGATAAATCTGACTGATCATAAATCGACTCTTGGTCCGATTATCATAAGTGTCGCTGTCAACCCAAAACCATGTGAATGTCAAATGTCCTTTCTTGCTTACTCAGCCCTATTTATAATTTTAACCGACAAAAATTAATTCGATCATTATCATTGTCTTCCTAATGACCCAATTCAAATGGGCGAGATCAGATTTCTATCAGTAAACAAATTTGTTCTGATCTAATTTCGCTGTTCAAATCTACTCCGATTTCAATAAAGAAAAATATATGTGTGTGTGTTTCCCAAACTCTCTCACTCTCTCTCTCTCTCTCTCTCTCTCTCTCTCTCTCTCTCTGTTACAGATCAGCAAAATCATAAACAACATTATATGACAGATAAATGGCCGTTGATCAGCAAAATCATAGAAAACATTGTATGACATATAAATGGCCGTTGATCAGCAAAATCATAGACAACATTGTATGACATATAAATGGCCGTTGATCAGCAAAATCATAAACAACATTATATGACAGATAAATGGCCGTTGATCAGCAAAATCATAGACAACATTGTATGACATACAAATGGCCCTTGATCAGCAAAATCATAGAAAACATTGTATGACATATAAATGGCCGTTGATCAGCAAAATCATAAACAACATTATATGACAGATAAATGGCCGTTGATCAGCAAAATCATAGACAACATTGTATGACATACAAATGGCCCTTGATCAGCAAAATCATAGAAAACATTGTATGACATATAAATGGCCGTTGATCAGCAAAATCATTGATAACATTGTATGACATATAAATGGCCGTTGATCAGCAAAATCATAAACAACATTATATGACAGATAAATGGCCGTTGATCAGCAAAATCATAGACAACATTGTATGACATACAAATGGCCCTTGATCAGCAAAATCATAGAAAACATTGTATGACATATAAATGGCCGTTGATGAGCAAAATCATTGGTAACATAAGACAAGTAGCCGTTGAACATTTCTCTTATCATAATCCTTACATTTTCTTTCCTTTCTTTTATTTTTCATTTGTTGTTTCCTTTTTCTCTCATTTCATGTTTTTACATCTGAAAATAATTATAACTTTACATTTCGTATTTGTTTTCGATATGTTGTGTGTGTTGATATTGGACCCTAACCTTCGTGAACCGCATTCGTTGACATATGTTTGAATTTTGTTGAAAGATAAAATTCCTAACAGCATAAAGACAAAACGAGCTATCAGGAGGACAGTAGATAGCGACTGAAATCACATTTAAACGTTTGCTGATTAAAGTCAGCTAGGCAGCATGGAGCCGCAAAGCAGTTTCACAGACGAGAGGTGCGAGAAGAGAAACTGGCAGATAAGAAGTTACGGTTACATCTAGCTAGTTTAACTGTAAATTAATGAGATCTCGACGCCAGCCTAGGACTCTGCTTAAATTCATACAGACCATGTACCATAACGAAGAGCAATATTTATTATGTTTAAAATACAAAAATGTGGCACAAGGCCGAAGGGGGGATTGGGAAAATGACGGTCTTCTTCTGTCTTAACTATGACTTAGCTAGCCGCAAACACTGACCCAATCGTACGAACAATATTCCATACACCAAAACAACACATTCATACGTACCTTTCTTACTACAACCACCATAATACCTCACTGTCTCTATGAAAATACCAACTATTCCCCATATTTACAATTCAGACGAATTTATAACGAAGAGCTCATCCGAACAATTACCATGAAAGTATTTATCAGAAAGGCACAGAGAGGCAACCTTACGAAGGTGGGAAAGTGACTGAAGCCGAGCCTCCAGATCAGGACCAATAATATTACTGATTCTACTTTGGATCTTATCAAGGAGCTCCAGGTAAATAGTAAGGGCACCAGACTATATATTGCAATATTCCAAACATGGGCGAATGGTAGATTTATAGATATGCAAGATAGATTCCGGAGAGAAAAATTGTCTTGCTCGGCACAAAAAAATTTTAACAATGTCTTATATATATGTAGAGTCAATTTTTTTAAAAACATTTACAAATTTGACTCTACATATATATAAGACATTGTTAAAAATTTTGACCCTGAAGATGAACAATAATGTTCGAAAGTACTCGGTTATCTTACGGACAATATTTATTTCAATATCATTTTTCAAATAAAAAGTCTCATTAGAAAATATGAGAAAATTCAAAAGAGAATATGCAGGACTATGTTGTCTTTGACATTCAACACAACATGTTTAAAAGAAAAATTGCTGCCAAATTACACACACACACACACATATATATATATATATATATATATATATATATATATATATATATATATATATATACATATATATATATATATATAAACAAAATATAATGTATGTATTAATAAAACATAGGTTTACGTAGACAGTTGAAGATTGTTGCGTGTGACAAAACAATGAAAATGAAAGAAGTAAACTTTTAAACTATTGAATTGTTTGAGTGTGTAAATGAAGAGAAAGATGCTGGCGTGCGTGCGTGCGTGTGCGCGCGCGTGTGTGTGTGTGTGTGTGTGTGTGTGTGTGTGTGTGTGTGTGTATACCCAGGCGTGGGTCATATTTCTACACGTGGCAGTCCACATCTTACCGTCCCTGGAAGAAATAGGAAAGAGGGGATAACAGAGAATGTTACTCGTTATTTAAAGGCTTAAAGAGCGTTCTCTAGCGACGTTTTTTTTTTTTTTGTTGTTGTTTTTTTTAGAAAAGTAAGTGTGGGTAACTCTACACTCATTTGCATAGTATGCCAGATACAGAACCCAAATTAGATTTCCTGTTATTTATGACCTAATAAATTATTTCTATGCAGTAAAGATATCCGTTCCTGTTATAGGAATGTCGGTATTACTGTTTAAAAATTGATCAAATTTTTTAACATCCTCAAAATTGCCTTGTATTTGGGATCAAAGAATTCCTGTGAATTTTCGAAAATTTTTCTGAGAGGGCTACCTGTGAACTCTATTTTATTTAAGATGGAATCACACATATATACATACACACACACACACACATATATATATATATATATATATATATATATATATATATATATATATATATATATATATATATATATTTGTGTATTTAGGCAGCAATCCTTCTTTCATGCACATTTCATTAAAAACGACTGACAAGGTGCTTTTATTTAGTTTTTTATATAATTTCTCGTGCGATAAACTATTTCTATTTCTAACTCTAACAGTTGAAATATAATCCTTGAAAATGGCTAAATGTATAGCCGAAAGCGCTCGGATAAAAAGAACATTCGGACAGTTTTTATATAATTTATCCTCGGAAAAGAAAAACTTTATTAGATCGCACGAGAAATTATATAAAAAACTAAATAAAAGCACCTTGTCAGTCGTTTTTAATATATATATATATATATATATATATGAAATATTATTGTTTGAGCCTTTTATATATATATATATATATATATATATATATATATATATATATATATATATATATATATATATATATATATATATATATGAAATATTATTGTTTGAGCCTTTTATATATATATATATATATATATATATATATATATATAATCCTCAAACAATAATATTTCATCGTTAGTATTTATTTCATTTTATCCTGTTGGAAATATATACATATATTGACCACTAATATTATCAATAGGAGGCAGGTGGTGTAGTGGGTAGGGGCTCGAATTGAGGAATAGGAGGGCCGGGTAGAATTCCAGTCATATCCATTACATTCACTTCGAGGGTATTAACCCTCTTCTTCTTCCTCTATAGCAGGACAAACTGGGTTCTATAGCCTTGGATGTCTAGGAGTCAACTCTGAATTCAAAACCTGCGGAGGGTCGTTTGGGGACCTTGTGGCATGTAGTGCACCAGGTCTCTGCATTCGGCCCTTCAAAAAGTGTGGTTGGTTCTGCAAAAAGCCTTCACCACTATAATTAAATCATATATGCTGGTGTCTAGGCTGTCGGTTCCAAGGAACTGAGCTGCTTGACCCTCATACGTCGAATACGATGGGAGAGTCCACCGATATTATCAATATCAATCTGTGGTCTAACGTTTGATGATTGAGTGTCAAATGCTGACCTTTTTGAGAAATTCAAGCTTGGCAACATCGAGACTTTCATAGTGCAATCACAACTACGTTGGGCTGGCCATGTGGCAAGGATGAGTGATGATCGTATACCAAAAGTTCTTTTCTACATATAGTGGTCATAAAAATGTTGGTAGACCTTAGCTCAGGTATAAAGATAAGCTGAAGAGCAGCCTTCTTGCGTCAACGTTCCATTCAAGAACTTTGGAGAGGTAGCGCCGAAGAGATCAGAGTATCGTTCTAGCTGTCATGTAAGAAGTAAGCATCATTCGACTGCCTTAAACACGAAAGCAAAATAAGACATGTAACAGTGTTCCTGCTGCATTTGGATACAATACATTCTCGTGTACTGTTTGTGGTCTTTTGTGCAATTCTCGAGCCGGTCTCAAAAGTCATGCCCGTCAATAGGCATCCAGATAATTAGTTCGTGGTCGTCGGACCTCATACGTCGAACACGATATATATATATATATATATATATATATATATATATATATATATATATATATATATATATATTGTGTGTGTATTTAGGCAGCATTATTATTAATCCAATCTAAGCTTTCGGCTTACATAAGCCATTATCGAAGATGACAATTACACAATATATTAAGCAATACACGAACAAGAAATTGATGATAGCTTATGTAAGCCGAAAGCTTAGATTGGATTAAAAAAATATGTATCAATATTGTGATTTTCTTTCATTGTTTAATGATAATGTTATTAAGCTTATCAGACGATATGAAAAGAACTTACATAAAATATATAGACAACACTTATCAATATTATTTAATGAAACATGTATGAATATATATATATATATATGTAAGCAAATATGTGGATGTAGATCCGACGGTATGATGAAAATGTGGAAAAGACAAAGCCAAATCCGAATATGTGAGTTTACAGTTTTTTATTTTGTTTTTTGTTTTGCTATCAACGTCAGACGTTTCGGTCTAATAGACCATCTTCAGGACATAAGCTATAGTTTCAAATAGAATTCCCCCTTTCCACTTAAGATAAAATCTCATTCTTGGGAGCGCGTTTTCGCAGCGCCGCCTACGCGGCACCAGCGTAACCGAATCCAAGAAAGAGAACACTGACTTTAGAATTTCAGTTTTTCTGTTTCTGACTAGTCCTGTATCTATCGTCTCTTCCTTTTAACTTAAATTTAAATATAAATATGTCTCCAATAACCATGTCCTGAAGATGGTCTATGAGACCGAAACGTCTGACGTTGACAGCTAAACAAAAAACAAAATAAAATACAGTAAACTCACATATTCGGATTTTGCTTTATCTTATCCACATTTTCATCATATATATATATATATATATATATATATATATATATATATATATATATATATATATATATATATATACAAACGTTCAACTGACTTAGTTTCTGAATATTTCACAGGCACACCATCCTGCTCACCAACATCAGATAAATCTATTCAATTCATTAATTGTTATGACATTTATTATTTATTTTAAATACATTCAATAGAAATTTCACTGCATTTTTTGTTTTGCTAAACAAGGCTTTCAATGAAATTCTGACATTCATAGTGACAAGGATATTGTATGTACAGATTTGAAATTTAGTGACAATAGTTAATGTGTAACACAGATTACAAAAATATAAACATCTTAGGTTTATCTTATGAACTTTTATTTTTATAAAGGTATAAATAATAGCTGATATCTAAAAGTCAGTGAGAGTTTTTCATTTACAAAGTATGTCAGATAAGTAACCCAAATTAGTTTTCTTGTTATTTATGACCTAATAAATTATTTCTGTACAGTAACAGTATCCGTTCCTGTTATAGGAATTTCGGTATTATTGTTTGAAAATTGCTCAATTTTTTTATATTCTTAAAATGGCCTTATACATTGGATCAAAGAATTCCTGTGAATTTTGGCAGATTTCTCAGAGAGGGACTGAGTTACCACTGAGTGAGGTTGTTGAATACTGATATGCAGAAATCGACAAGAGAGTCCATCATATATATATATATATATATATATATATATATATATATATATATATATATATATATATATATATATGCACATTTCATTGAATATGACAAAGTGCTTTTATTTAGTTTTTTATACAATTTCTCATGCGATCCAAATTTTTTTTCTTTTCAGATCCGTTTCTGTTATAGGAATTTTGTTATTAGTGTTTGAAAATTGCTCAATTTTTTATATCCTTAAAATTGCCTTATACTTGGGATAAAAGAATTCTGTTTTTTAAAGAATTGAGCACTTTGTCTTATTTTTTTACAATTTAATGTATTTATCTTTAAAATGTAAAATTTTCTTTTACATATGTTGGCATATAAAAGATATTAAGCTATACATATATGTATATGTCATTCCATCTCAAATCAACCAACAACCACACCTGACCCTCCCAGAAAAATCTGGGAAAATTTACAGGTGTTCATTGATCAAATTTAATGATAAATCCAAAATACCTTTTAATAGTTTTAATATCGTAGCATCTTGAAATTTCACTGCATTTTTTGTTTTGCTAAACAAGGCTTTCAATGAAATTCTGACATTCACAGTGACAAGGATATTGTATGTACAGATTTGAAATTTGGTGACAATAGTTAATGTGTAATGCAGATTACAAAAATATAAACATCTTAGGTTTATCTTATGCACTTTTATTTGTATAAGGAAGTGAATATGACCGATATCTAAAAAGACACTGTCCATTTTGAGAGTTTTTCATTTACAAAAAATGTCAGATAAAGAATTGAAATTACTTTTTCCTGTTATTTATGATGTAATAAATTATTTCAATGCAGTAACTATATTCGTTCCTGCTAAAGAAATGTGGGTGTTACTGTCTGAAAAATGCTCAATCTTTTCACATCCTTAAAATTATCTAATACTTTGGATCCCCAAAGATTTCACAGATTTTTTTTGAGAGGGTTACCTGTGGACTTTATTTAATTTAAGATGGAATAACCCATATATATATATATATATATATATATATATATATATATATATATATATATATATATATATATATATATATATATATATATATATATAAGTGAACATAGAAGTCAACACTTAGAGGCGACAGTCTGTTTCATGCTAGATGCAATCGTCAGGCCACGATTGCATCTAGCATGAAACAGACTGTCGCCTCTAAGTGTTGACATCTATGTTCAGTTTTATATTTACACACGCTCTATCTCTGATATTGAGCATTTTAACCCATACATATAGCACACTTTAAGACTATATTTCTTCATATATATATATATATATATATATATATATATATATATATATATATATATATATATATATATATATTAACAATATCTGGCCAATCATATTCGAGGATACCCGTCAATCCTTATTGCAGACTCTCACTCAAGCACATTTGTGTTTGTTCAACACCCACAGAGCCAACCTGTGGTTTATACTGCACTATACTGAGCATACCTTAGTTACAGTTTCTGGGAGAGAGCGTGTTATCTCGAATGATCAACAATCTGAAGAACACCAGCACATTCAAACCCTTGTTCACGATGACTTGTGACTCCGTGCTAGCACAGCTATCGATGGCCCTAAGAGCTCCGTCTACCCAATTTCACTTACAAAGCTTGGGTCAACCCGTGATATGGTTTTATGTCACTTTCCAAAGGTGGTACACTTCTCCAGACCGATAACATCTGGAAGTCTCCTTCGACTATGGTGAGATTCGAAGCCGGGTCTCATTGTCAGAAAGCGAAGGTTCTAACCACTCGGCCATATATATATATATATATATATATATAACATAAATATGTTATATATATATATATATTTATGTTATAATATTTAATATAATATATATTTTATATATATGTATAACATTATATATTTATATAACATTATAATTATAAGAATAATAATTATTGGTTATTGGAATTTATTCCGTATATACCAATCCTATACTTGGGTATATATATATATGTATATACATATATATATTTTTTTTTGTCATCCACAGACAGACTGTTTCGCTGTTTCACAGCTCATCAGTATGACTAGACGTCCGGTTGCCTCTAGCTAGGATCGAAATCCGACTGAATTGGCGTCAGTCGAAACTTCTACCACTAAGCCGTCGGCTCACGGCAGGGATGAAGGTGAATTTTAGGGTGTTTATTTTTAGATTTATATAAACACACAGTGACTGACAGTGACTCAATTCTGCCGAAGAGTCGTGTAATATTAGCTTAAATAGTCACTGTTTACAAACTCACACCTCAAACCAGAGAGCTCAACCGAAATTAATTTTTCAGGAGCCAATACTTTTGTCATCAACAGACAGACTGTTTCGCTGTTTCACAGCTCATCAGTGTGGCTAGACGTCCGGTTGCCTCTAGCTAGGATCGAAACCCGTCAGTCGGAACTTCTACCACTAAGCCGTCGGCTCACGGCAGGGATAAAGGTGATTTTAAGACATTTTTATGTTTATACATTCTTTTTATAGATACAAATACTTAAGGAAATGCTCTGTTTTTATAATAAACAGTATTAAACAACATTTACCGGCCTGAATATCCGAGAAATTTTCATAGAAAATATTCGTCCTCCGACTGGAATCGTACCCGTATCCTATACGGAACCGTCATTTAGCCTGACGTGCAACTAACTCCCAGAATTCCCTGCATTTCTTCTGTTTTGAAAAATAAGGCTTTTAATGAACTTCTGACATAGGATATTTCGTGGACAGTTTTGAAATTTGATGCCAGTAGCTCATTTTTGACAGCTTTTCGGCCATTTACAGGTCCTTATCAATAGTTAAAGTACCTAAGCTGTTTATATTTTTGTTATCTACAGTAAATATTTTCTTGGGAGGGTGGTAATCTGTGGCCGTTGTTTGATTTGAGATGAAATGACCCATTGCACCTGGCTTTCTTAATTTTTTTTTTTTTCGTTTTTTCTCATTTTCATCGGGCTTTCTCAATCCTTCCTATATAATATCATTGTGCATATGAAAACGTAACTGGTTCTACCTTAAAAAAAACAAACAAGGATTTAGCAAATACTACTCTCTGATACTTAGATACAAATATAATTAAATCAATAAAATAATGGTTATACATATCTGCAATTAGAGTAAAAATATAGATTTTTGTTTAGAAAGCCTAATTCCAGCACCAGATGTCGGGGGGGTCGAACAGACACTACACTTTGATTATTTTGGGGAAAGCTTAAGGTTCGTATAGCCAACAGGCAGAATAATATAGTATAGAATCCATTTTTTTTTAATTAAACTAATCTGACACATGACCTCTGTTTAAGAAACACTCACCGCCGCCCCGGGTTAACCCTTTGATTACAAGCATCCCCCCCCCCCGCTAAGCACTGTGCTATCAGAAAGGCTTTGACATTTGAAATTAGATTAAAACCAATTATAAGGTGATCGCTGTGGGAGGACTTACAAATATAAATCACAAAATAAACAAAATCTCGCAATTACACGTTCGGCCAACGTGATCCACGTGCGCATGCGCACATCCTGATTAATTACTGTTCTCACTTTTTCTTTTTTTTCTAGTCTTTTTTTTATTTTTTAAATTTAAAATGAAATCTGTCCCAAAATTTGATTTTTTTTTTTTCTCTCTCTCTGCTTTTTTGGTCTTTATTTTAAAATCTACCAAATGAATTTTTGGAGAATATCCTTTTAGACTGACAGAAAATCAATACCGACGGAGCTGAAGTAACCCAATATGCCAAATGGAACCAACACTGCCAGCATCTTGCAAAAGCCAAATGAGGAGCCTAGCGAAGGTAACGACAAGATCCTGTTAAAACGTAATCCAAATGAGCTATGACACCAAAACATCGCTTATACATAACTTATTCGACACCCATCCCGCCAATAAAGAAAAGAAATTATATATATATATATATATATATATATATATATATATATATATATATATATGTCATTCACAGACAGTACTGTTTCGCTGTATCACAGCTCCTCAGTGCGACTAGACTTCCGGATGCCTCAAGCGAGGATTGAAACACACCTAATTTGGTGTCAGCCAGAACTATCTTCACTCGGTAGAGTTACACAACTAAATCTAACGTATTGTTTTTACAAATGTAAACAAATGCCCATCAGCCAAAGTGCTCCATTCATTTTACTGAAGAGCTTTGCATTAGTGCAGGTGGCTGTTGTTTATAGAATTAGCTTATCACTCAACAGTGCTCAATTGAAATGTATTTTCAAGAGCTAAATTATATGTCATTCACAGACAGTACTGTTTCGCTGTATCACAGCTCCTCAGTGGGACTAGACTTCCGAATGCCTCAAGCCAGGATTGAAACACACCTAATTTGGTGTCAGCCAGAACTATCTTCACTCGGTAGAGTTACACAACTAAATCTAGCGTATTGTTTTTACAAATGTAAACAAATGCCAATCAGCCAAGTGTGTGGGGGGGGCGTGTGTGTGGGTGTGGGTGTGTGTGTGTAGATGACAATATATATACATGCTCCTGAAAAAATTATTTCGGTTGGGCTCCTCGGGGAGAAAAGTGAATTTGTAAACAGTGACTATTACTGCGGCTGATGCAAGACTCTTCGTTAAGACGAATCGAGTTTTCTCCGGTCGCTAGCGTGTTTGTCTAAAAAAATAATACGTCTAAATTCACCTTCATTTTTGCCGTGCGCCAATGGCTTAGGGTTAAATCTCCGACTGAAAGCAAATCAGTTGGGTTTCGATCCCGGCTTGAAGCAATCGGATGCCTAGCCACACTGATGAGCTGTGAAACAGCAGTCTTTCTGTGGATAACTATATATATATATATATATATATATATATATATATATATATATATATATATATATATATGTAGATGACTATATATATATATATATATATGTGTAGATGACTATATATATATATATATATATATATATATATATATATATATATATATATATATATATATATATTGTCATCCACAGACAAACTGTTTCGCTGTATCACAGCTCATCAGTGTGGCTAGACGTCCGGTTGCCTCTGGCTAGAATCAAAAACCGGCTGAATTCGCGTCAGTCTGAAATTTTACCCTGAAGCCGTTGGCGCACAGCAGAGAAGGTGAATTTAAGCGTATTTACTTTTAGATAAACACACAGTGACTGAGAGAACTCGATTCGATTTACCGAAGAGTCTTGCATTATTAGGTGTAATAGTCACTGTTTACAAACCCACACATCCTCCCCAGAGAGCTCAACCGAAATAAATTAAATGTGAGAAAGAACAAATGGGGTAAAAATCCACAGTTCGTAGCATTTATTTTTTTTAAAGTGCTCAATACAAAGTATAGCAAAATATTATTATAATATTTTTATTATAATAAATTACAATAAAAACATTTTAAATCGCTACACAAAAACTTTCAAGATGGTTGATAACTAATAATAAAAATGATTTATTAATGAAATTTAAAAAAAAAATCTTTATCTCTTTTCTTAAGTTAAAGAACGGGGGCATAAGGTTAGAATTACAAATCTACTTAAGGGTATGTCTAGATTAACCAATGAATGTCACGTCTACGCTAACATATAAAAATAAGGTCAGAGGGTGAGGGTATGTGGGTTATTATTACATGTCAAGCAGACTGATGCTAAGACATGTCATTCAACGATACGAGGAAACAATTACCATAACAATGTATTATTGGTGTATCCAAATACGATTTAGTGGTTTATCGAAGTAGACATAAATTTATTAGAAACGAATTTTTTTTTTACTATACTCAGGAAGCTTCTTAAAGGGGCCAATAGGTAAAATAAAAAATGTGGAAACAACTATATAAGTTGTTACTTATACTGAATAAACGGTAAAACATGCGAATATTATCGTTGAATAAATCAAATAAATGTTGGGTGGACCATTATATATTAATAAAATAATAGCAATACATTTATAATACGTCATTATTTATGGAAATATATATATATATATATATATATATATATATATATATATATATATATATATATATATATATATGAAGAAATATAGTCTTAAAGTGTGGTATATTTATGGGATAAAGTGCTCAATATCAGAGATAGAGCGTGTGTAAATATAAAAGTGAACATAGAAGTCAACACTTAGAGGCGACAGTCTGTTTCATGCTAGTGCAATCGTCAGGCTAGTGCAATCGTTGCCTGACGATTGCACTAGCATGAAACAGACTGTCGCCTCTAAGTGTTGACTTCCAGGTTCACTTTTATATATATATATATATATATATATATATATATATATATATATATTAATACATTTTCATTAAATAATATAGACAAGTTTTGTCTATTTATTTTAAGTAAATTCCTTTCATATTGTCGAATAAGCTTTTTAGCATTATCACTGAGATACGAAAGAAAATCTCTATGTTGATACATGTTAATCCTGTCTAAGCTTTCGGCTTACATAAGCCATCACCAGAGATTACATGCACATTAAAATAAATTAATATATTATATAACAAAGATGGTAATCTTTTGTTTTAGAATGGTTATGCGGACATTGGAACAATGATAGTTTGTTTTGATTGCTAGGAAGATTGCTATGCAACGATGAAATCGTGCATATGAAACGCAGAAAGCAAATATCGCATTGCGGTTCATGACATCACACATGACCACGTGAGAGTGAAAATGAAGAAAAGTGTTAAGTATGAAAAGCCGTTGGTAAAAGCCAATAGCTCCTGTTATTAACTATAAGCATTTAAGTATATTTGTGGAGTTTTCATAGTTTATCTTGTTCAGGTTAGGTTTCAACTGTTTTATGTAAATAGCTTCAAGAATTTTTAGTTTTTGTTTGTTTTCATGGCTAAATATAATTGTATTTTCAACAAGGATATTCCTGAATTGTGCATGTGGCCAGGCATGTTGTTTTAAATGCCTAAAAATGTTGGAATTGTCATTCAAATGGACAGTTAAACGTCGTGAAAGCGAGTTTGTGTTGTGACCAACATAAATATTATTTAATCCGTTGGAGATACAATCT
>OZ038519.1:33849898-33854898 GCA_964036315.1 Acanthosepion esculentum | reverse complement strand
AGAAATATATATATATATATAGATATAGATATATTTCCTAATATTGTTTTTATTTACAGAAATATATATGTATACATTACCTAATATTGTTTTTATTTACAGAAATATATTGCCTAATATTGTTTTTATTTACAGAAATATATATATATATATATATATATATATATATATATATATATATATATTGCCTAATATTGTTTTTATTTACAGAAATATATATATATAAGGTCTTTTTTTATATATTTACGAACTTTCATCTGTTCCTACAGATATCATCAGGTAAGAAAAATATTTGTTGTTTTATAATTCCAGGTAATAACAGGACATCGAAAGACGTTATTCAACTGCAATTTATAAACAGGGATCATAACATTCATTTACAGGTTCGGAGTTAATGTCTTTTAGTAAATTGTTTGCGAAGATGTATTCTCGTCATTTTTATCATTAACTTCTATATCTGTTTTCTGTATGAATGATTCATTGTAATGTATATATATATATATATATGTATATCTGAAGATTGTTAGGCAATTTTATCAACTTTCTCTTTCTCTCTCTCTCTGTCTCTCTCTCTCTCTCTCTCTCTCTCTCTCTCTCTCTCTCTCTCTCTCTCTCTCTCTCTCTAGCAAGAGCACCAGACAAAATGTGGTTGCAATATTCAAAGCAACGACGAAGCAATATTTTTAAAATAATTTTTAGACATTTCTATGCGCGTACGCATATGTCTACCTATGGCTGGCTACTGGTTTTTCCGAGCGCACCCATCTGCTCGTGCGGCGTGTGAATCCATTTTACAGACGCTCGCTCAGGCACATTTGTGTTTGTTCAACACCCACAGAGCCCACCTTTGGTTTATACAGCAACCATATTGAGCGGACCTTAGTTACAGTTTCTGGGGGAGAGCGCATTTGCCGGCGTTATCAACAGTCTGAAAAAGGCCAACATGCTCAAATACTCGGTCTCGATGACTTGTGACTTCGTGCTAGCTCAACCACCGACGGCTCCTAAATACATCCTTCTACCCAATTTCATAGACATGCCTGGGGTCAGCTAGTGGTATGGTATTGAGGAATATGGCCAAAGGAGCCACGCGCTGGGATCACATGAAGAACATTACTTGAACATGACTCTTGAAGTCATTTTAGACGGCGTGTCGCGTTACATAATTTTTTTCCCTTTGTCATTCAATTGCCTAACATTCTTCAGATATACAGAAATCACCAAGAAATGTACACTCTTCCGGTATATCTTTGAAAATACGCACCCTTTTATCACTGAAATCCCTTTTTAAATCTTCCCTCAGTTAAATTTTAGTGCCCTCTCCGCCTAAAGTCCGCCCCGTCTCTCTCGTCTATTACCCATCTATATAGATCACGGGTCCCCCCCACACTCTCACACATACTCTCACCAATTTCTCCCGGAGTCGTTTTTCCGTTTTCATTTTGAATCTGTAGGTCTGATGAATTGGATCGTTTTTGCGATTCCAATGGAATAAATTATGACCATGGAATATTAGTGTTTAAGTCTTTTTATTATATATATATATATATATATATATATATATATATATATATATATATATATAAACAATATTAGGCAACAGACATATATATATATATATATATATATATATATATATATATGTTGCCTAATATTGTTTTTATTTACAGAAATATATATATATATATATTGCCTAATATACATACATACATATATATATATATACATATATATATATATATACATATATATATATATACATACATATATATATATACATACATATATATACATACATATATATATATATATATATATATATATATATACATACATATATATATATATATATATATATATATATATATATATATATATATATATATATATGTGTATATATATATATATATATATATCGGGTGTAACAGCAAATTATCCAAATCGGGTAACAGCATGCGATAATTGTCCATCTCACAAAATATTTAATATCTAAAAAACAACTAAACTAATTGTCTTTCTTTTAGTCAGGTTTTCAGATAAGACGTTTGACACCGGGAAAGTGGCTCGTTGCGTCTTCTCAGGCTAACGTTTTCGGCAGACATGAAGTGGAAACACTATAGTGAAACCATCGTTAAAAGTCAACTGCTAAGAAAGTTGCTTCACTGTGTCGTACGAGACAATATTTCTCTGCAGAATCTATCTTACATATCTATGTCTACCCTTTCTTCAATGATTAGAATATTGCTGCCGCATATGGTCCAGTGCCCCTGCTATTTACCTTGAGCTCCTTGATAAAATCCAAAGAAGAATCAGCAATATTATCAGTCTTGATCTGGTGGCTCAGCTTCTGTTACTTTCCCACCACTGTAATTTGGCTTCTCTCTGTCTTTTCTATAAATACTTTCAATTGTTTGGATGAACTATGCTACCTAGACTTTAAGAATTTAAGCACAGTACTAGACTGGCATTGAGATCTCACCAATTTACAGTTGAGCTGGCTAGATATAACTGTAAATTCTATGCTAACAGTTTCTTTACGATAGGGGGCAAACGCCATACCAACTGTACCAACGGGCCTCTGTGACGAAGAGGTAACGAATTAGACTCGATCACATATTCCGTGTTAGTATCCATCCGACTACTATCCCAAGCCGCTCAGTTCAAGCAAAGATATACAGATAGAAATAATTAGGAGGATTTGAAATAATCATAATTAAGTAATTCATCGAGTCTAGAAGAAACCTCAACAGAATGCAGTAAGCACTATATTTGGGACTAATCAGCAGTGCGCATCCACTACCGAGAATTGAAACCGGAACAGTTACGATAGGAGGCAAACGCCATACCAACTGTACCAACGGGCCTCGGTTACGAAGAGAGTTTCAATTCTCGGTAGTAATTCTCTCCACAATCTATCTTACATATGTCTATCTTACGTATGTCTACCCATCTTCCATGCTTAGAATATTGCTGCCACATATGGTCCGGAGCTTCTGCTATATATCTAGATATATCCTTGATAAAAATCCAAAGAAGAATCAGCAATATTATTGGTCCTGATCTGGCGTATCGGCTCCACTTACTTTCCCACCACCGTGAGGTTGTCTGCCTGTGATTTTCTATAAATACTTTCATGGCAATTGTTCAAATGAGCTCTTCGCTATGCTACCTAGACTTTAAGAATTTTAGCGCAGTACTAGACTGGCAACTAGGTCTCACGAATTTACTGTTGACCTGGCTAGACATAACCGTAAGTTCTATGCTAACAGTTTCTTCTCTCGCACTTTTCGTTTGTGGAACTCCCTTCCGACTCCATGCTTTCCAGCCAATGTTGATCTTCAAAAATTTAAATGCAATGTCAATCGCTATCTACTGTCCTCCTGATTACTCTTTTTTCTTCTCGCTCCTTGGCAAAGTTTCTGTCTTCTAATTCTTCCACGCCTTAAAACTCCTTGCGTCTTAGTGGCTTTATTGCCTTGCATGGGGTGAACCTGGTCCGCAAAGTATAAATGGAAACAATAGTAATAGTCGAAAGGAATTGCCGAAGAGATTCTCAGTCTAACTAAGAAAGAATTTAAAAATATATTTAGATGCTTGTTTTTTGTTGTTTTTTTTAACCAGATTTTAGGACGTGGGTCGAGCCGAGGACTTTACTGTAGCCCCAAGTATATCTTACGTCTAAAATATGCATCTCTACGTCATTAAGGTACATTTCTTTTTTTCTACGTCAACGGAAAAGTCAAAGGAATTGGCAATTTGCCCATCTCTACTTAATTAGCCATTGAAAAATGTTACATACACAAACACACAAATACATGCATTCTAGAAAGGCCGAGAAGCGCTACTTTGATCAAAGGCATAACGTGAAGTTATGAGGTGTAACTGCTGATTTATACGTATATACTTCCTTCATTTTTTTTCTTTATTATAGATTCACTCGTACCGGCAAAAAATAGTGGCGTTATTTTAATAATTTTGCAATTACCTCGATTATAGCTTCTGAATGAGTAATCTAGGATATTTATCTCTACAATTTACCTTATTGTCTCTTGTAAGAAACAGTTTTGCATTTTAAATCATTAAAACTAAAAAGATATCCAAAGAAAACTAACGTGATCTGAATCATAAAAAATGACGGCCATATTTTAATAATTTAGCAATTGTTATATCATCTGAATGGGTAATCTAGGATTTTGATCTCTACGATTAACTCTATTGTCTCTTGTAAGAAACAATTCTGCTTTTCAAATCATTAAAAGTAAAAAAAAAGATATCCCAAAAAAGCTAACACGACTTGTATCATCAAAAAATGGCTGCCATAATTTAATAATTTAGCAGTTGAATTGGTTATATCATCTGAATGAGTAATCTAGAATTTTTATCTCTACGATTAACTCTATTGTTGTAATGAAAACAGGACAAGAGATTCTGTCTAGTAATCTTTTATTCAATTAAGAATTCTACTACTCGTCTACTTGACAAGCGGAAGTACAGCTTTTATAGTGTGGATTATCAAAAGGGAGATAATCCATATTCACAAGAATTGTCTCTTGTAAGAAACAATTCTGTTTTTTAAATCATTAAAAGTAAAAAAAAAAAGATATCCAAAAAAAGCTAACACGACTTGTATCATCAAAAAATGGCGGCCATAATTTAATAATTTAGCAGTTGAATTGGTTATATCATCTGAATGAGTAATCTAGAATTTTTATCTCTACGATTAACTCTATTGTCTCTTGTAAGAAACAATTCTGCTTTTTAAATCATTAAAAGTAAAAAAAAAAAGATATTTAAAAAAAGCTAACACGACTTGTATCATCAAAAAAAGGCTGCCATATTTAAGTAATTTTGCAACTGCAATTTCCATGAATACAAAATAGATAGAAATGAGTTCAGTTTACACTAAAGCAGCTTTTCAACAACCGGTGCGCCCGTGTTCATTAATGCATGTTGTAGTGTAGCCTTGTGTGCCACACATCAACAGAAAAGTAATTCATTAA
>OZ038519.1:33782398-33844898 GCA_964036315.1 Acanthosepion esculentum | reverse complement strand
GTATACATATATATATACATACATACGCACACGTACATACAGAAAATGCATGTTTATGAGTGTACGTGTGCGTGAATGTAATGGACTCGTGCTTTATTAAGTGAATGGCGTCCGTGGGTGGCACCGCTTCGCGTCGGTAGGGTACAGATACGGGTGTTACAAGCTCAGGGAGTGGAGTGTGGCTGATGTGTCCTGCTCTAATGTGTTGACGTAAGTGTGGTGTTCAGTGGAGGTATGTCTGTAATGACGTTGCTTTTGGCGTCAGACAATGGCGCCGTTCCCTGCAGGGCAGTAACTAACCATGGAAAATTGGAAACTGCTTTAATATTTCCCGCTATTTCCCTCGACCCATAACTCAACATCTTCGGCTCTCTCACTCAATATATATATATATATATATATATATATATATATATATATATATATATATATATATATATGTATGTATTTGTGTGTGTGTGTTTTGTTTTGTGTGCGTGTGTGTGTGTCCTCAAAATTATATTTACATTTTTCGGTGCGTATATATATATATATATATATATATATATATATATATATATATATATATATATATATATATATATTAAAATTATATGTGTTGGTACCTGTATAGGTAGCGAACTAACCAGATAGATAGATTGATCGACAGATAGAAAGATAGATAGAGCGAGCATAAAATATTATAATATAAGCTCTACTTCTGTATGGAGCACTGTCTTTTTGAAAATAAAAGCAAAAATACTAAGGAACACCGCATTATTTACCTAACGTGTTCTTTCCTATTTTTATGCATACCTGCACATATATATAGATATATACACATATATATATGTGTGTGTGTGTATGTGTGTGTGTGTGTGTGCGTGCGTGTGTATGTGTGTATGTGCGTACTAAAATTATATGTGTATCACTGCGTGTATACGTAGCGAGGTAACTAGATAGATAGATAGATAGATAGATAGATAGATAGATAGATAGATAGATATGGAAAGAGTCTGTGTAAACATGTATATATATATATATGTGTGTGTGTGTGTGTGTGTGTGTGTGTGTGTGTGTCTATATGTGTATGTGTGCCAAATTTCAGATATAAGTAAAATATATATCTGTGAAAGGACAATATGAATAAAGACAAAAGGAAAACTTATCTTAGCCGATTCGTTTCGTCCTCTGAGGGATTTTCATCAAGGCAAATGCAAGGTTTTTATTTTGTAACAAGGCTTTATTTACAAAATCAAAAATGTTAAAGCTTATTGGCTTTTCAAATTCTTTAAATTTAAGAACGCTCATAAATATTCATCAGGTCAGCCGAAAAGTCTAATTAATACATACATACATACATAAATACACACACACACACACACACACACATATATATATATATATATATGTGAAGAAATATAGTTTAAAGTTGTTCTATATTTATGGGATAAAATGATCAGTATCAGAGATAGAGCGTGTGTAAATATAAATATAAAAGGGAACATTGAAGTCAACACTCAGAGGCGACAGGCTGATTCATGCTAGACACAATCGTCAGGCCTGTCGCCTCTGACTGTTGACTTCAATGTTCACTTTCATATATATATATATATATATATATATTCAGCTTACCCTGAAGATCCGCTTAGGTGAAACCTAGGTAGGTTGTTCCTGGGTCTTTAGGATTTATTTAATTTATATATATATATATATATATATATATATATATATATATATATATATATATATATATATATATATTATTATTATTATTATTATTATTATTATTATTATTATTAACTTTACTGATCTATTTTTTGTATGAATGATTCGTTGTCATATAAATTGAAGTGCACCACATATTTGATTTAAAAGAACTGATCCGACGTGCAAATTTTCGGGATAACAACTGAGACATTACTCTATTTATTGAACAATTTCGTTCATGCCACATTGACTGATAAACTCCTTGTATCTGTTATCAATAACACATTTAAAAATATTTCGATTCGCATTATATTTTTTTGTCTTGGATGCTACCTGAATTTTACCAAAAACAAAAGAATTTATATGCCTGAAGATGACTGAATATGCAGTTGAAAGTACTTGCAGATTAAAAAAGACCTTATACAGCTTGTAGTTATTAAAAACAAAGAATCATAACATTCTTCGAGTGGTTCGTAGGTTAATGCAACTTTAAAATTTTGTTTGCGAAGGGTTTTCGCCATTTTATATCATTAACTTTACTAATCTACTTTTTGTATGAATGATTGTAATGTAAATTGAACTGCACCACATATATATATATATATATATATATATATATATATGATAAGTACAGCTAAATAGCTAGAAAATAAATGGATGAACTTAGAGAGAATGTATATATATATATATATATATATATATATATATATGTGTGTGTGTGTGTGTGTGTGTGTGTATTTAAGTGTGTATGTAAACAATTCTATAAGTAATATAGGTACTTTCAAAAATTTGCTTAAAATTGGCATACATGAGGGGAAACAATACCAAAAACTTTGTGTTATTAATAAGAAAGAAATTTCATGGAAAAATTAGTTTTAATACTTTTTAAAAACCTGCAAAATTTTTTTTAGTAATCTTGTTTTTTTCTGGTATGAATTCCTCTCACCAGAACAAGGGCTGTGGGATCATGTTGAGATCATAGACAAAGAACATCATTCGAAAATTCGTAAACTTAAGGAATCAGCACATATGCTAGGCCAGAAAAATCTCCTGAGCCGACCAGGCATAGAAATGAATACAATATGGGAACCAGTAATAAGGAGTGCCAGAGAAAAACGATAATAACAACGGAAATTGCAATATGAGCTCTGGTAAAAACATACTGTGATAACAGCAAAAATTGCAATATGAGCACTGGTAAAAATGGTTGCTGAAGACATTAGGTTTATAATACCCAGAAATTCATACACAGATGTCCTCAACATGGCACAGTGGATAAAGGCGTTAAATAGTTGCAGTGAGAGGACCCAAAGGGTGTGAGTTCATTATCTGGTTAAGGCGGTGGAGAACTTGGAGAGGGGAATTAACAGGAGATAACTGACATCCATTAGACATGTCACGTGGAACTAGAACAGTCTACCCCAGTGAGCGAAATAAAGGGTTCAGTTCGACATTCTAACCACCTGGATAAACATGGCGACAAAGATGAGGACAATAGTCCGAATAATGTAAATAATGAGCCGTTTTAAACTTTGCATGGTTGCTTTTAATTTCAGGAGAAAATAAAGACAAGATTTGTTCAACATTTGGACATATTTTTATTATGCTGTTCCTCGAGCTAAGCTTTCGGCTCACTTCAGCTATCTTCAGAGTGATTATGCGGACATTTAAACAAAGATATTCACCAACAAAATGACAGTCTGTTATGTTGACATATAAAAATACTATGCGACGATAACGGTCGCGGAATAGCAGACGCAAGTCGTAAATTCAAGATGCGGTTCCATGACGTCGTAATATGCGAGAGGCCGAAATATCAGCAAAAAAAAACATATGTCTAGATTTAATGTAATGTGTTACGTTTAGTTTGATATATATTTATAGGTACCTCAACAAAATATACCTGGTGTTATATTCCGTGCTGACAGGAATATGGAATGGACAAACACGGTGGATAAATAGTAACAGGTTTATTGTAGAAACCAGTACAACAGGCAAGGAAGTAATAGTTATGCGCACGGTCGTCGCAAGTCAGTACAGTTGTGTGCGTGTTGCTATCGGAAGGGCGCAAGTTCTTGCAGATCCCAGCTCGACAGTATTTATCTATCTCCCCACAAGGAAGGATGTGGCACATGCCGAGTTTAATATGGGGCAATCCGAACCCGTAGGCTCGGCCAAAAATTCCCCGTAACCCCGCATAAACGGGTTCGGGTCTGTCTACCTCCCTGGACGAGACTCTGGCCTTCGGCATAGCTTCGTCCGAGTTCCTCTCTGCCCAAAGGTAGAGAGTTCGACAGCAGCCAAGGTCTGAATAACAGATCCCAGCAGGACGGTATTGTAATAAATACAATTCTGGCACAAGGCCGAAAAGCGGGGTGAGGCTGATCTTCACTAACTATCCTATACCAAGCTAATCCGATTCACGACCCATTCACTCATTACAATTTGCCCATTCACCACAAAAACTCGTCCGTCACCAATCAATCCTCCATACACCATAATACCGTATCCTCTCAAGGGGTACCTACAGAACGCGCCCCATGCCATAAAAATTTAATGATACTAAAATATATATAAAAATCTATGATGAAAAATGAGAGGGGAGGGAGATGAACCCAAAATAACAAACTAAAATATTAACACAAATCAAATTAAACATAACTGATGTTAGTAGGGCCCGTCTAATCCTCAAAACAGAGAGGCCGCTGTATTCTGCCCCGGGGACAAAATCAAGAAGCTCTCTCGCTAAGGGAGTGGGAAAAGGATAAAAAAAAACATCATACGGGCATGGGAAAATATAAAGCTAACCCAGACGAGATAAAAAAAAAAGGGCCAAAACTCTTCTGGCAAACCGACCGGTCCCCATATGAATAGACGACAAAGTTGTTAGTACACATGCATCGGAACTGCAAACAAAGTGGGTCTCTTCGATCGCGGTGACATCCATACCGAAAGACAAGAGATCCCGGAGCAGGCGGGCTGCCTTATTCCGATTCCTCAAGCCCTTTGCATTCAGACTGGCTATCTTGATTGACATCGATTAGGCCTTCAAAAATAAGAGTAAGAAAAGCTAAAAACCTACTCACATACGGGTCGGAAATCTGCATCAGACAGGACCCCGACGGATTGTCCTAAGCTCCCCACACCTAGTTCCGACATCATTCGTCCTTCCAGGACAATACCGCCGACGTCCATTGGGTAGGTTAATTTAACCCGCCCTATATAAGGAGGGATGGAGCATGACAAGGATCCTCCCAGCACAAAATTGACTTAATTTTCTTAAATAAGGAGCGTTTACCTCGAACATCCTTATGTTCGGAAAGGCCTTCTTTGCTTCATATAAATGTGTCCATACCCTCAGGTAAAACCCAGTGTCCCTCACCCATGTGATGACCGAAGAGGCATCGTGGAAATTGCACTATACGGACTTGCCGTCCACAGTAGTCAGTTTTATGAGCGCCACAACAAGCCCCTCTTTTGTCTTGGTAGCCTCTTATCTAATTCTTTCTTCTCTATCCTGCAAATCGCCTCGGGGTCAGAAAAGTGTTTCTCCTTCTTCGACTTTTACTGCTTCACTTGGTGGGATGGGGAAGAAGTAGACGCATGAAGGGGTGTGGAATCTGAAGCATAGGAAGAAGTGGAGGGAGAGGGGCATGGTGCACGGGCAGGGGAGATGGGGAGATCCTTACTTACTAGTTTCCCTAGGCGATGCAGGGACAGAGATGGACCTGGTTTTTACGGTAGATTTGTCCATTCTACTTCTTCTGCCATATTTTTCTTTGTGTGCATCATCCTCTTCCTCCTCCTTACTCCTTTTTAAGGATGAGGCACGAGGTGGAGGCTGCTCTGAAGACTGCTATTTTTTTGAATGGGGAGGGCGCCTTTTTCCTTCCTGAATTCGCCTACCTAACGAAGACGAAACGCTTTGTCAATGAAAATGTTTTAATGTTTTCCAATTTTCTCTCTCTCACACACACACACACACACACACACACACACACACATATATATATATATATATGAAGAAATATAGCCTTAAGGTGTGCTATATTAATGGGATAAAGTGCTCAATAGAAGAGATAGTGCGTGTGTAAATATAAAAGTGAACATTGAAGTCAACACTTAGAGGCGACAGGCTGTTTCATGCTAGACATGAAACAGCCTGTCGCCTCTAAGTGTTGACTTCAATGTTCACTTTTATATATGTATGTATATATATATATATATATATATATATATATACATATATATATATATATATATACACATATATATATATATATATATATATATATATATATATATATATATATATATATCAGACTTTTTAATCACTTCAAACGTTATTTTTAGTGGATACTCGTATTTGAGTAGACCCTGAATGGTTGATAATTCTTATTAAATGCTGGTAGACGAAAATGAATAAACTGTTTAATAAATAATAAACCGAACGTCTACTCAAATGTGGGCATCCACTAAAAATCACATGAAATTATACTGAAATGAAATTTTTTTGATCTGCTTGTATATTTATTGCCATTGATGTCACTGGCTCTCCGTAGTTGAAATGATGAAGCTTAAGATCTTGTATATCCTACAGAAACAACAGCAAATGTGGACAAGAACGAAAAAGAATGAAAGACAAATGTGAGTTCGTTTTTCTTTTTTATCGGAAATTCACCAACTTATAATTTAACAAGAAAATGTTACAGGGAAACTCAATAGATATATACATATGTACATGTTTTGAAGTACATAAAAATGCAGCGAACCAAGTTCAGTGGTGAACAAGAGGCGTACGTATTCTTCCTCTGCCAGATGTATTCTTCCGCCACGCCGTATGTACGAGGCAAAAGACATAATTCGAATCAAGATTAATGGAGATTGCCCTGTAGGTCGGAACTGACGTAACTCGGAGATTGACTGCATTATTATATTGTATATTTATTGTATATTTAAAAGAAAATTAGTAGTTGTAGTTGAATAAGTAGTAATAGTATTATTACAATTAGTAGTAGTTCTAGTAGAAAGGGTATATATATATATTCCCTTGCATGTAAATATCCTTAATTAATTACTATTCCCCCTCTTTCCCTCCCAGCTACGGGGTAAACTGTAAGACTTTTGTCGAGAAATCATTATTATCTCCAAATGATTCGTACAATCTAAAAATAATTTATGGTTTTAAATAACCTTCAAAAGGTCGATAAGCCGTAAAAAGAACAAATCAGTCTTCACTTTTCACTTTCCAGTCTTCACTTTTCAGTTTTCACTTTCCAGTCTTCAGGTTTCAGTATTCATTTTCCAATATTCACTTTTCAGTCGTCGCTTCCCAATCTTCACATTTCATTCTACACTTTCCAGCCCTCATTTTTCATTCTTCACTTTCCAGTCTTCACTTTTCAGTCTTCACTTATTTAGTCTCCAATTTTCAGTCTTCATTTTCCAGACTTCACTTTCCAGTCTACACTTTTGATTCTTCATTTTCCAGTCTTCACTTGCCAGGCATCACTTTTGAGTCTTCATTTTCAGTCTTCACTTTCCAGCCTTCACTTTCGTCTTCACTTTTGAGTCTTCACTTTCCAGTCTTCACTTTTCAGTCTTCACTTTTTCAGTTTACAATTTTCAGTCTTCACTTTCCAGACTTCACTTTCCAGTCTTCACTTTCGATTCTTCATTTTCCAGTCTTCACTTTCCAGGCTTCACTTTTGAGTCTTCACTTTTGAGTCATCACTTCCCAGTCTTTGCTTTTCATTCTTCACTTTCCAGTCTACACTTTACAGGCTTCACTTTTGTGTCTTCACTTTCAAGTCATCACTTTCCAGTCTTCACTTTTCAGTCTCCACTTTTCTTCACTTTTCAGTCTCCACTTTTCTTCACTTTTCAGTCTTCACTTTCCAGTTTTCACTTTTCAGTCTTCACTTTCCAGTCTTCACTTTTGATTCTTCACTTTCCAGTCTTCACTTTCCAGTCTTCACTTTTCAGTCTTCACTTTCCAGTCTTCATTTTTTATTCTTAACTTTTCAGTCTTCATTTTTGAGTCTTCACTTTTGAGTCATCACTTTCCAGTCTTCGCTTTTGATTCTTCACTTTCTAATCTTCGCTTTCCAGGCTTCACTTTTGAGTTTTCACTTTTGAGTATTCACTTTCCAGTCTTCGCTTTTGATTCTTCACTTTTGGGTCTTCACTTTTGGGTCTTCACTTTTGAGTCATCACTTTCCAGACTTCCCTTTTGATTCTTCTCTTTCCAGTCTTCGCTTTTGATTCTTCCCTTTCCAGTCTTCACTTTTCAGTCTTCACTTTTGAGTCACCCCTTTCCAGTCTTCGCTTTTGATTCTTCACTTTTGGGTCTTCACTTTTGGGTCTTCACTTTTGAGTCATCACTTTCCAGACTTCGCTTTTGATTTTTCTCTTTCCAGTCTTCACTTTTGATTCTTCACTTTCCAGGCTTCACTTTTGAGTCTTCACTTTCCAGTCTTCGCTTTTGATTCTTCACTTTTGGGTCTTCACTTTTGGGTCTTCACTTTTGATTCATTACTTTCCAGATTTCGCTTTTGATTCTTCACTTTCCAGTCTTCACTTTTGATTCTTAACTTTCCAGTCTTCATTTTTCAGTCTTCACTTTTGAGTCATCACCAGTCTTCGCTTTGGATTCTTCACTTTCTAATCTTCACTTTCCAGGCTTCACAATTGCGTCTTCACTTTTGAGTCATCACTTTCCAGATTTCGCTTTTGATTCTTCACTTTCCAGTCTTCAATTTCCAGTCTTCGCTTCTGATTCTTCACTTTCCAGTCTTCACTTTTCAGACTTCACTTTCCAGTCTTCATTTTCCAGTCTTCACTTTCCAGTCTTCATTTTTTATTCTTCACTTTCCAGTCTTCACTTTTGATTCATTACTTTCCAGTCTTCGCTTTTGCTTTTTCACTATCCAGTCTTCGCTTTTGATTCTTCACTTTCCAGACTTCACTTTTCTGTCTTCAATTTCCAGTCTTCACTTTCCAGTCTTCACTTTTGTGTCTTCACTTTTGAGTCTTCACTTTCCAGTCTTCACTTTTCAGTCTTCACTTTCCAGTCTCCACTTTCCGGACTTCAATTTGGAGTCTTCCCTTTTGAGTCATCACTCTCCAGTCTCCGCTTTTGATTCTTCACCTTCCAGTCTTCACTTTCCAGTCTACGTTTTTGATTCTTCACTTTCCACTGTTCACTTTTCAGTCTCCACTTTCCAGTCTTCACTTTCCAGTCTTCACTTTCCAGTCTTTATTTTCGTCTTCACTTTTGAGTCTTCAGTTTCCAGTCTTCACTTTCCAGTCTTCACTTTTGTGTCTTCACTTTTGAGTCTTCAGTTTCCAGTCTTCACTTTTCAGTCTTCACTTTTTCAGTTTCCAATTTTCAGTCTTCACTTTCCAGTCTTCACTTTTGATTCTTCATTTTCCAGTCTCCACTTTCCAGACTTCACTTTTGAGTCATCACTTTCCAGTCTTCGCTTTTGATACTTCACTTTCCAGTCTTCACTTTCCAGTCTTCGCTTTTGATTCTTCATTTTCCAGTCTTCACTTTTCAGTCTTCACTTTCCTGTCTTCACTTTCCAGTCTTCACTTTCGTCTTCACTTTTGAGTCTTCACATTTGAGTCTTCACTTTCCAGTCTTCTCTTTTGAGTCTTCACATTTCAGTCTTCACTTTCCAGTCTTCACTTTTGAGTCTTCACTTTTGAGTCTTCACTTTTGAGTCATCACTTTCCAGTCTTCGCTTTTGATTCTTCACTTTCCACTCTTCAGTTTCCAGTCTTCGCTTTTGATTCTTCACTTTCCAGTCTTCACTTTTGATTCTTCACTTTCCAGTCTTCACTTTAGTCTTCACTTTAGTCTTCACTTTTGTGTCTTCACTTTTGAGTCTTCACTTTCCAGTCTTCACTTTCCAGTCTCCACTTTTCTTCACTTTTCAGTCTTCACTTTCCAGTCTTCACTTTCCAGTCTTCATTTTTGATTCTTCACTTTTCACTCTTCGCTTCCCTATCTTCACATTTCAGTCTTCACTTTCCAGTCTTCATTTTTGATTCTTCACTTTCCAGTCTTCACTTTTGAGTCTTCACTTTCCAGTCTTCACTTTTCAGCCTTCACTTTCCAGTCCTCACTTTTGATTCTTCACTTTCCATTTTTCACTCTCCAGTTCACTTTGCAGACCCGATAGTGTGGGTAACAAATTATTTTCCACTCAGCAACACCTTTTCTCACAGACGTAACGCCGCTACCCTCTCGTTGGTCTATCGCTACTTACATAGAAAGTTTCACTAAGACCCGCTATGCCACGCATATTGTAGCGAACTACCCTCATTCCCTTCGTATTCCATAGGTGAGATTTAAGTTCCACTCGAGCTGCTTCTTCCCACGAACCGATGCTTTGTGGAACCGACTCCCAAGTGGATGCTTCCCCGACCACTATGATCTTAACCTCTTCAAATCTACGGTTAAACGTTGTCTTTTCTACATATTCGTATAAACTGTCTCTTGCTCTGTAACAGACTAGTTCTTGGGTCTTGTACATGTGAACATCATTGTAAAATGTTGAATCAGAAAAAAATCTCTCCTATTTTATTATGAAATCAGAGAGTGGTTGGTCGTATTTTGACAAATTTAACAATGCAATATATATATATATATATATATATATATATATATATATATATATATATATATATATATATTGTTTTGTTTTTTTTTTGTTGTTTTTTTTTTTTTCTAAGAAGTGAATGTATAAATTCTGTCATGAGTACAAGCACAACTCTTTAAACGGTGGCGACCTGTAGAATAAGATAACAGGTCGGGGGTGGCTGTCGGAGCTGATATGATGAATAAGAACCCCGAAATCAGCGATGAAGACGGCTTTCATCACTGATGACCACCTTCAAGCATTCGAATGTATTTTGCGATATATATATATATACATATATATATATATATATATATATATATATATACTATTTACATTGGTCGAACTGTTGTCCTCATCTTTGTTAGCATATTCATGATGTTTCGGCCGTTGTACGCTCCGGCCTTCTTCAAGTGATTGGAATTTCAAACCGAACCCTTTATTTCGCCTACGGGGCTAGATTCTAGTCCCCGTGACATGTCTCTTGCTGATATCTCACTATCAGTTTCAGTTATTTCCCTCTGACTCAAACCTCCAAGTTCTTGTTCAGGTATTGAACTCACAACTGCTTGGGTCAACCAACGCTTTTATCCACTCGGCTATTGACACATGGCCCGGTGGATAAAAGCGTACAACGACCGAAACGTCGTGAATATGAGCAACAAAGATTAGGATAACAATCCGAACAATGTAAATAGCGTAAATAGTTACAATAACTCAACTCTGAAATATAGGCAGATCCTGAAGAAGGCCGGCGCATACAACGTCCGAAACAGTATGAATATGCCAACAAAGAGGACAACAGTCCGAACAAAGTAAATAGTGTAAACAATTACAATACCTCAACTTAGAAATATAGACAGATCCTGAAGAAGGCCGGCGCATACAACGACCGAAACGTCGTGAATATGGTAACAAAGAGGACAACAGTCTGACAGTCCGAACAAATAGTTACAATACCTCACCTCAGAAATATATATATATTTTTTTTATAAAAATCAGATGAACGATAATTACAAACAGGATGAATGCCGAATGAATAACATTATAAAAAAATGAATAGCACCAGTTGATAATAGCAAAAAAATTAGATTAATTATTTATTATAAAAAATTTAAAACTTGTAACCTTATAGTTAAAAATAATAATTCACCTCCTAGAACAAAATTAAATAGAGCAAACATTATTTACGAATTCAAATGTCCATTAAGGAATTGTATTCCTCAAGAATCAACTTTCGTAAATAATTATATAGGCCACACTACAAATCGTTTAACACGCAGATTAACCCTACATCTTTCTGACAATAGCTCAATTAGATCTCATTTAAATATTCATGGAGACCTACCGGACACTATTCGGAATATACTTGTCGACAACACTAATATAATAGCATCATCCACTTGCAAAAAAAGGCTAAAAATAATGGAAGCCTTACTTATAAAAAAAGCAAACCAACACTTAATAATATTAACTTTGAACATGGACATAATATCTTGACCGTGTTTTGAAACAAAAAAATGAATCACTTTATAAAAAACATAACACATAACAAACTATTTCTAATTCTAACAGTTGAAATATAATCCTTGGCTAAATGTATAGCCGAAAGCGCTCGGAAAAGAACATTCGGACAATTTTTATATAATTTATCCTCTGAAAAGAAAAACTTTATTAGATCGCACGAGAAATTATATAAAAAACTAAATAAAAGCACCTGGTCAGTCGTTTTTAATGAAATGTGCATGAAAGAAGGATTGCTGCCTAAATACACAAATATATATATATATATATATATATATATATATATATATATATATATATATATATATATATATATACCCAAGTTTAGGATTGGTATATACGGAGTGAAATCCAATAACCAACAATTAATATTCTTTAAAGAGTGCTCAATACAGAGTAGAGCAGATATAATTATTTATTTGAATATTACAACATAAATATGTTATAAAATCACGACAAAAGTAGCCATTTTGTTTCAACACTTCTTGTGTCTTGTCAAGTGATAATATAGAATATAGAATAAAATCTTTTATTTTATTCTATATTCTATATTATCACTTGACAAGACACAAGAAGTGTTGAAAGAAAATGGCTACTTTTGTCGTGATTTTATAACATATTTATGTTGTAATATTCAAATAAATAATTATATATATATACATATATATATATATATATATATATACGTGTGTGTGTGTGTGTGTAATATGTATGTATAAATGTATGAATGTATATTTGGGCAGCAACCGTTTTTAAACATCTTTCGTTAAATAAGGCAGACAAGGAAAATTTAATTAATTTGTTATTTAGTCTTTCCAGGGGGGAAATGGCTAAAGAAGGGGGCAAAAGCGCTGGGGACGATGATGATAATGGAACTTTCTGTACTCCATTGCTCCCACCAAACAGGAAAATGTATGAAACGCTGGAAGAACTAAATAAACAAATTAATTAAATTTTCCTTGCCTGCCATATTTAACGAAACATATATATGTATGACATCTTTCATTCCTATCTGCTCTCGCTCTATATCTTCCGTAACCCCCCTGCCTCGATCGACCCTCCGTCCTTCTCTTTCTCCACATCCCTTCCTTTACCACTCCTATCTGCTCTTCCTCCGACCCTTCTGTAACCCCATGCGTGATAGTGGCCACCGGCCTTGATTAGGGTGATACGCTTAAAAAAAAAAAAAAAAAAAAAAAAAAAAATGTATACTACTAATAAATATACATGAAACATTCCTTTTCCTATTACGACCAGTACTCACTGCGTCCTACATATATATATATATATATATATATATATATATATATATATATATATATATATAGTGTAACCCGGATATAAGAGAAACCCGGATATAAGAGAAATGTTCTCTGGTCCCAAATTAGAGCCTGTGTTAATAAAACAAAATAGACCAAACCCGGATATAAGAGAAACACGGATATAAGAGACATCTTCTCCGGTCCCGACAACTCTCCTATATCCGGGTTACACTGTATATACAGTGTAACCCGGATATAAGAGAAACGCGGATGTAAGAGAGATTTTATATGGTCCCAAATTAGAGCCTGTGTTAATAAAACAAAATAGACCAAACCCGGATATAAGAGACTTATTCTCCGGTCCCGGCAACTCTCTTATATCCGGGTTACACTATATATATATATATATATTCAACGATAATGTGATTAAGCTTATGACACAATACGAAAGGAACTTACTTAAAATAAATAGACAAAACTTGTCTATATTATTTAATGAAATATGCATTAATGAAAAATTGCTGCCGAAATATAGTCAATATATATATATATATATATATGTGTGTGTGTGTGTGTGTGTGTGTGTGTGTGTGTGTGTGCAGGTATGCAGAAAAATAGGAAAGAACACGTTAGGTAAATAATCCGGTGTTCCTTAGTATTTTTGCTTTTATTTTCAAAAAGACAGTGCTCCATACAGAAGTAGAGCTTATATTATAATATTTTTATAATATTTTTTTTAAAATATGATTCCTTTGCTACATAAGAGTTCTCATGTTTCAAAAGCAAGAGACACCTTAACTCAACATAATTCCAAAAATTATATTAGGGGTCTCGGCTCTCGCTTTTGAAACATGAGAACTCTTATGTAGTGAAGGAATCATACTTTTAAAATAAAAAATATTATTATTATATATATATATATATATATATATATATATATATATATATTAAATGGATACGCTTAAACGGAAGTAAGTTTTCGAGACATGTATGAATACCCACCCCAACATCTAACCTATATTTTGAACTTTTTCGATTAAGCTTTGACCTTTCTTTTAATTAGTTTCAAAAAGACATACCCATAAGATTTTAAAATCAAGATTCCCCTCCTCCTCCATCTTTAATTAGCAAGCATATTGTTTTCTATTTCCAACAAAAATAAACATTTATTGTAGTTGTTGTTTTGTTACAGATAACAGCCGACCGGTAGTCTGATGAAATCTTGTCTGACATGAGATAGTAGTCTCAAGGAAAGTAGAGAAAATAGCACTGTAATTCATTTAAGTTTTGATGAACGTTTACGTTGACCACATCAGGAATGTGAGTAATGTTGTTAGGGAAATCATTTCCGCAGTAGTAACGATTATGTTTTTATGGGCCCCACTCGGATGTCAAGCCACAAAATAAAGGTCGCTTAACCCAGCGTTTTTTTATTTTTTTATTTTTTTATTTTTTTTACAGCGACCCACAGCACGAACCGCATTTTGCATTGCAACCAATTATACCAACGCATAAAAAAATCAAAGACAAATTCTATTCATTAGATACAATTATTTAACAACGACAATTTGTATGTATATTTCATAATTAGTTGCAAAAAGACATACCCATAAGATTTTAAAATCAAGATCCCCCCCCTCTATCTTTAATAAGCAAACATATAGTTTTCTATTTTGAAATGTAAATCATTTTCATCAAAAAGTTACCGAACTTTGCCTGATGACGAAAATAAATGCCTGAGAACTGTGGATTCTAAATCTGATTGTTCTTTCTCTTCATTTGTATATATATATATATATATATATATATATATATATATATATATATATATATATATATATATATATATATATATTACAATGAATCATTCATACAAAATATAGATTAGTAAAGTTAATGATATAAAATGGCGAAATCCCTTCGCTAACAAAATTTTAAAGGTGCATTAACCTACCAATCACTCGATTATGAACATTAAAAATTATAAGCTGTATAAGGTCTTTTTTAAATACGCAAGTACTTTCAACTGTACATTCATTCATCTTCAGGCATGGAAATTATTTTGTTTTTGGGAAAATTCAGGTAGCATCAGAGACAAAAAAATATAATGCGAATCGAAATATGTTTTTCTGAAATATGTTATTGTTAACAAATACAAACTTTTCGAGCGAGCAGGTTGAATTATTTTTGAAAATTTAAGAGAGTGCGTTTTTTTTCTAATATGGAAATTTGAGAATTTTTTTTGCTGTAGGAGTTTATCAGTCAATGTGGCATGAACTAAATTGATCAATAAATAGAATATATATATATATATATATATATATATATATATATATATATATATATATATATATATATAGTTGCGTCGATGTGAGTTTGTGAATCTGGGTTTCATGCCCTTTGCGATCGTCAGACAAACTCCATAATATGTTAGCGCTTTCCAATAAGTACCGCGCATATATCATATATAAATAATATATATAAAAATTGTATGTATGTATATATATATATATATATATATATATATATATATATATATATATATATATATATATATATATATATATGTTTATATTTATATACATACACATTATATATATATATATATATATATACAATAAGTTTTATTTAAGATAACCGACAAGGTCTGCTTATTTCATTTTTTATTATACTTTCAGATCAGGGGTTGAATATTCTACTCGAAGTTGTGAATAAAATGTCCGAAGTTCATATTTTGTTATTTTTGTTCAAGTGCTTTCAAATTTCGTAATCATTATCAAGAACCAACGTGATGCCTACCTGGCGGTTAGAATTCCTTTTCTCTGCATTCTGGTATTCTTAGGGAAGCTGGACGTTTGAAATGGTCATACGTGGGAACGAGGCTGTGCAAAAAGAATGCGATTTTTTATTTATTTATTTATTATTTATTTTATTTTATTTTATTTTATTTATTGATTAATTTATTTCTTTTCTAATACAGATAAAATATGAGTGAACATTAATTATATCATTTGCACTTCAAGATTCCATCTTTGATGGATGATATTTTATTTAATGTGGACTGTTTATTTTGTATAATAATGCACGGAATGTCTCACAACTCTAGACGCTATTATGATACAAAATAAACACAAGGAATGGTATCTTGAAGTGCATATGATACAATTACTGTGCCTACATATTATATTAGTGTTATATACCGTACCTATGAACGCTAATAGGTATGTCCCAAAACGTTGGACACTATTGTAAGTGGGGGTAATATGCTGTCTAACCTGGCAGCATGGGAAGCTCTTGCCGTGTCGAACTCTCTGCCTTTGGGCAGAGAGGGACCCGGACGAGACTATGCCGAGGGGCAGTCTCGTCATGGGGGACAGATACCCGATCTCACATTAAATTTGGCCTTATGACCTAGTGGGGAGGCAGGTAAATATCGTAATATGCTATCTAAGTAGTCCACCACTAGCAGTGGTTTACCTACACCACGACGCTGGCGGGTATTGTATTTTGTTGATGTTATGAAGATTACCATTTCATTTCCAACCTCCGTTTTGGTTATTCCTCATTCAGCAGCCATTTCTAGGTTACAACAATTAGTATTGAAAATTAATCAAAATAAATAAATCGCATTCTTTATGTACGGCCTTGCTTTCAATAGCTGTTAGACATGACGTCACGCTAGACCATTTCAAGCATCCAGCTTCCCAAAGAATATCAGGATGCAGACAAAGGAATTCTAACTACTACACAGATACCACATCCGTTCTTGATAATGACTGCGAAAGTCGAAAGTACTTGAAGCAAAATAACAAAATATGAACTTTGGCCAACACCTTATCTGAAAACAGGAAAAAAATATAATAAAAAATTAAAGACAGACAGACCTTGTCGGCTATTTTTAATCAAACTTTTTTGGATGAATACTTGCAGCCTAAATATACCTTACGGTGAGGGGCGCATGGGCGTACGCGCGGGAACGTAGACACGCACGCACACATACACTATAAAAGAAAAACTTGCACCAATGGAAATTGCATATGAAAAAGAAAAATCGAAAGAAAGGTAAAGGCAGTCAATTGTTGACATCCCCTGAGGAGTGGGCGAAGTGATTCTCGGAGTGTCCGTCAACGAAACTCAAGAGTCCGGATGCTGAAGGTAACATCAATCAGCTAAGTGACCAAACTTTTATTTGCATATATATATATATATATATATATATATATATATATATACATATTATGTCATTCGCAGACAGTACTATTTCGCTTTAGTGCAACTTGACATCCAAATGCCTCAAGCCAGGATTGAAACCTAACCGATATATATATATATATATATATATATATATATATATATATATATATATATATATAAAGAACGGTGGAGCCGAGTTTGAATTCCACTCGAATCCATTACATTCACTTACGTGCTAAAGCCCTTGGGAAAGGTATGAATCCTCTTCTTCTGCCTCTAGCTATGGGTAAATAGTAGGACAGACTGTGTTCGATAGCCTTGGAGTGCAACTGGTCTAGGTAAAGGACAACTCTGAATTCAAAACCAGCGGAGGGTTGTTTGGGGACCTTGTGTACGTAGTGCACCACGTCTCTATATTCGGCCCTTCAAAAAGTGTGGATGGTTCTACACAAAGCATTCACCACTATAATCAAATCATATTTGCTGGTGTCTGGCTGTGGCTTCCTAGGAACGGGGTTGCTTGACCCTCATACGACGAGAGAGTCCACCATATATATATATATATATATATATATATATATATATATATATATATATATATATATATATATATATATATATATATATATAGTTTTAAGCTATGCTATATTTATGATCAATTTTTTTAATTGTCAGAGATAGAGCATATGTAAGTATAAAATTGAATACTGAGGTGATTATCTGCGTTATATATTGTACATTTGTATTTGTATTTTTCGTGCTGGGATTTTACAAGAATTCGTTTTTAGTTTTCGATTTTTAAGTAATATAGTAAAAATTTGTTTTCGTGTTAAGATCGTTCATTTAATAATTTTTTTTCCTCCAAAGTTTAAAATTTCTGGATTTATTGTTGTAGGCTGGTGCTGTTTTCCTTTTTTTGCATTATATTTTTACTGTAATTTCGTTTTTGCTTTTATTTTAACCGTAAACTAAAAACGGATACCTTGTAAAATGCCATCACTAAAAATGCAAATATATTCAGCGCAGATAAGGTAACATACTTAAGACAAAGCAAATTCATTTGACTAAACAAATAAGATAACAAACCCGCCGCAAAATTAAAATAAACACAAAATGTAAATAAATGAATTAAATAATAAACACGCTGATTTATTTGTCTGTTTAGCGACATATCAACTCCTTATGAGACATTTAATGGCAAAATTAAATTTTCTTGGGAGTTTCGAAGTAATAAAAATATGATATGTTATTCTGCTTTCACAATTGAATACATGGTTGATGATTTTGTGCATATACTGGACAATTACTAGAATCGGTAATGTATGTGTTTGTGTTGAAGTTATATTTTGAAATACAGTTTGATTTAATAAATTGTGGGATATTATATAGATTAATGTCATGAAAGAGTATTTTCATGTTTGTTGTTTGGTAGTATTTAAAACGGATTTGGGCGAAGTCGTTACAATTTGTTAGTATGTGCAAAACAAATATTTTTTCGTCCAGAATGAATTAGATCATTATTTTCTATGACAATACGCATTCCTTGCCAATAACGTATTGTAAACAACGTCCGTTTTCTAGATTCTCAGGATTCAAGTAATTCGAATTATACATTAATCGTCTTTTTCTTATCGTAGGGAAATGGCTAGGGTTGGGCATCTTGGTTTTGCTCAGTTTTACTAAATCCTTTCTCGTCAAATCTGGGTTTGACTCTACTCGGAATTCTTCTTAATTTCATTTTATTTTGTTAAAACATAAATTTTAACGCATTTCGTTTTTAATTTTCTTCTCAAACATTCAACCCACCAATTTACACTACTTACATTGTTCCAACTACCGTCCTCATCTTCGTTGTCATATTCACGACGTTTCGGCCTTCTTCAGCTGATTAGAATTTCTGAACCCTTTATTTCGTCCACCGAGGTAGATTGTTCTAATTCCACATGACATGCCTCTTCTGGATGTCTCTGTATCAGTTATCTCCATTTAATTCAACTCTCCAAATTTTTGTTACCCTCAGCTGTAGCTAGGTATTGAACTCACAACACTTTGGGTCAAGGCACTCGATTCAGACAACGCTTTTATCCACTGAGCAAGGACACATGACCCATTGACCCAGTGGATAAAAGCGTTGTTTGAATCCAGTGACTTGACCCAAAGTTTGTGTGAGTTCAATACCTGGCTACACGTTGGGTCCGGGTTACTCACGCCAAAGCAAGAACAAAATTCCATATCAACAAATACCAGCGAATCTTTCGTTTTTGAATTATTAAGTTTAAGGTTTACGGTAGACGCTGCTAAATGTACAATCCAAGATACAATCCCAAAATACTTGTAAAAGCTTTGGGATCGGGTTCCTAACACGAAAATAAGATAAAATGTCCATATAAGCATATGTACAAAAGATCAGCCAACTCATAACAAATGTTCAAAATGTCCTCCGCTTGCTTTTGCACACGTATGCACCCGTCGGATCATTGATTGGCAGACCCTTTCAAATGCTCCCACACGGTGTCGAATGGTTTCGCAGGCCCCCATGACACGTTAATAAAGCGTCTCTGCATTATCAATGTCTGTTGCATAAACCAATTATTTTAGGTGGCCCCACGGATAAAAACCCAAAGGATTGAGGTCGAGGGAACGTGCAGGCCTTGGAACCGGCCCTCTCCGACCTATCCATCTTTCCTGGTAGATGTCAGCCAGTTCATCTCGAACAGTGTGACCAAAATGTGCTGGAGCCTCATCATGCATGAACCACATGCGTCTTCGTATTAGCAGAGGTACATCCTCTAGCAGGCCTGGAAGTGTGTTCGAAATAAAGTCCTTGTAGACAGCTACTGTAAGACGTACCGGGAGAACATATGAACCTACCAGACAGTCACCTACAATTCCAGCCCACACATTAATTGTAAACTGATGCTGGTGTCTAGCCTGTATTGTACCATGGGGATTCCGATCTGCCCACAAATGATGGTTGTGTAAATTTGTTATTCCATCTCTTCCAAATGTTGCCTCATCCATAAACAAGACTGAAGAGACAAACAACGGATCAGCAGTTTGTGCAATAAATGATCAGCATAAGTTTTCCCATGGTGAGTGATCAGAGGGCGAAAGACCCTGCACACTTTGCAAATGATACGGGTACAGGAGCTGCTCTAGAAGTACGGTACTTTGAGATGTTCGGCCAGGAAGGGCCACTTGACGTGTGCTGATACCTGAATCATCTCCGACAGCCCGTAGAAAGCGTTCTTCGTGGTCAGGCGTATAAGTGGATCTCGGTCTTCCTCGATCCATAGTTTGTGTTGAAACGGACCATGTCTCAGCAACGACGATAAACGGCAGAAAAGGTTGGATGACTCGGCTGCCTTCGGTCTGGAAACGCAATCCGATACAGCCGTGCAGCCTCGCATTCATTACCATTCAAGCAGCCGTATGTAAAAATCACTTGTTAAACGGAACACTTTTCAGTTAACTCACTTCTACACACGTTAAACGTTGGAGACGGACTAGCGATAAATATAAATGTACACAAATGACAAATGTAACCTAGTCTACATGACAAAACAGCACCATGTACTGTAAACATTCCTTAAACTTAAAAAATCAAAAAAGAAGGATCTGCTGTTTATATGGACTTTTGTCCTGGTTTAGTTGTGAGGAACCCGCCCCCAAGGCTTGTAAAATTAATTTTGATACGCAGTATACATATATATATATATATATATATATATATATATATATATATATATATATATATATATATATATATACATATATATATATATATATATATATATATATATATATAAGAAAAGGCCAACCAACCTCGCAAAAATATGGAACGCTTCACGAATTTTTGTGTCATCCTTGCACAGGGTCCCTGCTAATCTTCTGGATATCGTTCCAGTTTTAGTATATGTACTGCCAAAGCGCTTACATAAGTACTGCCGAAGTAGTACATATTGGAACGATGCAGAGAAGATTAGCAGGGCCCCTGCGCAAAGATAACACGCAAATTCGTGAAGCGTCCCATATTTTTTTCGAGGTTGGTTGGCATTTTTGCCTTTTCTTAAATATCTTAGCTCTACATAATCGATTTTTGAGCACTTTTTTGTTGTCTAAATCTATTTGGCGCGGCTGTTCTCAGTCTTCCTTTTACTTTTCCATCCGTATATATATATATATATATATATATATATATATATATATATATATATATATATATATATATTATGAAATAGACAATGTCTGACAATAATTTTAAGACATTTTTATGTTTATACATTCTTTTCATAGATACAAATGTCTTAAAATAATTGTAGGACTTTGTCCATTTCATAATGTGTCACGTATATTAGTTTACATTTGGATACGCATTGAGCAGATATGAATGTAAGTGAGAGATTCATGGAAGATTGTAGTTTAAAAGCAGTAAAATCGACCTTGCTAACCGAACGATCCTCTGTGGCCCAATCGGTTCAGTCACTTCAGGCTATATGACGGTTCCGTATAGGATACAAGTTCGATTCCTGGAGGAGGACGAATATTTTCTATGAAAATTTCTCGGAAATTCAGGCCTGTAAATGTTATTAATACTGTTTATTATGAAACAGAGCATTTACTTAAATATTTGTATCTATAAAAAGAATGTATAAACATAAAAATGTCTTAAAATATATATATATATATATATATATATATATATATATATATATATATATATATATATATATATATATATAAATTCTCGTCGAAAACACAACTATAATTAAACATGAAAACAATAAACAAAAACTAAAAATTCTTGAAGCTATATACATAAAACAATTGAAACCTAACCTGAACAAAATAAACTATGAAATCTCCACAAATATCCTTAAATGCCTATTATTGGTAACAGAAGCCATTGGTTTATACCAACGGCTTTCCATACTCAATACTCATCGAATTCACTCTCGCGTGGTCATGTGTGACGTCATGAGCTGTGGTGCGATTTTCGCTTTCAGCGTCTTATATGCACGTGTTTATCGTTGCTTGGAAATCATCCATGTAAACAAAAACAGACTATCATCAATATCTTGTTCGTGTATTGTTTAATATATTGTGTAATTGTCATCTTTGATAATGGCTTATGTAAGCCGAAAGCTTAGATTGGATTAAAAAATATGTATCAATATTGTGATTTTCTTTCATCGTTTAATGATAAATTTAATTATCAGACCATATGAAAAGAACTTACATAAAATATATAGACAACACTTATCTATATTATTTAATGAAACATGTATGAATATACATATATATATATATATATATATATATATATATATATATATATTACTGCTGGTTACCCCACTGCTAGATCTATCCTATTAGATAGATTCGATAAGGTCAAACTGGCAGCTGATCTCACTTTTAATCTGTTGTTAACTGGGGCAAGAAATGGTTTGTTAATATTAATACTTTAAAAACGAAACTGTTTCTTTTAATCGTTTACGAGTCTTTTTTTTTTTGCCTTCTACCATCCATGGTTGATACTGACCTCCAAACGAGTGACAATCTTGCGACTTCTTGACCTAACATTTTCCGTTGACATAAAATGAAACGATTGAATCAGTTGCTTGGTTTGCTGCTCGGAAGGTTGGCTCACTGTGTCGGGTTAGACAAGATCCTAGAATCGCTGAACGAGTAGCGAAATAACGAATTAACTATAAAAACTAATTTAAAAACAATAAGCAAATAAAATAATGGAAAAGATAAAAAATAATTTCAATGACGAATGGAAGTTAAGTAAAGAAACGAAAAAGAAGGAAAATAAATATGATAATTAGGTAAAAGAAAGAAAAGGGAAAAAAATGACATCTTTTTTTACGGCTTATCAACCCATTGCAGATTATTTAAAGCCAGAAAATATTTTTAGATTGTAAGAATTTTTATTTTTGTACATAATAATGATTTAGTTATAAAAGTCTTACTAATTAACCCATAACTCCGGGGAAAAGTGGATTTATACTTAATCACAATTTGATAAACAAACACGAAATTATAATGTGGACATAAAGTGGGGGATCTATTCTATATTACAATCATTATAGAAACTGATCCCTCACTTTGTAGACACAGTAGTTTCTATACATTTATATTCTAGAGAATGTAAATAAATCTAAAAGGCATCATTGTTAAATTGATTTATTCGTTTTTTACGGCTTATCAACCCTTTGCAGTTTATTTAAAGTCAGATAATAGTTTTTTTTTTAGAATTTTTATTTTTGTATATAATAATGATTTAGTGATAAACGTCTTATTAAATCTGGGATAAAAGAGGTAAATTTGCGCGTAATTGAATATAGCGAACTCAACTGGAAGTGAAACTCGGCCCTCCGATTAACAATTCTGGGCAATTATCCATTACACCACCTGCACATCCCCACTTATAGCATCTGGTATTCCCAAGCGGTCACTGACCAGACTCGATGTTGCTTAACATCCGTGATCGTACGGAGACCAGATTTACAGCGTGATATGGCTGTAAGCTGACATGTCAATAGGCAAAAAAAAAAAAAAAAGAAATATCTGAGATGAGGAGTTATTAATATTTACCCTGATCGACAAGCAACTGATGGCGGCCGGAGGGTACAACGGTTGAAACGTAATGATAACGACAGCAAAGACGAGTCCGCATGTAAATAAGATGTAAGTAATAAAAAGAAAATCTAACCGGGAAACTCGAGAGTAAATCTAAAATCAGAACCGGAATCCGGGGACAAACAGTAATCGAAATAAATAAATAATATAAAAATAAAAACGGCTTTTGAGAAATGACATAGAAAAGATACATTCGTTTAAACAGGAAGAGAGAAAACGAGAAAGAGAGAAAAGTGGAAAGGTAGAGAACTCCCGGCAAAGGAAGAAGCATTTAAAAGGAAAAAAAATATTTCTTTGGCAGCAGTAACAATGGAGGTAGAAATGAAAGAAGAAAAAAATATTTTGTGATTCAAAGAAAGATATAAAGAAAAGTGTAAAATAAGCTAGCTACAGAGAGAGAGAAACAAGGGAAATATTCTATGAAACAAGAATGGAAGACATTTCTTTGACAAGGAAGGTGAACTGGCGATTAAAAAGGGGTAAATATAAAAAAAAAAATTTTTTAAATAGAGTGAAAAAAGAGGCAGGCGAGCGAAGAAGAAGCAAAATGAAATCGAGTTTGTGGCTGTGGAGTAAAAAACTATGACAAAAGTAAATTTATTTCAGCATCGCCGGCGACAGAAATGCGTGGCGTTGACGCTGTCGTTGGAAAGCAATCTTGGTGGAACGATGCGGCGTCTTGTCTCGTCTTCTTGGGCAGAAGCAAAAAGGCATATCCGCCATGTTGGTCGTTCTTGTGCGCATGCCCAATCGATCGGTACGCCGTCGGAATGGCGACGCCTCAATTAGCACCTTGCCCCTAAGGATTTGTCATGTTTCGGTTGTGGAAAAGGAGCGATTGGTTAAATGTCGAGTGTAGAGCTAGCTGATACTGGTGGCAAAAAAGAATGTTGGAGTGGGTACTATTATATTGTTATATATATATATATATATATATATATATATATATATATATATATATATATATATATATATATATATGGAGAGAGAGAGAGAGAGAGAGAGAGAGAGAAAGCGACTAATGTAAACATACATACGATTGCTAGATATAAGTATACTGATAAATATTTGCGTTTAAGTGAACAGACAGATCGATACGAACGCACACACACACACACGCACAAATACTCACCCTCACACACACACACTCATTCTCCTTCACACACTCATTTTCTCTTTCACACACACACACATTCACTCACTAACTCTCACACACGCGCAACACACTAATTCACACACACAGTCTCTCACACACACAGTCACTCTCACACACAACACTGTCACTCACACACAGATTCACACTCTTACGCACACATACTACCTCCTTAACATACATACTGTTTCACACACACACAACGCATGCACTCACAAACACACATTCATTCTCACACACATGTACACGCTCACTCTGTCTCACACACTCACACACACATACACATTACACTCTCTCACACATAAAGTACTCACTCTCACACACACCGAATCCATTCATTCACACACAGACACACTCTCACACACTCACTGGCATACACACTCCCTCACGCACACACACATACTCATTTTCAGACAGACGTACATACGGTGTTTACTCGTTCCCCCACGAGGACAAGATGTGACCCAATGTCTTTTTAAAGTGGGGACCCGAGCGCGTTCACCCGGGCAAGGGACAAAAATTGTCCACAGCCCCCGCAAACGTCGGTTGCGCTAGCCCCAGTGCGAGCACCGATCCCTCCCTCTAGAGCAATGAGAGGGCGCGGCCTCGGGCAGCTCTTCCCCAGGGCTGGGCACCTCTCAGTATTATTTTCTCAGTTGCCCCTCTGTCCTTTGATAGAGAAGCCCCTGAGCTGTCCAAAGACAGAGACGCAACTGAGAGATGATAAATAATGCGTTACAAATTACTTTATAGTAATACATACTCTCGCACACACAATACACCCACTCACACACGCATAGAGAACACACTCACTCACACAGACACTCACTCTCACATATGGCAACTAAGAGCAAATATACTTCTTTAAAATTTCGTATATTTCGTAAGAGAGCTTTGTCAATCAATATAGAACTTTTATAGATAAAAACAGTGTGGACATGAGAAGCATCAATGCATGGCAACTGTCAGTTTCACGCCTTTTCAGATCCAGGATATATTAGGTGCCGGCAATAGTTTCTACACACATTTAAATTAAAATAAAAACTTGTTTTCACCTGTTTATTCAGTCTCGTTTTTAAAAGACAATGATCATTCAGGTATTCAGTAATGGTACCAACATTTATACTCTGACTTCCATCTTCAAAGCCCATTCAGGAACCATCAAGAGAATGGAGAATAAGTTGTATTTTTTTAAGGGAACAGTAGAGAGGAAAATTGGATCAGGAGGCCACAACAGCAAGAGGGATCATCATTTCAGCTTCAAGCGAAATACATTCTTATCGCTCAAAGTGGAGTCCAATAGTGTTATAAAAACCTCGGAGAATTCCAGTAAGATATCTTTAATCATTTCTGTTTCATACAACTGTTCAAAGCTTAATCTAACAATTGGACTATTTTGCTTTGACACGATATATAAATATATATATATATGTGTGTGTGTGTGTGTGCGTGCGTGTGCGCGTGTGTGTATTTGTGAATGTGTGTTGCATATATATATATATATATATATATATATATATATATATGTATGTTACATATATAGAAATACGTGTATGTATGTTACATATAAATATATATATGTATGTGTTATATATATATATATATATATATATATGTATATATATATATGTGTATGTATGTTATATATATATATATATGTATATTACATACATATATGAATGTATATATCTTACATATATATAGATAGATAGATGTATGCATATTACATATATATATACGTGTGTGTGTGTGTGTGTGTGTGTGTGTGTGTGTGTGTGTGTGTGTGTGATTAAAGTGGAGAAACTTCTCACTTCGCTGAGTCGTTTTATTTAAGCCATGCTACTTCGAAATTTTCTTTGCGCATTGATGTAATGCCTTCACTCTTCAGGGCTATTTTTACAAGAGCCAAATCAGGCCAAAAATGGAGTATTGCTGTTCAGTCCTCATCTGCTTCTCTTCATACAGTTCAAAAGCGTCTACGCGACTTTGTGGGGGATGAATTACTTTCCACTTTACAACCTCTTTCCCACAGACGAAACTATGCAAGCCTCTTGCTACTCTATGGCTATGTCCATGGCAAATGTTGTCACAAGCTATAATTATTCGTCTTACCCGCCCTTACCTTTACAACTGGGAGCCGCCATGCTGCGTACACAAGGGTGAATCATCCCCATTCCTTTCATATCCCATTAGTAAGGAGTAAGTTCTACTCTGGCAGCTACACCCCAAGGACTGCTGCTTTGTGTAACAGACACCCTGTCTGATGTCTTCACGGTCATTATAATCTTAACCTCTACAAGTCTAGGGTCAACACTTATCTTTCCTGCATAACCCTATGAACTTTCCAAGAACTGCTGCTCTGTGGAACAGTCACCCGGTTGAATGTGTTCCCAATCACCACAATTTTGACCTCAGCAAGCCTAGAGTCAACCCATATCTTTCCATCATAGTGCTATGAACTTTCCAAGAACTGCTTCTTTGTGGAACAGACACTCGGTCGGATGTGTTCCTGATCACTACAATCTTGATTTCAACAAGTCTAGGGTCAACACTTATCTTTCCTGTATGGCGCTATGAACTTTCCAAGAACTGCTGCTTTGTGGAACAGACACTCGGTCGGATGTGTTCCTGATCACTACAATCTTGATTTCAACAAGTCTAGGGTCAACACTTATCTTTCCTGTATGGCGCTATGAACTTTCCAAGAACTGCTGCCTTGTGGAACAGACACTCGGTCGGATGTGTTCCTGATCACTACAATCTTGATTTCAACAAGTCTAGGGTCAACACTTATCTTTCCTGTATGGCGCTATGAACTTTCCAAGAACTGCTGCTTTGTGGAACAGACACTCGGTCGGATGTGTTCCTGATCACTACAATCTTGATTTCAACAAGTCTAGGGTCAACACTTATCTTTCCTGTATGGCGCTATGAACTTTCCAAGAACTGCTGCCTTGTGGAACAGACACTCGGTCGGATGTGTTCCTGATCACTACAATCTTGATTTCAACAAGTCTAGGGTCAACACTTATCTTTCCTGTATGGCGCTATGAACTTTCCAAGAACTGCTGCCTTGTGGAACAGACACTCGGTCGGATGTGTTCCTGATCACTACAATCTTGATTTCAACAAGTCTAGGGTCAACACTTATCTTTCCTGTATGGCGCTATGAACTTTCCAAGAACTGCTGCTTTGTGGAACAGACACTCGGTCGGATGTGTTCCTGATCACTACAATCTTGATTTCAACAAGTCTAGGGTCAACACTTATCTTTCCTGTATGGCGCTATGAACTTTCCAAGAACTGCTGCTTTGTGGAACAGACTCCGGGCAAAATGAATTCTCGATGACTATAATGTTGACCTTTTCAATTCTAGAGTTAACCGTTATCTGTCCTACATAGACCCATGAACTGCACTTCTTGCCTTTTCTGACTCTCATCCAGCACCACACAGTAACCCTCTATCTTGAGTGGCTCTTAGGGGAACATTAGCATAAAAAATTAAAGTAGGCTCATGTACGCGCGTGCGTGCGTTCGTGCGTATATGTGTAGTGGGTGTACGGCTCGTGCTTTAAACAGACCTTGTGTCAAACTTGCCCTTATGTGGAGGCAAATAAATAATCATATACTGTTCCTGTTATGCCTCATTTATTCATAAGCCCCCTTTTTCACCATGTATCGTGGCGTTCCGACTATGAGATCTGGGTTCGAATCTCACCATGGTTGATTTGTTACGGAGGTAACTTCTATATAATGGCCACCTGCGAAGACGATACCAGCAGACGGCCTCGTTGTGAAGTGCCTGAAAAACCATACCATGAAGTCATCGTTACCTAAGGTTTTGAGTATATTAGCCTTCTTCAGCGACTTATCGATGCAAGTTATTCGATGCCAAACCCCGCCTCAGTCTCCGAAACTGTAACTTAAACCGCTCAGGATATTTGCAATAGAAAACACAGGTTGGTTCGGTTGGTGTTGAAAAGGCGGAAATATGCTTGAGCGCGCGTCTACAACAGGAATTAGCCATCTTAGCAGACAGACATACATGAAAACGAACAGTTAGGCATTTACTTTTTATTTTATATGTACAGGGTGCGATGGGTAAACGACATGCTCTACTGCTTGGCATTCGCACCGGAAGCTCCAATAGGAACATTTCAAAGTGTTTCGGTCTAAATATAAGGACAGTGCAGTTTGATTTGGTTTGGTTTGTTTTACGGCATATCAACCTCAATGTGTTATTTAATGCCGACAATTTTTACTTCCCGTAATATTTTTTCTTCAAAAACGCATCTTTTTTTTTCAAAAATGTATTGCTGGTAATAAATATTTTTTTACAAAGTATTTCTGGTATTAAAACCTATTTTTACACTTACATAGTGATTTGACCCCTTTGTGGGGGGCTATCTAATTACCCATAGTTGGAACCCTAACAGGTGCTACCACCCCGGGTCAGGTTGGACCTGGGAACACCAGCAATTAAGAGGTGGTTCCACGCTCCTCAAAACCTCCTGACCAGCTCTTTCCTCTGCACTGTCCTCTCGTCCTTGGTATGACGATAAACTACGTCCGCGTCCTGGGTAAGAGGATAAACTACGTCCGCGTCCTGGGTAAGAGAATAAACTACATCCAACAGCAGGACGTAGTTTATCATCATACCCAGGACAGGAGGACGGTGCAGAGAATTTGGAAAGAGTTGGATAAGTCTAATAGTGATTACGAAGATGTTTTGTGTTATCACTAGTGATGGCGACGTTATACCTCCATACATCTTCACACAGAGCCTCAGACTCAACACTGGGGCCTACATTAAGTGTCTTGAGGAGGTAGTGCTGCCCTGAGTCAAGAGAGTTGCTGCTGGAAGACCCTATGTCTGATAACAGGACCCTGCACCATGCCACACGAGCAAGAGACGCAACCACATCACTCCTTATCATCATAACTAACTCCCCAGACTAAAACCCCCTTTGATTATTATGTGCGGGGGCACCAACAAGTGAGAGACCAACAAAACTCTTTGTAACACGAAGGCAAGGATTATGGCAGCATTCACAAACTTAAACCAGGAGACCGTTCAGAAGAGTTGCGGGCGACTCCGAAGTCGTCTGTAGACCGTGGTTGAAGCCAATGGCAAATTTAAACAGTATTACCAATATTTACCGGTCTGAAGGTCCGAGAAATTGTCATAGAAGATATGCGTCCTCCGACTTCCTGTGGTCAGTGAAAGCCTTACAGAACAGCCTTATAAAATTTATAATTCATATATATACAGTTAGTTGGTTTGAAATTAAAAGGGATAATAAATTCCATAAGCAACAACTATGACTTCAACATGATCCAGAGAAGAAAACGATAGCCGAACGAAATATAGAAAGTTGCATTAAAAACTTTACAATTCTTTCACCTTACTTCCAGAAAATATTCTTTTCTCAATGTTGAAATCAGATGAATTGGAAGCGACTATAAAAAAAATCTGTCCATTAGATAAGTAAACATTTATTCATACTTAATTAGTTATGTCAATTTGCAAGACTAATTTTAAAATTTTCCAATCCAATTCCATCACAACAATGTAACCAAGTATGGACAAATTTTCCAATAATTTTATTTTTTTTGTTTGTTTGTTTCAGAAATAGTGAGTCACCAAAGAAGAGATTAAAAATAATTACATTCATCAATTCTGAATCAACACACTGGTCAAATTTGATTAACCTCTCGCAAAATTGAGTTTGTGAAGCTGCGTTTGCAGAAGAATTTTTTTTTTTCAAATAATGAAATGCGGTAGATTCTATTGAATGGAACTACGTTAGAGTAGCCGAATTTACCTGCTCTGTTTCGAAAATGTAATTAAAAGAAAAACTTGTAGTTCCAACGTAGGATTTATTTCATGGAAATATTTCGACTAGCTGTATTTTATTTCCATGAAATAAATCATTCGTTGGAACTACAAGTTTTTCTTTTAATTACAGAGAGGATAGCGGTACGTATATTAATAGAAGATAGACTAGAAACTGAGATCGTTTAGATGTCCCGCGACTTCCTACATATGCGTTTCCTCTGTGGTCACGTGGTCTACTTAATTCAATAATGGGATCGCCTTTGTTCGCTCACTGGCGATCTGTGTTCAAACTCTATTCAGATCACTATACGGATTACTATTCGAGTGAGTATTATCAAGCAAGTACTATTAGTGCGAGTGTTATTCAAAGGCGTCTGACACCAGTATTGTTCAACGGCGTACTATAGTTGGATTTGCGATTACAAAGTCTCTACTACAATGAGCATCATGAAAGTGACAACGAGTATTCGTTGACATCACAAAACACATCAGCTGCACCAGATTTGCCGATACCGAAGAACTTTGAACCCAAATTATTAGGCGAGGCACAATGTCACTATAGATATTGATGCGGGAAGGGTTAATATTTGCTGTGCCAAAGAACTATATAAACCAGTTGAAGATTAACTGAATTAATTTTTTCGTTTTAATTTTTTTTGTTATGAAGATATTTTTTCCTTAATGTAAGGACCGGACCACTAAACGTGGCTACTCCATTGGGTGTAGGCGGCGGTAAAAGGCGTTATGCAGAAAAGAAAAGAAAAGAAAAGAAAAAAAACTCCCATTTGTCTATTCTCATCGCATAATTAAAAGAAAAAACTTGTAGTTCCAACGAATGATTTATTTTTATGGAAATATTTCAGCTAGCAGTTGCCAGTCTTGGTCACTCCTTAATTTGAGTTAAAACAGTACAAAGAAGTTTGACACGCTTAAGAATTGAAATCAAGGAAAACAAACTAAGCTGATGACGTTTACACAGTAAGAGCATACGCTTTTTAGCGAGGTTCATGCCTTATTCGTATCAAATGCTTGTCTCCGTTGGTAGTTGCATACAGTGTAACCCGGATATAAGAGAGTTGTCGGGACCGGAGAAGAATTCTCTTATATCCCGGTTTGGTCTATTTTGTTTAGGTAAGTATGGCTCTAATTTGGGACCAGAGAAAATCTCTCTTATATCCGGGTTTTTCTTATATCCGGGTTTGGTCTATTATATATACATTAACACAGGCTCTAATTTGGGACCAGATAAAATCTCTCTTATATCCGGGTTTATCTTATATCCCGGTTTGGTCTATTATATATACATTAACACAGGCTCTAATTTGGGAGCAGAGAAAATCTCTCTTATATCCGGGTTTCTCTTATATCCCGGTTTGGTCTATTATATATACATTAACACAGGCTCTAATTTGGGACCAGAGAAAATCTCTCTTATATCCGGGTTTCTCTTATATCCCGGTTTGGTCTATTATATATACATTAACACAGGCTCTAATTTGGGACCAGAGAAAATCTCTCTTATATCCGGGTTTTTCTTATATCCGGGTTTGGTCTATTATATATACATTAACACAGGCTCTAATTTGGGACCAGATAAAATCTCTCTTATATCCGGGTTTATCTTATATCCCGGTTTGGTCTATTATATATACATTAACACAGGCTCTAATTTGGGAGCAGAGAAAATCTCTCTTATATCCGGGTTTCTCTTATATCCCGGTTTGGTCTATTATATATACATTAACACAGGCTCTAATTTGGGACCAGAGAAAATCTCTCTTATATCCGGGTTTCTCTTATATCCCGGTTTGGTCTATTATATATACATTAACACAGGCTCTAATTTGGGACCAGAGAAAATCTCTCTTATATCCGGGTTTCTCTTATATCCCGGTTTGGTCTATTATATATACATTAACACAGGCTCTAATTTGGGACCAGATACAATCTCTCTTATATCCGGGTTTTCCTTATATCCGGGTTTGGTCTATTATATATACATTAACACAGGCTCTAATTTGGGACCAGAGAAAATCTCTCTTATATCCGGGTTTCTCTTATATCCGGGTTTGGTCTATTATATATACATTAACACAGGCTCTAATTTGGGACCAGAGAAAATCTCTCTTATATCCGAGTTTCTCTTATATCCCGGTTTGGTCTATTATATATACATTAACACAGGCTCTAATTTGGGACCAGATAAAATCTCTCCTATATCCGGGTTTCTCTTATATCCGGGTTTGGTCTATTATATATACATTAACACAGGCTCTAATTTGGGACCAGAGAAAATCTCTCTTATATCCGAGTTTCTCTTATATCCCGGTTTGGTCTATTATATATACATTAACACAGGCTCTAATTTGGGACCAGATAAAATCTCTCTTATATCCGGGTTTCTCTTATATCCGGGTTTGGTCTATTATATATACATTAACACAGGCTCTAATTTGGGACCAGATAAAATCTCTCTTATATCCGAGTTTCTCTTATATCCCGGTTTGGTCTATTATATATACATTAACACAGGCTCTAATTTGGGACCAGATAAAATCTCTCTTATATCCGGGTTTCTCTTATATCCGGGTTTGGTCTATTATATATACATTAACACAGGCTCTAATTTGGGACCAGAGAAAATCTCTCTTATATCCGGGTTTTTCTTATATCCGGGTTTGGTCTATTATATATACATTAACACAGGCTCTAATTTGGGACCAGAGAAAATCTCTCTTATATCCGAGTTTCTCTTATATCCCGGTTTGGTCTATTATATATACATTAACACAGGCTCTAATTTGGGACCAGATAAAATCTCTCTTATATCCGGGTTTCTCTTATATCCGGGTTTGGTCTATTATATATACATTAACACAGGCTCTAATTTGGGACCAGATAAAATCTCTCTTATATCCGAGTTTCTCTTATATCCGGGTTTGGTCTATTATATATACATTAACACAGGCTCTAATTTGGGACCAGATAAAATCTCTCTTATATCCGGGTTTCTCTTATATCCGGGTTTGGTCTATTATATATACATTAACACAGGCTCTAATTTGGGACCAGAGAAAATCTCTCTTATATCCGAGTTTCTCTTATATCCGGGTTTGGTCTATTATATATACATTAACACAGGCTCTAATTTGGGACCAGATAAAATCTCTCTTATATCCGGGTTTTTCTTATATCCGGGTTTGGTCTATTATATATACATTAACACAGGCTCTAATTTGGGACCAGAGAAAATCTCTCTTATATCCGAGTTTCTCTTATATCCCGGTTTGGTCTATTATATATACATTAACACAGGCTCTAATTTGGGACCAGAGAAAATCTCTCTTATATCCGAGTTTCTCTTATATCCCGGTTTGGTCTATTATATATACATTAACACAGGCTCTAATTTGGGACCAGATAAAATCTCTCTTATATCCGGGTTTGGTCTATTATATATACATTAACACAGGCTCTAATTTGGGACCAGAGAAAATATCTCTTATATCCGGGTTTCTCTTATATCCGGTTTTGGTCTATTATATATACATTAACACAGGCTCTAATTTGGGACCAGAGAAAATCTCTCTTATATCCGAGTTTCTCTTATATCCCGGTTTGGTCTATTATATATACATTAACACAGGCTCTAATTTGGGACCAGAGAAAATCTCTCTTATATCCGGGTTTCTCTTATATCCGGGTTTGGTCTATTATATATACATTAACACAGGCTCTAATTTGGGACCAGAGAAAATCTCTCTTATATCCGGGTTTCTCTTATACCCGGGTTTGGTCTATTATATATACATTAACACAGGCTCTAATTTGGGACCATATAAAATCTCTCTTATATCCGAGTTTCTCTTATATCCGGGTTTGGTCTATTATATATACATTAACACAGGCTCTAATTTGGGACCAGATAAAATCTCTCTTATATCCGAGTTTCTCTTATATCCCGGTTTGGTCTATTATATATACATTAACACAGGCTCTAATTTGGGACCAGATAAAATCTCTCTTATATCCGGGTTTTTCTTATATCCGGGTTTGGTCTATTATATATACATTAACACAGGCTCTGATTTGGGACCAGAGAAAATCTCTCTTATATCCGAGTTTCTCTTATATCCCGGTTTGGTCTATTATATATACATTAACACAGGCTCTAATTTGGGACCAGATAAAATCTCTCTTATATCCGGGTTTGGTCTATTATATATACATTAACACAGGCTCTAATTTGGGACCAGAGAAAATATCTCTTATATCCGGGTTTCTCTTATATCCGGGTTTGGTCTATTATATATACATTAACACAGGCTCTAATTTGGGACCAGAGAAAATCTCTCTTATATCCGGGTTTCTCTTATACCCGGGTTTGGTCTATTATATATACATTAACACAGGCTCTAATTTGGGACCAGAGAAAATATCTCTTATATCCGGGTTTTTCTTATATCCGGGTTTGGTCTATTATATATAAATTAACACAGGCTCTAATTTGGGACCAGTGAAAATCTCTCTTATATCCGGGTTTCTCTTATATCCGGGTTTGGTCTATTATATATACATTAACACAGGCTCTAATTTGGGACCAGAGAAAATATCTCTTATATCGGGGTTTTCTTATATCCGGGTTTGGTCTATTATATAAACATTAACACAGGCTCTAATTTGGGACCAGAGAAAATATCTCTTATATCCGGGTTTCTCTTATATCCCGGTTTGGTCTATTATATATACATTAACACAGGCTCTAATATGGGACCAGAGAAAATCTCTCTTATATCCGGGTTTCTCTTATATTCGGGTTTGGTCTATTATATATACATTAACACAGGCTCTAATTTCGGACCAGATAAAATGTATCTTATATCCGGGTTTCTCTTATATCCCGGTTTGGTCTATTATATATACATTAACACAGGCTCTAATTTGGGACCAGAGAAAATCTCTCTTATATACGGGTTTCTCTTATATCCAGGTTTGGTCTATTATATATACATTAACACAGGCTCTAATTTCGGACCAGAGAAAATCTCTCTTATATTCTTACACAGTGTAACCCGGATATAAGAGACACCCGGATATAAGAGAAACCCGGATATAACAGAGATTTTAACTGGTCCCAAATTAGAGCCTGTGTTAATAAAACAAAATTGACCAAACCCGGATATAAGAGACTTCTTCTCCGGTCCATACAACTCTCTTATATCCGGGTTACACTATATATATATATATATATATTATTTATATGAATAAATGTGAAATTGGAGCTCAATTCACTAATTCTGGGGTTAAAAGGCCCCAACTCAACTTTATAGTAGGTTGCGAAGGCCTCGGTGCGAGCTCCGATCCCTCTCTCTGGCGTAATGAGATATCTGCTCCCCAGGGCTGGGCACCTCAGAGTGCGATTTTCCTGTTGCGCCTCTGTCTTCTGACGGAGCCGCAACTGAGTCGAACTTTGCCTGAAGACAGTCGCAACTGAGGAAAATTATACTGAGAGGTGCCCAGCCCTGGGGAACAGCTGTCCGAGGCCGCGCCTACTCGTTGCACCAGTGAAAAGGATCAGTGCTCGCACCGAATTCAGCGCGACCGACGGTTGCCGGGGCTGCGGGAAACTTCTGTTGCTAGCCCAGGTGTACGTGCTCAGGCTCCTCACATTAAACTGACCTTGTGTCACAACCTGACCTCGTGGGGGCATTGATTAAATACAAACTGAGAGATGATAAATAAACGCGTGAACTCTACTTTGTAGTAATTTCTACACTAAAAGCTGAATATTATATACTTCTAGGCGATATCACTTTAGGTTTCTGGTTTAACTAATTTGCATATTTATTTTTTTTTAAATATATTTCATTAATTAACTGTCTTTCATTACTGTTCTTTTATTCAAGGGTTGTTTTGATTTTCATATCAAAAATAGTTACGTTTTGGAATATAGTGCTGAAAAGTGTTTGAAATTTGCATTTTACTTAGCCTTCTACAAGTTGGCATCTATTTGTAAAACTTTCCTTAAATATAACAAGCCTTCCCCAACATTTGACTAATCAATTTCTTCTGTCTTTACAGTCATATACTTTGGACAAATATATTGAACGTCCACACCCCTTTCAATACTTCATAAACAGTGAATATTAATACTATGGAGAAACAACTAATTTTTCATAGAAAAATTACCAGATAGCGGGCGGGCGAAGCCTGCTAATATGTGATAAAAATATAGTTTTAAGGTATGCTATATTTACGAGTTAAAGTGTAACTGTCAATAATAGAGCGTACACATATACATATAAAAGTGGACATTGAGGTCCACACCCGGCGGCGACATTCTGTTTCATGCTTTGAAAGCCTGACGATGGCATTTAAGCATGAAACACTAATGTGCAATGGTACGGCAATTGAGAATCTCCAAACTAGACAATGTACCCAAACATATATCAAAAAAAAAATTTTTAAGTTTAAAATTTCAACGCCCCTCGCCTTCGTACGCATGCGTAGTTAATTCAACGTAAACATCACTTTTTAGTCTGATGAAGTCCTAAACGATGAAACGCGAGGCGCTAATTTTTTTTTTTTTTTTTTTTTTTACACTTTGACAGTAATTTTCCTACATTTCTTACTTTTTGTAATTAAAAAACCACATTTGACTTATATGTATCTCATAAAACTTATATTAGTGAAAATACAAAGACGGAAGTACTTAATATATAAGAATACACATTTAGTGTTTGGATGTGTGTGAGAGAGAGAGAGTGGGAGAAGAGGGGATAGGAAGAGTGAAAGGATAAGAACGCAAACAGATATTTTTTTTATGGTAAGGTTCCACCGTTGCTTCAGCTTCCTATGATTTACCGACTCCATTTTTTTCTTTCTCGTTTTTTTTTCCTTGTATTTTTATTTATTTTGCTTTTTGTCTCCATTCGTATCTACATAAAGTTGTCTTTGAATTTTGCTTGCTTTTTTGTTTTATGTTTTAGATTATATTTTTTTTACGTCGGGAGATAACCCAAAACGAACAGAAAACAATTGCTTTTCCTCCTCCCCCTCTTGGCCTCCCCCCTCTCTCTCTCTCTCTCTCTCTCTCTCTCTCTCTCTCTCTCTTACTCTCTAATTCACTCTCGATCTATATCTCTACTTCGCCCTTTTTCCCCTCATTCGTTCTCTTTCTCTTTCTATCTTCTCTTTTATTCTGTCAACTTTACTTTTATTTTTTATTTTTTTTTACGTCGGGAGATAACCCAAAAGGAACAGAACACAATTGCTTTTCCTCCTCATCCTCTCTCTCTCGCTTTCTTTCTTTCTCTCTCTATCTTTCCATCTACTTTTACTTTTTACGCCGGGAGATAACCGAAAACGAAGAAAAAAACAATTCCATTTTCCTCCTCCTCCTCCTCCTCCTCCTCCTCCCACTCCTCCTACTCCTCTCTTTCGCTCTCCCTCACACACACGCACAAACACACCCGCAAACACTCTCTCTTTCTTTCTCTCTCTAATTCACTCTCTATATCTATATCTCGCCCTTTTTCCCTCATTCGTTCTTTTTCATTTTCTTTTTCTTTCTCTTTCTCTTCTCTTTTATACTTTCAACTTATATTTTTTTACGTCGGAAAATAACCGAAAACAAACAGAAAACAATTGCTTTTCCTCCTCTCTCCCTTTCCATTCTCTCTCTCTCTCTCTCTCTCTCTCTCTCTCTCTCTCTCTCTCTCTCTCTCTCTCTACCTTTTTTCTTACTCTCTCTAATTCACTCTCTTTCTATCTACCTATATATCTATATCTCTACATCGCCCTCTTTCCCTCATCCGTTTTCTTTCTCTTTCTATCCCTTGTTTTTTTTACTCTCAACCTCTCTCCATTTCTACTCTTATCGTTTCTTCTTGCTTCTTCTTGTTTCTTCTTCTTCTTCTTCTTCTTCTTCTTCTTCTTCTTCTTCTTCTTCTTCTTCTTCTTCTTCTTCTTCCGCTGCTGCTGTTGTTACCGTTGTTAGACGCGCCATTGTCTGATTTGCGTCAGTTTAATAATAATCGAGGAGAAAGCAGAATAGACTCTAGCGCCACCTAGGCTCGACTCGAGGCAACAACATGGCGGCACAGAACGTGGCGCTGCTGTCAAAGTTGCAGTATCGGCATCGTCTGCGCGGAACATAATAGAATTCTTCTTGCCGAAATGTGAAACTTTGGCTATATGGAATGGCAACCAGTTCAGGTTCGGGTCTGGGTTAGGGTGGGTCGTCGTGGACGGTGGTTGGGTAGAGAAAACCAAATAGAAAGTGGTCGGGCAAAAACGGCGCACGAGGGTCGGGATGAAAGTCTGCGGACGACTTAGTGGTTCCATAAAAGAATAGCAAACCATTGTGTCTCGTCTTTTCTTCTTTCTTTTTTCTCTTTTCGCTCTCTCTCTCTCTCTCTCTCTCTCTCTCTCTCTCTCTTACGATTGCTGGGTATGGTGGACGGCAAAAAGTGATTTTTTTCTTGTTCTTTTTTCTCGTTCGTTCATCATTGTTTATATACACTGTTTCAGTACTCTTTTTTTACTGTTAGACAGCTACAAGAAACTTCGACAAATTATCTTTGCAACAATAAACAACACACACACCTACATACATATTCATATATACATACATATATATATATATATATATATATATATATATATATATATATATGCATACAGAGATACACAGAGATAGTTACATGTTAGCTCAAATATCTATCTATCGTGTGCTTTGATATATTTAAAGTATCTATAAAATGTTCATATGTAATTCATATAAACATTCAACAATATATAACTAATATATATATATGTGTGTGTGTGTATCTTTTGTGTGCTTTCGTGTGTGCATGTGAATGTGAGTGTGTATACGTCTGTGTATATGCGCCTATGTGTGTGTGTATGTATGCACTTACACACAATTGCGTACGCATCCATAAATATATAAACATTCACATTTATGTGACACATATATATATATATATATATATATATATATATACGCAAACAAGTTTCATTAAGCTTTTAATATACACACAAGTTTCATTAAGCATTTTATTTAATTTTCCTTGTGTTTGTGTAAGTGCTTTACTTTCTGGGCTTAAAGTATGTAAAAACTGTTTGAATAATCTATATATCCGAGCACATTCGGTTAAATCTATTAGTCCTTGTCAAGTGTGTGTGTGTTTTCTTTTGTTTTTTTTTCACTGAATATGTAGATTTAAATACATACACACACACACACATATATATATGGTGATGGTAATTTATTTATTCAGACTCAGCAAATTCTGGTCGTGGATGACGGTTGATATTATGGTCAGCACATTGTAGGCAAGTTTATAATTGATATCATATATATATATATATATATATATATATATATATATATATATATATAGTGTAACCCTGATATAAGAGAGTTGCCTTGACCGGAGAATGAGTATCTTATATCCGGGTTTCTCTTATATCCGAGTTTGGTCTATTTTGTTTTATTAACACAGGCTCTAATTTGGGACCAGAGAAGATCTCTCTTATATCTGGGTTTCTCTTATATCCGGGTCCCTTATATCCGGGTTACACTGTATATATATTATGAAATGGACAAAGTCCGACAATTATTTTAAGACATTTCTATGTTTATACATTCTTTTTATAGATACAAATATTTAAGTAAATGCTCTGTTTTATAGTAAACAGTATTAAACAACATTTACCGGCCTGAATGTCCGAGATATTTTCATACAAAATATTCGTCCTCCGACAGATATCGAACCTGTATCCTATACGGAACCGTCATATAGCCTGACGTGCCTTAACCGTTTCGGCCACAGAGGAGCGTTCGGTTAGTAAAGTTTAAAGACAGTAAAATCGACCGAAATCGACCGTTATGATTACGATTCCAATGTAATAAATTATAACCATGGAATATTAGTGTTTAAGCCTTTTTATTATATTCTTACTCTGTCCTGGACATTGAGTTCTACCTGGATTCTATCCTCTTTGAAATTTTATATATATATATATATATATATATATATATATATATATATATATATATATATATATGTGTGTGTGTGTGTGTGTGTGTGTATATTCACACACACACACACATATATATATATATATATTGACCACTAATATTATATATATATATATATATATATATATATACATACATATATATATATATATATATATATATATATATATATATATATATATATATATATATATATATATATATATAACATCATCGCGTCTTTTGAATTTAAAAGGATTTAACGTTTTTAGTTTGTAAAAAAAGTAGCAACATGATTACGCTACAAGATAATTGGCAAATGTTTGTTTCAAAAAAAAATTTGACTAAAAATATTGACCCTGAAGATGAACAATGATGTTCGAAAGCGCTAGGTCATCGTATGGACAATACATATTTCGAAACTATTTTCAAATAAAAAGTCTCATTAGAGAATATGAGAAAATTCAAAAGAAAATATGTAAGACTATGTTGTCTTTAACATTCAATACTACATGTTTAAAAGAAAAGCTGCTGCCAAATTACACACACATATATATATGTGTGTGTGTGTGTGTGTGTGTGTGTGTGTGTGTGTATACACACACACACACATATATATATACATATATATATATTGACCACTAATATTATATATATATATATATATATATATATATATATATATATATATATATATATATATATATATATATATATATATATATATATTGTGTATTTAGGCAAATATATATATATATATATATTAGTGTATTTTATGCATATTTCATTAAAGACGACTGACTAGGTACTACATTTAAGCTATTTATTCAATTTATCTTGTGATTGTATAAGTGTTTTCATTTCTGGACATAAAGTGTGTAAAAACTGTCCAAATGTTCCATACATCCGATCGTTTTCGGCTATTCTATTAGCCATATTTAATGATTTTTTTTAACAGAATATATATATATATATATATATATAATGATGACATTTTTTCTAGCACATACTGGTCTTGTTCACGGTTAATATTATTAACTGCTGACTTGTTCTTTTTTACTTTTAATGCTTCCATTATGTTAGACTTTTTTACATATGGATGAGTCTTCATATATATATATATATATATATATATATATATGTGTGTGTGTGTGTGTGTGTGTGTGTGTGTGTGTGTGTGTGTGTGTGTGTGTAGTGATGTTAATGTTATTTGTTTTCATAGTCAGCACATTCTGGTGGTGTTCACAGTTGATATTATTGACTGTTGGCTTTTCTTTTCTTTTTATTCTCAATGCTTCCATTATTTTAACCTTTTTTTTTTTTACATGTGGATGAGGCTATTATAGTCGGGTTTTGCTTTACGAATATGTTGCAGACGGAGTTTGGTAGGTTTAAATGGCTCCTAAATGAGCTAAAGTCGCAGAGATGTAACGTGTGTCATCCTGATAAGCATGTAGTGGTATGTCCAATGTTCAATCGTTCATGATTCTGTTTTGATCAGGAGCGCAGGGACATGCCAATTCGTAAATAATATTGGTATTCTGTTATTATTTATAATTTTAATCATTTGCAGTTCCTTGTCTGTAGTCTTGAATTAAACTTGTATAAAAGAGGGATTGCTGCAGGAATACACTATCATATATATATATATATATATATATATATATATATATATATATATATATATATATACTAATTGTAATACTCGTTTGGAAAAAACCTCGGATAGCACAACTTGTAGATATGTCAAAATAAATCTGGGATCTAAAAAATATGATATGTTATTCTGTTTTCACAATTGAATACATGGTAAATGATACTCAGCTTTTGTGCATATACAGTGTAACCCGGATATAAGAGACCCGGATATAAGAGAAACTCGGATATAAGAGAGATTTTTCCCTGGTCCCAAATTAGAGCCTGTGTTAATGTACAGTTAACCCGGATATAAGAGACCCGGATATAAGATAAACCCGGATATAAGAGAGATTTTCTCTGGTCCCAAATTAGAGCCTGTGTTAATGTATATATAATAGACCAAACCCGGATATAAGAGAAACCCTGGATATAAGAGAAACCCCGGATATAAGAGACCTCTTCTCCGGGTCCCGACAACTCTCTTATATCCGGGTTACACTGTACATGCTTGTGGGGGCATAATTGGTAGAGCCGGCGATATGTATGATTTGTGTTTTGTTGAAGCTGTATTCTAGAATACACTTTGATTTAAGAAATTGTAAGGTTTTATATGAATTAATGTCATGAAAGGGTTCTATGATGTTGATTTATGTATTGGTGGTAATTTTACTATAAATAGTAAAAATGTATTGCTGGTATTTTTATTATAGAAAAGGATTTTTATTATAGAAAAGTATTTTTATTATAGAAAAGTATTTTTATATTTTTATAGAGTTTTGTTTTAGATGGGGGTTCACTAGTTCCCCCGTTGATGTGACCCTAAAAGGTACTACCACCTTGTGAACCCTTTTTGGCAGAAAAAAACAAAGAAAATTCTCGTAAATTTTTACGACTACAGTGTAACCCGGATATAAGAGAGTTGTCGGGACCGGAGAAGAAGTCTCTTATATCCGGGTTTATCTTATATCCGGGTTTGGTCTATTATATATACATTAACACAGGCTCTAATTTGGGGCCAGAGAAAACCACTCTTATATCCGGGTTTCTCTTATATCCGGGTCTCTTATATCCGGGTTACACTGTATATATTAAGTTGTAATTCCATTATTGTTATGAATTATTTGTACTAGACTGGCGTCGAGATCTCATCAATTTACAGTTGAACTGGGTAGATGGCACCATAAATTCTATGCTAACAGTTTCTTTTCTCAGACTTCTCGCTTGTGGAACTCCCTTCCGGCTCCATACTTTCCAGCCAACTTAAATCTTAAAAAATTTAAATGCAATATCAATCATTATCTGATGTCTTCCTGATTATTGTTCTTCTATTGTTCTGGCTCCTTAGTAATGTTTCTAATTCTTTCACACTCAGTAACCTCTTGTGTCTTAGTGGCTTTACTGCCTTTATTAGGGATGAACTTGATTATGTATGCTATTTGCGGCTCAGCTCCAGTCACTTTCCCACTCTCCCAACTTGAGTACTAATCACTGAACAAAAACTAAGCAACTGGAGTCGTCACCACCACTAGCATCATCATCATCATCATCATCATCATCATCATCAGAGATTGTGTCGCACACTGATGTAGTCAATGAAAATTCTGTTCTTGAGGCACAGTGTCATCGAAACTCATCACAAGAAGAACTTTTTCTAGTCTCCCAGTTAATCATCTCACCTTTAACCTCGCCCAGGTAGGTAAGAAACTGAACAAGTCAGAATTGGGGTTCGTAAATGACCCCTGTTTTCTTTCCGTCTAGTAAAAGAGCATAAAACCTGCCGTTTGGCGGGTATTTTGTTTTTATTTCAGTGGAAGCAGTGTCACTTAAGAAAGTTGCGCATCCGGAATGATCAGGCCGAATTGCACATCTGCGCATGCTCCAACGATTTTCATTTTAAGTTTTTTTTTTTGTTTTTTTTTTTATATCTTTGTAAACATATCGTGACCAGCCGTTCCAGACCACAACCCACCAGCGGGCGATTTACAAATTAGAAAAGTGATCTCTTCAAAAATCAGTTATTACAAGCCGGAAATACCAGACAGAAACATGATAACTCTGTAGACCGGAAGTTGTTTAGAAACGGAAGGAGTTAAGAGGACAGTGTATGCTTGGTTTCTATATCACGAAGAGTTGTCTTTGTGTTAATTAGTGTCACTGATTCGACCATTCATTCACATTAGACTTTTTCTGTATTTTACACGCTTATATGTCAACAGAGAAAAAATCGTCTCCTTTCCCGGCCTTCGGACTTGATCGAGGTGAGGTATCTGTTCTTCGCCTCTCTGCAGTTCAGCAGGGGATTGGTTTGGTTTGTTTTGTTTTACGGCATATCAACCTCAATGTGTCATTTAATGCCAACAACTTTTTTTCCTGGTAATATTTTTGTTTTGTCAAAAATCCATTTCTGTTAATATTTTTTTCTCAAAAACGTATAGCTGGTAATATTTTCTTTTTCAAAAAGGTATAGCTGGTAATATTTTTTTTTCAAAAACGTACAGCTGGCAACATTATTTTTTCAAAAATGTATTATCAGAGGCTTTGCTGTTGGACGTAGTTTATCGTCTTACCCAGGACGCGGGTGTAGTTTATCGTCGTACCCAGGACGCCAGTTCAAAGAGGAAAAAACGCTTTAAGAGATGCCTGGTACCGAGGATCCCAACCCTGATGCAGCACCTCCTTAATTGTACTAAAAGCGGCGGGTGGTGGAATATTGATGCCCGGGGACCGAGCAATTTTGGATTGGCCGATGGCAACCCCATGTTAGAAAAAAAGACATTTTGTCACGTCTTTCAATCGTGAGGAGGTGAGTAAATAAATGCCGCCTTCGGGTTGAGAAGTCGGTGTAATCTCTGTTGTGGTTTCTCTTAATGCTATTAGGAGGCGTGGTCCCGGATATTACAACCCTGCTACAGAACTGCACTAAAAGAGGGTCGAGTCGGTGGAATACCGACGCCAGCGTGACAGCGGTCGCGGTGAGTCGGCTTTTTTTTTAAGCACCTTGGCCCATATATATGCGTATAGGCACTCAAACGTACATCGACCTTGGTCCAGTGCTCACTGGCAAAGAGAGCCGGTCCTCAGAGGGCTGATATTCGTCTACATGCCCACAAAGGTCGGATGTGACAGACGTTTTTTTGTTTTGTTTTTTAAATGCGGACAAAGACTGCCCGGTCCACCGCGACCGCTATTTATCAGTCCTCGTTCTTTAATGCCATGAGGATCGGAATTCCCAAAAAATTCCTCATAGTTTAGAGAGGGGAAAAACATATATCACACTTTGATCTCAATCAGAAAGCAAAGGATTACTTGCCTAACTACTCACAGTATTAGGATCTGACACAAGGCGGGTCTAAGACGGACTGCTGCTCATACAGGCTAAGGTAAAAAGTTGCTGGCGTCGGTGTCTACCAACACCCTTTTCTTAAGTGCAATGAGGAACGTGATGTCCCAGGGTTGGGACACCGGGAACAGGTTTCCTTATAGTTTAGAGAGGAGAACAGATACTACACTTTGATCAGCTATTTATCCACCTCACCGACTCTCTTTACAGAGATTCCCGCCGAAGACCGACTCTGTTTCTAGAGGTTCCCGACGAGGATCGACATTCTTTCAATAGATCCCCACCAAGGATTCTGGTAATCATTGATCGAGCAGCTAATGCTACTAGTCGGTTGAAATTTATAAAATCTTTCGCTTAAAATAATTTTTCAGGAAAACAGGTCTCTCAGCTCAAGTAGCTGCTATTGCCCTTTCTAGTATTGATGGGGGTTTACTTCATAAACTTTTATTTGAAGTGGTGTGGAATTTCAGGAAAACAGCTCTCTCAAGTCCAGTAGCTGTTATTGCTCTTTCCAGCATTGATAGGGGTTTCCTTACTAACCTTTTATTTGAAGTGGTGTGGAATTTCAGGAAAACAGGTTTCTCAAGTCCAGTAGCTGTTATCGCTCTTTCCATTATTGATGCGGGTTTCCTTACTAACCTTTTTTGGGGGATTGGGGTGGAATCTCAGCCTCTTCATTCGGCCATTATTCCCACGTTGAGTTATAGTTGCTATCCGTTTTAGATGGTGATGCCGTTGAAAGTCCTCAAGTGATGTGGGTTCTCTTATCTGGTACAGTCCTTTGTGATTTTGTAGCGCCAGTCCACGAAGTCCGAGGAATTATGGTCAGCGCTGAGACCTACACGCTTCACTCGCTCGAAGCCATTTGTAGCCTTTGATCCGTGAAAGCGGTTGTATACAGCCGACAGTTTACATATTTCGGAAGGAGTTTTGACGTCATGCAAGGCATCCATATGAAAGTCTTGATCTGACGGGACTATTTAAGAACATGACTAGTTTTTAGGTTAATGTTTTGGTTTAGTGGCAACTTGCAGTGTTGGGCGAAACTACCTCTAATATGTTTGTAAGTTCTGAAATAATACAGTGTGCAGTAGAAATGCCTCCCATATTTTAAACTGTCACATTTATGATGCTAAGGAACTTGGTCAAGTGGCAATGGTGTCTTTATCTAATTAACTATCAGCCATACCCATCTGGTCGATCAGGAAAAAAAAGCCTTCAATTGGAATGGAGCAAAAACAGCATCATGTTTAGATGTAACATATTCTATCTTCAATTACTTTCAAATTCTTTCAAGTACTTTCATTAAAAAAACATTTTGAATTAATGCGGTTACTGATATAACAGTAGTAGTTTGTGTTTATTCAATCAAAATTAGCCGAGGACATGAAGGGGTAAAACAGGCAACATGAAGACCCACTTCAGACCACAATTATTTTTGGAGTTTTTGAAATTCCATTTGTCAGAGATGTAAAGTTTGATGAAAACTGGTTGAAAGATAAACGAAAAATAAGAAAGAAACCAGTAAAAAGTGCCATTTTTCGCTATTTAGGCGGGTTTTCACTAAATCGACCATTCGCCCTTGCATGGAGTATTGCTGCCATATATGGTCTGGAGCCCCTGCTGTTTGCCTCAAGATTCTTGATAAGATCCAGAGACGGATATGCAATGTAATTGGCCCTGATCTGTCATCTCATCTGCAGTCGCTCTCTCACAGACGCGACGTTGCCTCGCTCTGTCATTTTTACAAATACTTTCACGGTAATTGCTCCGAGGAGCTGCTTTCGCTGGTTCCTAGGCCTCATGAATTTAAACGTCCCACGAGGCTAGCATCCCGTTCCCACCCCTTTACCGTTGAAACTGTTAGATGTAGACGTCTCTTTTACTCCAATAGCTTCATGTCTCGCACATCTCGCCTGTGGAACTCCCTTCCTTATTCCTGTTTCCCTGACAAATACAAGCTCCAACTATTTAAGTGTAATGTCAATCGACATCTCCAGCTGTTTTGATCTATCCACTTCCCTTCTCCACATCCTTTCCCCTTTCATTCCTATCTGCTCTCGCTCCAAATATTCTGTAACCCCCTTGCCTTGATCGATCCACTATCTTTCTCCACATCCTCTCCTTTACCACTCCTATCTGCTCTTCCTCCAAACCTTCTGTAACCCCTTACGTGCTAGTGGCTTCCAGCCTTGCTTGGGGTGATAAGCTTAAAAAAAAAAAAAAAAAAAAACTCAATTATCAATGGCTGTTAAAATCAAATGATTGTTGGCTACAATTGAATGAAGTTTGTATTAGATTGCTTGAAAATTGAGGGAGTTTTTATTTTTTAAAAATTTGTGTTGAAATCAATTTTTGGTTTTTCACGGTTTTTCGCTAAACGCAGTTGCGGAGAAATAAAACTAAGGTATCGTTGAGAACGTCAAGATGTAAGTAACCAACATACCGAATTTGAACGAAATCGGAGGAAAAAAGTTGAATTTATCGATTTTTGTCGGCTTTATCGATTATTGATTTTTTTTAAATTATCGATTTTTTTACGCTAAGAATCTATTTCTTACATTGCACAATGTATGTGCAAAATTTAGTCCAAATCGGTTGGATGAACCGCGAATGAAAAGGTATCACACAGACTTTTGTGTTGTCACTTTCGTAATGCTCGTTGTAGTAAAGACTTTGTAATCGCAGATACAACTATAGTAACATCGTTGAACAATACTGGTGTCAGACGCCTTCGAATATCACTCGCACTATTCATACTTGCTCGATAATACTCACTAGGCAAGTAACCCGTGAATCCGAATAGAAAAAACTGTATAGTGAATAGAACGGTCTGTAAAGAGGATAGAATAGAAATGCCGATCCGTAGAGTAATAGAGGATAGACTAGAAATGAATATATTCATTTATTCCTATTTATGCGTTTCCTCTATGATAAATGGTCTACTTAATTCAATAATGGGATTGCCTGTGTTTGCACGCTGGCGATCTATGTTCAAATTCAAGTGTCGGCAGTGACACTCTATTCCTATATAACAGTACCCTAGTATTGGAAAGAAATTTCTAAGAAACAAAGAATTCATTTTCATACAGCAACACATTCACCATGCGTCCCTCACATACTGGTGCCACGTATTGTTTACATTAACCATCGTCCAATTTTGTTTGTATGACGCCGCGGCTTGGAAGACGTACCTTTGGTGATGTCAATGAACACTCGTTGCCACTTTTGTGATGTCAACGAATACTCGTTGTCACTTTCGTAATGCTCGTTGTAGTAGAGACTTTGTAATCGCAGATACAACTATAGTAACGCCGTTGAACAATACTGGTGTCAGGCGCCTTCGAATATCACTCGCACTAATTGTACTTGCTCGATAATACTCGCTCGAATAGTAACCACCGAATAGTAATCCGTATAGTGATCAGTAAAGAGAAATAGTGTAGAAATAGTGAATAGTATAGAGAATAGTATACGAATAATAATAAAGAATAGAGAAGAAAGTGTGATTCGTATAGTAATAGAGGATAGAATAGAAATGGTGATCAATTAGACGCCTCGCTAATTCCCATATATATATTTCCTTTTAAATCAGGTGATCTACTTATTCAAAATGGAATCACCTGTGTTTGCTCACTGGTGATCGGTGTTCAAACTCCAGTGTCGGTAGCGACACTTTATTCCTTTATAACACAGACAGACAGGACACCTCGAGGCGGTGTAATGGTTAGCAAGCTTGTCTCGCTAAAACGATTACGACTGAGTAGTGAGTTCGATCCTCACTGGGTTACCCCTACTTTCGTCCTTGTGCCACATCTAAGCTACGCTTGGAAAATCAATATAACACAGACAGACATCCTCTGTTTTATATATATAGATGTCATAACATCTTTTTCGTAGCATCAGTTAGAGAGATCTTTTCGTGTTCATTTCATATTACGTCGAAATGAGGCTGTTCCGGATAGAAATACGGCAGTGCATGGCGGACAGAGGCCACCATTTGAAGGATGTCACCTTTTAAAACCAAAATGGGTAGAAACTATAGCTCTTTGTTTAACTAATAGCGAAATTATTTTTTTAATAGCAGTTACTTTGGTCTTTCTGACAATCTTTAAAATGTGTAATGTATTTCTGTCACACACTGTATATGTGTATAATTATGTATGCTTGTGTATATCAATGTAGTAGTAGTGGTAGCAGTATTAGTAGTAGATTGGTAGTAGTAGCAGTATTATTAGTAGTATTATTATTAGTAGCAGTATTAGTAGTAATAGTAGTATTAGTAGCAATAGTAGCAGTATTAGTAGTAGTAGCAGTAGTATTAGTAGTAGTAGCAGTATTATTATTAATAGTAGCAGTATTAGTAATACTAGTAGTAGCAGTATTAGCATTAGTAGTAGTAGCAGTAGTAGTAGTAGTATTAGTAGCATCAGTATTAGTAGTAGTAGTAGCAGTGTTAGTAGTAGTAGTAGCAGCAGTAGTAGCATTATTAGTAGTAGTAGTAGTATTAGTATTATTATTAATAGTAGTTGTTGACACCCGCTCGCAAACGAACATCAGATTCGTCAAACCCTCTCCTTATTTCCTCCCCCTCCCCCCCGGTGTCGATGGCGGAGATGACAGTGAAAACTCGGCCTGCTCCTGAAGAGTCGTGCACAGGAGTCGCAGTGGAGTGTGGGTGGTGGACGCGTCTGAGCGAGTCGGGTCCACCTGACAGCACGTCTCAGATCTTCTTCATGTTGACGGTTGGACTCGAAAGTCTCCCAATGTGATGGTCCCACGCCAGTAAGGCCGATTTATGTATCTATGTACGTATGTATGGAAAATATCCGAAGGGGTCTTCATGCTAATTTCCCTGAAAATCTCGCTACAAAATTTGACCTAACGTGTAATGATTGTGGGGTCGCGTCTGTTTAAGTAGGACAGGCTTAAAATTTTAAAAAAACATATCAAAGACGCTATACACAGAGAGAAGTCATTCGTTACACGACAAGCGGGATTAGAATTCAAACGTTGCTACATCTGAGCAAGAGGACGTAAGGCCCTAGCAGGACAAAAAGAGACATCCACATTCCAGCTGACCATATTTGAGGATGGATCAAACAATGGTATTGCTCAAAATCGAGTCGCAGCCATCATCTATGTATTTACGATATGGTATCAAAAGGTTTCCAGACTAGTTCTGTAGCGCGCCAACAGATGGCAACACACGGTTGCGTGAGCAGTGAGGGCTAGCAGTGACCTTCATACGTCACCGTGTTCACTTCGCAAGTTGTGTCATTTATGTTTTTCTGATCATGTGTATGCTATAGTTTGCGATTTTGTTATGTAAGAGCATGCTCATGGTTTTTTTCTTTCTTTCTTTTTTTTTTGTTATCCGCGGTATTGTATATCGAGAATTCGTCCCCCAGGGCCAGACCGTTAATCAAGAGTTTTACTGCAACGTTTTGAGGCCTTTGAGGGAGGACGCTTGGCGAAAGCGACCGGATCTGTGGAGTGCGAAGAACTGGACTTTTTACGACGGCAATGCACCCTATCACCTGAGCTCTCCTCACTCGTGAGTTTCTACCCTAAAATAATATTGTATCAATTCTGCATCGACCTATATATATATATATATATATATGAAGAAATATAGTCTTAAAGTGAGCTATATTTATGGGATAAAGTGCTCAATATCAGAGATAAAGCGTGTGTAAATATAAGTGTTGACTTCAATGTTCACTTTTATATATATATATATATATATATATATATATATATATATATATATATATATATATATAAATTGTGTATTTAGGTAGCAATATATATATATATATATATATATATATATTTAAAATTTGTGTATTTAGGCAGCAATCCTGCTTTCATGCACATTTCATTGAAAACGACAGACAAGGTGCTTTTATTTAGTTTTTTATACAATTTCTTATGCGATCTAATAAAGAAAAAATTATTAGATCGCATAAGAAATTGCATAAAAAAACTAAATAAAAGCACCTTGTCTGTCGTTTTCAATTAAATGTGCATATATATATATATATATATATATATATATATATATATATAAAAACATAACTAATCCGGGAACTTTTTGATACAACGTCGTATGTATGTATGTATGTATGTATGTATGTAGAACGTTCGCTCTCTGACCATGAGACCCGAGTTCGCATCTCACCACGGTTGATTTGTCAGTAAGGAGACTTCCTGATGTTATCGGTCTGGAGGGGTACGATCTCAGCGTCCGACATCTTTGGAAAGTGTCTGAAAACCATACCACGAATTGAACCAAACCCTGTGAGTGAAATTGGAGGACCGTCGATAGCTGTGCCAGCACGAAGTCATAAGTCATCGTGACCGAGGGTTTGAGAATGCTGGCCTTGTTCAGATTGTTGATCACGCGAGATAACACGCTCTCTCCCAGAAACTCAAACTAAGGTCTGCTCAGCATAGTTACAGTATAAACCACGGGTGGGCTTTGTGGGTGTTGAACAAACACAAATGTGCCTGAGCGAGCGTCTGCAATAGGGATTGGCTAGCCACCCTCTTAGACGGGTATCCTCGAATACGAGTGGTCAGCTATTATTTTTATTATTATGTACATGTGTATATATGTATGCATGTGTGTATCTATGTATGCATGTGTGTATGTATATGCGTATATATGTATGCATGTATGTATGTATGTTTATCCCTCTGTGTTTAGTTGTGCGTGCGATAGTGAGTGTAGATGTACGTATGTATACTGCGTGAATGTCTGGGTATTTGGATGTGCGCGCTTGAGAGAAAGAGAATGTGTCTGCGTCTATATGCACGTAGAGTGTGTGTGTGTGTGTGTGTGTGTGTGTGTGTGTGTGTGTGTGTGTGTGTGTGTGTGTGTAACAATTGATATGGTGGATCGTTTACATGTCGCATGTCCATGTTGTCTTCAGAAACGGCTCGGATTGGTTTCAGTGTCGCCAATTCACTGTTTAAGAAAAAAGTCAAAAACGTTTGCGCACGCATGAGCGACATTACTCACCAGCGAGTTGGTTGTCGGCTATTTGAGCAGGACACCAGGTGGCAGAGGTGGGCAGAAAGAAAGAAAGAAAGAAAGAAAGAAAGAAAGAAAGAAAGAAAGAAAGAAAGAAAGAGGAAATGAAATTCGAATATGGGCTGGAATAAAGAAAGAAAGAGATGAGGAAGGGAGGAAAGAAAGAAAAGTCAAATATGGGCTGAAAGAAAGAAAGAAAGAAAGAAAGAAAGAAAGAAAGAAAGAAAGAAAGAAAGAAAGAAAGAAAGAAGATATTTAGAAGAGTGAATGAAACATGCAAAGAAAGAAGGTATTCGGAAAGAAAGAATGAATTTTGAAAATAAAAACAAAAAGATATGTGGAAAGAAATAAATGGAATTTTGAAAGAAAGAAAGAAAGAAAGAAAGAAAGAAAGAAAGAAAAAAGAAAAACAGAGAGGAAAGTAAATAAGAAAGGGCAGTAAAAAAGAAGGTATTCGGAAAGAAAGAATGAATTTTGGGAAGAAAAACAAAAAGATATGTGGAAAGAAATAAATGGAATTTTGAAAGAAAGAAAGAAAGAAAGAAAGAAAGAAAAAAGAAAAACAGAGAGGAAAGTAAATAAGAAAGGGCAGTAAAAAAGAAGGTATTCGGAAAGAAAGAATGAATTTTGGGAAGAAAAACAAAAAGATATGTGGAAAGAAATAAATGGAATTTTGAAAGAAAGAAAGAAAGAAAGAAAGAAAGAAAAACAGAGAGGAGAGTAAATAAGAATGGGTTGGTGAAATTAAAAGCGGAAATGTGAAAGAATGAAAAAGAAAGAAAATTGGCTTTTCGGGTGAGATGTAATGTGAAGCAAAAGGTTGGGACATGAAAGAAAGAAGGAAAAGGGAAAACAGGAGTGAAAATGTAGGAGAAAGAATGAAAAATAGAAAGGGGTAAATGAGGAAGAATAAAAAAAAAAGAAAGAAAGAGATAAAGAAGGGAAAAGAAAGGAAAAGAGAAACAATTAAAAATAAGAGTAAAAAAGAGAAGGCCTGAAAAGAAAGAAAGAAAAGTGAAAGAAAGAAAGAAAGAAAGAAAAGTGAAAGAAAGAAAGAAAGAAAAGTGATAGAAAGAAAAAAGGGAAAATACTTTTTAGTGGTATAGAGAAATATATTGACTCGAGAATTTGAGTCAGGCTGGAGTAAAACATTGTCCTGTTCACCCTGTACAAGGCCCGAGAGCCACTGGATGTAGAGCGTTGGAAACCAAAAGCGAGAAAGAAAAGGAAAACAAGAAAAACGCTTTTACTGGGAGAGAACAGAGAAGGAAGCAAGAATGTAAAATTACGTGAGGTTGATTTTACGACTTTCCAACTCATGATGAGTTATTTTGATACCGTATTTTGTATGAGTCACCTAGTGAGAACCGAACTCACAACTCAGACTAGCCTCGTTAACCATTACCCAAACTTGGTTGCTGTTTGGTTGATTTTACGACTTGCCAGTCCTTGTCAAGTTTTGTCGAATTATTTGTGTGGGGCACACAGTGAGAATCTTAGTCACTTCTCTCACTAATAACGGTTAACCAGACGGGCCTCGTTAACCCTTACCCCATTCAGAAGCTCCCGAGAACATAAAGAGAACCTAGGTAGAACGTAAAAAAACGAGAGTAAGGTGGGATTGTTTTTGTTTAGCTGCATATCAACACCTCTATGGGTTATTTAATGCCGAAATCTAAATATTTTGTACGCACTTCTATAATTTCTTTGGAGATAATAATGGTTTTAGCGATACAAGTCTTATTAATTAACCCATAGCTGGGGGAGAAGAGTTTGTTTCATACCTTTCCCAAGGGTGTTTGCGCATAAGTAACTATAACGAGCCCGACTTGAATTGGAACTCGGCTCTCCGATTAACAATTCCGAGCCATTATCTATTACACCATCCGCACATCCAAGCTTACAACACCTGGTATTCCCAAGTGGTCACCCATCTAAGTACTGACCATGCATAACGTTGCTTAACTTCTGTGAGCGTACGGAAACCAGTGTTTCAACGTGATGTGGGTGTAAGCCGTGCGAGGGGGGGATATTAAAGGAAAAAAAAAGAAGATTAAGAATAAACTAAAGGTCGTAAACGAAAATTGAATGAGAAAAAGGTCTAGCCTCGTTAACCATTACCAAATGCAGAGGCTCCCGAGTAGTAAAGTGAGCCAAGCTAGAATGTAAAAAATGTCTGTGGGGTGGTAATACGTAAAAAAAATAATTAAAATGACTGTGAGGTGGTAATACGTAAAAAAAAGAAGAAAAATGTCTATGGGTTGGTAATACGTAAAAAAGAAGAAAAAATGACTGTATAATATGAATTAAGGCGGTAAATGAGAATTAAACGAAAATGTGAGAAAGATAGAAATGTTGTATAAAAAGGGAACAGAAAGTCCATGTCTTTACAGCTAGGATACGCCATGCCACTTCCACAAAGTCGAGTCAACCCCGTATTTGAAATGTAAGAAGAAACTTCCACTCAGAGAACTGTCACTTTGAGGAACAGATTCCTGCGTGAGTGCTTCCTTGAATCACATCAATCTTAACCTCTTCAAATTAAGGGCCAATCGTTATCTATCCTCCTTAGCCTGCTGAACTTGACATATATTAAATAAAATTCTCTTTCTGTTATGGGTGCTTACCTATAACTACAGAATGAACTCTTCCTAACACTATGTATACTACGCCTCTCAAGAGAGAGAGACGAATCGAGTCGAGCCGATAGTAGTTCACTCCAAAGCAGACTGACAGTCAGACTAACACCTTCCACATCTTGTATTATTATTCCGTGTAATATATCTTCGTTATTTCTACTCTTGTGTTCGTGTTGTTCTTCCTTGGTCCTAACCTGGACCATAACACTTTCAAACATTGATTGAGTTCAAAATCTTTAAGTCGGTATTGTGGGGGAAAAACGCGTTCTCCACCCGTCAACCTCATTTCCCATCGACGCAACATGTCGTTATTTCCATGGCAAATGTTATGATGTTTAGATAACTTCCAATCTGTGGTCCAACCCGTCGAAACCTTTACAGCTAGGACACTCCATGCCACTCCAACGGAATTGAATCGCCCTCATTTACCCCGTGTCCCTAATATAAGAAGAAAGCTCCATTCAGATTCTGTGCAACACACTCCCGCGAGGGTGCTTACCTGAACATATAATTACTGGCACAGGAGTTAACCATTGCCAGTGAGGGATTTCTGGGGTGTGGTTAATGTTCTATTCTGTAAATGGAGCTATGGCTCTCCTCATTTTAGATGGGAGAAGTTGCTCAGCTCCGGGGATTCCAACTCTACGGTAACACCTTCCTCATCACACTGAGGTTGGATCAGGGTAATACCGTTGCCAGCGTGACAGTGGTCGCGGTGGCTGGGCAAAAATCAGTTTTTCTCACTGGCCCGTATCCATAAGTATTTGTACGGCGCTCCCCACTTTAAAACGACCTTGTGTCACATCCGGCCTTGATGGGGAGGCTGGGTAAATATACTTACCTGAACATTTCAAACTTCATTTCTTCTTCGTCGTCTTTGCCCAGAATTTTAATTTCCTACCACCTTCTCCGCCATTCAGATCACACACGTCATTCAACATTGGGTTTGTGACTAACCCACTCTACCTTTAGTATATCTCGAGCCTTGGGTGTAATCTAGTAGCTTTAAGATAAAAGAAACACTGATCAAAAATGAATAATAGTGGACGATGTTTAATTTAATATTAATAACAAGTTTATCCCTTGAAAATTTCCCGGTTTCCTATTGAAATTTTCTGGTGAATCTTAATTCTTAAGTTAATGATTGAATAAGCGCATGGCGAATTCTAACGACAATAAAATATCCGTAGAATTTTCCTTATCGCGTCGTTAAATATTTGAGCTTAACAACTTTATTGCAATAACAATCATTCGATTATAATTGTACTTGTACCACCCTTCTCGGACTTTTGGCTAAGATCAAAGTGTAGTATCTGTTCTTATCAGCTTCATCTGATTCTCCCTCTCTCTCGCTTTCAAATCTAGCTTCCTTTCTTTCTTTCTCTCTGAAAGAGCATAAAAGGAAGACAGAGAGAAAAACCCGTGAAAATTTCAGTTTTCCTATTTGAATTTTCTGATGAATCTTAATTCTTAAGTTAATGATTGAATAAGCGCATGGCGAGTTCTAACTACAATAAAATATCTGTAGAAATTCCCATATCGCGTCGTTAAATATTTGAGTCCAACAGCTTTAACAAAATATTGCAATAAGAATCATAAATATGAAAGCTGGTTGTTATTCGAAGAAATAGGGCACAAATGAAAAGATTTGAAACTGTCAACTTTTTCCATTTCACTGAAGCAGACGTTAAACACTTCTATCTTTTCTTCGTCCTTTTTTTCTTTCTTTCATTTTCTTACTGAAACCAAGTAGCGTCTCTGATATGTCTATTATTTATTAGGTATTAGCAGAAGACGTTAAACACTTCTATCTTTCCTTCTTTCTTTCATTCATTTTCTCACTGAAACCAAGTAGTGTCTTTTCCCCTCTTCCCATGCAATCAAAACAGAATAATCCATTATTTATGAGGATAATAATTCGATATAATTTTCAATATAGGCATTTTTTTCACAAGAACTATCCCATTATGGAACAGCCTCCCGCGTAGTTGCTTCCTGTACACTTCAAACTTGACTTCTTCAAGTTAAAGGTCAATGCGTCATCACCTTATCCTCACAGTCTTCTGTTCCTGCTATCTTCACTTCCATTCATATCACACACTTCGTTCAGTATTACCATTAACTCTCTACTTTAAAGGTCTCTCGAGCCTTGCCTTGGGTGAAATTTAGCACAAATTTCAAGAAGAAACGGGGCTGTCTATCGCAGTGTGATGGAAAGTAAGATTGTTTCGCTAGCATATTAATAAGATGTAACGGTGGCCTTGAACCAGATTAATTTAGGGTTAAACCGGAACCAGAGATTATCATTGCAAATTTGGTAAAATATAAGATTGTAAATGCTGATTTTCTTGGTAGACACAAACGGGTTGAGCCGCGAGGACACAAGGCAAAACCGATACTCTTCAGCAGAATTGAGTCACTGTCAGTCACTGTGTGTTTATCTAAATCTAAAAAATAAACACGCTAAAATTCACCTTCATCCCTGCCGACGGCTTAATGCTAGAAGTTCCGACTGACGCCAATTTAGTCGGGTTTCAATCCTGGCTAGAGGCAACCGGACGTCTAGCCACACTGATGATCTGTGAAACAGCGAAACAGTCTGTCTGTGGATGACAAAAATAAATATATATATATATATTTATATATATATATATACATATTTATATATATATATATATACATATTTATATATATATATATACATATTTATATATATATATATATATATATATATATATATATATATATATATATATATATATATATATATATATATATATATATGAACATAATAAAATAGGCAGCATATATTTACATTCAAGGTATGATTGACTCTTTATAATATATATATATATATATATATATATATATGTATATATATAATATTTATGTTGGTCACACCACAAACTCGCTTTCAACTCTACATTTAACTGATAATTCTAACTTTTTTAGACATTTAAAACAACATGCCTGCCCGCGTACTCACTTCCGTAAAATCCTTGTTGACAACACAACTATACTTAAACATGAAAATAATAAAAAAAAAGAATAAAAAATCCTTGAAGCTATATACATAAAACAGTTGAAACCTAACCTGAACAAAATAAACTATGAAATCTCCACAAACATTCTTAAATGCCTATAATCTATAGCAGAAGCCATTGGTTTATACCAATGGCTTCCCATACTTAATACTTCTCGTTTTCACTCTCGCGTGGTCATGTGTGACGTCACGAGCTACGATGCGTTTTTCGCTTCCTTGGCTCGTAAATAAGACTTTGTCGTTACTTTGAGCTCATTCAAACAGCAACGGCGGGCCATTATTGTGGTTTCGTATATGTGTTGTTTGATTTATTAAAATTGTCATCTTTGATAATGGCTTGTGTAAGCCGAAAGCTTAGATTGGATTCAAACATGTGTGAATATGGTGCTTTCCTTTCGTTTTTCAACGACAATGTGATTAAGCTTATCAGACAATACGAAAGGAACTTACTTAACATAAATAGACAAAACTTGTCTATATTATTTAACGAAACATGCATTAATATATATATATATATATATATATATATATATATATAGTGTAACCGGGATATAAGAGAGTTGTCGGGACCGGAGAAGAAGTCTCTTATATCCGAGTTTCTCTTATATCCGGGTTTGGTCTATTATATATACATTAACACAGGCTCTAATTTGGGACCAGAGAAAAATCTCTCTTATATCAGGGTTTCTCTTATATCAGGGTATCTTATATCCGGGTTACAATATATATATATATATATATATATATATATATATATATATATATATATATATGCCAGCTTCGCCTAGACAGGCATCTGATAACCTGATTGTTAAATCTAGTGCTACCAAGGTTCGTTTTGGGCTTCACACTTGTCCCTGCGGAGAGACTCCCCATCCGTTGGAATATTGATGTAACACAACCTTGCAAACCCGAAACCAGATACAATCTGGACTTGAGTCATACTAAGATCAAATTAGTAAGCTTCCAGAAGCAAGAAACGAAAGAAAAAAAAGATAGCAAGAAAACAAGAAAGAACGAATGAATGAACGAAAATTCAAACAGAATGAAGAAGAAGAAAGTAAGAGAAAAATAAGAGAAGGAAAGAAAATTGAAAAAAAGAAAAAAGAGAAAAGAAAGGAAAGGAAAGAACGCATTAAAAAAATAAACGAAAAATGTAAAAACCAAAAATTTAAACGAAAAAAAACGAATGAAAAAAAGAAAAAAATGGGAACAAAAAATACAATGAAGAACAAAAGATAAAGAAAGCAAGAAAAGAAAGAAAGTGAAGAGAAGAAAAGAAAAGTAAAGAAAGAAAAGAAATAACATGAAAAATAAAAAAAATAAAAAATATTATAAAAAGAATGAAAGCTGAAAAAAAGGAAAGAATGCGAAATATACAAGTTAACCAAAAAAGTTCTGTCCGTTTTTTTTATTAGTCATTGAATGAAGTTGAAATATATACGAAATGTGTGTAGCAATTGTTTTCAAATTCGGACAGCCGGAAGTAGGAACATCAGACGTTATAAAAAAAAAAAACACGCGCACCGTGCCCGGCCATCAGTTATAAGCCGGACAGCTGTGAGAAGGATGGAAGTGTCTAGAGATCTCGTTCGGGGCTGTTTGCTTTACGACTTCAAAGTGGACTTATCAGTAGCTGCATCAAGTCGCCGCATATGTCAAGCGTTTGAGGATAGTGCTGTGGATGAACGCACTGCAAGGCGTTGGTTTCGAAAATTCAAGTTGGGAGATTTGTCTCTCCATGATGAGCCTCGCAGTGGACGACCACAGGTGTTGAATGACGGAGTCCTGAAGGCGGCCATTGAAGAGGACAGTAGTCTAACGTGTGGTGAACTTGCAAGACAGTTCAACGTTTTCGATGAAACAGTTAGACTTCACCTGCACCGCCTAGGTAAGACGTACAAACTGAGCAAGTGGGTTCCGCAAACGCTGTTGGAGGTCCACAAGGGACAACGAGTGGCAGCCTGCGTATCGCTGCTTTCTCACCACCGTACCGCATCCTTATTCAATCGAGTGCTTACCAAGAAAAAGTGGGTTCTGTACGAAACTCCCAAGCGTTCCAGACATTGGTTGTCTCCTCAGGATGCTGTCTCTCACACCGCAAGACCGCCTATGCACCCACGCAAGATTATGTTTGGTGTCTGGTGGACAGGTCGTCAAGTGGTTCATTATGAACTGCTACCAACGGGCCAGGCGATCTCTGGAGACATATACTCGCAGCAATTGAAATGTGTGCAACAGGCATTGCGCCAGAAGGATCCAGCACTGGTGAATCGCAAAGGTGTGCTTTTCCTCCATGACAACGCCAGGCCGCATGTCGCGCGAGTGGTCAGGGATACCATACAGCAACTTGGGTGGGAGACTTTGTGCCATCCACCTTATTCACCTGACATTGCGCCATCCGATTACCACCTCTTCCACTCCTTCGATAATCATCTTCGTGGGAAATCCTTCACCAATGAAGCAGACTTGCGCAAAGCCCTCACGGATTTGTTTGCGTCAAAACCCCCCGAGTTCTACCGCAAGGGCATTGAACAGCTGGAGACACGTTGGCAGAAGGTGCTGGATGCCGATGACGATTACTTCGAAGACTAAATATAAGTTACAGATACTGTGAAGCGTTTTCTTTTTTTCCTTTAAAAACGGGCAGAACTTTTTTGGTTACCTTGTATTAGAATAGAAAGAATGAAATTCGAAAATAAAGAAAGTATTTCTTTACAATATAGTGTAGCGTACGTACCAAATATAGCGTCGGGTCGATTCATTAAATGTAGCGAGACCACCAAATATATAGGTACTACTACTACTATTTATATTAACGATTCTTCCACGTACAGGATTCAAGGAACAATAACAACTCCAATTTGCTAACCAACAAATATATATTGAATAAAACACAACAAGCATGAAATAAAATCGTATTCACAATGTAGATTAAAGAGAAGAAATTTCTTTCCCTTTGGCTGTAGATTGATTGTAATCAACCGTTTGAAGAAAGTTCTCTTGTGAGATAAATGTTCCGAAATAATTATTAGAACAAAGTTTGCATGTGAAGAATGAATAACACCAAGAATACAATTGCTTGAAATGTGTTGCGAATAAACTGGTTTGAATCAACAAAGATCTGGTTGATTGTGCTTGGCGAAAGTTACAGAGAGAAAATGTTAAGTTTGTAGTTACGAAATTCTGTGTCTGTGTGTGTGCGTTAGAGTGTGATGAGCAAGATCGTGGATTTGTGTTGACGGCTGGAATCTTACTGGATCCTACTGACGACTTGCGAAAAGTCGCGCTTTTAAGGAAAAGAGGTAGGCCCCCACGGAACCGCGGGGAAACTTGATCTTACATTAAAAATATGTGATTGGTTAAAAATTAACCAATTATTACACACGTACTAAACAGAATAGGTAAGTATGTTCGGAACCAAAACATTCAAAGGGGCGACTGCAATGGTTAAATTGTCCTATACAAAGGTAGTAGTAATTTATTAACCAATCGCAGGCGATTAAAATCACTTGGAGTGTATGTGGGTGTGAAAAACATAGGAACCGATCTAATAGTATCAAATAAACAAAAATATATTAGAAAAGTAAAAAAAGAAATAAAGAACACATCAAGAGAAGAAAGAAAGAAAGAAAAGAAGAAATACTTATTAAGAAAAACATAAAAGAAATATCAAAAATATAATAAAAATAATAAAATATAAATAAATATAAAAATAATAATTAAATAATAAAAATAAATAAATGTAAGAAAAATAAAAGATAATAAAGAATATAAAAAATAAAGAACATATTAAGAGAAGAAAGCAAAAAAGAAAGAA
>OZ038519.1:33752398-33777398 GCA_964036315.1 Acanthosepion esculentum | reverse complement strand
GGAGGAAGAAGAGGTGGATTCATACCTTTTCCCAAGGGTATTCGCACGTAAGTGAATATAACGAACCCAACTGGAACTCGGCTCTCCGATTAACAATTCCGAGCCATTATCCATTACACCACCTGCACATCCAAGCTTACAGCACCTGCTATTCCCCAACGGTCACCTAGGTGCTTACCAGGCTCGATGTTGCTTTACTTCGGTGATCGTATGGGAACCGGTGTTTCAAGGCTATATGGCCGTCAGCCTCATAAAACAAATATTGATTTATATTTTTTTTAAACTTTATTTATAAATAATTTTTGAACTAGAGTGACCGTCTAGTCGTATTGTGAACAAAAGAACAACTACGCATGCGTATACATTTTTCTTCCATTTTTTTTTTCTTTTTTTGCGTCCATTTTTGTTTAATTTTAATACTTATTTTTTTAAGGCAATCCATGCGGAAACTAGAGACGGTGCTGCCTTCATTGTCAGAACAAGTTTTCCTTCGGTCTCTCTTCCATTTCCCGTTACTATTTCGCTGCCATCTTGTCTTTTTCATTACGTGCTAGAGTGATCAGCCGAGTGAACGGGGCTTTTTCAATTTATTTATTAACTCTCACAGCTACGTATGGAATGGGAATTATGCTCTTTCGACAACAATCAATGCTTTTCCGTAGGAGATCGTTTGAAATGCATTCAGAACATAAAGCTGTTATTTCTTAATAATAATAATAATAATAATAATAATAATAATAATAATAATAATAATAATAATAATAATAATAATAATAATAATAACAACTAGTTTTAACCCGTGAAAATGTCACGGTTTTTCAATTTAAATTTTTTGATAAATCTTAATTGGATAAGCACATGGCGAGTTTTACGACAATAAAATATTCGTAGAAATTCCCCCAACGCGTCGTTAAATATTTGAGTTTAACAGCTTTAACAAAATATGTCAATAACAATTAGAAATATGAATGCTGGTCGTTATTTTAAGAAGTAAGAAGTGGGTACAAATGAAAAGATCTGAAATTTGCAACGTTTCCCATTTCACTGAAACAGCCGATAAACTCTTCTATATTCCCTTCTTTCTTTCTTCCATTTTCTTATTGAAACCAAGTAGCGTCTCTGATATTGGCCATTATTTATTTGGTATTAGCAGAAGATATTAAACAATTCTATCTTCCCTTCTTTCTTTCTTTCTTTCTATCTTTTTTCCTTTCTCTCTTTCTCCAATTTTCAAACTGGAACTAGTATCTTTTCCCCTCTTTCTATGCGATCAAAACGGAATAGTCCGTTATTTGTTAGCTATTGATAAGAGATGTTAAGCACTTCTACCTTTCTTTCTTTCTTTCTTTCTTTCATTTTCTTATTGAAACCAAGTAGCGTCTCTGATATGGCCGTTATTTATTTGGTATTAGCAGAAGACATTAAACACTTCTATCTTCCCTTCTTTCTTTCTTTCTTTCTTCCCTTCTTTCTTTCTTTCTTTCATTTTCTTATTGAAACCAAGTAGCTTCTCTGATATGGACATTATTTATTTGGTATTAGCAGAAGACATTAAACACTTCTATCTTCCTTTCTTTCTTTCTACCCTTCTTTCTTTCTTTCTTTCATTTTCTTATTGAAACCAAGTAGCTTCTCTGATATGGACATTATTTATTTGGTATTAGCAGAAGACATTAAACACTTCTATCTTCCTTTCTTTCTTTCTACCCTTCTTTCTTTCTTTCTTTCATTTTCTTATTGAAACCAAGTAGCTTCTCTGATATGGACATTATTTATTTGGTATTAGCAAAAGACATTAAACACTTCTATCTTCCCATCTTTCTTTCTTCCCTTCTTTCTTTCTTTCATTTTCTTATTGAAACCAAGTAGCGTCTCTGATATGGCCGTTATTTATTTGGTATTAGCAGAAGACATTAAACACTTCTATCTTCCCATCTTTCTTTCTTCCCTTCTTTCTTTCTTTCTTTCATTCATTTTCTTATTGAAACCAAGTAGCTTCTCTGATATGGACATTATTTATTTGGTATTAGCAAAAGACATTAAACACTTCTATCTTCCCATCTTTCTTTCTTCCCTTCTTTCTTTCTTTCATTTTCTTATTGAAACCAAGTAGCGTCTCTGATATGGCCGTTATTTATTTGGTATTAGCAGAAGACATTAAACACTTCTATCTTCCCATCTTTCTTTCTTCCCTTCTTTCTTTCTTTCTTTCTTTCATTTTCTTATTGAAACCAAGTAGCTTCTCTGATATGGACATTATTTATTTGGTATTAGCAAAAGACATTAAACACTTCTATCTTCCCATCTTTCTTTCTTCCCTTCTTTCTTTCTTTCATTTTCTTATTGAAACCAAGTAGCGTCTCTGATATGGCCGTTATTTATTTGGTATTAGCAGAAGACATTAAACACTTCTATCTTCCCTTCTTTCTTTCTTTCTTTCTTTCTCCCATTTACAAACTGGAACTAGTATGTTTTCCCCTCTTTCTATGCGATCAAATGACCTTCCGACCTTGTATTATTTCCAACTATTGTTTATCATCAGTCTCTGATATTGGCCATTATTTATTTGGTATTAGCAGAAGATATTAAACAATTCTATCTTCCCTTCTTTCTTTCTTTCTTTCTATCTTTTTTCCTTTCTCTCTTTCTCCAATTTTCAAACTGGAACTAGTATCTTTTCCCCTCTTTCTATGCGATCAAAACGCATAATTGATTGGCTGAAAATGGGTCATCTGTTGATCATTGGGTTATATCGTTCATTTCTGTTGGTACGTCCAAGGATCGAACTCATGATTGCAACATGATAGTAACACATATATATGCAACTCCTATATCCACTACGCTTCCTACATTAGGGGTGTGATTTTGAGGCCTTTTTATATTCAATGTCAGATGATTTTGATATTAGATGATGATGGCGGTTCATATCGCTTTTCCTAATTTAGAATTTCATTTCTGAGATGAGGGATTGTCAGTATCCTTGCAGTATTTCAAAGTATTTTTCTATCCTGGTTGTTATAGATGTTATTATAGACACAATGTTTCGACCAAATGGTTCTTGAATTTATCTGTTCTTTTATTGTCCTTTCTCCTCACAAAGGTCTTCTCATTCTTTTTCACTCGCAGTAACTCCTTGTATCTTAGTGGCATCATCGCCATCTTCTGTCTTCCTGAAACCTGTTCTTTTATTGTCCTTTCTCCTCACTAAAGCCTTCTCATTCTCTCTCACTCACAATAAGCCCCTTGCATCTTAGTGGCATTATCACCTTCCTTGGGGTGAATTGATTAAAACTCTCGAAGAATCAGATATCAGTAATGGTAATCATTGAAAGAATGGAAACTTTCCATACAACAGTATTATCTAAAATCAGCTAGAATACTGAGGAAGGTGCTGGAGCGCTGAGGAGGCTTGCTGTTACTTGATCGTCAGTAAAAGATACCAGATGCTATTGATATTATTTCTATCGAGTTTACTTTTATTAATGGTATTTTTTGGTGGGGGGGGTCCATATTAATGATGAACGGGAGAATCGTTTTGTTTTTCTTTCTTTCTTCTTTTTTCTTTCTTATCTTAAATTTCTATCATTATATGATACTTACCATGAAATTCAATTCTGTTAATAGCAATCTTGTTTGGATCCCATATAGATGCTGATGAACCGGAAAATCTTTTTTTTTTTTTTTTTTTTTGGTGGGGGGGTTGTTGTTTTGTTTTTTTTTGTTCTTTTTCCTTTCTTTTTCTTTTCATTTCTTCTCTTTCTGTCGCCTCTAGCTGCCGTGGGCTTACCGTCAAATACTATTGACACGTTCAATTGCTTCAATCTTCACTATATTAACAATTTCTGTTGCGTCGTTACGCTGGTTTAATATCCGCTTTTCTCGTTTTCAATTACGAGACGCATCGGGTGAATTTATCCGTGTTATATGATCCAATTTTTTCCCTTTGTCCTGAGAATACTAGCAAGGTTACCCAGCATCGTGTAGTCAAATCTTTATACCAGTTTACTTAGATGAGACTAGAGACATAGATAGATAGATAGATAGATAGATAGATAGATAGATAGATAGATAGATTTGAACATGGTGAAAGATAAATATGAAAATAGACAGACAGATATGATCAGACTAAGATAGATAGATAGATAGATAGATAGATAGATAGATAGATAGATAGATAGATAGAAAGAATGATGTTCATAACCTAATGATAAAAGTTTACTTTACATAGCAAATAGTGATTTTACACATAATCTCCTTTCTTTTTCACGCACGTAATCCAGCGTTTTTGCATATTTACATAGATTAAACATTATACACACAATATTTCAGATCAATATTCAGCCTATAAGTTTCTGTCAGATTACGAATTCATTGCTCTGTCAGCGTGTATTTAGATAATCAACCAACAGATAGATAGATAGATAGATAGATAGATAGATAGATAGATAGATAGATAGATAGATAGATAGATAGATAGATAGATAGATAGATATGAACAAACTTTAGATAGATAGATAGATAGATAGATAGATAGATAGATAGATAGATAGATAGATAGATATGAACAAACTTTAGATAGATAGATAGATAGATAGATAGATATGAACAAACTTTAGATAGATAGATAGATAGATAGATAGATAGATAGATAGATAGATAGATAGATAGATAGATATGAACAAACTTTAGATAGATAGATAGATAGATAGATAGATAGATATGAACAAACTTTAGATAGATAGATAGATAGATAGATAGATAGATAGATAGATAGATATGAACAAACTTTAGATAGATAGATAGATAGATAGATAGATAGATAGATATGAACAAACTTTAGATAGATAGATAGATAGATAGATAGATAGATAGATAGATATGAACAAACTTTAGATAGATAGATAGATAGATAGATAGATAGAAAGATAGATATGAACAAACTTTAGATAGATAGATAGATAGATAGATAGATAGATAGATAGATATGAACAAACTTTAGATAGATAGATAGATAGATAGATAGATAGATAGATAGATAGATAGATAGATAGATAGATAGATAGATATGAACAAACTTTAGATAGATAGATAGATTTGAACCTGGTGAGATAGATAGATAGATAGATAGATAGATAGATAGATAGATAGATAGATAGATAGATAGATAGATAGATAGATAAAAAAAAGTACTCTTGCTCAGTGGGTAATTGAAATAGAATGAATTTGTCGATTTACAACAATTTTCGTGAACTAAAGGAGCACGTACGTCGTAGTGTTTCGCACAAAATATTCTTTTTATGCGCTGAAGCATAATTAAGCGAGCTAGAGGAAAATGATCATAAGAAAATGGGTCCTGTTACATTCGTTGCTAAAATAAATAAATAAAAAAGTCTTTGGTAAAGGAAGGGAGCAAAATCTACGCAATGTTATTAATGTTCAAACCTGGCCAATGTTTGATAGGACAATATAGTCGTAAATGAAAAGCGGTTTGACCTGGCCGACGACCTTGCTAATATTTGTGACGGCAGGCTCACGGTGCTATCTTTTCAAATCATCATGGGTTTCAAATACCTTTCTTCTGATTGGTTGAAAATAATCCAGAAGCTGAGTTTTCTTCTCAATCCTTTTTTTTCTTCTGCAGAACATGCAATATCTATTGCCTTGAGCCTGAGACGGCGCCACCATAATCAGGCTCAGTAAAAAAAAAAAAAGCTGATCAAAATTGTCCCATCCAAACACTTCGTTGGATGATAAGGTCTTCGCTTTAGATATTGGAAAGGGGCAAAGCTTTTTTGTTTTAATATATATGCAGTGTAACCCGGATATAAGAGAACCGGATATAAGAGAAACCCGGATATAAGATAGGCTTTCTCTGGTCCCAAATTAGAGCCTGTGTTAATAAAACAAAATAGACCAAACCCGGATATAAGAGAAACTCTGATATAAGAGACTTCTTCTCCGGTCCCGACAACTCTCTTATATCCGGGTTACACTGTATATATATATATATATATATATATATATAGAGAGAGAGAGAGAGAGAGAGAGAGAGACAGACAGACAGACAGACAGACAGACAGACAGATAGATAGATAGATAGATAGATAGATAGATAGATTTGAACATGGTGAGATATATATATATATATATATATATATATATATATATATATATATATATATAGATAGATAGACAGATAGATAGATAGATAGATAGATAGATTTGAACATGGTGAGATATATATATATATAGATAGATAGATAGATAGATAGATTGATAGACAGATAGATAGATAGATAGATAGATAGATAGATAGATAGATAGATAGATAGATAGATAGATTTGAAGATGGTGAGATAGATAGATAGATATCTAGATAAATAGATAGATAGATAGATATAGAAGTATATTAAGATAGATAGATAGATAGATAGAAATTCCAACTATCACCTGAAGAAAGCCACGGCGTACAACGGCCGAAACATCGTGAATATGAAATTAAAGATAAGGACAACTGTCCGAACGATGAAAATAGTGTAAATAGTTACAATACAATTTCATAAATATAGACAGATAATTCGTATAAACGGAGCTTCTACACAAATATGGGCATCCACTGAAAATAACGTTTAAATAATAAAATCTATCGGATTAATAAATTAAAAAAAACAACCACTTCTTTAGGTATTGCTTTGTTTACGTTAGGATATGAAACTGAGAAAATACGAATGTTTCAAAAGTCTGAAAAACATTTGCGTTCATAAGGCGCAATTCAACTTTGCTTGATCGACGAAGGACTCTGTGGCCGAGTCAGTCTAAAACATATCGGATCTAACGGCGATTACACCTGCCAAGGGTTGGCAGTTTCGAATCCTGCCGGAGAGGACATATTTTCTTTCATAAGATTTTCGAATAATCAGGCCGGCAGACGAAAATAAATGAATACACTGTTTAATAAATAAATGGAGAGTGTACTCAAATATGTGTATCCACTAAAAATAACGTTTAAGTAATATATATATACATATATATATATATATATATATATATATATATATATATATATATATATATAGTGTAACCCGGATATAAGAAACCCGGATATAAGAGAGATTTTCTATGGTCCCAAATTAGAGCCTGTGTCAATGTATATATAATAGACCAAACCCGGATATAAGAGACTTCTTCTCCGGTCCCGACAGCTCTCTTATATCCGGGTTACACTGTATATTCAGTGTAACCCGGATATAAAGTTCGTGTGCACTCTAAAAAATGTATAACTTTATTTGTATTTGCGATAGAAATAATTTGTAGAAAGTAGTAAATCTATATTTTTTAAGATTTTCTTGAAATTTTATTTAAGTTTCCACATGTCCTCCATCATTAGCAATACAAAGGGTAATACGATTTTGCAGTTCACGGAAAAAACATTTGCCAACTGATTTACAGTAATGCCTGAAATCACATTAGTTATTTTAGCTAGACTTAAAACTAGGTATATTAAACTTTATAACATTTTTTACAGATTATTTCTATTGCAAATACAAATAAAGTTATAAATTTTTTTAAAGTGCACACGAACTTTATATATATATATATATATATATATATATATATATATATATACCGGACGTCTAGCCACACTGATGAGCTGTGAAACAGCGAAACCGTCTGTTTGTGGATAACAGATATATATATATATATATATATATATATATATATATATATATATATATATATATATATAAAGAAAGAACCGTAAGATATAAAATCCGGTGTTCTTATAGATATTTTTATTTTTACACAATAGTGCTCAATGTAATTTTACAGAGCATTAATATTTTATATTAATTGATTTAAAATATGGTTTTTATCGCTACACAGTGATAACCATGTTTCGAAAGTGGAAGCCAAAGCATTTGAATTCAATTTTGTTACCACAACAAAATTGGTAACAAAATTGAATTCAAAGGCTTTGGCTTCCATTTTCGAAACATGGTTATCACTGTGTAGCAATAAAACCATATTTTAAATCAATTGATATAAAATATATATATATATATATATATATATATATATATATATATATATATATATATATATATATATATATATATATATAAAGAAATATACATAATATCTTATATTAATTGCACAACGCCGAGTTTCATACCGAAGCAATTTTCAAGTGCTGGAATTATTATATTTATTCTTATATTTATTTATATTTTGAGTCGACACCGGTTTTAAAAAAAAATTTCTGGATCACGCGAAATATATTATTGTTGGAATGGAATATTATTGGATTTAAATCTGTCCCAACGCCACTTCTTTGTTTATTTATGTTTTCAAAACCGGCGTTTCCCTAATTTAGAATTTAGAATCCTTATTTTCAAACTTATTTTCAATCTTAAATGCTAATCTGGGCTACGATTCATTTAAATATTTCTACTCTAATAATATTCCACCCCAGCAAGAATATATATATATATATATATATATATATATATATATATATATATATATATATATATATATATATGCCACACTGATGATCTGTGAAACAGCGAAACAGTCTGTCCGTGGATGACAATAATATTGGCTCCTGAAAAATTAATTTCGTCTGAGCTCTTTGATTTGAGGTGTGAGTTTGTAAACAGTGACTATTTAAGCAAATAATGCATGACTCTTCGGCAGAATTGAGTCACTGTCAGTCACTGTGTGTTTATCTAAATCTAAAAATAAACACGCTAAAATTCACCTTCATTCACCGACGGCTTAGTGGTAGAAGTTCTGTGGATGACAAATATATATATATATATATATGTAATATATATATATATATATATATATATATATATATATATATATATATATATATATATATATATATATATATATATATATATATATATATATATATATGTAATATATATATATGTAATATACATACATACATATATATATATGTATGTATGTATAGCTTAGTGGTAGAATTTCCAACTGACGCCAATTCAGTTGGGTTTCGATCCTAGGTAGAGGCAACCGGACGTCTAATCACACTGAAAGGCTGTGATACAGCGAAACAGTCTGTCTATGGATGACAAAAATATTGGCTCCTGAAAATTAATTTCGGTTGAGCTCTGTGGTAAGGAAGTGACTATTAAAGCTAATATAGCATGACTCTTCGGCAGAATTGAGTCCTGTCAGTCACTGTGTGTTTATCTAAATATATAATTAAATACGCTAAAATCATCCCTGCCGTGCGTAGTGGTAGAATTTCCGACTGACGCCAATTCAGTCGGTTTCCGATCCTAGCTAGAGGCAACCGGACGTCTAGCCACACTGAAGAGCTGTGATACAGCGAAACAGTCTGTCTGTGGATGATAATAATATATATATATATATATATATATATATATATATATATATATATATATATATATATATATATATATATATATATATAACACCATCACTTGATAAGACACTAACAGTGATGAAACAAAATGGCTATATATATAATTATTTATTCGAAAATTATAATATAAATATGTTATAAAATCACTACAAAAATATCCGTTTTGTTTAATCTCTTCTGGTGTCTTATCAAGTGATGGTGTTATATATATATATATATATATATATATATATATATGGAGTTAAATATTTAAATGAATTGTAGTTTAATTCTGAATTGGAATTAAATAGCTCTGGTACTTAACATTGAGCACAGTTTTTGAGTATTTTATACGCCCGCCCGGATACCTATTTATATTTACTTTACCCATTCGGTTATATATATATATATATATATATATATATATATATATATATATATATATATATATATATATATATATATATATATATATATATATATATATATATAGCCATCCACAGACAGACTGTTTCGCAGTTATTCAATCTGGTTAGCCATCCGATTGCCTCAAGCCGGGATCGAAACCCGACTGATTTGGTATTAGTTGGAGACTCTACCTCTCAGCCACTTGATGAAGGTGAGTTTTTAGACGCATTCATTTTTAGTTAAACACTCCAGTGACTGGGAGAACTCGATTCGTCTTAACGAAGTGTCCTGCATCACCCGCAGTAATAGTCACTGTTTCCAAATTCACTTTTCTCCCCGAGAGCTGAACCGAAATATTTTTTGTTTTATATATATATATATATATATATATATATATATATATATATAAAGAAATATAGTCTTAAAGTGTGCTATTTTTATGGGATAAAGTGCTCAGTATCAGAGATAGAGCGAGTGTAAATATAAAAGTTATTCAAATTATTAAAAAAAAAGAAAATAATAGTCAGAACAAACCACAACAATGAACCCCAAAATTCAACAAATAGCTTTATCTTCCCAAACAAAAGCAAAACTGTTAAATAAGCTATATAAACTAATTTTTATTACGTTAATAAAAACACCGATCAAAATAAAAATAATAAATAATATATAAGATAAAAAATAAAAACAAGCAAAATAATTTGACCCAAATAAATAAACGACTTTTAATAAAATAGCCGCCATAATAGACCACCCACAATAAGTTATATGAACAAATGTTTACTACGTTAATAAAAACACCGATCAAAATAAATAAATAAAAATAAAATAAATACAAAAATAAAATTAAATAAAATCAAGCAAAATAATTTGATACAAATAAATAAATAAACGACTTCCGGTAAAACACCTGCAAATAAACAAATAAACGACTTCCTGTAAAACACCTGCCAAAAATGACTAAAAAACAATGTACCACTGACCCGTATATATAAATAGCCGAGAAAAATAACAGCACTCGTGGCTCGATGATTGCATCTAGCATGAAACAGACTGTCGCCTCTAAGTGTTGACTTCTATGTTCACTTTTATCTATCTATCTAGATATATATATATATATATATATATATATATATATATATATATATATATATATAACAATGTCTCAAAAGTAATGGATTATGGAGAGATTATATCCCTTACTCTAATATGGATATCCACTAAAATAACATTTAAAGTGATCCGAGAGACGTTCGAGAAGTTCTAAGATTCATCCAGAAGGAGTTGGAGAAACAAGTCAGTTTTTCACTGTTTTTTCAGTATAGTCCCCACTTGATATCAATTCACTTGGTCCAACGATGATTAAGCATTGCAGTCCCATCACAGAAGGTGATGTCCTGGTTCTCCAAAAACTCCACAGCACATATTATCTCATCATTTTTTCCAGAATGACAACCACACTGGTGGCATTTGAGTTTAGGAAACAGGAAGAAGTCAAATGGAGCTGTGTGGTGAGTAAGGAGAATGTGGTAGCAATTCAAAGCCACAGACGGCTGCTTCAGCTACTGCAAACGGAGCAGTGTGAACGGGTACGTTATCCTGGAGCAAGACCACACAATGCGCCAGCTTCCATCTGCGTTTCGACTTGATTGCTTCCTTCTTTTGTTTGCTTCCATTAATAGTCTTTTCCCTTTTCCATGTAGTCTATTATTATTCCACCTTCAGAGTAAAAAAAAAAACAAAAAAAACCCCAGAAGCCATCACCTTGTCAAAAGACGTTGCCTGCTTCAACTTCTTCGGTGATGGAGAAGCGGATTATTTCCACTGTTTGCTTTGAATCTTTGATTCAGGTTCGAAGTGGTGAACACAGGTTTTATCTTGCCTTACTAATCTGCGGTGGAAATTCTCAGGGTCAGCCTGCAAGCGAGTCAGAATTGTCCGGGAAATGTCAAACCTTTTCAGCTTCTACTCTGGTCCAGCCTTCTTGGAACCTATCTTGCAGCCAGCTTGCTCAATTCCAAGTTAAAACAGTATGGACCGGACCAGAACTAATGCCTATGGACTTAGCTATCTGCTGAACAGTAAGACATCTGTCATCCAAAACCATATGGCGAATGGCAAAAACTTGTTCAATAGTGGTTACGGTTTTTCGATGACTTGACAGAGGGTCGTCATCTGTGCTGTTCCTGCCCACTTGAAGGCCGAAGCCCATTTCTTCACAGTTGCATAGGAAAGAGAGTTCTCAGCAAGTTGTGAATTTCGTTGGGTGTCATACCTTTCTTTGTCAGATACTGTGTGACTGCTCGGGCCTCTATTTTGTCCATATTTAGATTTGTCGCACACCTTTCACACCTGTATGGGCCTCACCTGCACAGAAATGAAGACAGAAATCTGAAGCCTTTCTAGTTTTACAAGAAGCGGTAGTATGTTGGCACAACAAATATATTCAGCCATGGATAGAGTGTGTGTAATGTAAAAGTATGCAATGAGTTCACCCACGAGTTTCATATACAGGATGACTGAAATGTAATTCCCTATTCAGTGTATGACGGACTCCTTCTAAGGCGGGGGGGGGGGGGTCCATCATACATAAGATAAGGAGTTACTTTTCAATCACACTACACACACACACACACACACACACACACATACACACATATATTCATTTTAAATCTTAGGTATCACGTTTCTGTGGAGTATATATATATATATATATATATATATTATAAATTAATAGATTTAAAATATGGTTTTACCGCTACACAGTGATAACCATGTTTCAGAAATGGAAGCTAAAGCCCCTGAATTTAATTTTGTTATTAAACCAAAGACATTAGTTCCATGGAACATATATATATGTATTCATTTTAAATCTTAGGTATCACGTTTCTGTGGAGTATATATATATATATATATATATATATATTCATTTTAAATCTTAGGTATCACGTTTCTGTGGAGTATATATATATATATATATATATATATTCATTTTAAATCTTAGGTATCACGTTTCTGTGGAGTATATATATATATATATATATATATATATATATATACATATATATATATATATATTCATTTTAAATCTTAGGTATCACGTTTCTGTGGAGTATATATATATATATATATATATATATATATATATATATATATATATATATATATATATATATATATATATACATATATATATATATATATTCATTTTAAATCTTAGGTATCACGTTTCTGTGGAGTATATATATATATATATATATATATATATTCATTTTAAATCTTAGGTATCCCGTTTTTGTGGAGTACATATATATATATATATATATATATATATATATATATATATATATATATATATATATATATATATATATATATATTCATTCTAAATCTTAGGTATCACGTTTCTGTGGAGTATATATATATATATATATATATATATGGACATTTTTTATGTTTATACATTCTTTTTATAGATACAAATATTTAAGTAAATCCTCTGTTTCTTTATAATAATCAGTATTAACAACATTTACCGGCCTGAATGTCCGAGAAATTTTCATAGAAAATATACGTCCTCCGACAGGAATCGAAACTGTATCCTATACGGAACCTTCATTTAGCCTTACGTGCTTTACCGATTGAGCCACAGAGCAAGGTCGATTTTGCTGTTTTTAAACCACAATTCTCCATGGTTTTCTTTCATATATTCATATCTGCTCGATGCGTATCCAAATGTAAACAAATGACGTCACACATTAGGATATAATTATTATAAACATAGAATAAACATAGATAAATATTTGTATCTATAAAAAGAACGTATAAGCATAAAAAAATGTCTTAAAATAATTGTCGGACTTTGTCCATTTCATAATATATATATTTTAACGTTTATTTAGTTTCTAAAAAAATAGCAACATGATTACGCTACAAGATAATTGGCAAATGTTTGTTTCAAAAAAAAAAAAATTGACTAAAAATATTGACCCTGAAGATGAACAATGATGTTCGAAAGCGCTAGGTCATCGTATGGACAATACATATTTCGAAACCATTTTCAAATAAAAAGTCTCATTAGAGAATATGAGAAAATTCAAAAGAAAATATGCAAGACTAGGTTGTCTTTAACATTCAATACTACATGTTTAAAAGAAAAGTTGCTGCCAAATTACACACTTATATATATATATATATATATATATATATATATATATATATATATATATATATTAGGATATTACAACAAAAACATATAAGAATCATTACACAACTGTAGTCGCCTGCGGAGTCTCATTGTTATGCGTTGAAACACGACTGCAATTGTGTAGCGATTCTTGCATGTTTTGTCGTAGTATCCTAAAATAAATAATATTGCTCTGCTATGTATTGATCCCTCTTTTAAATTAAATGTTACGAACGTTGGAAGTGTACTCTATTCGTTCTTATCGTACCTGGATATATATATTTATATACATATATATATACATACATATATATATATATATATATATATATATATATATATATATATATATATGAGACATATTTTTGAAGCTTTTGTCTTATCTTTAATTTCAAGCTAATAGATTAAATTTAATATTTCCAATAAGCAAAATACCTTCCTGTATTTCCAAATTAATTTAGATTGATTTGAATGAGTTTTGGTGGTTATTTTTAATAGTTAAAAATTAACTGTGAATCCCGTTTTAGAAAAAAAATGATGATTAAATTATCAAAATAGTTTTCTGCATTACGAATATAAACATTAAGCGGTCCAAAAATTAATTGATATTTTTTCGGAGGTTAAGTAGTCCAAAAATTAATTGATATTTTTCCAAGGTTAAGTGGTCCAAAAATTTAATTGATATTTTTTTCAAGATTAAGTGGTCGAAAAATTAATTGATATTTTTTCGGAGGTTAAATAGTCCAAAAATTAATTGATATTTTTTCGGAGGTTAAGTGGTCCAAAAATTAATTGATATTTTTTCGGAGGTTAAGTGGTCCAAAAATTAACTGATATTTTTTCCAAGATTAAGTGGTCCAACCAAAAATTAATTGATATTTTTTCGGAGGTTAAGTGGTTCAAAAATTAATTGATATTTTTTCCAAGTGGTCCAAAAATTACTCGATAATTTTTCCCAGGTTAAGTGGTTCAAAAATTTTCTAAAACAAAAAAAAAAAAGAAACATTTCTAAAATAATTTTTATTCATCTTAATAATAACATAAAGATTTTGACAATAAAATAGAATATTAAATTGTGACATGTTTTTTCAAGATGGTATGCCATTTTTCAGCTAGTAGTCCTAGAATATAAATTCAGCCGATATAACAGCTTTGAACGAACCTAAAACTAAATTGACTTCAAACTACTTTTTTTATTATTATACAAGTGTATTTTTTTCAATATATATTTAATTTCTGTTGTTCAATTTTATTGATTCATATTCACTTTTAACATGTTAATTATGAATAGAAGAACAAGATGTATGTACGACAAAAACAGACTTATATATATTGTGGACCTGTCGCGGGTCACAACCTCCAGACGTCACGTAACAGATGGGAATAAACCAACGCGAGGAATATCTTTCGAACTATGACCTTTTCGGTTCGTCACGGGTCTCCTGGGTCGAGCGCACAGATTTTTGGCGCCATTGTCAATTTCATTTCACAACTTCGTAGTAATTGTTAGTAATTTCTCACCCTCGGACGTTACCGCCTCTAATCTAGACCCCTCACGAGACGGGCACAAAAATATAGGTCGAAGCGGGTGGCACGAAAGCTGGGTGGAGGAGAAACAAATATGAATAAAAGAAACTGTTTTCCCCCTATCCACACACACACACACAACCACACACACACACACAATCACACACACACACGCGCGTGCACACACACACATATACATTTCGAATTATAAAAAATGGCGTCACTTGTTTGTTTAATTTGACGAGAACTTAATTGACTGCACGAATAAAAAAGAATTTCTCTTGTTTTATACGCCAGAATGTGGGCGTTTATTGCACTCCATTACTTCCTGTTTTTTTTTGGGGGGGGGGGTCTCTAAGTAACTTTTGATTCTTTGACATACTTCTTTGTTCCTGTTTTACCATCCATTCACTCTGTAAAAAAGCCGGCGGACAAAAAATCCCTGCGGACAAAACAAAAACAGCCTCTTTATCCCAAACAAAAGTGAACAACATCCCAGCCTCATGAATAAGTCTCATATATAAAAAGAGACAAATTTAACATTGATATCTCTGCCTTCATCGGTGAGGAGAATGTCGGACATTGACTGCCATATAAGACACTAAAATACTACTTAGCAGTTCAGCACTCTTTCTTGTTCCCGCAATATTTCGCTTGATGCATTCTACAGCCTTCTTCATGTATGCTAATTTGTATTTTATACTTTTGTTGAAGTAATGTTCTTATACAGTGTAACCCGGATATAAGAGAGTTGTCGGGACCGTAGAAGAAGTCTCTTATATCCGGGTTTCTTTTATATGCGGGTTTGGTCTATTATACAGTGTAACCCGGATATAAGAGAAACTCGGATATAAGAGAGATTTTCTCTGGTCCCAAATTAGAGCCATACTTACCTAAACATAATAGACCAAACCCGGATATAAGAGAAACACGGATATAAGAGACTTCTTCTCCGGTCCCGACAACTCTCTTATATCCGGGTTACACTGTATATACATTAACACAGGCTCTAATTTGGGACCATATAAAATCTCTCTTATATACGGGTTTTTCTTATATCCGGGTCGCTTATATCCGGGTTACACTGTACAAAGTATTGTTCAAACTACTGAACTCAGTTGTTGTTCTTGATGATGATGATGATGATGATGATTATTATTATTATTATTATTGTTATATTTCGATTTCTGCTATGGTCACTTTACCTACCAAGTCTGCGAGAAGACCTAAGGCAGATAATGGTGTATACTGTATTTTTATGGCTACATTTTTTATTTGTTTTTCTATATTTATATAACATCTCTAGCATTACATGAACAAAGTTCTTCTTAGTGTGTGGGCTGTATTTTATCAAGACAATTTTTTGTGTTTCTGTTAAGCTGTGATTGCCAGGGATTTTTTCAATGTGATCTTGTGTTCCTTTTTTTATCATTCCAAGCGCACCTACTATGACTGGTACTATTCTTGTTTTCAATTTCCACGTTTTTTCTATTTCCATTTCAGGTCTTTATACTTCGATAGTTTTTCAAATTCTTTGATTGCTATGTTACAGTCCGCTGGGCAAGCTATATCAATTAGGAGACAAGTTTTATTATTATTATTATTATTATTATTATTATTATTTATTTATTTATTTATTTCCTTTGATATTTGGCTTTTACACATTTCTTTCTGGGTCCCGCCCAGGGACCTAAGGTTAGAAATGGTATCATGACACTTTCTACTGCAACAAAAAAAAATAATTACATAGATAAAGCCCTTCGTAAAGTGTGGGCTGTACTTGTCAGAATAATTTTTTGTATCTCTTTGAGGCATGGACTTCCAGGGGTCCCTTCAATTAGTCTACTGGAATCTTTTCTAACCAATCCTAGGGCTCCAACTACAACAGGGATTGTTGATGTTCCCATGTGCCACATTATTGAGATTTCTATTTCAAGGTCCTTGTATTTTTGACAGCTTTTCGAATATCTTCAAAGATACATTGCCGTCTGCAGGGACTGCCATATCAATAAGGAGTCGCTTTTTTTGTTTGTGGTTTTTAATAACAATATCTGGGCGGTTGGCTTTGATTGTTCTGTCAGTGTGTATTGTGTCGTCCCATAGAATAGCAACAGGTCCTATCTCCGTAACCGGGTCTGGGTGGTGTTCGTACCAGTTTCTTTCAGTTTCCTTCCCGTAGAAGTTGCATATTTTCCAGTGCAGATATTGGCCCATTCTGTCATGCCGGGTTTTATATTCAGTGGGTGCCAATATCGTGCAACCTGATACAAAATGATCAATTGTTCCTGGATATTTATCACAGAATCTGCATTTTGGGCTAACACAATATTTTAGTATATGTGCTTGATAATTCCTAGTTAACAAGCATTGGTCCTGTGCAGCAAGGATAAAACCTTCAGTTTCCGCTTTCAACACTGTAGTACGTAGCCACTGATGGGTGCGTTTTTTGTCTACGTCGGCTTGTTTGGTACGGGCAGAGTATTGGCCATGAAGCGGTTTATCTGGCCATTGTTTCTGTATCTGGTCGGTTGCATCTGTCTTTGCTTTCTTTTTTAAGTATTTTGCAGCTTCAGCCGGTTTACCGTGCTGTACTTGTATTTCTGCGCCCATTTGAAACTCCATTTTGAATTTGTTGGCTTCCTTTATTACGGAGTAAAGACGCTTACTACTTTCATGTTATTATTATTATTGTTGTTATTATTATTGTTATTATTATTATTATTATTATTATTTCTTTTGACTTCTGCTGTATACATTTTTTCCGATTTATTACGCAGTCTTTGAATGTGGAAATCCCACCAGATTTTGATTTGGCCGTTTTCGATCCCCTTCTCTGGCTTGTAGCGGTACCATTCCCCGTCGACTTCAGTGCCACGCTTCCTACACCGGTACCAATGCAGATGGGAGGCCACCTTAAAATGGCGGCACTTGTATTGTAATATCATTATTATATCACTTAGCGAAGAGCACGATTTTAGAAAAGAAAATACACAGTGTCTAACAATGTTCAGACAGTATGTCTGTTTACAAGTTATGTTTAATAATTGCATACAATTATAACAAAAATATTTTAAAAAAGCAAAAAAAACAACACTTTGTGCAAACGTCGCCTGTCTAGATAAAAACGGTTGTTGTGGTAATCAACACGATAAAGCGAATAAAACGGGGCGGGAGTGAACAAAATGCCAGTAGAGTTTCATAAGACTTATACTAAACTATTTTTATTAGTTCCTCTTAGTAAGCAAGCCACTAACAGAAGATTTCATGATGAGCAAGGCCCCCATCATGTTACTCACGTATTAGTTGCATTCCAATCACGCTATTTCAGTACTGAAACTTATTCAAATAAATTTTCGAACAGATATTACGGTGTTCAGTCTACCTTTTAAGCTTCGCATTTATTCTTTGATATTATGGTCACCAAGACAACCACATCGATGAGTGATGTTTGGAAACGGTCTGTTTGGATATGGAAATCCCGACAAGATCTTGACTTGGTCGTTTTCAATCACCTTCTCTGACTTCTGGTGGTACTGTTGTTGTTTCCCGTCAACTTCAAGTTATACTTTCCTACATAGGCACAAATGCAAATCGGCGGGGGGGGAGGGGCTTTTATCATGCCGGTGCTTGTAATCTTTTCTAAGCTTACGACTATATCACGCTGAAACACCGGTTCTCGTGCGATCTCCGAAGTTAACGTCGAGTCTGGTCACGACCTAGATGGGTGACGGCTTAGGAATACCTGGTGCTGTGAGCTTGGATGCGCGGCTGGTGTAAGAGATAACGATTCGAAATTGAAAATTGGGGAGCCGAGTTCCAATTGGGTTCGTCCTCAAAAAGCAAGAAAATCCTGTTGGGTTTTCAATAAATGGGTTCTTGGAGAAATTGGTGCAAGGAGTGGGCCCATCACCTCTTCAAGTCAGATTATTCCATGAGGTACCAGATTTTCGTGAGACCATGGAGAACGGTTGATGGAATTTTTCTGGAAAAAGTGGGGGTTAACTGTCAATGCTCATCTCCTTTCGAATTAAAATCTACTGATGAAGGCTGATGGTAGCGAAAGCATGAAGCATTAACGTGCATGTTAAAATCTCACACTGTGTAGATAGATAGATAGATAGATAGATAGATAGATAGATAGATAGATAGATAGATAGAGACAGAAACAGATAGCTAGAGAGATGAATATATAGATAGATAGCTAGCTAGCTAGATAGATAGATAGATAGATAGATAGATAGATAGATAGATAGATAGATAGATAGATAGATATGAATAGACTGAAATAGATAGATAGATACATACATACATACATACATACATACATACATACATACATACATACATAGATAGATAGATAGATAGATAGATAGATAGATAGATAGATACTTGGGATGGGATAGTTAGAAATACCTTGCGGTTCATCATGCCTAAATGCCTCAACAAATTATCATTAACCGGTTGAAGGCTATAGAACGGGGGTCCTCAACAGGGGTGAAATTCACATGCACGAGTGAATTGTAACCACAGTAAGTTAAAGGGCAATAATAGAATTTGGCCTATTTGGCCTGTCACTTTGAAAACGAGGAGAAATGGCATTCCGACAAATGGTAAAAGAGGGGCATGTGACAAGCAAGGTTGAGAATCCCTGCTATAGACGGCTGAGGCCGTAACTGAAAAGAAACACTGATAAAGGTAAAATACTATCCTGGAAAATATAACATTAAAGCTGCTGATTGTATTTCCCGATGAAATGGGTACAAGGGGTATACCCACCACCTGTCCAAAGTGACAGGAATAAACATTCAAATCAATTTATTCCATGAGGTACCAGATCATCGAGAGACCATGAGGACCCCTTGGTGGAATTTTTGGAGGACAACAGAACTTGTTCTTTCTAGATGTTTTGGAAGTTACTTTTCTATTTTCTTTTTTGAAAGTTTTTTGAAAGTTTCTAAAGTTTCTAAAAAACGAAAATTTATTAAATCATAGACATGTGTAAACATCTTTTTGCCGACATCAACAAATTTTCGCCTTAAATAATTAGCTTAAAATTCTTTTTTAAATTTCATAGTCTATAAACAATTTCAATTAAAGCAAAAGGTTTTAAAAACTTAACCTAATCATAAGATAAAAAAACACGTTTATGAAGTCGTCAAAAAACAAATTGTAGTTCAATACGACGTATTTATATACAAAAAACCCTATTAGAAAAAAATATCTTTAGGTTTACAAATACGAATTTAACGACGTAACAAAAGTGCCAATAACTCTCTGTCGTTGAAATAGACCAGACGATATGCGTCAAACGCATGCCATCATTCGCTTGAAAATATACGACCCCACCTTGACTTAACCTCTTTCTGAATGTAACTATGTTGATACAATAGTTCTCAATGAAAATGTAAACCCTTACGCCCCTCATTAAAGTAATTGGTTTCGCCGTTTCCATAGTAATTAATATTGCGAATGTATATGCTTATAAAGCTCCGTAAATTTCAAGATTAGTTATTCAAAAATTCGCTTGAGGATGAAACAGAGTTGGTTACTTTAATTCAATTTAATTTCTATAATTAAATGGAAGTCTTTAGCTTCTGTTTTTGAAACATGAGAACTCTTATGTATTATGTTTATTTTAATATACACTATTATTATTATTATTATCAATTTTATTAGTTTATTGACATACATTTTAATTTGTTGATCAATGACAGAATTAGGAAATCCATTATTAACAAGTGTTTCTTTAATGTTATGTAATTCTTTATAGAATATGGTTTTGGAAGAAGATATCATTTGTGTGCATTGGATTAAGTTTTTATAACATTTAACTCATATAGTTGGGGGGACATTCACTATTATAATTAAAAAGACACGAGTTAATGCTACTGGGTTTTCTATATAGAGAAGCAGTAAATTTATGTATGCTGAAATCAATAAATACAAGGAATGAAATTTTATTAATAATATTGAGTTCTAGTGTGAATTTGAGGACGGGGTGACTTTCAAATTTGTTTTTGAGTACTTTGATCAATATATTTATCTAAAATGAATATGTCGTCTATGTATCTTACATGTACAAGAGGTTTATTAGTGTCATTAAGTATTTTGTTTTCCAAATGTGCCATATAATAATTAGTAAAAAAATGGGGCCTAAAGGAGATCCCATCGTGATACCGTCTATTTGAGTATAAATATTGTCTAGGGGTTCATGAAAAGGTACTTGAGTGACATATGCTAATAATTTTTTAAATAATGGGTTTAATATTGATGGGTGAGAGAAAATTGTGATTGTATACATCACGGATAATGATGCCAATCGTTTCATGGTCGGTGACATTAGTAAATAAATTTTGTACATCCAAAGATGCGATTGTTCAAATTCGTTTGTGGAGTTAATACAATATTTACTTTGGAGATAGGGAGTAATTAATTCGTTAAGCGTTTTTGAAAGGTAATAAATATACTGGTGTAGATGTTTGTGAAACGATAGGTCTTTTTAATGGATTTTGACATTTCCGTGAATGTAGCCAGGTTGATAGTCACCTATAATCTTTTGAAATTTATAAGATCCAATTTCGGCATTGTTGGCAGTAATAAGTTTATTGATATGTTTTTTTTTAAAGTTGGGAGCTGGTGTTATTGGTTAACTTTTTAAATTTATTGTGATCGTCCAAAATGGCCTGTAATTTTGAATGGTGTTCATGTCTGTCTAAAATAACTGCAAATAATAATTGCAGTATAAACCACAGGTTGTCTCTGTGGATGTTGAACAAACACAAATATGCCTGAGCGAGTGTCTGCAATAGGGATTGGCTAGCCTCACTAGGAGACAGGGATCCTCGAATACGAGTAGCCAGGTATGATATATATAAATATATATATATATATATATATATATATATATATATATATATATATATATATATATATATGTATATATATATATATATATATATTTATATATATATATATACACACATATATATATATTATATGCAATAGATGTTATATATGTATATATATATATATTATATGCAATAGATGTTATATATATATTATATGCAATAGATGTTATATATATATATATATATATATATATATATATGTTATATGCAATAGATGTTATATATATATATATATATATATATATATATATATATATATATATATATATATATATGCCATAATGTTACGGACACGGGGTCTACTGGAAAAGAAAATGCATGAAAAGACTTTAGAAGCAGGAAACAAAGGATTAACCTCTAATTCTGTTCAAAATACCGGAGAGCAATGTGTACCGCTCGATAGGCGAACCTATCTTATATATATATATATATATATATATATATATATATATATATATATATACTTTTGGCACCTCGAGGCGGTGTATGGTTAGCAAGCTTGTCTCGCTAGAACAATTACGACTGAGTAGTGAGTTCGATCCTCACTGGGTGCCCCCTGCTTTCGGCCATGTGCAGCATCTAAGCTCGACTTAGAAAATCACTATACGTGATGGAGTGATCACACACGTATGGTAGTTACCTTTTTTCTTCGTTTTTGAGTTATTAATTTTAAATTCTTCGATAGACGCTGTTAAACGTACAATCCAAGATAGAATCCAAAAATAATTACAGTGTAACCCGGATATAAGAGAGTTGTCGGGACCGGAGACAAAGTCTCTTATATCTGAGTTTCTCTTATATCCGGGTTTGGTCTATTTTGTTTTATTAACACAGGCTCTAATTTGGGACCAGAGAAAATCTCTCTTATATCCGGGTTTCCCTTATATCCGGGTCTCTTATATCCGGGTTACACTGTATACAAACTCCGGTAGCGGGTTCCCCACGCTAAAACACGGAAAAATGTCCATATAAACATATGACCAAAAGGCCATCGTTTTAACTCAACACAGCATCTCATAACAAAGGTTCAAAATGTCCTCCGTCTGCTTCGACGCACGCATGTAACCGTCGGATCATTGACTGGCAGACCCACACGGTGTCGAATGGTTTCGCAAGCCCCCCATGACACGTTGATGAAGCGTCTCCGCATTATTAATGTATGATGCATAAACCAGTTGGTTTAGATGGCCCCACAGATAAAAATCCAAACATTCAGACCATGGAACCGGTACTCCCCTAACTATTCATCTTTCATGGTAGATGACGGCCAGTGCATCGTGGACAATGTGACCAAAATGTGCTGGAGCCCTATCATGCATTAACCACATGCGTCTTCGTATTAGCAGGGATACATCTAGCAGGTCTCGAAGTCTGTTCGAAATAATCTCCCTGTAGACAGCTCCTGTAAGACGTGCTGGAAGAACGTATGGACCTACCAGACAGTCACTTACAATTCCAGCCCACGCATTAATCGTAAACTGATGCTAGTGTCTAGCCTATATTGTGCTTTGAGGATTCCGATCCGCCCACAAAAGTTGGTCGTGTAAATTTGTTATTCCATCTCTTCCAAATGTTGCCTTATCCGTAAACAATACTGAAGAGACAAACAACGGATCTGCAGTTCGTGCAATAAACCATCGGCAAAAGTTCTTCCGTGGTGAGAGATCAGAGGGCGACAGACCCTGCACACGTTGCATATGATACGGATACAGAAGCTGCTCTTGAAGTACCCTCCACGCGGTACTATGAGATGTGCGACATGCTAGGGCCACTTGACGCGTGCGGATATATGTACCGTCACCAACAGTAGAATATGTTCGGGGTCAGCCATCTGAGTGGATCTCGGTCTTCCTGGATCCATAGTTTATGATGTCATTGATCCTGTCTCAGCAACACGACAATAAACAACAGCAAAGATTGGATGACATGTCTGTTTTCGGTCTGGAAACGCAATCTGATACAGCCGCGCAGCCTCGCATCCATTATCATTCGCTCGGCCGTATGTAAAAATCATATCTGCCTGCTGACCATATGAATATCCAGCCGTTGTTAAACGGAACGCTTCTCAGTTAACTCACTACTACGACACTGAGACTCGGGGAGTTAAACAAACAAAAAAAAAGGGAAATAAAGAAAAAGGAAGCGGAAAGAGTCGACTGGTGAAATTCGCAGGAAAGTGAATTGAAAAGTTGAGAAGGAAATTAAAAACAAAATGCGTTGAAAAGAATGTTTCAAAATAAAAATGAAATCACGAACAGTTCCCAGTGAAATCGAACTAGTCGGAATTCAGTAAGATTGAGCAAAACCAAGACTACCAGTCCTTCCCGCCGATAAGAAAGAAACAATGTATCATTAAAGATGTCGGAAAATAGAAAAATATATATTGTCGATAAGGAAAACAGGTGGGCACCGAAATAATATCTAAACTTTTCTGGACAAGAGCCAGGAAAACATCTGGTTTGAATCGGCCATCAAGAAGAAAAATATCACTACCAAAATAAAGATTAGCGCCTAGGATTGGGGACGGGTTCGTTCATTTTAATTTCTGTGATATTCGTCAAAATTTTTATG
>OZ038519.1:33734898-33747398 GCA_964036315.1 Acanthosepion esculentum | reverse complement strand
AGGGAGAGAGGGGGAAAGATCAGCTCTCTTGATAGGGCGGGTGAGACCCAGACACTGGCCGGAGTCACTCGAGCACGCCGCTTTCCACAGACGATCCTACTTACGATTAACCGACACCAACACACTTTGTCCCGGCGAAAGGAGCTGATGGAGCCATTTTGTTCTAAAGTAATGGCGTATTTGGGGCAAACAATTTCTAAGGGTCGGAACTTAGGAGTAAATATTCTTGGGACACAGCTGAATCAATTTAAAGACAAGGACATTTGGGACACGACTAAATGCTTTAATACCAGTGCGGCGTCAGTAATATACTGTACTAAAACAGAATTGGTTATTCTCTTAAAAAAACATAAATAAAATTGCATTAGTTCCTGACCTCTGACAATACCTTTCTTCCTGATTTTCAATGCATTCCTCTAGTAAAATCATTAGCAATGCATTTACATTATACATATAATAGCCCTATTCTATCAGTAATGCTTGCATTCATTCCTGACCACTGACAATCCCTTTCTTCCTGATTTTCAATGCATTCCTATAGTAAAATCATTAGCAATGCATTTACATTATACATATAATAGCCCTATTATATCAGTAATGGTTGCATTCGTTCCTGACCACTGACAATCCCTTTCTTCCTGATTTTCAATGCATTCCTCTAGTAAAATCATTAGCAATGCATTTACATTATACATATAATAGCCCTATTCTATCAGTATTGTAAAATCATTAGTAATGCATTTACACACACACCCACATCTACATACACACACACACACACATATATATATATATATATATATATATATATATATATATATATAATAGACCTATTCTATCATTAATGTTTGAATTTGTTCCTGACCACTGAAAATCCATTTGTTCCTGATTTTAATTGCATTTCTATAGAAAAAAAATCATTACCAATGCGTTTACACATATATATATATATATGACTCTCTCTCTATCTCTCTCTCTCTCTCTGTATACATATATATATATATATATATATATATATATATATATATATATATATATATATATATATATATATATATATATATATATATATATATTAGGACTATATATATATATATATAATAGTCCTATCACTAATGCTTTAATTTGTTATTGACTCCTGACAATCCCTTCCACTAGTTTGAAGAAACGTTCAAAGCACTTGTATAGCAGAGGAATATTTTGCGTCTAAACGCATTTAGTCTATGTCCGTTAAGAGTGATTGTTTCTTATTGTTTAAATTAAAACCGCTGAATATTTTAATCTTTTTATAATACTGTAAACAAACCAGCAGAAAATTATGCCCAGGAGCTCATATCTGCAGCAAAAGTCTTGTGACGCATGATTGTCTTGACAAGTGTTTTTGTTATGCAAATCTTGGCTCGTGTGGTTCGATATTGTTTCATGTTTTTCCAACTTCCGAATACCGCGTTCAGTTCTGAGCATAGAATTATTCGAAGCTCTTATACAAAGTTAATTCTTTGAGTGTACAGGTCACAGCAGAACTCTTTAAGCCAAAGAATATATTAATGCAAGAAAATGCAGCTTCCCATTCTACAAAGTTGGTAATCGCTATCCTTGCATGAATAGATTTCGAAGACATCGACATGATGGAATGGTTTCTAGCCTCTTCAAATCTTAGACCAGCGAGAAAAGAAAACAATATACAAATAAAGAGGTTCCCTGGGAAGAATTGATGAACTGATACACGTTTAAAGCTTATCAACCCTTTGCAGGTTATTTAAAGCCAGAAAGTAGTTTTAGATGACAAGAGTTTTTTTTTGTTTTTTTTGGTGCCAGTTTAGTGTGCATCCTATCAATCAGTTTCTGCTTCAGTGTGTGTCCTGTTATATAACTAACGCCTTTATCCACTAATGCCTTTATCCACTGTGCCATGTGTCCTTGAGGACACATGGCATAATGGATAAAGGCGTTAGTTAGTTCCAGAGACAGGAGCCAAAAGAGTGTGAGTTCATTTCCCGGTTAAGGCAGTGGAGAACTTGGAGAGGGGAATTGACAGGAGATAACTGATAACTGACATCCATTAGATATGGCACGTGGAACTAGAACAGTCTACCCCAGCGAGCGAAATAAACGGTTCAGTTCGACATTCCAATCAACTGAATAAGGCCGGAGCGTACAACGACCGAAACGTTGTAATAAATATGGCAACAAAGATAAGGACAATAGTCCGAATAATGTAAATAGTGTACATAATACCTCATCTCAGAAGTATAGATAGATACTGAAGGGTGATAAATATGGCAACAAAGATGAGGACAATTGTCCGAATATATATAGTGTACATAATACTTCATCTCAGAAATATAGCTAGATACTGAAGGGTGATAAAAATTGCGTCAAAGATGGGGACAATCGTCCGAATAATATAAATAGTGTACATAATACCTCATCTCAGAAATATAGACAGATACTGAAGGGTGATAAATATGGCAACAAAGATGAGGACAATAGTCCGAATAATGTAAATAGTGTACATAATACCTCATCTCAGAAGTATAGATAGATACTGAAGGGTGATAAATATGGCGACAAAGATGAGGACAATTGTCCGAATATATATAGTGTACATAATACTTCATCTCAGAAATATAGATAGATACTGAAGGGTGATAAAAATTGCGTCAAAGATGGGGACAATCGTCCGAATAATATAAATAGTGTACATAATACCTCATCTCAGAAATATAGACAGATACTGAAGGGTGATAAATATGGCGACAAAGATGAGGACAATCGTCCGAATAATGTAAATAGTGAACATAATACCTCATCCCAGAAATATAGACAGATACTGAAGGGTGATAAATATGGCGACAAAGATGAGGACAATTGTCCGAATAATGTAAATACTGTACATAATACTTCATCTCAGAAATATAGATAGATACTGAAGAGTGATAAATATGGCGACAAAGATGAAGACAATAGTACGAATAATGTAAATAGTGTACATAATACCTCATCTCAGAAATATAGACAGATACTGAAGGTTGATAAATATGGCGACAAAGATGAGGACAATCGTCCGAATAATGTAAATAGTGTACATAATACCTCATCTCAGAAATACAGACGCATAATAATTCAACAATAACAATTCTAAATGATTATTCCGGAGCGAATGATTATCGACACGCATTTTTATAATCTAAAAATATTTTTAATAAAAAAAAGTAAACAAGACAGCAATTTTTATTAACCAATAACTCGCCTACAAAAACGCCTGATAATTATGAACCAACCCAATACTAATTAACCCATAGCTGGGGGGCGAATAAGTGAATTTATACCTTTTCATACATTTATTCTGCCATTTAATACCAGATTGTAGGTTATTCCTGACATCAGCTGCCAATTTGACCTGATCGAACTGATCAGATTTACTGTTAAGAAGAATAAATAGTTGTGACATCACTATATATATTGTTGGACTCTCCCAGCTATAAACAGGAGCAGGTACTGCCTTTTTAAAGCGAGAAGTTTCCAGCAGTCAGCTCTGACAGTCGGACCGAACGTTCATGCTGTAACACTCTCGTTTATATATGTTTGTATTACTGTTTCTGTTAATATATTTGTTTAACTCAATTTCTCTCTTTGTGTCTTTATTTCTCGCCCTAACAAGGCCACAACTCATACCGAGTTGGGAACTGATGACACCAGGAAGGTCATTGATGAGAAATTAGGAACAACGTAGTTCCAACAGTAGAGCCCTTTTGATGGTATGTTGAGAACCAAAAACCACCATACAAAATTGTCAATGAAAGCAATAAAAAAAAATGAGTAACGATTAACTGTAAAAAGACAGAATGCATGGTTGTCAGCAAAAGGGCAGCCTGAGGTGTGAGTTACATATCAGGGACGTCAAGTCCAGAAATTGAACTACCTAGATTGTATGGTTGCATATTATGGAGAGTATGACACAGGAATCCAAACGTGCATAGGAATAGTGAAAGATGCTTTTCAGAAACTGAGTAAAGTATTAAGGGACAGGAAAACATCCTTAGAAACAAAGAAAAGAACTGTAATGTTTAATCTCCTATATGGAAGTGAACGAAGGGTATTTTCCCCATAAATGAAGAAAAGACTTGAAGTGACAGAGATGTGGTTCTACCAACAATCAGTGAGAATAATATGGACAGAACATGTGAGAAACAAGGATGTTTTAAGGAGGACACGAATTACAAAGAAACTGCTTACATTTTCGGGGCGCACTATACATAAAGAGAGCTTGGAGAATTTAACCCCCAAAGGCAAATTGAAGGCAAGTGGAGTAAGGAAAACCGTGGGGTGGGGCAAAAATAACAAGTTTGAATAAATAGATTGCACGAACGAGGACCACAAAGAGAAAGAAAGCTAAGAAAGGGGAAAGTATTACTGAGATCAATAAAGAATAAGAAGACGTGGAGAGCCATGATCACTTAAATCCTGAAAGGACATGACACAGAGATTTTTTTTTATTTTATAAAATTCAAATCTTTAACCTTAAAAACTACAGACAAGCAAATATGTGCTTATTGATATAGATTTGCTTCTTTTTTTTTCACTCTTGGGGATTAGTATCAACCGTGCTGATGGATGTCAAAAAGGTTTCCCTCAGACAATTAAAAAGGGGTCAGTTTTGTTTTAGAAGCATTAAAATTAACAAGCCATTTCTCGCCTCGTTTAACAACAGATTGTAAGTCATCTTTTTAGATCAGCCGCCCATTTAACCTTATTGAACTAATCAGAGTTACTATTGAGACACTAGTAAATAGTTGTGTCATCAGTGCAGATACCGAGTTAAGGATTGATGACATCAGGAAGATTGTAGATGAGAAATTAGAACCAACGTAGGTCCAGAAAATAGAGCTCTTTTGATTGTATGGAGAGAATATATGAGACACAAGGACATTTTTAAGGATAATAGAAATTACAAAGAAACGGTTTACATTTTCAGGGTGCACAGTAGATAAAGAGAGTTTGGATAATTTAACCCCCAGAGGCATATTGAAGGCAAGTGAAGTAAGGAAAACCGTGGGGGGTGCAAAATTTGACCTTATTGAACTGATCAGAGTTACTATTAAGACACTAGTTACTATTAAGACACTAGTAAATGGTTGAGAAAGAAAGCTAAGAAAGCGGAAGATAGGAAGATGTGGAGAGCCATGATCACTCAAATCATGAAAGGAGACGAAACAGAGATTTGTTATTTTTTAAAAAATTCAAATCTTTAAACAAAAAAAATTATAAAACAAGCTTCTCGTCTGCAGTCTCTCTCTCTCTCTCTCTCTCTCTCTCTCTCTCTCTCTCTCTCTCTCACACACACACACACACACACAGACGCACCGTCGCCTCTCTCTGTCTCTTTTATAAATACTTCCATTGTAATTGCTCCGATGAGCTGCTATCGCTGGTTCCCAGGCTCCATGAATTCAAGCGTCCTACGAGGCTGGCATCCCGTTCCCACCCTTTCACTGTTAAATGTAGACGTCTCTTCTACTCCAATAGCTTCATATCTCGCACCTCACGCCTGTGGAACTCCCTTCCTCATTCCTGTTTCCCTGATGACTATGATTTCCAACTATTCAAGTGTAACGTCAATCGACATCTCCAGTTGCCTTGATCTATCCACTATCCTTCTCCACATCCTTTCCTCTAACACTCCTATCTGCTTTCGCTCCAAATCCTCTGTAACCCCTTGCGTGCTAGTGGCTTCCAGCCTTGCATGTGGTGAAAAGCTTTAAAAAAAAAGAAGAAAAATGTGTGCTTATTTAAATTTGGTTTGTTTTTTTACAGCTTAGCAACGTTTTGTGGGTTATTTAAAGCCAGAAAATATTTTTAGATTTTTACGATTTTTTTTAGAGATAATGATTTACTGATACAAGTTCTATTAATTAACCCATAGCTGGAGGGGAGAAGATGGGGATTCATACCTTTCCCAAGGGTATTTGCGGGTAAGTGAATATAACGAACTTCGACTGGAAATGGAGCTCGACTCTCCGATTTCCTATTCTAAGCCGTTATTCATTACACCACCCACACACCCAAGCTTACAGCACCTGGTATCCCTAAGCGATCACCCCTCTAGGCAAGAAAGGTAGAGAAAAAGCAAGTGGATGACAGAACAAAGACCGCAAAAACAAAGAGAGTTAATAAATGGACAAGCATTACTTAGATCAGTAAAAGATAGGAAGATGTGGAGAGTCGTGATCAAATTTTATAACGATGCCGTCTTCTTTTGCTGACTTTGCAGTACACTCATTTTTCTTAGTAGCTTTTTTTTTCTTTCTTTTCTTTCGTAAGTTTTCCAGATATATTTAATTTCTGTGTACGGGTTTACTCCAAGAAAAAAACTACGCTTACATTGCGAGTTAGTTTTGGCAGCCTTTTGTTTGCGATACCAAACTCCAGAAGGTCATTTGTTGTCTGCTTTTTGCAAAAAAAAAAAAATAAAATAAAATAAAATAAAAAATTAAATTAAATTAATTGCTCCACAGAAATTTGACAAGCAATCCGAAGACATCCATCAACGTAGTAGAATTCGCCGCCCAGCAAATCGCCTGTTGCATATACTAAAGATAAAAAATAAATTTATCAAAAATATACGTTTTTTTTTCTTCTTACCCAGAAAACAAACTGTGACTTTTTCCAATTTTTCTGTTGTCTGTTTTTTTAAACTGCACATATTTTATTTTTATTTTTTATTTCTTCATTTTTTTTTTTACTGTTACGTTAAATATGAACGCAATGCCCAAAATCAGACATATTTGACAGCTTATGAGAAAGCAGAGAATTTCTTCAAAGTATAAATTACGAATAAATACGATTTATTGTATTCAAAATTTGGCGTCAGTTTCCTTCGGTCTTTTGACGATAAAACATTGTTTTTATTAAATTTGGGGCATTTTTCATCAAGTATGGTCATTTCTTAGCGAATCTATGGAGGTATCTATTTATATATATATATATATATATATATATATATATATATATATATATATATATATATATATATATATATATTACATGAATCATTCATGCAAAACGTAGATTAGTAAAGTTAATGATATAAATGGCGAAAAACATTTTCGCAAACAAATTTATTAAAGTTACGTTAGCTTGCGGTGTGAGGGACAGCATCCTGAGGAGACAACCAATGTCTGGAACGCTTAGGAGTTTCGTACAGAACCCACTTTTCATCACTGGTAAGTACTCGATTGAATAAGGATGGTGGCGAGAAAGCAGCGATACGCAGGCTGCCACTCGTTGTCCCTTGTGGACCTCCAACAGCGTTTGTGGAACTCACTTTCTCAGTTTGTAAGTCTTACTTAGGCGGTGCAGGTGAAGTCTAACTGTTTCATCGGAAACGTTGAACTGTCTTGCAAGTTCACCACACGTTAGACTACTGTCCTCTTCAATGGCCGCCTTCAGGACTCCGTCATTCAAGACCTGAGGTCGTCCACTGCGAGGCTCATCATGGAGAGACAAATCTCCCGACTTGAATTTTCGAAACCAACGCCTTGCAGTACGTTCATCCACAGCACTATTCCCAAATGCTTGACATATGCGGCGACTTGATGCAGCTGCTGATAAGCCCACTTTGAAGTCGTAAAGCAAACAGCCCCGAACGAGATCTCTAGACACTTCCATCCTTCTCACAACTGTCCGACTTATAACTGATGGCAGGGTACGGTGCGCGTTTTTTTTTTTATAACGTCTGATGTTCCTACTCCCGGCTGTCCGAATTTGAAAATAATTGCTACACGCATTTTGTATATATTTCAACTTCATTCAATGACTAATCAAAAAACGGACATAACTTTTTTGGTTACCTTGTATATACCGGGCGCCGGGAGCTTAGGGGTAAAATCTCCGATTGTTACCGAACCAGTAGGGTTTCGATCCCAGCTTGAGACAATCGGATGTCTAGCGACGCTGATGATACAGTGAAACAGTCTGTCTGCGGATGACAATATATACGCACCCGAAAAATTAACTTCGGTCGAGCACTCTAGAGAGAAATTATGAATTTGTAAAAAGTGACTGATACTGATGATAATGCAAAGCTTTTCTACGAATTGACCCTGTCGGTCACTGACGTGCTCATTCAAAGAATGAATATGTAAAACTTCACTATAGCTTAGGGGTAAACTCTCCGATTGTTGCCGAATCAGTATGGTTTCCATCCCGGATGTCGTCTAGCTGTGATACACCGAAACAGTCTGTCTGTAGATGACAATATATATATATATATATATATATATATATATATATATATATATATATATATATATGCAAATATGTGGATGTAGATCCGACGGTATGATGAAAATGTGGAAAAGACAAAGCAAAATCCGAATATGTTAGTTTACTGTTTTTTTATTTTGTTTTTTGTTTTTCTGTCGACGTCAGACGTTTCGGTCAAAGACGTTTCGGTCAGATAGACGCAAGCATCGGATTACATCCGATGCTTGCGTCTATCAGGTACCGTGCAGAGACTGCAACTTGAGTTATGTAGGCGAGACAGGGAGGTCCTTGAAATCTCGCATTTCCGAACATAAACGAGATATTCGCCTCGGTAATTTAAGTAGTGCTTTGTTTGTACACATAGCCAAATCTGATCACAATTTTGATTTCGACTCTGTGAAGATTTTAAAATATATCCACAATAAAAACCGTAGGCAGATTTACGAGGCTGGCATGATATCCACCTCACGTACAATAAACACCAGACAGGGTTTCCTTAATATATCAACATTCCTAGCAAGATTAATGCTTGACAAACGTACCGATAAGCTATAGTTTTAAATAGGTCCCCTCCTTTCCACTTAGGATAAAATCTCTTCCCTGGGAGCAGGTTTTCGCAGCGCCGCCCACGCGGGGCCAGCGTATCCGAATCCAAGAAAGAATACTCTAGAATTTAGAATTTCAGTTTTTCTGTTTCTGACTAGTCCTGTATATATCGTCTCTTCATTTAACTTAAATTTAATATAAATATGTCTCCATTAACCATGTCCTGAAGAAGGTCTATTTGACCGAAACGTCTGACGTCGACAGAAAAACAAAAAACAAAATAAAAAAAACAGTAAACTCACATATTCGGATTTTGCTTTGTCTTTTCCACATTTTCATCATATATATATATATATATATATATATATATATATATATATATATATATATATATATATATAAAGACAAAATAAAAAGACAAAATAAAGACCAAATTTTTTTTCGCCTGAAATTAAAGCAAACATACGAACTTTATGAGAGCTCATAATCAGATATTAATAGACATTCATTGTCTTTTATATTTATCAATATATTCCTTAATTACATCTTGACCTCTTCAAGTCAAGAATTAGCTATCTTTCCTGTTATTTTTCCTTTTCTTATAATACATCTCTACACAGTAACCCTTTACCTTGACTAGCCCTTGGGCTTTATATTTCTTGAACATTAGTAATATATATATATATATATATATATATATATATATATATATATATATATATATATATATTAAAAATATATACATAATACCCTTCACTGATTGCTCATCTCGGAGTTTCATTAGATCTGCAATCCTCAAGTGCTTGATTTTCATGAGATAAATAGAGTTACCCCACGGGATTTCCAAACGTTTTTTTTTTCATTTTGATAGCAACGGCGTCAGTTTTGAACTGAGAATTTATAATTCTTATTTCCAACCTTATTTTCAATCTTAAATGTTAATCTTGGCCTAAATTCAAATCCAAATTAAACTTCAATTCATTTAAATAATTAACAGTAAAATGTCTCGCGATAACCGGAAATATTAAAAACCGGGGTTAACCCGCAAAAAAAAAATCCGCACCCGAAGATTGCAGATCACATGAAACTTCGAGTTGTGCAATCAATGTAGGTTATTATGTACTTTTTAATATATTAAATAGCTCTGTTATTTAACATTGAACACTGTTTTTCTTACACTATCTATCTATCTATATATATATATATATATATATATATATATATATATATATATATATATATATATATATATATTTGTATACGAACGCTTGCTCGTATATTAACCTATATTTACCCATTTGATTATAGAAATAGATAGTACCCTACGCCGCCAGTACGATTCAACTATAAACAAAGATTTGTACCTGATGATTGCATTAAGATGAAACTCTGAGTCGTACTGGCGGCGTAGAGTACTCTGTTATTTAGCATAGAGCACTTTAATAGCTCTGTTATTTAGCATTGAGCACTGTTTTTCTTACAACAAAGCATATATGTATGTATTTGTATGTGAACACTTACACGTACATTTATTTATATTTATTCATTTTATTATATATATATATATATATATATTATATATATATATATATATATATATATATATATAGTGACCTGCGAACAGGGAAGAGAAATACCGTCAAACCTAAGATGCGCTTTAAGGACTGCATGAAGGTTGCGCTGAGGAAATTCCACACTCCTTGTAAGCGCTGGAAAGAATGTGCATCTGATCGCAATAATTGGAATGAGGCTTTCTCGGAGTGGAAGGTGTCACTTTGAGGAGGAGGAGAAGAGGAGGCACGCAAGGCTTAAAAGAGATGTGCGTAAAGGCGTCCCCCGTTGAACTTTCTGAAGACACCCGCAGGCAGCTCGATCTAACGTGTACAGATCGTGGTAGAGTGTGTTTGTCGATAGATGGTCTCAGGAGTCACTTAAAAGCGCACCGACTGAGGGTGGCCATTGACTATAAAGCTGTCGACGTCCAGCAACTGAAATGTGATATTTGCGGTAAAACATGCGGGCCCACAAGCGGTTTCATGCGACATTTTAAATTGCATAATGTACCACTCGGTGTTGCACCTCTTAAGTGCCCTGTTTGTGCCAGAAATTTTTGGTCCCTTGCTGGGCTAAAGAGCTACATTCGTTCAGCACATCATCCCAAAAAACATGTAGTAATGACCGTACTCGGATACGAGTTGGCAACCACCATATATATATATATGTGTGTGTGTGTGTGTGTGTGTGTGTGTGTGTGTGCGTGTGTGTGTGTGTCTGTTTCGCTGACTATTTTTTATTTAGCTTTTCTAAAATTCTTACAATTTCCGTTTAGGATGGGGGTAAGGGAGTGCAAATATTGTCTGTAGTGTTTAGTGCCCCAAGATCTTTCTTCCACCTCCTTAGCCATTTTAAACTAAATAAAAACTTCATCACATTTTCCTTGTCTGTCATACTCAACGAAAATATGTTTGAAAGAAAGGTGCCGACCAATATATATATATATATATATATATATATATATATATATATGTATGTGTGTATGTGTGTGTGTGTGTGTGTGTGTGTGTGTGTGTGTGTGGCGAAGTTAAATATTTAAATTGCTAACAAGCATTAAATTTAATTTGTTTGTGGAGTTTTTAAACATTTAAATTACTATCAAACGTTCAAATCTGTGTTTATCTATCTTGCTAAAGCTATACCATCCCCTCTCCTCCCTCCAAAAACCCTACGTACATCTTTTATATCTTATCCCTTTACTTCCCCACGTTTTCCTTTCCCATATCATTTCCGTTCAGTTGACAGATTAAATAAGTCAATGTCTGATCCTTACCCCCTCCTCCTCAATATTAAGTATTGTAATGAAAATAAAAATAAGTTTTAAATCTCTCGCTTCCCTCTCTAAACTTGACCATGTCTCTCACCACCCTCTATGTCAACTCATATAGGCTTAATACTGCCCGTCAAAAGTGTAAATTTTAAATTCATTTTTCGTTTCACCTTTCGAAAATGAAGTCTGAAGACCCAGAGAAAAATAAAATTCTCTAGTGAAATAAATTCTAACTTATGGAGCCTTAAAATGGTCTGTTTTTCTTTAAATTAAATTATTCGCTCTGACTTAACATTGAGCTCTCAGGATTTCATCCTCCTTTGGATTATCGATACGGATTACCAAGATTTCCGTTACTTATATATATATATATATATATATATATATATATATATATATATATATATATATATATATGTCCTCTTTTCTGTTTATTTACTCTATTACCATCTGAAGAAGTCTGTTCCTTTTCGTAGTGTGTACCTGAAAATTAGGTCAATCTGTCTACAACCTCAACATATCTTTTTTGAAGAACTTAAATAAATCCCTCTTTCTTTCCTTTCCAAGTTTTGTATATTTTCACCGTTCTCTTCTTTACCTTCTCCCTGTCTGAGTGTATACCCTTTCTTTCACTCCCCTCCCCCAAATTTGAATCAGCATATTTAACATAATTTATCTTCCGATTGAGGGGTTTTTTTTTTTTGGTAAATTGTTTGTCCATTTATATTTGTTTGTAAGAGTCGGTGTGATGAGTTGGGATCGAGTCTTCGATTCTAACGAAATATCACCATGGCCTTTTAAGATTTCGTTTTCATTATAATTATAATTATTTGCCCATTTTTTTTTTTAAGGTCGGTTTTAT
>OZ038519.1:33687398-33732398 GCA_964036315.1 Acanthosepion esculentum | reverse complement strand
AGGATGCCTTCCCGATCACTATAATCTTGACCTCTTCAAGTCTAGGATTAACCATTATCTTTCCTGTATAGCCCCATGAACTTCTCAAGGACAGCTTCTTTGTGGGACAGACACCAGGCAGAATGCCTTCCCGATCACTCTAATCTTGATCTCTTCAAGTCTAGGATTAAGCGTTAACTTTCCTGCATAACGCCATGAACTTCCCGAGGATTGCTTCATTCTGGGACAGAACCCGGCAAGATGCCTTCCTGACCACTATAATCTTCAAGTCTAGGATTGACCGTTATCTTTCATGGATTGCCCAATGAACTTCCCAAGGACTGCTCCTTTGTGAGACAGAACCCGGCAAAATGCCTTCCCGATCACTATAATCTTGATCTCTTCAAGTCTTGGATTAACTGTTATCTTTGCTGCATAGACCCATGAACTTCCCAAGGACTGCATTTTTGTCGGACAGACCACCGGATGGATGCCTTCCCGATCTTTATAATCTTGACTTCTTCAAGTCTAGGATTAACCGTTATCTTTCCTGCATAGCACCGTGAACTTCCCAGGGACAGCTTCTTTGTGGGACAGAGCCCCGGCAGGATGCCTTTCCGATCACAATAATCTTGACCTCTTCAAGTCTAATATTAACCGTTATCTTTCCTGCATAACCCCATGAAATTCCCAGGGACTGCTTTTTTTGTGGGACAGACAGCAACAGGATGCCTTCCCGATCAGTATAATCTTGACCTCTTCAAGTCTAGGATTGAGCGTTATCTTATCTAGCAATGCGCCATGAACTTCCCAAGGACTTTTTTGTGGGACAGAGCCCCGACAGGATGCCTTCCTGATCACTATAATCTTGATCTCTTCGTCTAGGATTAAACGTTATCTTTCCTGCATAGCCCCATGAACTCCACAAGGACTGCTGCTTTGTGGGACAGACCCATAGTCATGATGCCTTACTGATGACTATAATCTTGACCTCTTCAATCTATGATTAACCGTTATCTTTCCTGCATAGCCCCATGAACTTCCCAGTGACTGCTTCTTTGTGGGACAGACCCCCGACAGGATGCCTTCCCGGTCACTATAATCCCGACCTCTTCATGTCTAGTATTAACCGTTATCTTTCCTACATAACCTCATAAACTGAACTTCTTGCCTTTTCTTACGCTCGTATAGCACCGCACATTCGTCCTCTGCCTTACGTTGTTCTTGGGCATTGTATTGAGTGAACAACAGTACTTAATCTGTAAACGTGCTCACACTCCACTCTTTCGTCGATGACTTCCAACACCATGTCTGGTCGCTGAAGTGACCGCTTCAATCCAGAGCTACCCCATCACACGTGGAGATCTTTAGATCATAAGGCCGGTACGATCGAATCGTCGCAGGTATTTTCGTGTTGGGGGGCTGCTCCAAGCAGGGCGACGACGTACAGCCGGGAAAATAGCACGCGACTAAATTGAACAAAAATAAATACGGATTTTATAACCGTCTACATACAATAATTGCTTTATATCAATTGTTCGCATGCAATTACTTATCAGCTCAGCCCACATCTAAATCAGAACTTATATTATTGTCAACCTGGCACAAATCTGGTTCGCTGTTTTGGTAAAATTCGGCACAAGGCTGAAGTCGGGGGCCTTCTCTTCGGCGGGCAATTACCTGGCCTTTCTTCAGTCTCGTCTCCAGCCCGTCTCTGTCGGGTCTGGCGAATTCGCTTCGCGCATTCGTATTTATGTACATTAGCCCAAAACTGGCATGGGTGTAAGGCGAATTACGTCATAACTTTGATGAATTCCCTCTTCACAAATCTTTTCAGTGAGCGTCGGTGGCCTATCCACCCCCTCCTATCTCGAATCAACTTCACATCCTTTGTTTAGCAAAAATGAAATTTTCGCTTTGTAGCTGTGCGTCAATCAAACATCGAACCTCAAGTCTGAGTCACTTTTCTATTCAAACCGCTCAACATACAATGCAAGCCGTTTATATGTGAATTTAATCTTCAATTTTTCCCAGCGGTTCCTTTTGGTATTAACTCTTCTTGTCTGCATGTCGATCGGCACATAACACTTTCTCATGTTTTAACATCACCTTCTTCCGTTTTACCACGGCAACAACAAATAGTATCACATTATCATCATTATCATAATAATAATAAGGTGCCTTCTTATTGATATGGCAGTCTCTGCAGACTGCAATGTATCTTTAAAGATCTTCAAGAAGCTATCAAAATACAAGGACCTTGAAATCAAAATCACAAAAATGTGACACATGGGAACATCAACAATCCGCTTTGTAGTTGGAGTCCTCGGATTGGTTGGAAAAGATTCCAGTAGACTAATTGAAGATATTCCTGGAAACCCATGCTTTAAAGAAATACAAAAAATTGTTCTCACGAGTACAGCTCACACCTTATGAAGGGCTTTGTCTATGTAAAAAATATTTTTCCAGTGGAAAATGTCATGATGCCATTTCTAACCTTAGGTCCCTGGGCGGGACCCGGAAAGAAATGAGTACACATCAGAAATCAAAGGAAACAAAATAATAATAATAATAATAATAATAATAATAATAATAATAATAATAATAAGTCCATGCCTCAAAGAGATACAAAAATTGTTCTGACAAATACAGCCCACACTTTACGAAGGGCTTTATCTATGTAATTATTTATTTATTTATTTTGCAGTGGAAAGTGTCATGATACCATTTCTAACCTTAGGTCCCTGGGCGGGACCCGGAAAGAAATGTGTAAACGCCAGATATCAAAGGAAATAATAATAATAATAATAATAATAATAATAATAATAATAATAATAATAATAATAATAAGTGGGCCAATATCTGCGTTGGAAAATCTGCAACTCTTACTGAAAGGAAACTGCAAATCTGTATGAACCCCACCCAGACCCAGTTACAGACATAGGACCTGTAACAATTTCATGAGATTTTACACTACACACAGACAGAACAATCAAAGCTAATCGCCCAGAGACCAGAGAAACAGAATGTGCCTTCTTATTGATATGCCAGTCCCTGCAGACTGCAATGTATCTTTGAAAATCTTCTTTAAAAAATCAAAATACAAGGACCTTGAAATCGAAACCTCAAAAATGTGGCACATGAGAACATCAATAATTCCAGCTGTAGTTGGAGCCCTCGGATTGATTGGAAAAATTGGGGTACGATAGACTCATTGGAGGGATTCCTGGTAGCCCATGCCTTAAAGAAATACAAAAAATTGTACTCACAATGATGTAAAATGTGTGTGATCTTAGTTACTTTTCTTTTTTTTTTTTTTTTTTTTTTGTTGTTTTGTTTATTTTCAGAAACTGCTCAGTGGAAAATGTCATGATGCCATTTCTGAGCTTAGATCTCTGGTTGGGACCCGAAAAGAAATGAGTATACACCAGAAATCAAAGGAAATAATCATAATAATAATAATAATAATAATAATAATAATAATAATAATAATTTTTTTCTACGACCGGAAAGAAACTATTAATGCTGTCAAGTATTTAAATAAAAATCTATTAGCAATAGGATACATATATGCATTTAGTTTTTGGATTTTTATTCATTTTATTGATGAAATCGTCTTTTTTCGCTATCAACCCAAAACCACCATCTACCCACCCACCCGTCGGTCAGTTTTTCTCCATCGAACGCGCTCTAGGCGAAGAGGAAGCTATGCAATCTTTAAAACAAAACAGCTCTTCTTACACACATCTGTATTGTGAATTACACCAGCCAGGAACTTTCCATTCTCCTCTTCGTCTTTCGGCTCGGCGCTGGATTATTTGAGGCCAGCACGTTTAAATGCGAGACGTCTCTAATCCACAATAAACATGTTGCAACATTTACCCGACAGCAGACACAAAGGCGGCCGTGGAGTGGCAGGACAACCAGTGGCGCCGCCCTGGCGGTGGTTAGCGGCGTCATCAATTATGTTCGTTAAGTGTTGGATCGGGTAGCCTCGATTTAGATGATGATTATCAAACTTGTCGTCTGCATTGTGATATTTTCTCTCTTCCCACTCGGTTTACAAACTACTCTCTGTTTCTCACTATCTGCTCCCCTCTCTCAATGTCTTCATTTCTTTCTTTCACACTAAGAATGATCTCCCCCCACCACATACACTTCTCTCTCTCTCTCTCTCTCTCTCTCTCTCTCTCTCTCTCTCTCTCTCTCTCTCTCTCTCTCTTTGTTTATTTATCTTGGTCCCTTTCTCTCTTTCACTCTCTCGAATTTATTCTTTCGCTCTCTCGAATTTTTTCTTTCTCTTTCTTCGTCTTTCTCCCTTTCTTTCACTTTTTCACTCTCTCACTGTGATTCCTTTTTTTCATTTCTCTCTTCCTTTATCTTTCTTAAATACTGAGACTGATCTCCCCGACCTCGCTTTCTTTCGTGGTCTTTATTCCTTTCTTTCTTTTCACTCTCTCTCATTTATTATTTCTCTTTGTTTCTTTTTCTCTTTCACTTTCGCACTCTCGTCTTTTGTCTTTCTTTCTTTTCACTCTCTCTCTCTCTAATTGCCTCATTCTCTCTCTTCTTCACTTTCTCTCTTCATTTATCTCTCTTTCACACTGAGAATGATCTCCCTCCCTCTCTTTCTTTCTTCATCTTTATCCTTTTCTCTCTTTCACTACACCCCCCCAATGTTTTCTTCCCCTTTGTTTCTTTCTCTCTTTCACTTTCACACTCTCGTCTTTTGACTTTCTTTCACTCTCTCTAATTCACTCAATGTGCTTCTCTTTTTCACTCTCTCCCGTCATTTATCTCTCTTTCGTTCCCTCTAATTCACTCTAGCTGCTTACCCGCTTTCTCTTTCCTTCTTTCATTATTTGTCTCCCTTTCCCTCTCTCTAATCCGTTCTTTTACTCTCAGTTTGTTCCTTTCTTTTTCTCTCGCTCTGGTCGTTTGCATTTATTTCACTCTCTCTAATTCACTCTTTTTATTTTTTTTTGCTCTCTCCCCTTATCACTCTTTTATTCGATGTCCCTCTTTCTTTCTTTCTTCTCTTACTTTCCCCCTCCTTTCATCTTTCCCTCAGTACACCCCACCGTCATATCCGTTTCTTTTTCGTACTATCTATCTATCTATCTATCTATCTATCTATCTATCTCATGTAATTACAGCATGGTATAATCTGCTTGTTGGTTAAAGAGGTAGGAACCTCGCTATGGAGCCGTGGTTAGTGCACGGTGGTTACTCAAACAGACTATTGGAACTACTACGACTGCGACCCTCATGGCGTGTTTCGCAGTCATGCCCCACGCCCAAATACAGTCCTTATATGAAGTGGGCCTTAGAATAATATGCGAACGGGACTCTTTATAATATGTATTTAGGGCAGTAAAAAAATGTCACCTGGTGCGTGACATCATCATTGCAAGCAGCAAACGCTATAATGATGAGTTTAATCTTAAAAGAAGACGAATAACATCCACAAGTTTTCTTTGATCTTAATAATGGCCAGACTGCTTATCGAAAGTGCAGCATCACCAGAATTTGAACAATATTTACTTCCATTGGAACCAGATATAAGAAAAGTTAATAATCCAAAAATATCATTTTCTTTTATATCCCGTGAGCCGGTGGGTCGTAAAGGCACTATGTGTACTGCAGCCACATATCTGGTGTTTCTTGGGCAAGATGGCCTGACGGAGCCTAACCCTCTCCAGGCCGATTTTGAATTCAGAGTTTTTCCTTCTCCCAAGTTTATAGAACCAAATCTGCACTCAAGGGTATTAGGACGTATTATACTATGGTTTATACGGCTACTATGCTGAGCAGGCCCTCGTTAAAGTCTCTAGGAAAGAGCATATTATCTAGCGTGACCAACAGTCTGATCAAGGCCTTCACGCTCAAACTCTCGGTCACGATGACTTGTGACTTCGTGCTAGCACAGCTATCGACGGCCCACAAGGACACCGTCTCGCCAGTGTAACTCACAAGGCTTGGATCAACCCGTGGTACGGGTGTCAGGCACGTTCTAAATGGTCCGCCTGCTGGGATCGTTCCCTCAAGACCGATAACATCAGGGAGTCCTCTTCCCGACAGATCGAACCATGTTGAGATTCGAACCCGGTCCTCATGGTCACTCAGCCACGTGCCCATAAACCGATATATATATATATATTAGAAAAATCTATGACAAAATGAAAAAAGAAATTTCCTATGACGCTTTTCGTCTCTTAGGACTTTATCGAACTAAAGTTATGCTTACGTCGATATTATTACGCATATGCATGAGAGGGAACGCTGAAATTATTTAATTATTAATATGTCTTTTAGGTATATAATTTTTTTCTAAAATTGTGCCTGGTTTTTATTTTGTTTTACGGTATATCAACCTCAATGAGTTATTTAATCCTGACAAGAGTTTTATTGATGGTAATATGTTTTTTCTTCAAAAATGTATTGCTGGTAATATTTTTCTTCAAAAATGTATTGCTGGTAATATATTTTTCTTCAAAAATCTTCAGAATTAACAACCACCTGAATGCCCGAGAAATTTTCATAGAAAATATTCGTCCTCCGACAGGAATCGAACCTGTGTTCTATACGGAACCGTCATTTAGCCTGGCGTGCCTTAACCGATTGGGCCACAGAGGATCGTTCGGTTAGCAAGGTCGATTTTACTGCTTTAAAACTACAATCTTCCATGAATCTCTCACGTACATTCATATCTGCTCAATGCGTATCCAAATGTAAACAAATGACGTCACACATTATGTCGGAAGATTATTATTTCATACTCGTTGGCAATGCTTAAATCTCACAAAAAGATGACGAAGATTTTATTCATGCTGGCATTGTCAACCGCGAATGCGAAAAATTTTAACTGAACAAACTATCTTCAGATACGTTTAATTTTTGTGCAAGGGCTATCTTCGAGTAAAGACGCACCCTAACAAGACTTGAGCATGACTCAAAAATAACCTTACAGACAGTGGTAGAACAATGCCACAGAATTCTAAATTTAAGACATGATACTGAAAAAAACTGAAGAAAGGGATATTATACAAGTGCAAACCGTGTAACCAAAGGACAAAAAGAAGGGGGGAAAATGACTACACCGTTGCGAAGGACTTCATGTTAAGTCAGATTGCCCACTCAAAAATAAAGTGTTTCCAATATGGCGAATTGTGTCATAGACAGTCTTTTCAAATCAATGCAAAGAAAGAATGGAATACATTTTAATAGCGTAAAAGTTGTATTGACAACACAAAATCTGAATGAGGCCCAGAACAGAAAATTTGTGAAGGTTAAGATGAATAATTTTGAAGACGAACTTGAATTGGCCACCGGCAACGACATTACTATAATTAATGAAAAATATGGATGAACCGACAATAACGAAAAACAACAAATTGCAGGTGGCGTCTCAGGAAAACAAAATTCTGTTTTCGAGGCGAAATTGCATATGAAGTCTCGTGTGCCCGTAAAACTTTAAGGCATTCGTATTTTTTTAAAAATAATACTAAAAACTTATTTGGTGCAGAATGGATTGTGGAGTCTGCCGGTCATTCTGTTAAAAACAAAAAAAAAGTAGATTGCTTCTCCTCTAAAACAAATATGGCGACTGAATGTATTTTAAAAAGGTTAAAAAATAATTTTCCTGCAGTGTTCGAACCTCTACGGAAATGTACGAAGGCGAAGGCAATTTTTCACTTAAAAGAAAATGCAGTTCCAGGTTTTAAACCCAAACGTAGTGTTCCTTTTGCAGTTGTGAACGCCATTAACAAAGAGCTTGACAAAAACTCTGAATTATTTTACCCACAGATTACTCTGAACGGGCAGCTCTAACAGTGTATGTAAAAAAGAAAAATAATAACATTCGTATGTGTGCAGATTTTTCTACAGGGTTAAATTCTAGATATCCTTTACCATCCCTAGAAGACATTTTCGCCAAACTAAATAGGGGAAGATTTTTCTTTTAAAATTGACCTGTCAGCCGTATACTTACAAATTGAAGTGGATGTAAAATGTAGAAGATTGTTAACAAATACCGTAATTCTCCATGTATAATACGCATTTTTTTTTCCTAAAAAATAATAAGCAAAATTAGGGATGCGTATTATGCACAGCTACAAAAAATCTTTAAAAAAATTGCCGTTTCATAGGTCGATTCCAGTTGCGAAATGACTACTCACCACAAACATACGACAATTTGACTCTAACATTTGGCGATTGCAACCCCCATAAGGATGTCAAATATAATCATATGTACCTAACAATACTTACAAATGTAAAATAAAATAAGAATTATCCTAAAACTAAACTAGAATAATGTTTAAAACTATTTTAAATAAGAGCAGGAAACGCTGGTCATAATGAAATTGGATATGTACAATTTATAGGGTTTGATTACCAAACAAGGGGTGCGTGTTATGCGTGAGTAGAAGCATTTTCCCACATTTTCAGCGCAATTTTAGCGGTGCGTATTATGGATGAAGGCGTGTTATACATGGTGTTGTGGAGTTATTTCCACAATAGAACTTGTAGTCGGACTAAATGCGTCCTAAATGGGGTAAACGTACAGAAACGTTAGGAACTTGTAAATAAGTGTTACGCAGAGTAATCGAGTTGTGGTCGCTGATAACTTACTCCTCCCTCGACTACCTACTGACTCCTACTTATAATAGGTGGGAGAGTCTATTATCTAGACAAGGTGTCTTCCACTATAACACATGGGGAATTACGGGATCAAAGTAGCATCTATCATTTTCCAGCAAGTAATGACTTAGATTTTGCCGTTGAATATTTGGACGGCGTACTGATAAAAAGCGAAACTAGACGGCAATTCAGAACACATACAAGTCTTCCAGAGAATAGAGGATTATGGGTTCGAAGCCAGTGAGGAGAAATGTCAATTTTTCAGGAGTAATATAAAATACTTGGGAGAGATAACTGAGGCTAATGGGCGCAGACCAGACCCATCAAGGACGAGTGCTATTAAAAATATGCCCGCCCCAACAAACGTTGCTACTTTACTAGGGCTCGCAAGCTATTACAATTTTTATGTGCCAAACATGAATACACTGAAAGCCTTTAAATAAATTATTGAAAAGGTGCGATGTGGAATTGGTCCGGTGAATAACAAAAATCTTTTGAAAACATAAAGAACATTTTAACATCTGGATTATCGTTAACGCATTTCAATCCGGATTTAGAAATAATAGTAGCATCAGATGCTACCGATTATGGCATTGGGAGCAGTTATTTGTCATAAATACAAGGGTAGTAAAATAAAAGCAGTTGCCCATGCATCAAGAACGTTAATAGCGGCTGAAAAAAATTATAGTCAGATCGAAAAAGAATTGCTAGCTATTATATTTGCAGTGAAAACATTTCACAAAATGATACTCAGTAGGAAATTTAGTCTGCATACATATCACCGCCCATTATCGACTCTTTTGGGTTCTAAAAAGGGAATTCCGACACATACTGGCAATAGGTTGCAACGTTGGGAAGCGATTTTGCTAAACTATAATTTTAAAATAGAGTATTTACCATCAAAGAAATTGGTATATGCTGATGGTTTATCTAGATTAATCGCAAATTTAAGGAAACTTTCGAGGAGACGGTAATTTTAAAATAGAGTATTTACCATCAAAGAAATTGGTAAATGCTGATGGTTTATCTAGATTAATCACAAATTTAAGGAAACTTTCTAGGAGACGGTAATTTTAAAATAGAGTATTTACCATCAAAGAAATTGGTATATGCTGATGGTTTATCTAGATTAATCACAAATTTAAGGAAAATTTCTAGATGTTATTGCTTCTATAATTTCTGAAAATAAGATAAAACGTTGGTTCGTGTAACACAATAAGACCTGTGACTTTGGACGAAATTAAAATGCAATCCAAGAAAAATTAATGCATTTTGAAGATATAAAGAACATATTAATGCATTTGAATGCTGAGTTAGAAATAATTGTAGCATCAGACGCTAGCGATTATGGCATTTGGAAAAATTGTCATAAATTCAAGTTTAAATAAAAGCAGTTGCCCATGCATCTAGAACAGGGATTCTTAACCTTTTGATGATTCCAGACCCCCAATGGATTGTCCAATATGGTCCGATACCCCCTTCACTTCACTGTTGAAATAATTATCACCAATCCTATTATTTGCCAGTAAGTCTTCCAAATATTTCAATCGCTTGAATTTACTGTACTTTAGATATGGATTGCTAGGAGTAGAACATGAAAAAAACCATAAGCATTGATCACTTTATTATATATTATTTTACTGAAAGTAAAATAAAGTTATAACTTAGTTTTATTACTCAAGAAAAAAGAAGAGAACATAAATGTGTAAGTCTTTTTTAGTATCTCGACTACATAAAACAGACTTTTACTAATCTAATGAGATATTTGGTGTTATTTTTGTGCAATCAAAACATGGAATTGTGGTACAGTTACTGAGAAAGCTACTCGCATGTCATCTGACACATCAAGTCGATTTCTGCACTTTGATTTCAGATTTAATAATGGAGAGAATCCTGTTTCACCGAGATACGTAGTTGTGAAGGGAACCAAAACATGCATTGCCCTAATTGCCGAACTTGGGTAAGCAGAGATTTGTTCACGCCAAAACTGCTTGACATCCATCCCAGGCCTTTCGAAATCAGCTTTTTTTTTTCTTGGGTCGTCTTGGAATTCAATGAAATCATCCTTTGATAAATCGTTATCACTCATTCTCGATATATCAAATGAGAAAGGGTTTATGCGGGGCTTCTTTTCTCTGGCAATCGTGTACGAAACTTTGTAGGAGGCTTCCAGAAGAGGTTTTCCTGGAGCAGAAAACCCATTATGATGAAAGAGTTGCTTTCTGATCATAGCGAACTCTTCTCAACTTAAAAGCCTCAATCGATGTGCCAATATGACTACTGTGTTTGCTTTCGAAATGTTTCCTCAGTCCTGATGGCTTCAAATTTCCTTTTCTCATTGCCAAATTGCACAGCATGCGCTGGGGTCTTTCTGTTCCATCTCGTTCTGTCACACAGGTGAAGCCAAAACCTGCATGTGAATCATTCCACTTCCTTCTTTTGACAGACGACATTTTGCACCAAATCTGTGAAAAGAAAAATGAAAAACTGTCAAACACAACACAGGCGGGCGGGGAGGACTACCAGTAGCCAGAAATCTAGTCCCATACCACCAGCATTTGGTTCCCATACCTCCAAGGAGTATGGGTACCCCCGGTTAAGAACCCCTGATTTTAGAACGTTAATAGCGGCTAAAAATAGTATAGTCAAATCGAAAAAGAAGCGCCAACTATTATTTTTGCAGTGAAAACATTTCTCAAAATGATACACGATAAAAACATTTAGTCTGCGTACATATCACCGCTCATTCTTGACTATTTCGGGTTCTTGAAGAGGTTATTCTGACAGATACTGCTAACAAATTGGAACGACTTTACTAATTTATGATTTTAAAATGGAGAATTTAGCATCAGAAATGGGTACATGCAGATGGTTTCTCCAGATGAATCCCAAAGTTTAAAGAACCTTTTGAGGAGACGGTGATTGCTTCTGTAATTTTTGAAAATGAAATAAATGGTGTTTGGTGTAACGCAATAAGGGAACTACACGTGACGTTGGACGAAATTGAAATACAATGCAACAAAGGTTGTCTACATTTTGAAAATGATGACTGACGTAAAAGTGAGATGAAAAGAAAGAAAAAATAAATCAAGTGTAATTGAAAGTAATAATTTTTTTTTCCATCTGTGATGAAATAATGATGAAGACTGAAAGATTAGTAATTCCTGCCTCCTTGTAAAAAGGAATTTTAAATCAGTTTCGCGTTAGACATTCTGGAATGTCAGCAATTAAATCCTTTTTGAGAAATTACGGACATCGGCCTAAAATAGACCAGGATATTCAAAAGTTTGTTAAGTCATGCACATGTTGTGCACTAGCAGTAAAATTAGCACCTGCAAATTATCAACCCTGGCCTAAGACTGATAAACCTTGGTCTATGTTGCTTGTTGATCACACGGGACCTTTCTATAATGCGTATTACTCAAAATGATCTGAAATATTTAAGTGGAGAAGATCTACTTCCACTGTAACTGTAAATTTTCTTTATGAAAGGTTTTCGAGATTTGGATAATGACACGCAATTTATTTCGAGTGGCTTTCAACATTTTTGCAAGTATTATGCAGCGGAACATATAACAAGGCCGCCTTACATTCCAAGATCAGATGACCAGGTTGACAGTTTTGTTGATACGTTCAAAGGGACGTTAAAGAAATAAAATGGCGGAGAAAACGGAAGAAGTAATGCACCAACATTTTTTAAGAATGTATAAGCTGACCCCTGACCCTAATACTGCATCGAGGATGTCATTAGCGGAACTAATGTTTGCCGGGAAAATTGAATCGGTGTTTGACAAATTACTACCTAAAAGTAAAATTTTAAAAAAGCTGGCATAGTACGAAATTGACTATAAAATCTTTCAAAGCTGGAGATAATATTTTCTTCAGGATTTACAAGTCAGGGAAGGAAAGTTGGGAAGATGGTGAAATAGTAAGACTATATTTCTTCATATTCAGCTCCTGATAATCAGTAGAGCACTTTCGCTACATTTATAACACAGTATGGACATAGAAAAATTTAGCCTCGACTACTCCCTAAAATCATACCCATCCCATCCCCTTCCATATATAAGCTAAAATTATTTGAAAAAAAACCCAGAAAGTTTCATAAAAAGAATGAGATGGAAAGCCCACTTTTTAAACCTTCACAATAAAAATACATTCAAGGAAAAACACGGCTTCAAAACAAAAAAATGCCACCCGCAACAAAAAGAATTAGATGACTTCGAGAAAGACTTAACTGACCTAGTTAGAAACATAAAATTCCATAAAAAAGAAGATGCAGTTCAAAAAACTAAAAGAAGATATAACTAAAATAAACAATTCAACAAATGTATTTATTGCAGCTGACAAAACAAGAAATTTATACAAACTAAGCCCTCCTACGCGCAATAAATTACTCAAGAACAACATAACCAAAACATAGAAAAATGCACCTAAAACAATAGAACACGATATCAATAAAGAAGCTAAAGCAATCGCCCAAACATTAGACCTAGATGACCGAATAAGTTGCATCAACAAGGCGCAAGCCTTTATCACACTAAAAGACCACAAAGAAAATTTCAAAACCAACCCTGCATGCAGGCTCATAAACCCAGCCAAAAGTGAACTAGGTAAAATAAGTAAAACGATACTAGAAAGAATTAATTCTGAACTTAGGAAGAAGTTAGGAGTAAACCAGTGGAAAAACACAAAAGCAACTATTGACTGGTTCCACAGCATAAATAACAAACAAAATTGCCACTTTCTACAATTAGACATAAAAGAATTTTACCCATCCATAACAGAACGCATGTTAGATAAGACCAACAACTTAGCTCAGGAACAAATAATAATAAAACCAAACGAAATCGACATCATTAAGCACTCCCGTAAATCATTACTATTTCACCATGAAGAAGCATGGATAAAGAAAGATGGGATATTTGACACTACAATGGGAAGCTTTGACGGTGCTGAGACATGCGAAATCGTAGGTATTTACTTACTACACGAACTAAGCAAAATAATAGATAGAAATGACACAGGACTCTACAGGGACGACGGTCTCATAATCTTAAGAAACTGCAACAAACAAAACACAGACAAAACTAGAAAAGCAATAATAAAGATTTTCAAAAATAACGGATTCGACATAGATATAAAAAATAACCTAAATAAAGTAGATTTTCTAGATGTTACCTTCAACCTAAGAAAAGGCACATACAAATCATACAGAAAACCCAATGATAAACCACTCTATATACACACATCTTCCAACCACCCGCCTTCTATAATCAAACAGATACCAAAATCGATTAACCGCAAGCTTTCCGACAATTCCTTCAATGAATCTATATTTAACAAAGCTAAGAAAGACTACGAAACAGCCCAAAAAGATAGCGGATTCCCAGCAACACTCACATACTCACCACAGAACGCAAAAAAGGCCAACAGGAAAAGAAATGTCATATGGTTCAACCCACCGTACAGCAAAAACGTAAAAACAAGCGTAGGAAAAATATTCTTCAAACTTTTACACAAACACTTCCCGGAATCAAGCACCCCACACAAAATATTCAACAAAAACACAGTAAAAATCAGCTACAGTTGCACCGAGAACATGGCACAAATAATAAAAAAGCACGACAGGAAAATTATTAACAAACCACACGAACAAATTAAAACCCCACGTGCAACTGAAGAATAAAAAACGAATGTCCCTTAAACGGCAATTGTTTACAAAACAACGTAATCTACCAAGCCACGATAAAATCACCAGATAATGAAGAAAAAGTATACATAGGAGTAACTGAAGGACCTTGGGAACAAAGAAATTATGTACACAAAACATCTTTCACAAATAGTAAATATGCGAATAGCACAATGCTTTCTAAGTATATCTGGGAAATAAAAAACAAAACGCACACCACACCAAAAATATCTTGGAAAATAAGGAAAAAATCATCAGCCTACAGCAACCTATCAAAAACTTGCAAACTTTGCTTGGAGGAAAAAATAGCTATCATTACCTTCCCAAACCAAAATAAATTATTAAATAAAAGATCCGAGCTAATCTCTAAATGCAGACATGAAAACAAATTTTTACTACGTAACTTAAAAATCGAAAACGGAAAAAATAAATAAATACATAAACAAACAAAATGACAATAAAATAAGCAAAATAAATTAATCCAAACAAATTACCAAATCACACCTGTTAGAATAGACGAAATAGAATAAAAAATAATGAATAAATAAAGTAAATAATAAACAAATTAGCAAACTATTATGACCAAAATACTAGACTATAAAAAATCAAAACAAAAAATCGGACGAAAAATAGCTATAACTGTTATATAACGATAATTTAAATGAAAAGATAATATACTGCGTTACTTAAAAATCGAAAACCAAAAAGAGAAAATATACAGTGTAATAAATAAATAAAGACAAGTATAATAAATTGATCTAAATACATCCAAATATATAAATAAACTAACAACCGATACCGATAAACTAGCCGTTTAGAAAAAACAAATAAAGATAATCAATCCAAATAAATAAATTAAAAACTGTTCCCGCCAAAATAATAGTTAGAACAAACCACAACAATCAACCCCAAAATTCAACAAATAGCTTTATCTTCCCAAACAAAAACAGAACTATTAAATAAGCTATATAAACAAATTTTTATTACGTTAATAAAAACACCGATCAAAATAAAAATAATAAATAAATAAATATATAAGATAAAAAATAAAAATAAAATAAATAAAAACAAGCAAAATAATTTAATCCAAATAAATAAACAAATAAACGACTTCCGGTAAAATAGCCGCCATAATAGACTACCCACAATAAGCTATATAAACAAATTTTTACTACGTTAATAAAAACACCGATCAAAATAAAAAATAAAAATAAAATAAATATAAAGGATAAAAAACAAAAATAAAATTAAATAAAAACAAGCAAAACAATTTGACACAAATAAATAAACAAATGAACGACTTCCGGTAAAATATCTGCCAAAACAGACTACCCACAATGCACCACTGGCCCGTATATATAAATAGCCGAGAAAAATAACAGCACTCGTGGCCTGACGATTGCATCTAGCATGAAACAGACTGTCGCCTCTAAGTGTTGACTTCTATGTTCACTTTTATATATATATATATATATATATATATATATATATATATATATATACAAATTCCTTCCAAATCTTTGAAAACACTTTAAGCTCTGCTATATAGACGAGTTTAATACCAATAATTCCGATTTAACTCTCTTTCATTTTACTAAATGTAACTCTTGATTGTTTTTTCACGTTTTCGTTAATTTCCGTGAATTCCCGTCGAATTAAATTTTGGCCGTGTGACTATTAGGATGTAGGTCAGCTCATCGGTATCCTCCTCCCTCCCCCTACTCAGGCTCTCCTACCTTCATAATATAATTCCAGTAACGGTGCCTTCTTCTCTCCATACCCCCAATAAGTCCCCTATAACATCCTCACTCTCTTTCTTTCACCAAATAAACAGTATCCCACTACAAAGTGATACCATAAACAGTTTGAAAAATTTCGCGAATTTTAAAATTAAAATTCGTAGGTGAAAATGGTCATTAACTAAAGGTATCTTAATTACAATTGTAAAGAAAATTTTCCCTGTTCAATGAAAATAAACACTGGGGGCTCTTTTGTGAGTCAGTTTTAATATATTTCAAATTCTATGTTGTGTTAATAGGACTCGCCTGGGTTATACCAACGGATTACAACCTACCCACCTACCTATATATATATATATATATATATATATATATATATATATATATATATTTTAGAATTGGACATAGTCCGACAATTTACTTAAAGACATTTATATTATGTTTAACGTTCTTTTTATAGACACAAGTATTTAAGCAAATGCTCTGTTTTATAATAAACAGTATTAAATAACATTTACTGGCCTGAATGTCCGAGAAATTTTCATAGAAAATTTTCGCTCTCCGACATACTTGTATCTATAAAAAGAACGTTAAACATAATATAAATGTCTTTAAATAAATTGTCGGACTATGTCCAATTCTAAAATATATGACGTCATTTGTTTACATTTGATACGCTAGAGCAGATATGAATAGAAGAGATTCATGGAAGATTTAAGTTTAAAGATAGTAATATCGACCTTGCTAACCAGACGCTGCTCTGTGGCCGAAAGGTTAAGGCACGTCACGCGAAATGATGGTTCCGTATAGGATACAGGTTCGATTCCTGTCGGAGAGCGAAAATTTTCTATGAAAATTTCTCGGACATTCAGGCCGGTAAATGTTATCTAATACTGTTTATTAAAAAACAGAGCATTTGCTTAAATACTTGTATCTATAAAAAGAACGTTAAACATAATATAAATGTCTTTAAATATATATATTTATACATTGTGTATATTACGTTTTTTTGGTGCTTATTAAAACGCACTAAGCACGCGCGTTACCTAAAGTTTCACGGTAAGGAGCCAATCGTTAAACGGCAAGAATAGGTCATGTTCTGAGCATTAGACGATCGATTTATTACTATGAAACTAATGTATGTACATGGTACGTTTTAATATCAATCCCGCGGAGCATATATATATATATATATATATATATATATATATATATATATATATATATATATACAGGGTGTTCCAAAATGGTTGACCCCATTCTAAATGCCCATATCTCGGAAACTACTTGATGGATCTTAATGAAACTCAATACACTTTATTTTCAAGGTCATAAGTTTTATTGGCTAAATTTACAAAGAAAAGTACAAATATTTGTTGGTTCTATGACAGATTTTCATAAATGTTCAATATGAGCGCCGCCTGTGACTCTGCACATGTCGAGTCGGTAATCGAGCTCGTGCCCATTTTTGGTCGTATATTAATTTAAAATATTCCTTCTTAGGCTTTATTTTTTAAATGGAATAAGATCATTCCAAATATATCAGAATTACGCTATTGTCCTTCAAAATATCTGAAAGAAAGCGATGTAAAGACAACAATGGATAAAAGAATTAACAAAGGGTAAACGAAATAGCTCCAGATTGTTCAACTTAGGAAACTTATCATTGCAGCCAAAGTATTGTAAAATGCTGCCAATAACAAAGGAGAAAATGAAAAATACATAACAAATAGAATGTAGCATCAAAATTTATATTATTTTTATTTATTTGTTATGTAAATCAATACATAATTGTCAACAACGTTTCCGTAAAACTTGATATTTCCTGTAAAAAAATTCATCAGTACACACCTCAGTCCGTATAAACTGGTCGCCATTTCTCGACTTTTCTCGTCCACCATGGCATCCGCCTTATTAAGTACCCAATCACAAACTCGCTGAGATCCGTCCAAGGAGAGTGGAAAAAATATTCCATATTCCACAATATAGGTTTTACTTAATTAGCTATTATCTTTCTCTAAATCTTCAAATGTTGAATGTATAACTAATTCTAACCCTTCTGTTTGCCTCGGGGTTCTTGATAGGATCCAGAGACGGATATGCAACGTAATTGGCCCTGATCTGGCATCACGTCTGCAGTCGCTCTCTCACAGACGCACCGTCGCCTCTCTCTGTCTTTTTTACAAATACTTTCACGGTAATTGCTCCGATGAGCTGCTTTCGCTGGTTCCCAGACTTTATGAATTCAAGCGTCCTACGAGGCTGGCATCCCGCTCCCACCCTTTCACTGTTGAAACTGTTAAATGTGGCCGTCTCTTCTACTCCAATAGCTTCGTGTCTCGCACCTCTCGCCTGTGGAACCCCCTTCCCTTTTCCTGTTTCCCTGACAACTATAATCTCCAACTATTCAAATGTAATGTCAATCGACATCCCCAGTTGCCTTGATCTATCCACTATCCTTCTTCACATCCCTTCCTCTATCACTCCTATCTGCTCTCCTTCCAAATCTTCTGTAACCCTTTGCGTGCTAATGGCTTCCCGCCTTGCTTGGGGTGAAATGCTTTTAAAAAAAAATTTCTGTTTTCCCATCTTTAGACTATATTAATTTTATCTTATAAATTGTACCCCTCTTCTATCACCCATGAAATAATTGTTTGATTGAAAAATAAGCATCTACGTATATCAAAATGTCTTTAAATTAAGTGGCAGTAGAAGAATTATCATTGAACTTTTAAAAGGAAAGCTTAAACATTAATTCAATACTTAAATGCAGTGATCAGTTTTGAGATCTTCTGTCGTTTATTGAAGCCTATCGCATCTACTCCTCCCTAGCTATTGTGATGATGGCCAATCCAAGAGTCCTCCACATGAGCTAGCTTAAATGCTGCCCGATAGGAAAATAAGAGTTACTCCCCTTGAACCATGAAAGCAATTATAATGGCTTGTATAATATATTAATATATATTTTTAGCCTCGCATAATCTAGCAACACTGAATCTAAGCTCAACGAAAATCGTTCCCTGCTCCTAACTTTTCTAGGGCTTTTGAATGAGCTATGAATTATTGAAATCAGACCAGTGGGAGTGGAGGAGTTGCTTGGACACACACACACGCACAAACACACATACACTTTACTTTATATTTAAGATAATACAATATTCTTATCTAACTCTGATGAACAGCAACAGATATGGGTTACTGGGTTATTAATGGGTTACAGATAAGTACTGTGACCATTTTATCTCTAGAGGTAGTTTCACACAATACCACAAATTGCTACAAAACCAAAACATTAACTTGAAAAAGTCAGTCATGTTCTTAAATAGCCTCGTCAAATCGAGACTCTCATATGAATTCCATGCATGGCGCCAAACCCGTTCAGAAATATCTAAACTGTCAGATGTATACAACTTATTCCTCAAATCAATAGTTAAAAATGAAATTCAAGCGAGTGAAGCCCGTGGATCTTGGCGAAGACCATACATCTTCAAACATTGTGGACTGGCACTGCATAATCACAAAAAACTGTAGCAAATAGCATAAACCATAATTGAGGAATAACAACAGCAGCAACAACTAAAATGGATAGCACATGTAACTAGGAAAGAAAATAACAACATAATCAAGATGTTGAAGTTCCACCCAACATCAAACAAAAGGTTAGGAAGGAAACCCCATCAATAATGGAAAGAGCGATAACAGCTACTGGACTTGAGAAACCTGTTTTCCTGAAATTCCACACCACTTCAAACAAAAGGTTAGTAAGGAAACCCCATCAACGCTGGAAATAGAGATAACAGCTACTGGACTTGAGAAACCTGTTTTCCTGAAATTCCACACCACTTCAAACAAAAGGTTAGTAAGGAAACCCCCATCAATAAAGGAAAGAGCGATAACAGTTACTGGACTTGAGAAACCTGTTTTCCAGAAATTCCGCACCACTTCAAATAAAAGGTTAGTAAGGAAACCCCTATCAATAATGGAAAGAGCTATGACAACTACTGGACTTGAGAAACCTGTTTTCCTGAAATTCCACACCGCTTCAAATAAAAGGTTAGTAAGGAAACCCCCATCAATGCTGGAAAGAGCGATAACAGTTACTTGCTAAAATTGTTTCGAGAGAAAAAAAATTCAACGGACAGTAGTACTGGCTGTTCGGTCAATAAATGCCAAATGTTTCCTTATAAGGAAACGGCTAATATTACAATTTCCTTAACCAGATTCACGTATTTATTATTTCTAGGACGATGTGTCACATGCACGCTTGTCTTGTAGAACGACTTAATAAGCTTTGACAGAAGTATGACTAAATTCTTAGTTAATCAGATCTGTTTGCATCTAAATATCGTTTGAATACATCTCAAATGTTATCGGAAGTATGGAGATTTGATGTCTGTTCACAGTGGGTTCGCAATTATTATTATTTTCTTACTTTGGATGTGATTGCTCATTGGTTTCATGTAACATTATCAGGTTTTCAGCTATCACTCACAGCTTTTATTTATCTCAGTATTTCATATCTACCTAAATATTTACATATCTATCCATCTATCTATCAGTTCATTCATATCTATATGTCTATCTATCAGTCCATTAATAGCTATCTATCAGTTCATTCATGTTTATCTGTTTATTCATCTCTATCTATCTATCTATCTATTTATCTATCCGTTCATTTATATCAATCAGTTCATCAATATCTATCCGGATATCTATCAGTTCATTTATGTCTATCTATCTATCCGTTCATTCATATCTATATATCTATCAGTTTATTCATACCTATCTATATTCGTATCTATCAGTTCATTCATATGTATATATCTATCAGTTCATTCATGTCTTTCTATCTATCAGTTCATTCCTCTCTCTCTCTCTCTCTCTCTCTCTCTCTCTCTCTCTCTCTCTCTCTCTCTCTCTCTCTCTCTCTATCTATCTATCTATCTACCATCCATTTATATCTATCTATCTACCATCCATTTATATCTATCTATCAGTCTACCTGTCTGTTTATATCTATTTATTTTTAATAAAATATTCGTCATAGTCTTAGTCTAAAAATAGTTTTTCAATATTTTACGTATTAAAAAAAGACGAACACAAGAATTTTTTTTCAAAATGCATGTTACAGAACTTTAAGCAACAACACTGGAAACAGTGGAATTTCTTATTTTCTTCCATGACGTCTTCCAATGTAAAAGTCTACCATCATGACATTCTCTAATAGAAACGCCAATTGGACGTCGGTTTGAATTCATAATCCCCGCCTGACAAATAACAACGATTTCTTTTTGCTCCCGAGAATGCCCAAAGAATGGCTGAACACGTTAGGATCGGCGAAAAGAATTATAAACAATTCCTACTGAGATTTGAACCAGGCATTTGTTTCCTTGATCGATAACGCTGATTTGCTTTTGCTGAAGATGAACAAAGAATGGTCGAAAGCGCCAGAATCGACAATAAAAAATATACCGTATCTTTCCTTCATTGATAACACCGTATTTTGGTGCTGAAGATGATCCGAAGAATGCCGAAGGATGTTCGTAAGCACCAGGGTAATGAACGAAATAAAAATACAAATAAAAACAAGAGAAACTACTTTAAAATTAACAAAATATTCCTCCAAAACACACACACATATATATAGGGTGCGATGGATAAATTGTCGCTAAATTATATTTTTAATTTCGCGCATGCGCGCTGTTTTTGATTTTTTTTTTTTTTTCGCCTACACAGTATAGTAGGGTCAGTTGGACACCGTCTGTGAGAAAAAGAGCATCATGACGCAATTCACTCGGCCATAAATTTGGAAACAGCATGTTATACTGTTTGGCATTCGCGCCGGAAGCTCCAATATGACCATTTAAGAGTATTTGGGTGTCAATATGAGAACAGTGTAGGGGATTCACAGATTTTGAAAATATTACAATTATAACAGAATGTTTTAAAACACGTAAACTGTAATTTTATATATATATAAAACAAAAAAATTCTTACACTATAAATTAAGTTACCTCCCTTACATAGCGGTAAATGTTGAATTAACAGAGCGCGTTCATGCGCATGCACAAAAATTCATAACTGTCAATTGCATTAATTCTTTGTCTTAGCAATTCACCCCTTAAGATGATCTTGGACGAGATTGGAAGTAATTGGGGGGAAAAAAGAACGATAAAAACTACGGCGTCTTTCTTAATCAGTTTAATGATACTAAGAAAATGATCCGTGAATATTAGAGGATTAAAATAAACAGACGTAATATGCGTAAATAATTCAACCATACAAGCGTGAAGATATATATATATATATATATATATATATATATATATATATATATATATATATATAGTGAAGACTGAAGTCGACAGTCAGTGGCGACAGTCTGTTCACTTCAATGTCCACTTTTATATTTACGGAGGCTCTATCACTGATCCTGAGCACTTCAACCCATAGATATAGCATACTTTAAAATTATATATATGACGAAGACGCCATTGCCACTGTCTTAGCATTATCTAGGAGGTATTTCTACCGCACCTGATATATATATATATATATATATATATATATATATATATATATATATATATATATATATATATATATATATTAAAACTGTCTACTCATATCTATCTATCTCTGTCTACTCTATGTATGTATTTATCTAATTCTACTCATATCTATCTATCTATCTATCTACCTATGTCTAATCTATCTATCTATCTATATCTACTCATATCTATCTATCTATGTCTACTCATATCTATCTATCTATCTATCTATCTATGTCTACTCATATCTATCTATCTATCTATGTTCATATCTATCTAGCTATCGCAGTCTGTTCAAATCTATCTATCTCAGTGAATTCATTATCTATCTATCTATCTATCTATCTATTATCTACTATCTTTTAAAACAAAAAATAATATAATATATATATATATATATATATATATATTATATATATATATATATATATAAAACTGTCTACTCATATCTATCTATCTCTGTCTACTCTATGTATGTATTTATCTAATTCTACTCATATCTATCTATCTATCTATCTACCTATGTCTAATCTATCTATCTATCTATATCTACTCATATCTATCTATCTACGTCTACTCATATCTATCTATCTATCTATCTATGTTCATATCTATCTATCTATCGCAGTCTGTTCAAATCTATCTATCTCAGTGAATTCATTATCTATCTATCTATCTATCTATTATCTACTATCTTTTAAAACAAAAAATATTATAATATATATATATATATATATATATATATATATATATATATATATATATATATATATATATATTAAAACTGTCTACTCATATCTATCTCTGTCTACTCTATGTATGTATTTATCTAATTCTACTCATATCTATCTATCTATCTATCTACCTATGTCTAATCTATCTATCTATCTATATCTACTCATATCTATCTATCTATCTATGTCTACTCATATCTATCTATCTATCTATCTATCTATGTCTACTCATATCTATCTATCTATCTATCTATGTTCATATCTATCTATCTATCGCAGTCTGTTCAAATCTATCTATCTCAGTGAATTCATTATCTATCTATCTATCTATCTATTATCTACTACCTTTTAAAACAAAAAATATTATAATATATATATATATATATATATATATATATATATATATATATATATATATATATATATATATATATAAAATTGTCTACTCATATCTATCTATCTCTGTCTACTCTATGTATGTATTTATCTAATTCTACTCATATCTATCTATCTATCTATCTATCTACCTATGTCTAATCTATCTATCTATCTATATCTACTCATATCTATCTATCTATCTATCTATGTCTACTCATATCTATCTATCTATCTATCTATGTCTACTCATATCTATCTATCTATCTATGTTCATATCTATCTATCTATCGCAGTCTGTTCAAATCTATCTATCTCAGTGAATTCATTATCTATCTATCTATCTATCTATCTATCTATTATCTACTATCTTTTAAAACAAAAAATATTATAATATATATATATATATATATATATATATATATATATATATATATTTAAAACTGTCTACTCATATCTATCTATCTCTGTCTACTCTATGTATGTATTTATCTAATTCTACTCATATCTATCTATCTATCTATCTATCTACCTATGTCTAATCTATCTATCTATCTATCTATCTATATCTACTCATATCTATCTATCTATGTCTACTCATATCTATCTATCTATCTATCTATGTTCATATCTATCTATCTATCGCAGTCTGTTCAAATCTATCTATCTCAGTGAATTCATTATCTATCTATCTATCTATCTATCTATTATCTACTATCTTTTAAAACAAAAAATATTATAACATATATATATATATATATATATATATATATATATATATTTAAAACTGTCTACTCATATCTATCTATCTCTGTCTACTCTATGTATGTATTTATCTAATTCTACTCATATCTATCTATCTATCTATCTATCTACCTATGTCTAATCTATCTATCTATCTATATCTACTCATATCTATCTATCTATGTCTACTCATATCTATCTATCTATCTATCTATGTCTACTCATATCTATCTATCTATCTATCTATGTTCATATCTATCTATCTATCGCAGTCTGTTCAAATCTATCTATCTATCTCAGTGAATTCATTATCTATCTATCTATCTATCTATCTATTATCTACTATCTTTTAAAACAAAAAATATTATAATATATATATATATATATATATATATCAGTCTTACTATATATGTCTTACCATTATGTTGAAAGTATCTTCGCGAGGTATTTCTGTCACAACCTGTAATATATATACATATATGTGTGTGTGTGTGTGTGTGAATATATATATATATATATATATATATATATATATATATATATATATATATATATATATATATTTGAATTGGACAAAGTCCGACAATTTATTTAAAGACATTTATGATATGTTTAACGTTCTTTTTATAGATACAAGTATTTAAGCAAATGCTCTGTTTTATAATAAACAGTATTAAACAACATTTACTGGCCTGAATGTCCGAGAAATTTTCATGGAATCGGAGAACGAAAATTTTCTATGAAAATTTCTCGGACATTCAGGCCGGTAAATGTTATTTAATACTGTTTATTATAAAACAGAGCATTTGCTTAAATACTTGTATCTATAAAAAGAACGTTAAACATATCATAAATGTCTTTATATATATATATATATATATATATATATATATATATATATATATATATATATATATATATATATATAAGCGTATACTGCCATGGGTGAGCAAGCAAGAATTGTCCGTAATCGTCCATTGATGTAAATAATGTATATTAGTGTAGATGAAAAATACTTCGGAGCTGGCGCCATATTCTCATCGTTTGCCATTCCAAATTGTTCCGTTGCAATGAAAGTAGAATTTTTTTTTTTACTTTTGTTTCGCTTATTAACTCCGTTCCTGTTAATCAATGGCAATTTTGATTCCTGTTTCGTTGGCTCCTTGCTTGTCCATATTTGAGGATACGACGTTAGTTAAAGTAGATTTGGTGACTGCCTGTTAGTATATCTGTCTGGGTTGATTATATCAAAGCTGTCGATACAGCATTCTATTTTTTGTACAATGATGTTCTCCCTGTACAAGGCCCAAGAACCACTCGAGGCAGAGGATTACAGAGTAAAATACACAGTTTGTGGATATATGTTAAGACGATAACGGTTGACCCAATACTTGAACAGGTTAAGAATCGCGAAATGCAAGCTGTCACGTTCTGATTCTGAGTATGCATTCTTTTTGTTTCCATTTTTATTAATACTTCGTTGTTGCTTACGTACTCCGTCCAATGTATTCTCAGCATCCTACTGTAGAACCACATTTTCGCTTCCTCAAGTCTTCACATCATTTTCGAGACATTCTTTAGCATTCACTACCATAGAGAAGGGCTGTTATTACATAGCAGTTCAACACTCTTTTCTAATGATTTTTTCCTGTTTCTTAATAGTTTGCTTAGCTTTTGGAAGGCATTTTTTGTTATTCCAATGCATAAATTTGAGTGTCCCCTTTTTTGATACTTTGTTAAAAGTCAATGCATTTACATTTAGCCAAGGTACCTCCAAACATTTTCTAAAAAAAGAGCATGCCATAATGGAAAGGACCCAAACTTTTAAAAAAAGAAAGTTTTATCGTCAAAATGTTTATGTTATTATTAAGAGGAAAGATCAAAGAATTTTATTACTATTTTATTAAATGTTTTAATCCTTTCTAGCATGTTCGAAATTTGGGTTAATAACTTTGTTTTTTCTTGCTTCGGCGAGGAGGCGGGCAAAGCTTAGTATTGGAAATTTTAGTGTCTTTTATCGCGTTAAAAATACATTGTTTTGGAAATTCATGCAAAATATACCAAATAATTATCTCATTTTAAGGAAATTTTCACGACTTATTCACAAATGAATGAGATTATTTTTTAAATTTTTATTTTTCAGAAAATCTTGGTAAATATATGTATATTAAAAATCCATTCTCTTCATAATTATACTAGTTAAAAAGCAGGACTCCTTGGAGAAATGAAATCATCAATTTGCTTTTGCCATACAGAAACTTCATTTTCCCGAAAATCTGCTCTGAATAAAAAATGCAATGAAACTATGACATTATTTATTTAGAAAAGCTTTTAACTGCATTTATAAATAAGATATATTAAAGACACTATTGTCTTGAGAAAATTTTTTTTCGTGAATTGTGACAGAGAGAGAGAGAGTAAAATCATTAGCAATGCATTTACATTATAGATATAATAGCCCTATTCTATCAGTAATGTTTGCATTAATTCCTGACCACTGACAATCCCTTTCTTCCTGATTTTCAATGCATTCCTATAGTAAAATCATTAGCAATGCATTTACATTATACATATAATAGCCCTATTCTATCAGTAATGTTTGCATTAATTCCTGACCACTGACAATCCCTTTCTTCCTGATTTTCAATGCATTCCTATAGTAAAATCATTAGCAATGCATTTACATTATACATATAATAGCCCTATTCTATCAGTAATGTTTGCATTAGTTCCTGACCACTGACAATCCCTTTCTTCCTGATTTTCAATGCATTCCTATAGTAAAATCATTAGCAATGCATTTACATTATAGATATAATAGCCCTATTCTATCAGTAATGTTTGCATTAATTCCTGACCACTGACAATCCCTTTCTTCCTGATTTTCAATGCATTCCTATAGTAAAATCATTAGCAATGCATTTACATTATACATATAATAGCCCTATTCTATCAGTAATGTTTGCATTAATTCCTGACCACTGACAATCCCTTTCTTCCTGATTCTCAATGCATTCCTATAGTAAAATCATTAGCAATGCATTTACATTATACATATAATAGCCCTATTCTATCAGTAATGCTTGCATTCATTCCTGACCACTGACAATCCCTTTCTTCCTCATTTGCAATGCATTCCTATAGTAAAATCATTAGCAATGCATTTACATTATACATATAATAGCCCTATTCTATCAGTAATGTTTGCATTCATTCCTGACCACTGACAATCCCTTTCTTCTCGATTTCCAATGCACAAAATATAAACTGGATACCAAAATAACTTTTTTATTCCTGAGGATGAGCAGAGATTGCTCGAAACTGCAAGAATCGATGATAAAATTTACAAACAATTCAGCCAGAGTCTTGAACAAAAACAAGGGAAATTTTATTTCAAATTAACAAAGTACATTTTCAATAATACAAATGTATTAAACATCCAATAATCATTGATTATTCATTAAATACTCTGCATGAAATGTGTAAATGACTCTCTTGGGTGGTTTGTAACGCGTTTATTTATCATCTCTCAGTTGCGTATCTGTCCTTGGGCAGAATGCACTCAGGGGCGACTCCGTCAAAGGACAGAGTCGCAACTTAGGAAAATTTTTACTGAGAGGTGTCGGCGTTTCTGTCCTTAGCCAATCACTTTGGTGGTTCAGCTAAAAATGACGACAAAATCCCGATTGATAAGTGGGGAGAAGAATTCAAAAAAATTTAGTTTGGCCAAGTTTTCATCAACTAAATTTTTTTGTATCAAATCTTTTGGCCTTCCGTCAGCATGGCGGCTGTAGCATACCTACGGACGATAATACCCCCATTCACATAAATACAGTAGTAAATACTATATGTTGGTCTGAAGTCGGAGATTCGTCTCCAGCTGTGCTGGTCAAACTCTCATCGCCCGGGCAGAGAGGATCTCCAGACGAGGCTATGTCGAAGGACAGAGTTTCGTCTCGGGAAACAGTTATCGACCCAGTTTTATACGGGGTCTACCGGGAATTTTTAGCCGAGCCTTACGGGTCCGGATACCCCACATTAAATTCGGCGGTTGGTAAATATCTTTCAGTTGGAGATTCGTCTCCAACTGTGCTGGTCAATATGCCTCCGGACAGAGCGGTTCTCCAGATGAGGCTATGTCGAAGGACAGAGTCTCGTCTCAGGAAACAGCTACCCAACCATATTTTATACGGGGTCTACAGGGAAGTTTTGGCTGATTTACAGGCTCGGATATGTCACATTAAATTCGGCCTTGTGCCATATTTGACTACGTGGGGCGGTTGGTAGATATCCTTCAGTTGGAGATTCGTCTGCAGCTGTGCTGGTCAACTTCTCATCCTCCGGGCAGAGAGGATCCCCAAACGAGGCTATGTCGAGGGGCAGAGTCTCGTCTCGGGAAACAGCTACTTGACTCCGTTTTTTACGGGGTCTACAGGGAATTTTTGGCTGAGCATGTGGGCTCGGATACCCCACATTAAATTTGGCCTTGTGCCACATCTGACCGCGTTGGGCGGTTGGTAGATATCCTGCAGTTGGAGATTCATTGTGTAATTCACTTGACTCACTTCCTGCAGTTGACTACATCTTCTACGCGCCGCTTGCGAATCTTATACGTGTTGTTCTTGTCCTAAGTATTATCGTTCATTACCAACCTTCGTTTGATTATTCTATTCAGTAACCTTCCCTGAGTTGCAACTCTCCGGGAGAGAGACTCCTTGCGGCTTCTCGGTCTAAGCTAACGTCTTCACCTGACATGAAATGGAAAGATTATATTGAATCTATTGCTAGGTCTACTGCTAGGAAAGTTGCTTCTCTGTGACGTGCTTGACTATTTTTCTCACCAGAATCTATCTTACATATTTATAACACTACCATTCGTCCTTGCTTTAAATATCGCTGCCACACCTGGTCTGGTGCGTCTGCTATGTATTTAGAAATACTTGATAAAAACCCAAAGAAGAATCGGCAATGTTATTGGTCTCGGCTTCAGTTCTTTTCCCATCGTCATAACATAACTTCCTTGTGCATCTTCTATAAATACTTTCATGATAATTGTTCTGATGAGCTTTCCTCTTTACTGAATTCTAAATATGCGGACTAGTTAGTATTTTCATAGAGACAGTGAGGTATTATGGTGATTGTAGTAAGAAAGGTACGTATGAATGTGTTGTTTTGGTGTAAGGAATATTGTTCGTATGATTGGCTCAGTGTTTGCGGGTAGCTAAGTTACATTTAAGACAGAAGAAGACCGTCCTTTCCCCAATGCCCCCTTCGGCCTTGTGCCACATTTCTGTAATTTATACATAAATAAATATCGCTTTCCTCTTTTGTGCCTTGACTTTACGTATTTAAGCGCAGTACTAGATTGGTGACAAGGTCTCCTCATCTTACAGTTGAAATGGATAAATGTAACCGGAAGTTCTACGTTTCTTCACTCGCGGCTGTCGCTTGTGGAACTGTCTTCCGGTTTCTTGCTTCTCAGTCAATATTCATTTTAAAAAAATTAAATGCAATGTCAATCGTTATTATCCCGCTTCTTAATTCTCTCTCTCTCTCTCTCTCTCTCTCTCTCTCTCTCTCATCATGATATTTTTATCATATTCTCCCACACACATTAACCTACCCTTGTGCCTTAGTGGCTTTATTGCCTTGTTCGGTGTGAAATGGTTTTAAAAAAAACTATTGCTGTTGTTAGTTACCATATATAGCTTAGTTTTACGCAATGCACAAGCAACAAATGAGGATTGAATGATGAACAATTCCCCCTTGTTAACCATCACCCAATTAATCATTAGTCTGTGCATAAAACATTACTGTGCTATGTATTCGTGATGAAACCCAAAGAAGGATCTGCAATGTTATTAGTCGTGAGCCGGCATCTCGGCGTCAATCACTTTCTCGCCGCCGTAATATGGCTTCCCTGGACATTTTCTATAAATGCTTTCATGGTAATTGCTCAGATGCACTTTGCTTTGTGGAACGTACACTTTATGAATTTAAGCGCCGTACTAGATTGGTGGCAAGATCTCATCATTTTAGAATCTAAATGGCTAGATGTAACCGTAAGTTCCGGCTTCTTGCTTCCCAGTCAATTTTGATCTTCAAAAATTAAAATGAAATGTCAATCTTATTTTCAGTCGTCGTATTTATTCCGCTTGCCCCCCTCTCTCTCTCTCTTTATGTATTTAGAGATTCTTGATATCTGAATCTGCAATGTTATCAGTCCTGACCTGGCATCTTGGCTTCAGTCAATTTCCTCTTGCCATAACCTAAGTTTCTCTGTTCCGTTTCTATAAATATTTTCATGGTATTTGTTTTGATGAGTTTTCCTCTTTCGTATGCAGGTTTTATAAATTCAAGCACAGTACTAAACTGGCAGTTAGGTCTTAACATTTTACAGTAGAAATGGCCTAGATGTAACCGTAAGTTCTATGCTAATAGTCTCTTCTCCTGCACTTCTCACTTGTGGAACTCTCTTCTAGTTTCTTGCTTCCCAGTCAACTTTGATCTTCAACAATTTAAATGCAATGCTAATCGTTATCTTCTTTCATAATAACAGTTCTTTTATTGTCCCCTCTCTTTAATAGTTTTTTTTTCTCATATTCGCTCACACACGTCTTAGTAGCTTTATTGCCTTGATCGGAGTGAAAATAAATATTATTTATATGTATTTACATTATATATATATATATATATATACACACACATATCATATATATTATATACTTATATATTACGCATATTATATATACATTTTATATATATATATATATATATATATATATATATATATATATTACACAAGTATATAATGGATATATATATATGTAACATACATATATATATATATTACACAAGTATATAATTGATATATATATGTAACATATATATATATATTACACAAGTATATAATTGATATATATATATGTAACATATATATATATATATATCCTGAGTCGCCTGACGATTGCACTAGCATGAAACAGACTGTCGCCTCTAAGTGCTGACTTCCATGTCCACTTTTATATTTACACACGCTCTATCTTTGATATTGAGCACTTTACCCCATAAATATAGCACACTTTAAGACTATATTTCTGCATATATATATATATATATATATATATATATATATATATATATATATATATATATGTTACATATATATATCCATTATATACTTGTGTAATATATATATATGTTACATATATATATCCATTATATACTTGTGTAATATATATATATGTTACATATATATATCCATTATATACTTGTGTAATATATATATATGTTACATATATATATCCATTATATACTTGTGTAATATATATATATGTTACATATATATATCCATTATATACTTGTGTAATATATATATATGTTACATATATATATCCATTATATACTTGTGTAATATATATATATGTTACATATATATATCCATTATATACTTGTGTAATATATATATATGTTACATATATATATCCATTATATACTTGTGTAATATATATATATGTTACATATATATATCCATTATATACTTGTGTAATATATATATATGTTACATATATATATCCATTATATACTTGTGTAATATATATATATGTTACATATATATATCCATTATATACTTGTGTAATATATATATATGTTACATATATATATCCATTATATACTTGTGTAATATATATATATGTTACATATATATATCCATTATATACTTGTGTAATATATATATATGTTACATATATATATCCATTATATACTTGTGTAATATATATATATGTTACATATATATATCCATTATATACTTGTGTAATATATATATATGTTACATATATATATCCATTATATACTTGTGTAATATATATATATGTTACATATATATATCCATTATATACTTGTGTAATATATATATATGTTACATATATATATCCATTATATACTTGTGTAATATATATATATGTTACATATATATATCCATTATATACTTGTGTAATATATATATATGTTACATATATATATCCATTATATACTTGTGTAATATATATATATGTTACATATATATATCCATTATATACTTGTGTAATATATATATATGTTACATATATATATCCATTATATACTTGTGTAATATATATATATGTTACATATATATATCCATTATATACTTGTGTAATATATATATATGTTACATATATATATCCATTATATACTTGTGTAATATATATATATGTTACATATATATATCCATTATATACTTGTGTAATATATATATATGTTACATATATATATCCATTATATACTTGTGTAATATATATATATGTTACATATATATATCCATTATATACTTGTGTAATATATATATATGTTACATATATATATCCATTATATACTTGTGTAATATATATATATGTTACATATATATATCCATTATATACTTGTGTAATATATATATATGTTACATATATATATCCATTATATACTTGTGTAATATATATATATGTTACATATATATATCCATTATATACTTGTGTAATATATATATATGTTACATATATATATCCATTATATACTTGTGTAATATATATATATGTTACATATATATATCCATTATATACTTGTGTAATATATATATATGTTACATATATATATCCATTATATACTTGTGTAATATATATATATGTTACATATATATATCCATTATATACTTGTGTAATATATATATATGTTACATATATATATCCATTATATACTTGTGTAATATATATATATGTTACATATATATATCCATTATATACTTGTGTAATATATATATATGTTACATATATATATCCATTATATACTTGTGTAATATATATATATGTTACATATATATATCCATTATATACTTGTGTAATATATATATATGTTACATATATATATCCATTATATACTTGTGTAATATATATATATGTTACATATATATATCCATTATATACTTGTGTAATATATATATATGTTACATATATATATCCATTATATACTTGTGTAATATATATATATGTTACATATATATATCCATTATATACTTGTGTAATATATATATATGTTACATATATATATCCATTATATACTTGTGTAATATATATATATGTTACATATATATATCCATTATATACTTGTGTAATATATATATATGTTACATATATATATCCATTATATACTTGTGTAATATATATATATGTTACATATATATATCCATTATATACTTGTGTAATATATATATATGTTACATATATATATCCATTATATACTTGTGTAATATATATATATGTTACATATATATATCCATTATATACTTGTGTAATATATATATATGTTACATATATATATCCATTATATACTTGTGTAATATATATATATGTTACATATATATATCCATTATATACTTGTGTAATATATATATATGTTACATATATATATCCATTATATACTTGTGTAATATATATATATGTTACATATATATATCCATTATATACTTGTGTAATATATATATATGTTACATATATATATCCATTATATACTTGTGTAATATATATATATGTTACATATATATATCCATTATATACTTGTGTAATATATATATATATGTTACATATATATATCCATTATATACTTGTGTAATATATATATATATGTTACATATATATATCCATTATATACTTGTGTAATATATATATATCCATTATATACTTGTGTAATATATATATATGTTACATATATATATCCATTATATACTTGTGTAATATATATATATGTTACATATATATATCCATTATATACTTGTGTAATATATATATATATATATGTTACATATATATATCCATTATATACTTGTGTAATATATATATATATATATGTTACATATATATATCCATTATATACTTGTGTAATATATATATATATATGTTACATATATATATCCATTATATACTTGTGTAATATATATATATATATATGTTACATATATATATCCATTATATACTTGTGTAATATATATATATATATATATGTTACATATATATATCCATTATATACTTGTGTAATATATATATATATATATGTTACATATATATATCCATTATATACTTGTGTAATATATATATATATATATGTTACATATATATATCCATTATATACTTGTGTAATATATATATATATATGTTACATATATATATCCATTATATACTTGTGTAATATATATATATATATATATATATATATATATATATATATATATATATATATATATTACACATGTATATAATGGATATATATATGTAACATATATATATATATATATTACACAAGTATATAATGGATATATATATGTAACATATATATATATATATATTACACAAGTATATAATGGATATATATATGTAACATATATATATATATATAATGTATATATAATATATATTACATATATATATATACATTACATATATTTTATACATATATACACTATATATATTATATATGTATATTATATATACATACATTTTATAAATACATTATACATATATATATACATATCTTACATATATACACTATATATATACATTATACACATATACACATATATAATATATACATACATTATACATATTACATAATATATACATACATTATATATATATATATATATATATAACAAACCTGACTGAAAGTTGAATTCCGGTCTCAATTTTCTCATTTCGACCAGCAAACCATTACAACACCCATATATCCATAATGGAACAAAATGAAAATTCACGATATTTTTTTTTACTTCGAACCCCCACCCCCCCATCAACGAACACACTTACATACACATTGGGTAAACCTTTTCTTTAGCTGCATTTTTGATAGTTTTTTTTTTTTTGGCGGGTTGGGGGGTGAGATGTGGGCTAACTATTTTTCAATGTCAGACTGTGTAAATCTAAATTCCGCCAACTTATCGTATGACTTTTCAAAATTGCATATATACCTTTACTAAGATACTAAGCGGTTATTCTTTTAAAAACAAATCGGTCCATATCAAGTTTTGTCTGACTAATAAAAGAGGGTATTATCGCATTTCAAAGCTGAGATGTTGATCTTTTATCCAAAATATATGCTCATATTATCACATTTAGTCAGGTTGTTTTTTGTTTTTTTTTTAATAAAAACCATATTTCACTTATGCTGACCTGTCATTCTTAAAAGGCAAAGATCGGAAAGAAATCATTTCCAACACAATTACTTACCCAATTTATATATCATATTAAAACCCCCAAACTTTATTTTCTACCTAATAACAGACAATATTTACAAATATACCCAAAATCATTACATAATCAAAACACACTAAAGTATCTATTGGTTGGAAATTAACATCACCATGTGAAATATTTGATCATTCAAGAAAGCAAAATAAAACTATTTTTCTTGAGCCTACTTTCAGGAAGAATTTCTTATAAAAATTCACTGAATTCGACTTTCAGACAGCAGAAATGCAACTGTCTCCAAGCCGAAGGGAAGACGTGGCTACATAGCATTTTTTCTTTTCCATCACAGCGCGTGCTGAAAGAAATGTGTCAGTAACTTCAAACGAATAATCATCAACAACAACAACAAAGATGGCCAATGAAATTTCGCTAACGATAAAAGTCTTTTCTAGACTACGGATTTTTCTGTGCATCTCAAAGACTTTAGCTCAACTAAAGACTATTTTTAATGCTTTTTAACTTTTTTTTCAATTCGTGTACAGATGTTTGTAAATACAGATTATTGAACAGACATGCACTTGATTTCTTTATTGTTTGGAATATGGATGTTCGGATTTTTAACGCAACAAAACCTGGACGACGGAATTTTCTACGTTTGTCTTAAATACAGATATATAAATAAAATAAGAAATTCCTGAGGGAGCCAGTCTGGTATAGAAGCACGCCGGAGAAGAGAGCTCAATTTCATAATAACTGGCAGAGCGTTAATGCTACTAAATAATTTCCTAGTGAACAGTGGCCGGCCACAACTAAAAGTTTCATGCGTTCTCACGTTCATCCCCCTTAACTGGGGTCCTACTGTTTCCCATAATGTTAAGCGCTTTCTCGGTACACCTGTCAATTTTTGGGATCGGCCACTCTTCACTGGGAATTTATTTGGTACTAGCTTAAAAGCTGCACTCCGCTCATGCGGAGGGCTAATTGGGCCTCAAAACCAAATCTAAATGGACCTCTTAGAAAACAGCAATGATAATTTTGAAGAAATGTCTTTGAATCCTTCAATTCATTCCATGGAACTACAAAACCTCACTTTAACTCTAATTCGGGCTATAAGTCCAATTCCGGCTACAAGAGCAAGTCGGGCAAAAATTTGAGTTCTTCCAGTCACAAACTCTGCGAAACTTCCAAATCTCATGTCACGAAACCTCTGACTTTAACTATGATTCCTGGGCATTTTGAAGAAATAAAATTGATTTCCTCAATTCACAAAGTTTTAGAGATATTTTAAACTGAATTTAAAACAAACATTTTAAAAATTATCTACTAAATAATTTCCTAGTGAACAGTGGCCGGCCACAACTAAACTGAATTTAAAACAAAACGTTTTAAATTCAAAGTTTGTGTGTTACTTTAAATTCAATATAAATTAAAAGCTTAAAATCGATTTTTTTTCACATTATTCGGACTAGTGTCCTCATCTTTCATCACAATATTTATTACGTTTCGGCCGTTGTACGCTCTGGTCTTCTGCAGGTGGTTGGAATGTTGAACTGAACCCTTTATTTCGCTCACTGGGGTAGACTGTTCTAGTTTCAAATGCCATATTTAATGGATGTCAGTTATCAGTTATCTCTTGTTAATTCCCCTCTCCAATTTCTACACCGTCTTAACCGGGTATTAAACTCACACTCTTAGGGTCCTGTCACTGGATCTAACCAACGCCTTTATCTACTGTGCCATGTGGCACGTGGAACTAGAACAGTCTACCCCAGTGAGCGAAATAAAGGGTTCAGTTCAACATTCCAACAACCTGAAGGCCGCAGCGTACAACGGCCGAAACGTTGAAATAAATATGGCGACAGAGATGAGGACACTAGTCCGAATAATGTAAATAGTGTACATAATACCTCATCTCAGAAATATAAACAGATATCGATTTTTTTTTATAGTTATTTTGAAATTTGAATTGTTCCTTTGTCGCAGTTAGCTCTTTAATCCTTCAACAGGGGGCTCTCTCTCCCCTGGCTATAAATACTGGCTGACCTTTCTCTCTCTCTCTCTCTCTTTTTTGGACTGGAGGCGAGGTAAAATCTCTCTTTTCCCACTTAGGCCAATATGCGACCTCTCACAGATACAGTGTTTCCCAAATTCTGGGAACGCGCTAAGAACAATACACGTACGTACGAACACTCACAACACACACATAATTTCTCCATACAAACTCTATGTAACTGTCCATGTCTTTGTTTAACTTGTTTTGTTATTAATATATATTTGTTTACCCAGGTATATCGGTCTTGTTTGTTTTCATTGGACTTAATTAAAGTCCGACATTCTCATATAGCTGGACCCGCCAGCAGGAAAGTTTAACCTTCTGATATCTCTTCACATCTTCACCCCCACGGTCCACTACGCCTTCCTCATCCGAACACAAATCCTAATGCCGGATGTTCAAGCACCAGATGAAGGGCAGATTTTCAATCTCGGGATCATTCCAAACAGGTATAATATTTCTATGCAAGTGTAGCCCGACTTAGAAGGGTTTCAGGCACATGAACGGATAGACAGAATATGCAGTTTTATTTATTTAGACAGAAAATATATCTAAGGTATATTTACGCAACAAGTATTCATGCAAACAAGTTCAGAGCGTTCCCTCGTCATTCGTCAGAATGTTTCCTCTGCCAAATTACTGCATTGATATTTAATTCTTTCTTTGAAACCCGAAATATTTCATGGGCTAGTATGGCAAACAACTGGTTTGCGGTCTGGTGAACTCGGTGGCCACTCAACTAGTCATTCTTCAACGTATCCATAAATCCCCACCCACGCATTTGTGCGACTTTTTCCCGACTCTCTGTCTCACTATATATCTATATCTATATACATAATCTATATACATAATATATATATATATATATATATACATACATAACATACATAATATACATACATACATAACATACATAATATACATACATACATAACATACATAATATACATACATACATAACATACATAATATACATACATACATAACATACATACATACATACCCATATATATACAGGGTGTCCATAAAGTTCATGTGCACTTTAAAAAAATTATAAACTTGATTGTATTTGCGATAGAAATAATTTTAGAAAGAAGTAAATCTATATTTTTAAGGTTTTATTGAAATTTTATTTAAGTTTCCACATGTCCTCCATCATTAGCAATACAAAGGGTAATACGATTTTGCAGTTCACGGAAAACATTTGCCAACTGATTTACAGTAATGCCTGAAATCACATTTAGTCATTTTAGCTATACTTAAAACTAGGTACATTAAACTTTATAACATTTTTGACAGATTATTTCTATCGCAAAGACAAATAAAGTTATAAATATTTTAAAACATTTGCCAACTGATTTACAGTAATGCCTGAAATCACATTAGTCATTTTAGCTATACTTAAAACTAGGTACATTAAACTTTATAACATTTTTGACAGATTATTTCTATCGCAAATCCAAATAAAGTTATAATTTTTTTTTAAAGTGCACGCGAACTTTATGGACAGCCTGTATATCTTTTTCAGCTCAATGGTTAAAACTTGCCAAAATTTGTGAAGGTTCCATTTCCAGTTTATGGATTATTATTTTTTTTTATTAGTATATACTGACCCATGAGAGACATGGCCTCAAGCTCTAGTAACAACCCAAATAGGATGGACTTATGAACCAAATTTTCAAAATATATAGAACTCGGGTCAGTAGATGCAAAGGAGAAGACCTTTTGACAGCAAAAGGAATCTTTAAGTTCATGTCAAAATTCTCCTGTGGTTGGACAACCATGAACGAAAGAGAATTTAAAGAAAATTTTCCCAAGCGCCAGGTGTGATTTTAAAAGGGACTTTTCAAAAATGACTATGTCTCAGAAGCGATCGTGGGGCAAGTAGGCGTTTTCGTTTTTTCTCAAAAGGTGGGGTGTTTTTTTTTGTTTGTTTTTTTTTTTTATTGCCTTCTTAAAAATGTGTAGCGAAAGAGATAATCAGCTACCTCGAAAAAAGAGTTTGTGTTTTGTGTGCGATCTGCCGAAGAAAAATTACCAAAAAGTAGTTAGCAAAAAAATCTACCTTAAGGACCAGAATCTATGCTAATGTGCTTCCACCCTTGAATGACATGACCAATCAGAAAAATCTGTCGGTGAGAAAAGCCGCCGTTTTTCACTTATGATGAGAGTTGATTTTCTGAGCTTGGTGGACAAACACGCGTTTTTGCTGGTGAGAAGTGAAGGTTCGATGTGTGACCCCATTTTGTCGTTTCTACGTTGCCTGTTGGACTGTTACGACGGACTATCGTTTGAACTGTGATTTGGCTACAAGTGTTGCGGTCGAGAGACAGAAGAAATCTATTGCGGACATTTATTGCTAATACAAGTTTACAGCTTTTTTTGTTGCTTTTCTTTACAACTACAAAATGTTTTGTCTCTTATCTTCTTCGAAATCCTTGTCTTTTTCAAAAGTATTTTCCCCATTTTTCCATTGGTAATCTTTTGATCAGAAATGGTTATCTTGCCTTAATAGGCGCACAAAAGGAAATTTGTTCAAACTTTGTATTTCTACTTTTTCGTAATTGTGTAATAAATGTGTTTTTCTTTGTAAAATTTTACACAATGCTTGAGTCTTGTTCGTTAGCTGTTCCTACTAAGGTTTTGGGTTTGACACAAGGATTTAGATTTGGTAGGGAATAAAATTTTAATATAACGTCTTTTATTCGAAAAATTTGAAAAAAAGACAAAAGAAATTAAACAAACTTTCTTGGTTTTTTTTATATCAAACTTGTAAAATAAATACTTGTTGCATACATAAAATATTAAGGACTATTGTCCTCCTCTTTGTTACCATATTTATTACAACGTTTCGGCCGTTGTACGCTCCGGCTTTCTTCAGGTGGTTCGAATGTCGAACTGAACGCTTTATTTCGCTCACTGGGGTAGACTGCTCTAGTTCCACGTCTAATTCCCCTCTCCGTTCTCCACTGCCTTAACCGGGTATTGAACTCACACTCTTTGGGTCCTGTCAGTGGATCTAACTAATGCAGTGCCAGGACCCAAAGAGTATGAGTTCAATACCCGGTTATGGCAGTGGAGAACTTGGACAGGGGAATTAACAGGAGATAACTGATAATTAACATCCATTAGACGTGGAACTAGAACAGTCTACCCCAGTGAGCTAAATAAAGGGTTCAGTACAACGGCCGAAACGTTGTAATAAATATGGCGAGAAAGATGAGGACAATATTCCGAATAATGTAAATAGTGTACATAATACCTCATCTCAGAAATATAGACAGATACCAAAATATTAAGGTTAGTGTTCAATTTCAACGCAAAATAAAACTGAAGTAGAATTAAAAGGGGAAGTAAATCTGTACATAAAAAAACGCATTTATCTTTTCCTGGAAGCCATAATTTCTAAAATTCATTACTATAACCCTAAACTAGATTCATTTTTAACAATGTTTACTGACATAAGGCAAAAATAATTAAAAAGGGTCATGAAATCCCATCGACAATACCTGTATATCTTTTTCTTTTAATTAAGGAGAAAAAGAAAATTACCCTATATATATATAATATATATATAATATATATATAATATATAATAAAAACAGACCACTTTAAGGTTCCATGTAATAAATTATTAGCTCTGATTTACATTGAGCTCTCTGGATTTTATCTCCCTTGGTCTACCCATACGGATTACCTAGTTTTTCGTAAACTAAATATACAGTGTAACCCGGATATAAGAGAGATTTTCTCTGGTCCCAAATTAGAGCCATACTTACCTAAACAAAATAGACCAAACCCGGATATAAGAGACTTTGTCTCCGGTCCCGACAACTCTCTTATATCCGGGTTACACTGTGTGTGTGTGTGTGTGTGTGTGTGTGTGTGTGTGTGTGTGTGTGTGTGTGTGTGTGTGTGTTTGGTTGAATAATCTGGACATATGTTCATTTATTTTTATTCCCTGCTCGACTTAATGTCGATATTAAATTCATCAAAGAAGGCGACGTAGTTTTTTCGGGTTTTTTTTCATTTTTATTTTCCCAAGTATTTCCAAGATCATCTTTAAGAGTAATTTGCTAAAACAAAAAAAATAATGTAATTGATAGTTGGGAATTTTTTTTCGTGTGTGTGTGTGTGTGTGTGTGTGTGTGTAAATACGCATGAAACGGAGTCTGTTATTATAAACACGTATGAATGCGTTCCATTATAATTAATTTAACAATTAACAGATAAAGCTATTATATTTTTTAACGTTTTATCTAAGGGAGGTAACTTTATATAATTGTTTTTTTTTTTATAATTACAATTTATGTATTTTAAATATATTGCTATAATAGACATTTTAAAACATTATTGTTATAATCATAACTGACCTACTTAGTGTGGGTTGTAATTTTCTTATATAGAGAGCCTCAAGAATTTGAAGTTTTTGTTTTTGTCATAGTGGAGTATACTTGTATTATATATATTTCACACAAAAAATATACATTTGCCACTGCTTCATGATAGTAGGTTGTATTATGTTTGTTTTTATCTAGTTTATTGTCATTATCTAACTTTAACACCTACAATTTATCTAATCTTAACAATATCAAAATAATTACAACCACATCCAAAACTATCATGGATGTGATCAGAACCAAAAAATACCCATAACAATAATAATTATGAAACAGGTAAATATAAACTGTCCCAACTGCTCACTATAAATTGGAGAAACTTGCAGAAATTAAAAAAAAAATTAAATACATATATGAACACAAAAAGGATCTTATACACAACAATTTATCAAATGCATTATTCATACATAGAAGTTCAACCACAACTTCAATCTAAAGAATGCTACACTTAAAAGAAAAAGTCATTTGCTTGGACAGAAATTTCTCGAGAGTGCCACTATTGAATCTTAACAAAATAAAAATCTGTGCCCTAGATTTTTTTTTCAAATATTTCCATTCCTGAAAGAATTACTCCTTTCCCAAGCCAACTTGTTATGTTTACACATTCTTTTTATAGATACAAATATTTAAGCAAATGCTCCGTTTATAATAAACAGTATTAGACAACATTTACCGGCCTGAATGTCCGAGAAATCTTCATAGAAAATATTTGTCCTCCGACAGGATTCGAATCTGTATCTTATACAGAATCGTCATTTAGCCTGACGTGCTCTTAACGGATCAAGCCACAGAGAATCTTTCGATTAGTAAGGTCAAATTTACTGCTTTTTAAACTTCAATCTTCCATGAATCTCTCACGTACATTCATATCTGCTCAAAGTGTATCTAAATGTAAACAAATGATGTCACACATTATGAAATGGACAAAGTCCGACAATTATTTTAAGACGGTTTTATGTTTATACATTCTTTTAAAGGCAGTAAATTCGACCTTGCTAATCGAACGATTCTCTGTGGCTCGATCAGTTAAGAGCATGTCAGGCTGTATGAGGGTCCCGTATAGGATACAGGTTCGAATCCTGTCCGAGAACAAATATTTTCTATGAAAATTTCTCGGAAAATTCAGGCCAGTAAATGTTGTTTAATACTGTTTATTATAAACAGAGCATTTACTTAAATATTTATATCTATAAAAAGAATGTATAAACAGGAAAAAATATATATATATATATATATATATATATATATATATATATATATATATATATGTATGTATGTATGTATGTATGAGAGGGTAAGTCAAAATTTATCCGCACTTTTACTATAACCCTTCTGCTCTTGCATACTTATAGTTGGTACTATTGGGGTCAGATTATCAAAATTTGATCTTGATCATGCCAGTTTTCTTGTTGCTGTTACAGTGTAAACATGACCACTCTGTGAGCAGTGTGCATATTTATAATTTAATAGCCGCAAGAAAACTGGCACAATGAAGCTCAAACCCTGTTCACATGACCACAATAGTACCAACTCTGAACATACACGAACAGAAGTCAGCGTGACAAACCTAAAGGTATATTATGGTAAGATAGTGGATCATTTTTGATTTTCTCTTTTCATATATATATATATATATATATATATATATATATATATATATATATATATATAGAAAATCAAGAGAGAGATTAGAATCTGCTGGATCAGATAAGGAACAAATAAGAAATGTTTATAGATTTAACAGGATTCGTTTTCATTAAAGCTTCATCAGAGAATGAAATATGAAAAGAAAATTCTGCTATTTTTAATTTTTACTAACAATATAAACAAATAACAAAAAAAAAACAAAAAATTTAATTTTTTTTCTTCTCCATATTTCATTCTCTGTGGAAGCTTTAATAAAAGCAAAGCATGTTAGATTATATATATATATATATATGTATTTTATTTATTATACGAGTTTAAAACAAAAATGTTAAAAATTGCTACGCAATAGCTTTCATGTTTCAACACTCAAACGGTGATAGCAAATAAGTGGTGAGTAAAAAATTATTTTTAAATTTCAAAAGCAGATAACAACTTTGTTTTTTTGAGTGTAGACCTGACACCTAATTAATTAATCAGGCTCAACCCACAAGCCTCATTTTAATTTTCTCTTGTTCTCTGCTTTCGAAATTTAAAAATAATTTTTTTTATTAACCAGTTATTTACGATCGTCTGAGGAGGCACGAAACATGAAAGCTATTGTGTCAGTCAGTCAGTCAGTTATGTGCCATGCGTGATACATGTTTTGGTGATCATGTCTCTTTTGATACATGACTGACGAGGCAGATTTTTTTTTCCCCACAGTAGGTTGCCATTTTTTGCTTAATCTCATAATAATCTTAAGCTCTACTCTGTAATGAGCACTTTTTAAAAAATTAAAAGCTAGTCGGATTATACTCCATTTGTTCTTATCTCATATCTATCTATCTCTATATCTATCTATATATATCTATCTATATCTATATATATAGATATCTATCTATATCTATATCTATATATATATATATCTATCTATCTATATCTATATATATATATATCTATCTATCTATATCTATATATATATATATCTATCTATCTATATCTATATCTATATATATATCTATCTATCTATATCTATATATATATATATATCTATCTATCTATATCTATATATATATATATCTATCTATATCTATATATATATATATCTATCTATATCTATATATATATATATCTATCTATATCTATATATATATATATCTATCTATATCTATATATATATCTATCTATATCTATATATATATATATCTATCTATATCTATATATATATATATC
>OZ038519.1:33677398-33682398 GCA_964036315.1 Acanthosepion esculentum | reverse complement strand
TTATACAGAAGTTGGTCCCTAACAAGTTTGAAGTTAAGGTTTATTTCTACTATATAAATTGCCTACCTCTATTTCTTTTCTTTTTTTTAAATGTCATGTCTTTTCAGAGTGTAAGTGATCAGGACTCTCCACGACATCCTTTTCTTTTTCTGTGAATTCCCATTCATTCTTGGGAAAGGTAATGGAGAGGTTTCCTGCTGCCTTCTTCATGGTTTGGAATTCAGAGCTTTTCTCTTAGACTGGTTGTCACCAAGGCTAGACAGCACATTCTACCCTGCTATTCAACCTATCTCTTTTATTAATATTAAATGCCATATCTTTTCAGGATATAGACAGTAAAAACTCTCCACAGCTTCCCTTTCTTTAATATCTGTGAAATTCTATGACTTCTTAGAAAAATAGTGGTTTCTTGCTGCCTGCTCCATGGTTTGGAATTCAGTGCTTTCCTTCTCTTAGACTGGTTGTTACCAAAGCTAAAGAGCCCAGTCTACCCTATTATTTCACTCAGCTACATCTCCTCCCCAATAACAATAAAATAAACAAGTAAATAAAATGAATACATTTCAAAAAATAAAACATTATATATCAATATATGTAGTAAGTTTAAGAATTCTATTGCACTCAAAAAAGTTTAACATTTTTTTTAAAATTCTAGTGAAAGAAATTAAAAAAAAATTAATCATCTATTCAGTTGGGTAGTTACCTCATCTTCGGCATTTTTTTCAAAACATTTTAGCCCCCCCCCCCCCCCCCACCAACTCCAATTCAGAAAATATGAAAAATAAAAACAGCAAAAACAAAACAGTCCAAGTCAAAGCATAGACTAGTTGTCACCAAAGCTAAAGAGCCCAGTCTACCCTATTATTTAACTCAGCAACATCTCCCCGCCACATAACAATAAAATAAACAAGCAAATAAAATGAAGACATACAATTTTTTTTTTTTTAATTGTATGCCAATATTTGTGGTAAGTAAGAATTCTATTGCACTCAAAATGTTTAAAACATTTTTTTTTAAAATTCCAATGAAAGAAATTAACAGAAAAAAAGATTATTCCTCAGTTTCCTTATCTTAGGCAATTTTTTTTCAAAACATTTTAGATACATCTCCCCCCACCCCATTTGTCCAATTTATAAAAAAAAAAAATGAAAAAGTTCAACTCGGTCAATGCATAATACTACATCATGAGAAATTGACAAAATATTTAAAATCAAGAAAACAAAACAAAACTTGGCTTCTCGGTTTCAATCCCTCAAAAAAATCAAGCTTGTAAACCGTTACGTCATCACTGATCTGACCCCAGGTTTTATACAGTACAATGAATGGTAAAACCCCAATGCAGCGGCATGCTTTGAACACTTAATGGTTCTCAAATTTACTCCAGGCCTCAAGTGCAATATATATATATATATATATATATATATATATATATATATTAGTTATTTAGTTTACGAAAAACTAGGTAATCCGTATGGGTAGACCCAAGGAGGATAAAATCCAGAGAGCTCAATGTAAATCAGAGCTAATAATTTAAATAAAAATAAAAACAGACCACTTTAAGGTTCCATGTAATAAATTATTTCACCACAGCCCTCTTAAAGGGCCGCGGATCATCAGACTTTACTTCCAAAGGTTGAAACGAAGTAAAGTCTGATGATCCGCGGTCCTTTAAAAGGGCCGTGGTGAAATAATTTATTACATGGAGCCTTAAAGGGGTCTGTTTTTATTTTTATTTATTTATATATATATATATATATATATATAACAGTATTACTCGCTTCAAAAACCATGGATGACTCAACTTGTAGACACCTGAGGGCAAATTGATACAAAAGAAAGTACTAAAAACATCAGAGCAAGGTGAAAAAAATCCTTAAGTGTCTTAAGTCCAAAGAAAATAACCCAAATGTGTATAAAGACCACGAAAACGTAAAGGGCTCAATACGCTAATTAGACCAGAAAATTAGAATTGATCCTCATGAACCAGGCAAACCTACCTAGGTTTCACCTAAACGGATCTTCAACGTAGACTGACAACCCTGAAAATCCATTTAGGTGAAACCTAGGTAGGTTTGCCTGGCTCGTTAGGATTTACTATATATATATATATATATATATATATATATATATATATATATATATATATATATAACCCATAGCTAATGGTTCCGAGAAAATGGTTGGCTCACGATCAATCCAAAATACCTGAATTCTTCTGCTAGGGTCAGATTAGACCAAAAATAAAAATGGAGTATTACTGCCATATCTGGGCTGGAGCTGTTCCATCTTCACCTTACATTCCAACCTTGATAGAGTTTAAAATTGTTTATAGGGTGGGCAGGGGAGACTTATTGACCACTCTGCAGCCCCTTTTCTACAGATCCATCATCGCTACTCTATTGCTATTTCCATGGCAAATGTTCGGAAGAGCTCCATTCTTTAGTTCTGCCAGTCCAGATCTTTACAGCTTGAACACGGCATGCTACTTCCTCAGAGTTGAATCAGCCTCATTTACCCCTGTATTCCAAATGTAAAGAGAATGTTTCATTCAAATTTTCCTAGAAACAAAGAGAACTGCTACTTTGTGGAAGAGGCTCCCACATGAATGCTTTCATGAATACAAAAATCTTCACCTCTTCAAAGCAAGGGTTAAATCATTACCTATCCTTATAATGTTCACTTCCTACCACACCCTCTTTCACACATGCCTCATTGATCGTAACCATTTTAAGATTAATGCTCTGCCTTGAGTGACCCTGGAGCCTTATATTGGATGACCTATTCCCAAAATTTACACTCCTTCCCGGTTTTTTGAACAGGAGTAGAGGTTTGTTTCTGGTTTAGGATTAGGTCTTCAGTTCCTTCTAAAGTCTTCTCATTTTCTTTCACTCCCAGTAGACACCCTTGTGTCCTAGAGGTATTATATCTTTAATCAGGGTGAAATGATTAAAAAAAAAAATTACATGACATAAATCTTTTAACCTCTGTATATATATAGTATTTACATTAGTCGGACTATTGTCCTCATCTTTGTCGCCATATTTGTCACAATGTTTCGGCCGTTGTACGCCTTCTTCAGGTGGTTGGAATTTCGAACTTAACCCTTTATTTCGATCACTGGGGTAGACTGTTCTAGTTCCACGTGACATGTTTGATGGATGTCAGTTATCAGTTATCTCCTGCTAATTTTCCCTCTGAAAGTTCTCCACTGCCTTAACCGGGTATTGAACTCACACTCTTTGGGTCTGTCACTGGATCTAACCAACGCCTTTATCCACTGTGCCATGTGTCCTTGAGGACAAAACATGGCACGTGGAACTATAACAGTCTACCCCGGTGATCGAAATAAAGGGTTAAGTTCGAAATTCCAACCACCTGAAGAAGGCCGGAGCGTACAACGGCCGAAACGTTGTGACAAATATGGCGACAAAGATGAGGACAATAGTCCGACTAATGTAAATACTGTACATAATACCTCATCTCAGAAATATAGACAGACTCTGTATATATTTATATATGTAGATATACATAAAGATGTAAGTGTTTATTGTAGATATTAAATAAAAATGAATTATCTGTTGCTCAACAGGAACGGCAGCAAGACCGACAAGTCAGAAGAACATGGACTCGACAAGTCAGAAGAACATGGACTCGACAAGTCAGAAGAACATGGACTCGACAAGTCAGAAGAACATGGACTCGACAAGTCAGAAGAACATGGACTCGACAAGTCAGAAGAACATGGACTCGACAAGTCAGAAGAACATGGACTCGACAAGTCAGAAGAACATGGACTCGACAAGTCAGAAGAACATGGACTCGACAAGTCAGAAGAACATGGACTCGACAAGTCAGAAGAACATGGACTCGACAAGTCAGAAGAACATGGACTCGACAAGTCAGAAGAACATGGACTCGACAAGTCAGAAGAACATGGACTCGACAAGTCAGAAGAACATGGACTCGACAAGTCAGAAGAACATGGACTCGACAAGTCAGAAGAACATGGACTCGACAAGTCAGAAGAACATGGACTCGACAAGTCAGAAGAACATGGACTCGACAAGTCAGAAGAACATGGACTCGACAAGTCAGAAGAACATGGACTCGACAAGTCAGAAGAACATGGACTCGACAAGTCAGAAGAACATGGACTCGACAAGTCAGAAGAACATGGACTCGACAAGTCAGAAGAACATGGACTCGACAAGTCAGAAGAACATGGACTCGACAAGTCAGAAGAACATGGACTCGACAAGAAAAGAATCAACATTTTAGAGGAGTCATTATCGTGGCAAGATTTTTATCGATTATCAAATGCATTCTTTGTTTTGTTTTTGGTATAATCTTTCAGCAAATACGTTGCAGAGATATTTTCAGTTTTCTTCAAGTGTACATTGAAGAAACAATGACAGCTGGTTTGGTTTACACTGATAATTCACATTGATTTACATAGCACATTTGATTCCTTTGAGACATTGTGTGTGTGTGTGTGTGTGTGCTTCTCTGTCACGGAGAGTTGTCCACCAAAATCAAATTCTTGCAAATGGCCTCATCAAACTGATTCACAGCCATCTCTGCCACTGCCACCAGGGGGAGAGAAAGGTGAGAGAGAGAGAGGATAACGATCCCAATGCTCGGATGCGGGCGGCAACTATGTGTGGATAAAGCAATCAATCTTGACTGTGACTAGCAGTTTCAGGTCTTAAGCTATCATCAGGCACAAGATTTGATGATCACTTAAGGCACGTGAACTGACACTCAACATGCAGTGTCAATTTCTATGTCCACACATAGCCAACAAACATACAACATGAGTCAACAAATGCTCTACTTTCAATATTAATCACTCGTCCTTCAGAAAGATAGCATATTTTAAAGACGCACACACACACACATATATATGGTCACAAGAGTCATCAAGCCATCACTAGTAATGCAAGGGGTGAGGAGACAGCTCTCATCTGGCAATCATATATATATGCAAATATATAGAAAAA
>OZ038519.1:33669898-33672398 GCA_964036315.1 Acanthosepion esculentum | reverse complement strand
AGCCATTACATAAACACACACATACAAATACACACACATACACACACAGATGTTTTCAACTTTTTTAGGCATAAAGAATTATAATTCCCAACAAAAAAAGTGTTAGAACTTTATAACAAAGAATAACAAAACTGTTTCTTAATATCTCCTATCAAGACTAGGAATGTTATGTAAATAAGGCTTCCTTTAACATCGTGTGTGTGTGTGTGTGTGTGTGTGTGTATGTTTATGTTTGTGTGTGTGTGTATGTTTGTGTATGTTTGTGTATGTGTGCGTGTATGTTTGTGTATGTGTGCGTGTATGTTTGTGTATGTGTGTGTGTATGTTTGTGTATGTGTGTGTGTGTGTGTATGTTTGTGTATGTGTGTGTATATGTGTATGTGTGTGTGTGTTACAATTGTTTGTCGCCAGAACACAGATCAAGTTTATTCCAACACGACGGCCAACTTTCTCAGGGTGATGGCTTTCAGTCATCAGTAAGTATCAACGTTGAAAGAGCACCTGCCCTTACCCTCCCGCACCAATCAGTACTTCCAGTTGGCAGCAGAAAAGGGCAGAGCAATGATCCGGTAAGGATGATTCTCCAGAAATGAAGCACTCAAACTCGTCTACAAAAGAAACAATCCCACCACAACCTAACCAGATAGTTGCTAAGAAAGTTTCATTCTGCTTCCCAATTATCGAACTTTTTTTCATTTTTTTTTTTTTTGGCTTATCATACAATAATATACATTAATTAATTGTAATTCATCTATGCAAATTATAACAAATTCTTTAGAAACCCACTAATCACGATAGCGATCCTCTCAAAAGTCAGATCATGTCCCAACAACTTGGAGAGAGAAAGAGGGGGGGGGGGAATATTTGTCCATTAGGAGAAAATTTACAGGCTTTAGATTGAAGTTTGTGGTTTGTCCAGAAGCTGATTAAACTTTTTTTTTTTAAGTTCCAGCATCAGGCAGAAAAAAAAAAAAAAAAAAAAAAAAAGAAAGAAACATTATAATCCCTGGGTTTGCACTGCTTTGGTTAATCTTTAAGGAGTATTTGGTTTCTTCTTCTGCAACTTGCTTTTGAAATGTCGTTGTCTTGGTTTTAGTTCATGCTGAAAGAATAAGAACAGACATCAATTAGTACATTTAGTAGAGAATAAGGAGACAAATTTTGATTTAGTTTCATGGAAACCCTAGTGGTGAACTCATGTACTAGTCATTGGCATGAAAAGTGGAATCAGCAAGCCAAAGTTCAATCCCACATTGTGTAAATCAACAAGCAATGATTAAAAGAACAGTGAATTGTGCAGTAATTAATGTCACGGAAAGTGTGATTGGCATGCAGAGTTCAAATTCCACTCAAGGCTGTTGTGTTTCACTTTTGTGCAAATACTCTTGGAAAATGTATGAATTCATATCTTCCCCAGCTGTGGGTTAAATAATAAGACAGACTGAGCTCTTCAGCCTTGGTTGGCAAGCAGTCTAGGAAAAGGACAAATCTAAAACCAGTTAGCTATGGGGCTAGTAACTATCCCATAAATACCTACTTGCTGCAGAAATCACAGCAGTAACACCCAGGTTGTTGAGAACTGTGACCCCATATTCTACAAGGAGTGTCTATGAGACTTGTCCGAGTAAATACTGGAGTGAAAAGTGGAATCAAGCTAAGTTCCAACACCACTGAGATTTCCTCAACTTGATGAGATTTGGTCCAAGCAAAGTTGAATTTTGAAAAAAATAAATTTAGAAAATCTATTGTTAATTAGTTATTAAAAAAAAAATAATGTAAATTGCATTTCATTTTTTGCATTTCGAACCAATATTTTAATTATACCTAAAATAAATCTTATTTAGCAAATTCTTCATGATAGACTTCAGATAAGACTTTGGGGTACCATTGAAAACAAAAAGGCTAAGAACCACCGAACTACACTGTCAAAAATGTGTGTAAATATTACATATTTCTTTTGTTATATTTTAATAATTTTATGTTGTACATAATGGTAGGAGGCACGGAGGAGTAATGGATTCAGCTTGGATTGTGGAATCGGTTTTATCCGAGTTTGAATTCCAGTCGAATCCATTACTTGCGTGCTAATACCCTTGGGAAAGGTATGAATCCTCTTCTCCTCCCAACTATGGGTAAATAGCAGGACAGACCGGCTTCTATAGCCTTGGATGGCAACTGGTCTACCACAGAAAAAAATGACAACCTACTGCGGGGAAAAAAAAAATCTGCCTCGTCAGTCATGTATCAAAAGATACATGATTGCCTAAGCGTGTATCATATAAATGACTGAGATAATAAGATTGATCTCCATGATAGACTTTAGATAAGAATTTGGGTCACCACTGAAATAAAGATTAAGGATCACTGAACTATCAAATCAAAAAGATGTGGAAATATTACACGTTTGTTTTATTATACATTAATAGTTTTATATTGACTATTACTTAATGACAATTTAGTTTGGTTGATTTTGTTTAGTGGCATATCAACATCTCTATGG
>OZ038519.1:33662398-33664898 GCA_964036315.1 Acanthosepion esculentum | reverse complement strand
ATTGTTAATCTAGTTGGATTTCTTATTTTCACTTATGCAAAAATAACCTTGGGAAATGTATGAATCCACCTCTTTTGCCCCCCGCCTATGGATTAATTATTAAGACTTTATTAACCATTATTATCTAAAAAAAAAAAAAAAATTGCATATGAAATATTTAATACAATCATCAATATTAAGCAACATCAAGCTTGGTCAGTACCTAAAAAAATTGCTTACAAAACATATATCTTGGTATTAAATAACCTATATAGTTTGATATGACACTAAACAACCACCAACCAACCAAGAAATGGTTGTTGCATCCGGAGGAACACTTGATTTCTATTCTTTTTTCTGCTCAAGCTGCTGAATCTCCAAGACAGAGAAAAACATCTAACTCTGCCATTACTTTCTCAATGCTTTAAGATATTAGCAGACATCAACTAGAGGCAATTGTAACCTGTGATTTTTCTACCTTTCAAGAACGACTCCAGATCGACGAAAACACGACCCACTAGAATGACCAGAGGGATTATTCAATAATCAATTTCTGGGCGGCAGACAATGATAAACCACTTGACAACCACAGCCTGAAACCATTAACAGGTGAAAATACTGAACGGACAAAGATAAACTTGCCCACAACATCTCACTTAGTATTTGGTGCCAGTGACTATAAGAGGTGATATTCGACACTGCGACTGATCATAGGTGTATATATGCGTATATGCGTATAAAGCATCACAGATACTTACAAATTCATCCTCGGACAACTCGTCATAATCTTGCATATTTGCTGCCTCTGTTGAAGATATTGATGTTGAACTGGCATACATTGGGTTCACATCCAGTTCTTCTGCAAGCATATCTTGAAAGACAAAAATAATTTTAAGTCATTCAGTAAAACTAAAATGTGAAAAAGACGGAAGGGAGAGAGAAAGACAAAACAGGAATACAAAATAAGACAGAAAAAGAAAAAAAAAAAAACAGGAAAGAAAAAAAAAAGCATTTTCTATGATTAAATAGAAAAAAGAAAATAGAAAAAAGAAAAAAGAAAATAGAAAAAAGAAAAAAGAAAATAGAAAATAGAAAAAAGAAAATAGAAAATAGACAAAAGAAAATAGAAAAAAGAAAATAGAAAAAAGAAAATAGAAAAAAGAAAATAGAAAAAAGAAAATAGAAAAAAGAAAATAGAAAAAAGAAAATAGAAAAAAGAAAATAGAAAAAAGAAAATAGAAAAAAGAAAATAGAAAAAAGAAAATAGAAAAAAGAAAATAGAAAATAGAAAATAGAAAATAGAAAAAAGAAAATAGAAAAAAGAAAATAGAAAAAAGAAAATAGAAAAAAGAAAATTAGAAAAAAGAAAATAGAAAAAAGAAAATAGAAAAAAGAAAATAGAAAAAAGAAAATAGAAAAAAGAAAATAGAAAAAAGAAATAGAAAAAAGAAAATAGAAAAAAGAAAATAGAAAAAAGAAAATAGAAAAAAGAAAATAGAAAAAAGAAAATAGAAAAAAGAAAATAGAAAAAAGAAAATAGAAAAAAGAAAATAGAAAAAAGAAAATAGAAAAAAGAAAATAGAAAAAAGAAAATAGAAAAAAGAAAATAGAAAAAAGAAAATAGAAAAAAGAAAATAGAAAAAAGAAAATAGAAAAAAGAAAATAGAAAAAAGAAAATAGAAAAAAGAAAATAGAAAAAAGAAAATAGAAAAAAGAAAATAGAAAAAAGAAAATAGAAAAAAGAAAATAGAAAAAAGAAAATAGAAAAAAGAAAATAGAAAAAAGAAAATAGAAAAAAGAAAATAGAAAAAAGAAAATAGAAAAAAGAAAATAGAAAAAAGAAAATAGAAAAAAGAAAATAGAAAAAAGAAAATAGAAAAAAGAAAATAGAAAAAAGAAAATAGAAAAAAGAAAATAGAAAAAAGAAAATAGAAAAAAGAAAATAGAAAAAAGAAAATAGAAAAAAGAAAATAGAAAAAAGAAAATAGAAAAAAGAAAATAGAAAAAAGAAAATAGAAAAAAGAAAATAGAAAAAAGAAAATAGAAAAAAGAAAATAGAAAAAAGAAAATAGAAAAAAGAAAATAGAAAAAAGAAAATAGAAAAAAGAAAATAGAAAAAAGAAAATAGAAAAAAGAAAATAGAAAAAAGAAAATAGAAAAAAGAAAATAGAAAAAAGAAAATAGAAAAAAGAAAATAGAAAAAAGAAAATAGAAAAAAGAAAATAGAAAAAAGAAAATAGAAAAAAGAAAATAGAAAAAAGAAAATAGAAAAAAGAAAATAGAAAAAAGAAAATAGAAAAAAGAAAATAGAAAAAAAGAAATAGAAAAAAGAAAATAGAAAAAAGAAAATAGAAAAAAGAAAATAGAAAAAAGAAAATAGAAAAAAGAAAATAGAAAAAAGAAAATAGAAAAAAGAAAATAGAAAAAAGAAAATAGAAAAAAGAAAATAGAAAAAAGAAAATAGAAAAAAGAAAAAAAACATCATCTCCCTTCAGGATATAGGCAATCATGACTTTCCACA
>OZ038519.1:33582398-33657398 GCA_964036315.1 Acanthosepion esculentum | reverse complement strand
TGGTAATTCAAATTTTTGTTTATAAAAATTATTAAATATGAAATAGCTTTGATTGGTGATGAGATTTTTATTATTTTATGTATTGATAGGGAGAGGTGTATTTTTGATAGGGAGAGGTGTATTTTTGATAGGGAGAGGTGTATTTTTGATAGGGAGAGGTGTATTTTTGATAGGGAGAGGTGTATTTTTGATAGGGAGAGGTGTATTTTTGATAGGGAGAGGTGTATTTTTGATAGGGAGAGGTGTATTTTTGATAGGGAGAGGTGTATTTTTGATAGGGAGAGGTGTATTTTTGATAGGGAGAGGTGTATTTTTGATAGGGAGAGGTGTATTTTTGATAGGGAGAGGTGTATTTTTGATAGGGAGAGGTGTATTTTTGATAGGGAGAGGTGTATTTTTGATAGGGAGAGGTGTATTTTTGATAGGGAGAGGTGTATTTTTGATAGGGAGAGGTGTATTTTTGATAGGGAGAGGTGTATTTTTGATAGGGAGAGGTGTATTTTTGATAGGGAGAGGTGTATTTTTGATAGGGAGAGGTGTATTTTTGATAGGGAGAGGTGTATTTTTGATAGGGAGAGGTGTATTTTTGATAGGGAGAGGTGTATTTTTGATAGGGAGAGGTGTATTTTTGATAGGGAGAGGTGTATTTTTGATAGGGAGAGGTGTATTTTTGATAGGGAGAGGTGTATTTTTGATAGGGAGAGGTGTATTTTTGATAGGGAGAGGTGTATTTTTGATAGGGAGAGGTGTATTTTTGATAGGGAGAGGTGTATTTTTGATAGGGAGAGGTGTATTTTTGATAGGGAGAGGTGTATTTTTGATAGGGAGAGGTGTATTTTTGATAGGGAGAGGTGTATTTTTGATAGGGAGAGGTGTATTTTTGATAGGGAGAGGTGTATTTTTGATAGGGAGAGGTGTATTTTTGATAGGGAGAGGTGTATTTTTGATAGGGAGAGGTGTATTTTTGATAGGGAGAGGTGTATTTTTGATAGGGAGAGGTGTATTTTTGATAGGGAGAGGTGTATTTTTGATAGGGAGAGGTGTATTTTTGATAGGGAGAGGTGTATTTTTGATAGGGAGAGGTGTATTTTTTTTTAAATATTTAAGTATTTGTTAAGAATGTTGGTGAGGAGGGATTTATGATCTAAACTGGCCATGAGTTTGTCAGTCATATTTATCACCTTTAGTTTTTCAATGAGCTTGTCTGCATTTTTAATGTGTGATGGGCTAACCAAGGAGTGGTAAAAAAATATTTCGGCAAACTTGGACCTTAATACCCACACAAAAACAGTGTCAAAAGGATGGTTTCTCCCTTGATACCACTATTATTTTAACTATCTTCACTCTCTCAGCAATGTTTGTTTTAAAAAACGATGATTAGAATTGTAATAAAACAAACATATTTTGAAATTGAATTTATACAATTTATTTTTTTTTGTTCTTGTTGTGGTAGGATCAACCTAATTTGCATAGTGGAGTACCGACGATATAAATATGGTTGGTACCGGGAAGACAGAGAGGCAAATCAAGAGATTTTGTGTTCGTCAGACGTGTTTTTTGGACCAGCTAAAGCTAAGTTGTTTGGAAAGTTACATTTTTTTTTTTTTTAAATTTGCACGCATTATTTATTTCCGTTTTTTTTAATTTGTACACATTTTTGCACCCATTCTTTCCTTTTTGAACCCTTTCTTTCCTTTGTTTTTAATTTGTAGGCATTTTTGAACCCTTTTTCAGTTTGACATTTGTTTAGTTTTTTATTTCGTTTAATTTTTGTTCTTACCCTCCCCGTCTTTTATTTTGTACTTTCCGTTTGCTGTTCATTGTTGGTTTTATTTATTTGTCTCGGATTTTGGTCCGACCTTTTTATTTTGTTTTATTTATTTGTTAGAAATTTCGGCTTAAAAGAAAAAAAAAAATGTGAGAAAAGAAATTATAGTGTATTGAACCCTTTCTTTCCCTTTTGAACCCTTTCTTTCCTATTTTTGAACCCTTTCTTTCCTATTTTGACAACCGTTTAGTTTTATTTTATTCTTACCCTCCCCGCTTTTTATTTTGTTCTTTTACTGTTAATTTTTGGTTTTATTTGTTTGTCTCGGATTTCGGTCCGACCCTTTTATTTTTGGTTTTCCTTATTTGTTAAAAAATTCATGTTTTAAAAAGAAAAAAAAAAAAAAAGGCCAAAAGAAACTATATCGGGTCGGCCGTGGTGAGTCATCACTTCACCATGGTTGACGCCATCACTACTAGTGCACCTGTACCGAAGCCGGTGTCGCCAGTCAAAACGGCCTGGAACGATAATAGACCGTTAAGGAAAGATGGCCAGTATTATATTGGCCAGTACAAAAAATACCAAGAGTCGTTTAATGGGGAGGAATTCCTGCCCATTAAAGAAGCCGTAGACGCAATTAGCCCAAGAACAATATCCCTGCTGACCTCGGATGTTAAGACTCATAAATTAATTGGAGTCAGCAGGGAAAGCATAGAAGAGGCGTTAAAAGTTTTAAAGATCCACCCCAAAATACTGGCAAGGCGTACTAATGCGTTGTGGGATCTTTTGTTACCAAATGAAGACCAGGCAAAACAGTTAGCGGGAAGTGTGTTGAGCACTAAGACTTTGCGACTCCAGACGGAGTATATGGGCACCCGTCGGACGAGAGTGACGGTCCATGGGGTGCCCGTCGAGATCCCAGCCGACAGAATGGGGGCCTTCTTCACTAAATACGGTGAGGTGAACGATGTAAAGGCCCTCACCAGTAAAGGAGGCATAGAGACCGGAGACATGGAGGTGTATATAACAACAAACAGGCAGGGCTTCCAGGAAATTCCGAATACCCTGACATACGGCAAAAGAAGGATGTTGGTTGTCGTCGAAGGACGGAAGCCGTGGTGCTGGGCATGTGGTAAGGAGGGGCATATGGCTAAGACATGTCCTGCGAAGAAGGAGACCCAAACGTCGGCGCAGCCAGCACCCACAGCAGTAACTACCAATCAGGCAGAGGAGGGCACATCTAAAGATGGTGGAGAGTGGAAGGAGGTGTCCAAGAGACGGAAATCGGCCAACACGTCATCCCCCGCTCAGAAAGGGAAAATTCAAGAGGAGGAAAAGTCTCCCGAGAAGCCGGTAGAGTCGCCTCACCAACCAGTCCGGGCTGGGAAATCTCCCCCAAAGGTGCCGACAAAACCAAAAGAGGGACACAAACAGCCGCAACAACAGCAGCAGCAGCGGGAACCTCAACAGCCAGAAAGGCAGCAGCAGCAAAAACCCCAACAGCCAGAAAGACAGCAGCAGCAGCGAAAACACCAACAGCCAGAAAAGCAGCAACAGCAGGCGATGGAGGTGGGAGAAATTCCCCTCCCTCAGCAGAAATCACTGAAAAGAGCAAGGGAAGAGAGTGACGACGACGAACAGCCGCAAGCCCACTCTGACCGTGGCAGGACGGAGAGAGTCATGGACAGAACCAGGGCAATCTCCGTCCCTGCTACTTCTTTTGCAGATGTCAAGCAACCCCTAAGACCCAGACGTCACTCTTCCTCTCCCACCCGCATTATTTCCCCTTCCCCCTTCACTTCTCCCATCAGCCCAATTTCCTCCCCCTCTCAGGTATCCGCTTCTTCCCCCCCTCATCCCTCAAGGGAGAAGAAGAAAAAGAAGAAAAAGACTTTCGCAGGCCCCGAGCAGGTCTGTAAAGTGGACAGGGACGAATACAAAAAGGGCCTTGCCAAGCAGAGAAAGGCCCTGTTAGGGACTCTCTACAAAATGGACCTGATCGACGGCAAAGACATAGAGGATCCCCGAAACTTCCCCGAGGCCCCTGGAGTCATAACCTGTATAAGGGAAACCGGGGGCCAACTTGAGGTGTGGAACCACCTGTACGAGGCTAGGGCAGCGTTCCCTAACCTGAGGATTTTCGAGGTGGAAAATGACAACCTGAAAAAACTAAGACAATTTTGCTCTGGGAGGGTCCCCGTATTACTCCACCCCTCCGTATATAGGGCCATAAAATTAATCTACCCCACGGACGTCGGCGGGATTGTCTCGGGCGGGAGGATGACGACGGAATTGGGTACAGGAAGCCTGGGACAATCGGTCGGGGTCCTGTCAGCTACAGATTTCCGCCCTGTATGTGCCTAGGTTTTTTGCTGTCATTTTTGCTTTTTTGCAGGCCTAGAAAATGGAAATAAAGATAGCCAGTTTGAATGTGAAGGGCTTGAGGACTCGGGGTAAGGCTGCCCGCCTGCGTCGAGATCTCCTGTCCTTCGGTGTAGATGTTGCCGCGATCGAAGAGACCCACTTTGTTTGCACTTCCGATGCGTGTGTGCTGGAGGATGACTTTGTCGTCTATTCAGCATATGGGGACCGGTTGGCCAGAGGAGTTTCCTTGTTAGTCAAACGTACTCTTGATGCGAAGGTGGACCTTGTGCATACCGATGCCGAGGGCAGGTTAATCGTGGCCGATATTGCCGTGAAAAGTGGTTCGTTTCGGGTCGTTGCGGTTTATGCGCCCAACGACCAGGGGGAGCGGTGTGACTTCTTTCGGCAGTTGGGGCCGTTCCTAGTCGATTCTTCGCGCCTAGTTCTAATGGGGGACTGGAATGCCATCCTGGACCCCAAGTTAGACAGGGGGCGGGGCGCTAGCCGGAGAAGGGGGGATCGCAGCCTGGTCGATCTGATCGGCGATTATGGTCTCGTCGATAGATACCGGGTCGATCATCCCAGTGGGAAAATGTGGACGTGGGCGCATAATTGGCCGTCTGACAAGGTGGTTAGCTACCTTGACAGAATGTTAGTTCGTAGGGCCGACATAGACCTGTTAGATTGTCCCACGTTCCACTGGGTAGGCTACACGGATCACAAACTCGTTTGTGCCCGTGTGGCGTTAGAACATAGGCCTAGAATGGCTGGTTACTGGAAGTTCAATCTGTCCTTACTGGACAGGCGGGACTTCCGGGAGCAGCTAATTAAATTAGTGCAGCGGGAGCTAGTGGGGGCGGTTGTCGGGAATAGGTGGTGGGAAAAACTGAAAGATAGAATTAGGTCTTTCACCACCGATTTCAGCAAACGGCTCGCTCTAGATAAGGCTGAGAAGGTGAAGACACTTAAGTCTAATTTCTCCCGGGCGGAGGCTGGGGGGGATCCCCTAGAGATAGCCCTAGCTAGGGAGGCCCTGCAGCGGTCGAATAGCGATCGTTACATGGGTCAGGTAATTAGGCATAAGTTAAGTAAGATGTCTAACGAAGCTGTGAACCTGGGCGCAGATCTGCGTCAGGAAGAAATCCGTCGAGGTGGTGATCGTTACGTTCGTCAAGTCAAAACCCCGGAGGGGCGTACTCTGCGGTCGACTGACGACATGTGCGAGGCGTTTCGGCGGCATTTCGAGAGCCGCTTTACCAAGGAGCCTGGTCTCCGTGAGGAGGAGTTTCGCAGCTATTTGGCTGACTTTCCTCGGCTTGCGCCGACTGAAGCGGCTAGCTGCGAGGGAGAGATCACGGAGGGCGAAGTCTATGAGGCACTGAAGAGGGTCGGCAGAGGCAAGTCGCCCGGTCTGGATGGTTTGCCCTATGAATTGTACTTGAGGCTGTCGCACATCTTTGTTCCGATTTTGACAGCAGTGTTCAACAACTGGTTTCGGTCGGGGTCCATCCCCAATCGCATTTCCAGGGGTGTGATCACTCTGTTGAAAAAGGGCAAGGGTGTTGGGGGGAAACTAGATGATTATAGGCCCATAACTCTGCTAAACACAGAGTTAAAGATTATGGCCAAGATCCTGCAGGAGCGTTTGCAGTCAGTTGCCGAGTCTCTGTTGGGACCTGAGCAGACTTGTTCTGTGAGGGGCCGAACAATTCAGAGCAACCTGCATTTGATCCGCACGATCGTAGAGGGCGTAAAAGACGACGAAGAAGCCGCGCTGATCAATTTGGATCAGTCCAAGGCATTTGATAGGGTCGACCATCGCTACCTTGCTACTGTCCTGCAGGCCGCCGGATTCGCACCCGACTTCTGCCGCTGGATTAGCCTCCTGTATCGCTCCCCCAGTGCTGTGGTACAGGTGAACGGAAAGTTGTCGGGCGCTTTTGTTCTGTCGAGGTCGGTTCGTCAGGGTTGTCCGCTGTCGCCTCTCCTTTACGCTTTGGCGTTGGAGCCTCTCCTGCGCCGGCTGAAGGACGAGGCGTGCAGTCCGGCCCTACGCGGGATCGCCGTTCCTGGAGGGTCTCGAGCCAGGGTTTCCGCGTACGCCGATGACGTATCCGCTTTCGTGTCGTCCCTTAACGACATTGAGGCGGTGCAGAAGGCGCTTGATCGGTACGAGAAGGTGACAGGGGCCAAGATAAACCGCGACAAGTCTTCCGGCTTGCGGTTAGGTGCCTGGAAGGGGCGTGATCTTCCGGGCCGCTTCGGTTGGACGGACGGTCCTGTCCGCATTCTTGGAGTGTGGTTTGGACCCGACCTCCAGCTGAAGAAAAATTGGTCTGAAGTACTAGCAAAGGTCGTTTCTGCCGGTAAGACTTGGAATCGACGGAGGTTGTCCGTAAAGGGCAGGGCGGAGGTGTGTGTTACATACATTTTCCCCCTGATTCTTTATCGCTTGTCAGTACTTCCTCTCTGTGAGGCCCAGATGAAGGCGCTCGAGCAAGCGCTATCCTCCATTTTATGGAGGGGACGCGCAAACAGTGTCGACAGACGAGTCTGCACCAAACGTCCGTGTCATGGGGGGCTGGGAATGCCACACTTGGAGAGTCACATCCGTGCCTCTCGCTTGGCTTTCCTATGCCGCGCATTGACTAGAGGAGATCCGATTCTGGAGGGGATTGTTAGGGACGCCTTCCCTAGCCTTACCATCAATCCCCCCATCTCGAAGGCTGAGCGCCATTGTAAGTCTCGAGATGAATCGCTTTTCCTCAGCGAGTGTCGGTCAGCCTTGAGGGCTATTCCGCGGTCCAGTGACCTTTCACGGCCTAGGAAGGTCTTCTATCGGGAATTAGTGGAGGGTCGCACGAAGGATTCTCTACGTGATACGCTCGACTGTTCGGAGGAGCAGTATCGCTCCTACTGGTCTTGGGCGCCAGCGGCGGATTATCTCAGTAACCCTGAGTTTTCGCTTACCTGGCGATTGGCTCGGAATCGGCTGCCTCTCAACGACATGGCTTTCATATGGGGCTTGGCGGATTTGCCAGACTGTGATCGGTGTGGCCTTGGGTTAGAGGAAACGGCTGCGCACGCCTTCTACCATTGCCCCCGGGTCCGCCCCTTATGGGACCATGTCGGCGAGCTGACGGCTCGTCTCGCTCCCGAAGAACTCGTGTCCATTGATCGCGCATACGCGTGTGACAATGTGTCGCCCCCGTATTCCGGGGTGAAACGAATGGTGTTTCTAACGCTGCTAGCCACGGCTCGAATGGTGATATGGACGACGCGAATGGAGGAGGTCTTGCGAGGCAATAGTCTTTCGCATCAGGATCTGATCCGATTCTTTGAGCATCAGCTCAAGATGAAGATTAGAACTGATTAGATTAGAACTGATAGAAACGATTGCATTCGACAGTCTTCACTGAAAGGTGGGTAAAAGAGGCGAGCTTGGTTCGTTTGAACGGGGTTAGCCTTGATTTTCTTTTCTAGGTCAACCAAAGTCACATCGGGGTGGTTTCCTGTGGAACCCTCCCCTCTGTTAAGTTAGACATGCTTAAGTGTACCTAGTTAATATGAGTAAGTGTTGTTCTCGGCCTGTTTCCCGGCCATCATTTTAGTTATGATCCAAGTCGAGATTCCCAACCTCCCCAGTTTGTTTTGGCCTCCTTTTCATCTCAACTGGATCAGCCTTTTACTTCCCCACGTCCCAGTTATTTTATCTCTTTCCCACTCCCTTAGCGAGAGTGCCTCTTGATTTTGTCCTCTGGCCAGAATACAGCGGCCTCTCTATTTTGAGGGTTGGACGGGCCCTACTAACATCAATTATGTTTAGTTTAAGAATTTGTTGAAATTTTAGTTTGTTATGGGGTTCATCTCCCTCCCCTTTCATCCGCTCACGACGATATTTTTATGTATTTTCATTATCATTAAATGGGGCTGCTTTTTTGTAGGTCCCCCCTGGTGTGGATGTGGTATTATGGTGTCCGGAGGATCGAATGGTGATGGACGAATTCTTGTGGTGAATGCGTCAATTGTAATGTATGAATGGGTCACGAATCTGATTAGCTAGGTATAGGATAGTTAGTCAAGACCAGCCTTACCCCTCCCCCTCTCTAGGCCACGTGCCACAATTTGTATTTTTACAAATAAATCTTGAGGCGAATCAAGAGATTCAACTAGAGACTCTGCCCGACTGCGACTTAGTCAACACATTCTCCAGGAACGGTCTTCCCAGGAATATACAAACGACTATATGTACATATTGTGTACACTTTCTTGTTTCAATACATTTTGTTCTAAGTACATTTTGTGTTGCATTATTATTCCATGCATTAGTCAAGTTTCAACAGTTCTTGAGAATTTAAAAAAAAAAAAAATTATATTAAAGACTGTTTATCTACAATTTAAAAACCATCCGTTTGACACTCCATTATTTTGTGAGCATGAAAGTCAAAGTTAAAATGAGTTGGCTGCATATTTCACCTATTTTTGCTACAAGAGTAATTTGGTCAATGATAAAGCTCCTCAAGAATAAATCTACAAATTAAACTACTTCTCAAAGTAGAATTTTTTTTTACTACAAAAGTGAAAAAAATTTATACAATCGCAATCATTGTTTAAATTTCACCGAAAAAATAAATCACCAGTTCCCATACAATCACCAAAGTTAAGCAACATCAAAGCTAGTCAATATCTTGAAGGGTGACCACTTTGGAATAGCAGGTGCTGTAACTTTAGATGTGTGGGTTACATAATGGATAATGGCTTGGAACTGTTAATCAGAGAATCAAGTTTCAATTCCAGCTTGGTACTGTTACGAGGGAGCATTTCTATAAAAAGTATTATTTAAAGTCATTAAAATAGTTTAAATGTATAATAGGCCACTCTAGATAGTCCTAGTAATAAAATCCAAAAAGTTTTAGGTCACTAAATAGCTTCGATCCCAGTAAATAGCTTTTGGAACATTCTAGAAAAATCGAGAACGCTTTTAGAAGGTCCCAGAAAATTCTACCTAGTTGTGTTTTGGTCCCCTATAAATAGGTTTTTCAAAGGCACCCAGACAGTTTGTAAGCTGCTGCCGCCATGCTAACTCCGGTCGATTCACGGATACAAAGTCCAACCGTAAGAATCCTTCTAAATTTTCTCCAGCCACGGAACGTCTGCATGAAACCTCCTGGGACCAGTGGTAAATAGATATTTTGAACTTTTCATTGACCAAAGAATGTTATTTTATTATTGTCTTTGAATACCTGTAAAAATAGAGTGGTCTGTATAAAACTTAGCAGTTGACCATTCCTTAAAAGTAACTACCTTCCTTCTTCCTCGTGAACTCCTTACCTGACCTAGTATTTGACCTTCTTTGTTCCTGCCTTAGGCAAAAGATAGCAGTTTCCTTACATCCATTATTTTAGCTTTTGTATACATGTCTGTTAACTGTTCATTTTTATGTTGTTAATGCAAATAAATTGTCTTATTACCAGTAATCGCATCTCATATTTTTATATTTTTTTGTTACCACCACGTGGCGCGTAAAAAATTGTCTATCTTATCGCACGTGCGCATAACAGTAAATTATATTCACTTACACATAAATACCATTGGGAAAGGCATGAATCCAACTTTTCTGTCCGTCCCAGCTATGGGTCAATTAGTAAGCCTTGGATCACTAAAACCATTATTATCTCAAGGAAAAAAACTGTATACAAAATATTTTGATTTTAGCATTAATCCCTAGAGTTCGATATGCTGCTTTAAAAAAAAAAAAAAATCATAATTTAAAACTATAAAAAGGAATATGATTCAACAGAGATCCAGAAAGCTACACTATTTCAAGTTAGAAGAAAATAAAACAAAAGTTTAGAAGATGTGCTTACAAATAAGGGAGAATGTTTTTTCTTGCTTGGTCTCTCTTCCGTCTTCTCAATGAAGAGCTCCTTGAGTAGTCCCCCTTTGATCCAACCACTGAACAACGTTTTGGCATGGTGATAACCAACTTCCTGGGTAAAAAAAAAAAAAAAAAAATCAAGTAAAAAATAATTTTAAAAAAATTAATGTTTTATTTCTTGGGTGAAGCCTTGTCATTATTATTAATTTTTGGCTAATCTTTCTTTTCATCTTATTTCTCTTGCTTCCTTACAACTAGTAGTAGTTTTACAGTTGAAACAGATAGATGTAACCATCCACAAGTTCTATGCTAACAGTGTCTTCTGTCATACGTCTTGCTTGTGGAACTTTTCCAGCTTATTGCTTTCCAGTCAAATTTGATCCTCATAAATTTAAGTGGCGCAAAGTCAGGGGGCAGCGCACGAAACAAAGTCAGGGGGCAGGCGGCACACGAAGCAAAGGCAGGCGGCGGCACACGAAGCAAAGGCAGAGGGCGGCGCGGCATAGTGTAAGCAAAGGCAGAGGGCGGGGCGGCATAGTGTCAGCAAAGGCAGAGGGCGGGGCGGCATAGTGTCAGCAAAGGCAGAGGGCGGGGCGGCATAGTGTCAGCAAAGGCAGAGGGCGGGGCGGCATAGTGTCAGCAAAGGCAGAGGGCGGGGCGGCATAGTGTCAGCAAAGGCAGAGGGCGGGGCGGCATAGTGTCAGCAAAGGCAGAGGGCGGGGCGGCATAGTGTCAGCAAAGGCAGAGGGCGGGGCGGCATAGTGTCAGCAAAGGCAGAGGGCGGGGCGGCATAGTGTAAGCAAAGGCAGAGGGCGGGGCGGCATAGTGTAAGCAAAGGCAGAGGGCGGGGCGGCATAGTGTAAGCAAAGGCAGAGGGCGGTGCGGCATAGTGTTAGCAAAGGCAGAGGGCGGGGCAGCATAGTGTAAGCAAAGGCAGAGGGCGGGGCGGCATAGTGTAAGCAAAGGCAGAGGGCGGGGCGGCATAGTGTAAGCAAAGGCAGAGGGCGAGGCGGCATAGTGTAAGCAAAGGCAGAGGGCGGGGCGGCATAGTGTAAGCAAAGGCAGAGGGCGGGGCGGCCTAGTGTCAGCAAAGGCAGAGGGCGGGGCGGCATAGTGTCAGCAAAGGCAGTGGGCGAGGCGGCATAGTGTAAGCAAAGGCAGTGGGCGAGGCGGCATAGTGTAAGCAAAGGCAGAGGGCGGGGCGGCATAGTGTAAGCAAAGGCAGAGGGCGGGGCGGCATAGTGTAAGCAAAGGCAGAGGGCGGTGCGGCATAGTGTAAGCAAAGGCAGAGGGCGGGGCTGCACACAAAGCAAAGGCAGAAGGTGGGGCGGCACATAAAGCAAAGGCACTCAGTCAGAGTGCAGGGCAAGCCAGACAGACAGAGGGCATAGCAGGAAGTAAAGACATATATAAGGAAACTTACATAGATCTCATCAAAGCTTCCAAACTGTAATGTCTTGTACTTATCAATGGGTGGACGCACATATTCACAATAATCTGAGTTTTTAACCACTTCCAGTTGTCGGACACATGACACATATGCTAACCGGGATTGAATTTCAGTCATGTCTGGAACCTAATTAGAAAAAAAAAAAAAAAAAAAAAAAAAAAATGGATTACTTTATTTTTTTTTTCCTTCCTTCAAAGAAAAGTCATGAAGTTTCTTAAAAAGATCATCTCATCTGATCATTTTACAACAAAAAGGGATTTCCCATTTTAGGGTAAAAATTTATGAAATAGTTATAACAGAAACAGAAAAAACTTTGTCAATTTATTTGTTAAATTTTATTAACCCTTCCCTTGTTACATAATCATAGAAATAAATTTAAGATGTTTTTTAAAATAAATGATATAAATTATTTATACTATTTACATTCAGACTATTGTCCTCATTCTTCTTCTTATCACATTTCAGCTGTTGTACTCTCCTGTCTTCATCAGTTGTATATCAATCCAGATAATCTACAGGGAATTCTGAACTGAAACTTTTATTTAATCTATGGAGTTAGATATATATCCGTAACACACTGACAAATATACATTATCATCTGAATCCAACATGGACTAAAATTATTATACATCTACATACATAATGTAATATTTATGATTTTTCAGTTTGGCTTGGAATCCTAATTTCTTGAAACGTCAAATGGATTGTCTCTACTTGAATCCGGAATGCCAGAAATTATACTCACATTGGTTTAAAAAGTCGAATGCACATAACTGATTGTGTTTAACGGCAACTTAACCTCTCATGGGTCATTTAGAGCCAAATTGATTGTGTTGTAAACATATTTTATAGTTTGTCAGATATGGTTGAAAGTAAGTTTCTTCAGATATGGTTGAGGTAACATTTTTCCCCAAATATGGTAACAAATAACTTTTATTGTTTGTCAAGAATGATTGAAGGTTTTTATTGTTTGTGTAAGCACTTATAAAGTTCCTTTTTTAATATTTTATTATAAAGACCAATCTTTTTGACAAATTGCAGTATGTTATCTGGTTTAATGTTTTCAAAAAAGTTCTCGAAGATTGTTCGTTCTGTAATAATTGTTTTCAGATTTCCAGGAACAGGAGTAGAGGTTTATCCTTTAGGGTTGGATTTCCAGTTCCAACTAAAGTGTTTTCCTTCTCTTTCAATTTCAGTAGCCCCTTGTGTCTTAATGACATTATTGCATTGCTTGGGGTAATTTGATTAAAAAAAAAAAAAAAAATGTCCACAGTTGATTCGTAGAAAACTGTTCTCCATAATAATGCAAGGTTACATCTAGCAAGAATAACATTAGGCGGGAAAAATTTTTGAACATGCTTTGTCTGTTCTACTTCACTCATCGTATTCACCTGTAGCTGGTTTTTGAATGTTATGTATTGGACATATTTATTCGTCCGTGTCTGAAAGAGAGACTTTTGGCAAAAACGTATATACCCGTCTATGTCGGGGAAGGGGTTAAGTATGCTACTAGATTGACAACCAAGTTTCACCATTTCACTGTCAAGCTTGCTAAATCAGTGGTTCTCAACCTTTTTTGTTCGATGCACTGTTTTCACCGTCAGAATGTCGTTCCCCCCTCTTTCCAATTTTGCTTAACTTAAAAAGTGCATTCCAAACAAAATAAACATACATGTATTATTAAAAAATACTCATTCTTTTTCCTACAAATACATACACATTTACAAGAATTATTTTTATAAAAAAGTTTTACAAATTTAATAGCAATAGAAATATTGATAGTTTTTTAAAAACTTAGTTTTAAGAGTTATCCAAGATCTTCCTGAAAAGGCAAGAAATCATGACAATGGTGAATATAGAATTGAATAAAATGTCATTGTACTTTATTTTTGGGGAATAATCAAAATTAATTATGAAATCCAGTGAAAGTCAGCCATGAAATAAAAGTAATTGTTTGTACGGAAAGTAAGGACTTACGTACATCAAATTGCCTTTAATTTAAATGACAGCAAAACAATTATCAATGAACTTTTAAAAGGTAAGTTTAACTATTAACGCAATACTGAAATGCAGCAATCAATTTTGAGTTCTGTAGTTTATTGTTATCTATCATATCTACTCCTCCCTATCTATTGTGAGGAAGGCCCAATCAAGAGCCTTCCCAGGAGCTAGCTTAAGTGCCACCCAATAGGGTGGCTTTTAAGCTAGTAAACATACATTTTATATTTGGTTGGATTGATGTGAATTTCTGACCCTGGGTTTTATGCTCTTGCGATTGTCAAACAAACTAACTACTAATGTGGTAGTATGGAAACCCACATAGAAAAGGAAGATGTTTTATTCTTACATAGCCAAGTTTTCCACATCAAAACTTGCAGAATTTTACTCAAAGGTTATCAAAGATCTTCCTGATAAGAAGCAAACAATCATTGCAAATAATGGTGAATATATAACTGAATAAAATGTAATTGTAGTTTGTTTTTTTTGAAGAATGAAGTTGAAAAACAAAACCAGAAATTATTTATGACTCAACCTAATAGGATTACTGAGTTATAAGTTTTAGCATTTATCTATTTGAATAACATTCTCCTCGACAAAATCCAAAGAAGCGTCTGCAATATAATCAATCCTGACCTGGCATCTCGGCTTCAGTCACTTTCTCACCAACATGACATGGCTTCCCTCTGTCTTTTCTACAAATATTTTCATGCTAATTATTCTAATGAACACTTTCTCTTAGTGCCTCGATTGTATGAATTTAAGTGTGCTACTAGATTGGCAATTAGGTCTCACTATTGAACCAGCTAGATCAGTGGTCAACCTTTTTTGCTCAACACACCCTTTTCACCATGGCAGTATGTGATTCCCCTTCTCTTTCCAAGATTATTTGACTCATAAGGTGCATTCCAAAAAAATAAAAATAAAAAATAAACATGCATGTATTATTGAAAATCTTCATTCTTTTACCTGTCAGTACATATTTATGTGGATTACTTTTATAGAGGAGTTTTACAAATCTAATGGCAATAGATATTTAAAAATTTACTTTTACTTGAGAGTTATCAAATAGGTTCCTGATAAAAGGTAGAGAATAATGGTGACAATAGAACTGAATAAAATGTAATCGTACTTTGGTTTTTTTTTTAAGAATAACTTTGATAAACGGAAATTATTTATGATTCAGTTATAAGTTTTAGCATTTATCTATTTGAATAACATTCTCGACAAAATTTTTAAAAGGGCCCGTAATATAATCAATCCTGACCTAGCATCTTCAGTCACTTTTTCACTGGCATGACATGGCTTCTGTCTTTGCAACATAAATTTTCATGGCAATTGATCTGATGAGCTTTCCATCTTGATGTCTTGACTGAATGAATTTAAGCATGCTACCAGATTGGCAACTAGGTCTCATTGTTTTACTATTGAACTAACTAGATGCTACTGTCAGTTCTATACTAATAATCTCTTTTCTTGTACTTCTTGCCTGTGGAACTCTTCCGATTTTTTGCTTCCCTGCCACCTAAAATTTTCAAAAATTTAAATGCAACACCAATCACTATTCTGTCTTCTTGAACACTGTTCTGTTATTGTCCTTTCTCCTCATTAAAGTCTTCTCATTTTCTTTCACTCCCAGTAACCTCTTGCATCATAATTGAATTATTGCCTTGCTTGGGGTGAAAGATTCAAAAAAAAAAAAAAAAAAAAAAAAATATACACTCATTTAAGCTGATTATACCTGGGTAAGTGATCCAAAAAGTTAACACCCCAAAAAATAGAATCACAACACCAAATTCAAGTTATAGGTCAAAGAGTTAATCTATTCTAGTCACAACTATATGTAAAATAGCAGGGCAGACTCAGCTCTCCAGTCTTGAGCGGGAACCAATCTTGAAAAAAAAACAGTCTTTGTTAATATCACATTTCAGCTGTTGTCCCCCTGACCATCATCAGGTGCATATCAATCTGGGTAATCTTCAGGGAATGTCAAACTGAAACATTTATTTAATCTGAACAGTTCTAAGTAAGAACTAGACAATACGTCACTAAATAATATCCCTGCAGATTGAATAAAGGGTTCAGTTCAAGATCGACAAGCATTTGATAAGAGGCCAGAGGGCACATTGGCTGAAACTTTTTGATAAGAGCAGCAACAACAGAGATGAGAATAAAAATTAAATGATCAGTTGACCATAAATCAATTTTCAATCAACTAACAAATGAACATTGCTCTGCATACCTTGACAGATTTTGACCAAGGGTTCCATCGTTTCCATAACAACCACCATCCAGAAAGTTCATCTCCATAATTTGTAAGTTCATCTTCATCTTGACTGCCAACATCAACAGCAAATATTGACTGGGCCCCCTTTGCTCGCATTACGTCAGCTAATAAAAAAATAAAAATAATATGCACACATTATATATATATATATATATATATATATATACACACGAGTAATGAAGGGTTTGATAATCCCTGTGGATAATTCCAGAGAGGATGTAATCCAGAGAGATCAATGTAACACCAGCGCAAATATTAATTAAATAATTAAGAAAGAGACAACCTTAAGGTTCCATGGCTATAATTTATTTCCCCAGAAAATATATTTTTCCTGGTTCATCAGGTCACACCTCTAGTTACATAGGAATTTGGTTTCTTTTATTTATAATACAAGTTTTTGAGGGGTAGTTTTAGATTGATATAGGGTGACAGAGGTGGTGGGAGGGGAGGACTACAGAATTATCTATATTGGAAATGGAAAGTAAGGAACAAGGTTGTTTTTAAACTATCTTTAATAATTTACTTAGGTTCAAGTGTACTCGGTTAAGAGATCAAATAATCTGACCTCTTAAATAATTTTTAGAGGGGAAGAGAAAAGAAGAAAAAAGAATAAGACAAATTGTAAAGCAGGGGAGGGGAAAAGAGAAAGAAGAAAGAAAGAGTTAAACAGGGAAGGTGGGATAAAGGAAAAGTGAGTTATCATATGTAGGCATACCACGGTGACATTTAAAAACGCAAATCAATATAATTTATAGTTAATACATAAAGTATTAAAAATTACCAGCAAAGTAAGAATAGAATAATATTATTATTAATATTATTAATCCTGATTAATACAATTGTTATTAATATAGGACAATATATTAAAGATTATTAAAAAAAAATTTTTTAATTTTCAAAAGATTATAAAAATTAATAATATTATTAATAACAACTATAAAAAAAGGTTAAAAATAAATTTAAATTTCAACTTTAAAAATTAAAAAATAAAAATTTATAAATGGTAAATACAAAATATATATTTAATATTAATTAACTATTAAATATTAATAATCAGATTACTTACTAATAATAATAATATTAATCATAATAATAAAAAGAATAGTGATGAAAAAATGCCTTTTTACCTCATGTGAGGAATAGGCTATTTTGGCAGATGATACAAGTGGTCATCTGTCTTTTCAACACCGATATGGAACCTATATCAGGGTTGAAAAGAGAGACGTGTAATTCAGAAATTGGAGAACTATAAGAAAAAGTTTAATAGACAAACCTTTTACTTTTATATATACGCCAATGGCTTAGGAGTAAAATCTCCAACTGACACCAAATCAGCTTGAGGCAATTGAATTTCTAGCCACACTGACGTGCTGTGAAACAGTGAAACTGTCTGTGGATGACAATATAAATGACAATGTAAACAGTTACTATTACTGCTGCTGATGCAAGACTCTTCATTAAGATGAATCAAGTTCTCTGGTCACTGGTGTGTTTGTCTAAAAATAAATACGTCTAGATTCAGGGAGTAATTTAGGGATAAAATTTCCAACTGATACCAAATCAGTCAGGTTTTGATCCCGGCTTGAGCTTGAGACAATTGGATGCCTAGCCACACTGATGAGCTGTGAAACAGCGAAATAGTCTGTTGATGACTATATATATACATATATACATATACATATATATATATATATTACATGACAAAGCTTTAAAAGGCAATGGTCAAATTGTGAGCGGCAATGGTCAAGACATAATGGACCAGGGCCTGGAGAGAATGACTTACCTGGCAAGTTGTTGACATAGCCACCATCCAATAATAAATGGCCATCCACTGGATCACAAAGAGGCGGGAGATAACCAGATAAAGACATACTGGCACGGACATAACGCCATAGAGAACCTGCACAAATAAAATAAAAAGTTGTACATTTAATTGTTTTGTTTTGTGGCATATCAACCTCAATGGGTTATTTAATACTGACAAAATTTTTACTGCTGGTAATAGTTTTCCATCAAAAAAAGTATCACTGGTAATAATTTTTTTCTTCAAAAAAATTTATTGCTGGTAATTTTTTTTTTACAAAGTATTTCTGGTATTAAAACCTATTTTCACACTTTCATAGTGTTTTGACTCCATTTTGGCAGTTAACTATTTGCCCATAGTTGGGACCCAAACAGGTGCTACCACCTCGGGTCTGGGAACACCAGCAATTAAGAGGTGGTTCCACACTCCTCAAAGCCTCCTGATCAGAGGCCTTGCTGCTGTATGTACCCATCATACCCAGGATTTAAAAATAAATATACTATTTAAGAAATAAACAGAGCGTCTACTCAAATAAGAGTATGCACTAAAAATATTGTGGGTTACCCCCACTTGACTTTACTAAAAATCCGTCACTAGAGGACGCTTCTTAAACCTATAAATAGGCAATGATATTCTCGCACATTTTCTTACAACTCTGGCTGTAATCACACATGGTAAAAATGTCTCCTCAGCTGGAGCACGTCCACTTCACTTTCAATTACTTTTCTCTCGGATTTCTCCAACACAAACTTCATACACACAAACACATTCTCTAGTTTAAATTAGACACAGTAGAGGAATGGATAGCGGCTCAGATTGAGAAATCGGAGAGCAGAGTTCAAATTCCAGTCAGATCCATTATATTCACTTATGTGCTAATACCCTTGGGAAAGGTATGAATCCTCCTCTTCTCCCCCCAGCTATGGGAAAATAACAAGACAGGCCAGGTTCTATAGCCTTGGATGGCAACTGATCTACTGCAAAAAGAAATGGCAACCTACTGCAGGGAAAAAATCTTCCTCGTCAGACATACATCAAAAGATACATGATCACTTAAGCATGTATCACGCATGGCACACAACTGACAGAGTTTAAATTAAATGTAATTAGTTTAATTAGTCTTTAAATGTGTTCTTTTATTGTCGTTGTATACTTTTGTTAATACATATATTGTCATTTGTTTTATATACCGTTTTCTGGAACTCATTTATTAGTCAGATTCGCATTTGAGTCCGCAGTAATTTTTACGGGAAAAACATATCAGGAGACACCCGTTTTATACCTAAATGCAACTGGCATTCCTGCAACAAGTTTATATTTATCTATCTCAAAATCTCATCAATTTACACCTGAGCTGGCTAGATGCAACTGCAAATTTTATGCCAACAGTTTCTTTTCTCTCACTTCTCACTTGTGAAATCACTTCCGGCTCCATGCTTTCCAGCCAACTTTAATCTGCAAAAATTTAAATGCAATGTCAATAGCTATATACTATCACCCTGACTACTCTTTTGTCTTCCCACTCATTATTAATGTTTCTGTTCCTAATTCTTCCGCACCCTGTAACCCTTGTTTATATATATATATATATATATATATATATATATATATATATATATATATATATATATAGAGAGAGAGAGAGAGAGAGAGAGATTATCATGGCTTATGAGAATAATACACCCTCAAAAGATAAAGAAAATTTTGTAAAGTTATTGAAGAATAGTAGCATAACATTGGAAATTGTGTAAAATCCGAACAGAGATCACAAAATAATTGAAAAAGAAATTGAAAATATTGTCTCTCTCTCTATATATATATATGTGTGTGTGTGTGTGTGTGTATGTATGTGTGTGTATGTATATATATATATATATGTGTGTGTGTGTGTATATATATATATATATGTGTGTGTGTGTATGTATGTATATATATATGTGTGTGTGTGTGTGTGTGTGTGTGTATGTATATATATATGTGTGTGTGTGTGTGTGTGTGTGTGTGTGTGTGTGTATGTATATATATATGTGTGTGTGTGTGTGTGTGTATGTATATATATATATATATATATAAAATGGCTAAATTGGGATTGTCTCTTCATTTATGCATACAAAGACTCACCTATTTACATTGTTGTCCTCATCTTTATTCTCATGTTCACAACGTTTCAGCTGTTATATGCCTTCTTCAGGTGATTGGAATTTCAAAATGAAACCTTTATTTCATCCTCCGGGGTACAGTGCCATACCTCTCCCCGATGTCTCATTTATCTCCCTTTAAATCAACTCTCCAAGTTTTTTGTTCACCACTGCCATAGCCAGGTATTGAACTCAACTCTTTGGCTCAGTGGATAAAAGTGTCAGTTGAATCCAATGACTTAACCAAAAGAGTTGTAAGTTCAATACCTGGCTACAGCAGTAGTGAAAAAAAAAACTTGAAGAGTTAAAGCATGATAACTGAGACATCCAGAAGAAGTATGGCACTCTATCCTGGTGGACGAAATAAAAGGTTCAGTTCAAAATTGCAATCCCCTGAAGAAGGCCGGAGGATACAATGGTCGAAACATTGTGAACATGACAATAAAAAAAGAGGACAACAGTCCAAATAATGTAAATGCAAATAATTCTTCAAGTATAATTTATTTAAAGTTTCCTTTGGATCAATCAACCAATGCTTTTATCCAGTTGGCCAAAGAGTAGTGAGTTCAATACCTAGCCACAACAGAAGAAACAAACTTGGAGAGTTGAATTATCAAGGGGAATTAACTAAAAAAAAAATTTAAAAAAAACTGAGATATCCAAAGGCATGGCATGTGGAATTAGGACAATTTACCCTTGTGGACTAAATGTATTTGGTTCAAAATTTCAAAAAAAATATCACCTGAAGAAAGCCAGAGTGTACAACAGCCGAAACATTGTGAATATGGCAATAAAGATTAGAACAATAGTCCTAACAATGTAAATATTGTAAATAGTTACAATACCTCATCTCAGAAATATCAAAAGATATTGAAAGGCTCACCTGTAGTATGTACTCGCATGGAAGAAGCAGAAATGTCGGTAGTAATACAAAAGTATGGGATCCATAAGTCTTCTATTTGTCGATCTTTAAATAAATTCTCTAAACTTTTGTTGAAGGTACTTCCTGCAAAGTGATAAATAGTTAGTGGCTCTTGGGCCTTGTAATGGGTGAACATAAGTAGACAAAAAAAAAAAATTCAAATTTTCATGATTATCAAATAGCTTTCTGCATGCATCTATCAAGTAAATACAAGTATTTTCTGGTTTTAGTCATAAATATTTATATGAATTACAAATACATGACTGTAAGATTGTAATAATTGTGGTAGAAACGTCTGCAAAAAAAACAAATCAGTTAAGACATCTGATTGGTCATAATTTTTAACAGATCATACTGAAAATAAAATGAAAACTATTTTTCCAGATTTGAAGGTTTTTTTTAAGTTTACAAATTCATTTTTTTAATGTTGGCCTTTTAATTAGATTTATCAAAATAAAAAATTGTCTTTTCATTTTTATTTATCCTATAAAAACCACACAGAACACTAAAAACAATATAGAACAAGAAAATTAACTAAATGATACCTCACAGTACTCTAAAAGCTCTTCAGTAAAATGAATGGAGCACTTTGGCTGATGGCATTTGTTTACATTAGTAAAAACAATACGCTAGATTTAGTTGTGTAACTCTACCGAGTGAAGATAGCTCTGGCTGGCACCTAATCAGTTGAGTTTCAATCCTGGCTTGAGGTATTCGGATGTCTAGTCGCACTGAGGAGCTGTGATACAGCGAAACGGTACTGTCTGTGAATGGCATATATATATATATATATATATATATATATATTAATAATAAAATTATTGGTAATCCATATGGAATTTCCAAGAGGATATAGACCCGTTGAGAGCTCTATGTCAAAGACAGAACAATAATTATTATATAATGAAAAACACTTAAAATACCATAGGTGATATTTATTTCATTGAAGTTGATAAAATACAGCTTCAAATATTCAGATCTGTACATCAAATGTTTTGGTTTACAGTTCTGAAGATTTGAGGCCGTTTTTTTTTTTTTATCAACATTAATGAAATAAATATCACCTATGGTATTTTAAGTGTTTGTTTTTCATTATATATATTAAAACAGAGATTCTGGAGTTAGTCATTATCTGAATTATTATTATATTACTAAAAAAAAAAAAAAAAAAAAAAAAAAAAGAGAGACAAGACTATTTGTAATACTTGCAGTAAAAACATCTGCAAAGACCACAAGTAACCTTGTTCAGTGGAGAAAAAAAACGGTGGAGAATGCGTCAAATTGATCATAAATTATTTTAAAAGATCATATTGAAAATAAATGAACTAATGGTGGCTGATTTAAAAGTTGCCAGACCATGGAGTGCCCCATAAAGAGGTTGAACTGTACAAGGAGTTTCCGGTTTTAGTCATATTTCTGTGAATTACAAGCAAATGACCGTAAAATAAAGTTTGGTTTATTTGTTTGTTTTACCAGTATATCAACTCTCGTAGGTCATTTAATGTTGTAAATATTTTCTTGTTTATTGCTTGGAATTTGAAGAAAAAAAAAAAAAAAAAAACTGTTGTAAAGGAATCAAATTGTTTATAAATGGTTTTAAAATTTTTATAGTCCCAATTCAAAACACTTAGTAACTTGTCAAATATCTGGAGTCCATTTAAAAACTATAGTCAAGAAAAACAATGCAGAAGAAAAAAATTTAAAATACCAACTGATAACAAAGATATTTGTAATCAATCCTGACCTAGCATCTTGACTTCAATCACTTTCTCACCAACTCTATGTGGCTTCCCTCTGTCTTTTCTACAAATATTTTCATGGCAATGATTTTTTTCCCTTAGTGCCTCAACTGTATGAATTTAAGTGTGCTACTAGATTGGCAATTAGGTCTCACTGTTGAACCAGCTAGATCAGTAGTTATCAACCTTTTTTGCCCAATGCACCCTTTTCACCATATCATCTCTTTTCCTTGATGCCTCTATTATATGAATTTATGCTTGCTACTGGATTGGCTATTAGGTCTCACTGTTGAACTAGCTAAATACAACTGTATGTTCTATTCTAATAGGTTCCTTTTCTTGTAATTCTGACTTGTGGAATTCCCTTCTGAATTGCTTCCCAGCCATCTACAACCTTCAAAAATTTAAATTCAATCCCAATCGCCATTTTCTGTTTTTCTGAATCCTGTTCTTTTATTGTCTTATGAAAGTCTTATTCTATTTACTTCCTAGTAACATCTTGCATCTTAGTGGCATTATCACCTTACTTGAGGTAAAATGATTTAAAAAAAAAAAAAAAAAAAAAAAAAATATGAAATCTTTAACATTTGTGTCTGCTAATAAATGAGGTATCAAAAGGACAGTTTTTCCTTGACACTGCTATTATTTTAACTACCTTCACTACTTGGAAATGTTTATTTTAAAAAGTGATGATTAGAATTTTAATAAAACCAAATCATATGAAAGTGAATTTGTAATTTTTTTTTTGTTCTTGAGAATTGACATAAAAAATAAACTATTAGATTGTATATCAACACTATTTATTTTATTGTTTACTGGAATGGTTGGCAAAACACCGGCTAATTGCTGACTAATTCAAACTTTATAAAACTCCCTTCAGATTCGTTTTGTTCATGTATACTATAAGATTACTTCAAGTACTTCGTCTTACCTGTGAACATAGATGTGACAGGATAAGTAAGGTCTAGGATTTTTTTCCATAAGGAAGTCATCTCCTGTGAATAAGAAATATTAAGCATTAAACAAGCCCAATATCTTTCGCAAATTTCAAACATACGAAACGATTTTGAAGCGAAAGATTAAAACACAATGTTGACAGAAACGAAACTCAGTTGCCTATATTGGCCACATTTCTGTATCTATCTAGGAGTTTGTAAAATATGATTGTGGATAAACATGAAAGAAATTTATTCTCACCCTGTGTGTGTGTATATATATATATATATATATAATACAGGGTGGTACTAAAGATTTCTCAGTCCAACCAAGAAAGTATTTAAATAATAAATTTCTGATGTTTGGTCATAAATATCGACAGGAGCAAAGAACAAGGTAGGTGGGGATGTCTAATGTATAAAAAGGTACCCCAGGACATAAACGCAAGTGAACAAAACAAAGGATACATATGGTGAGGGAGAAAAACACACAAAGGCAAGTCAACAGGACACACGGGCATGTCAACAAAGGACAAGGGAACAAAAGATAAATATTGCAAGGTGGGCACAAGGGCAAGGGGGACACGGGCACAAAAGCAAGGGAACAGAACAAAGGACACGAGGGGCAGGAGAACAAAGGACACGAGGGGAACAAAGGACACGAGGGGAACAAAGGACACGAGGGGAACAAAGGACACGAGGGGAACAAAGGACACGAGGGGAACAAAGGACACGAGGGGAACAAAGGACACGAGGGGAACAAAGGACACGAGGGGAACAAAGGACACGAGGGGAACAAAGGACACAAAGGCGCAGAGGAACAAAGGTAAAAAACAAGGTTTTGTTTAAGTTTATCACTCCTAGCCTTTGTCCAGCAAAGGCTACTCGCAAACAGAACTTGCATGCTAACTGGCAATTGACCCCTACAAGAAGGATCATCAATCATTTGACAGGTCTCATTTTTTTTAATCTTATTGTCTAGCTGTCCTCCTCCTCCTCCTCCTCTTCAGAAACCTGCAGAAAAAGGGGGACCAGTTTAATCATCAATTACCTGACATTCAGGTATCAAAGAGTTGATGGTGACCAACTGACACCCGAGATTCCAAATTTTTGGCCAATTAACAAACTTGTCAGAGGATATAAGAGTAAAGAACAGACAATGCAATAATGAACTTAATAAAGTCCACACATTTTACATCTCCCATCTAGTGCCTCTTGGCATATAAGACCTCTAGAAAACATCTCCACTTATCCCTGTCCACAGTGCCACTCTCACCTCACCCCAGGATCACCAGTCTATTGCTGGTCTTTCCTTCATCATAATTATTTTCTGTCATTCATGATCTATCACTTCATTTTTTCTTCACAAGCCCAGGTCATTGCCACGTTACAGTCGTTTCAATCTTGCCCTCATTTTCATTTTCTAAGATTCTAATAGAAGACAGACTTGCTTATCACCCAGTTTACACTCCTTGCTGTGTCTTTTAAACAGGAGTAGAAGTTTCTCCCTTGTTTCCACATTCTCTTTCACTCCTGGTAACTCCTTGCATCTTAGTGGCATTATCGCCTTGCTTGGATTCTATGATTGATTCATTCTTTAAAAGCCAAAAAATATTTTTAGACTGTAAGAATTTTTTTTTTTCAGATGATAATGGTTTAATGATACAAGTCTTACTATTTAACCCATAGCTGGGAGGAGGAGAAGAGGTTGATTCATACCTTTCACAAGGGTATTAGTGCATAAGTGAATATAACAAACCCAACTGGAATTGAAACTCAGCTCCCTGATTATCAATTCTGAGCCATTATACACATTACACCATCCACACATCCAAGCTTACAGCACCTGGTATTCCCAAGTGGTCACCCATCTAGGTACTGACCAAGCTACTCACATTGTTCAGGGTGAAATGATTAAAAACAAAAAAATATTCCCAACAAAAACCATTAATGTAAATATATGATAAACCAAATATATTTGCATATTCTTTTATATGTAATACCTAATTATTAATGGTGCCAGTGCAAGGGAGATACCTAGGTAGGGTGGCAGTGTCTTTGTTACAATAATGGCAGACTGTTCAGATGAATAATGCAATGAGATTGAAGACTCGCATGTGAAAAACTTCAAATAATAGTAAACATTTAACAGAATATGTTCATATTTTTTCTCATGGCATGTGAATGTACTGGACATCAAGTTGGGGATATGTTTTTTTCTAATGTTATTAATTATCACTTTCTGGAATAAATGGAGAGTAAGGAAACCGAAGGAGGCAGCATATAACAGTTTGACAATAGGGTGCCCAACTCGGATGTGTAACTTATTTGTTTGTTTGGGGTTTTATGGCATATCAACCACTATGGGTTATTTAATGCCAGATCCAGTATTTACTAGATATATCAAAAACGTATAGTTGGCAACATCATTGTTTCATAAATGTATAGCTGGCAACTTCATTGTTTAAAAAAAAAAAAAAAAAAAAAAAAAAAAAAATGTATCCCTGGCAACATCATCGTTTCAAAAACATATAGCTGGCAACATCATCGTTGTTTCCCCATCACATTTTAGGGGTAAGGTGTTAGTATATTTAGTGTAGGGTTTGGGAGGGAAAGTTAATTGTAAGTTGTAGTTGTTTTGGGATGGGTTAGATGTGATGGGGCATGACATGACCAGCCGATTGATCGGATCGACGGCCTTTTGGTTGGACGTAGTTTATCGTCGTACCCAGGACGCGGATGTAGTTTATCTTCATACCCAGGACGCCGACACACCTTGGGATTTCACTATTTTCCCATAGCTGGGACCCTAACAGGTGCTATCACCCCGGGTCAGGGTGGACCTGGGAACATCAGCAATTAAGAGGTGGTTCCACGCTTCCTCAAAACCTCCATGTGCAACTTAATAGTAGCATGGCAGAATGACATCTGACATGAAAGAAGAGGCATGTCATTGAATTTCTTCATGCAAAAAAAAAAAAAAAAAAAAAAAAAAAAACCCTACACCCACCGAGATCTGACACTTGCTGAACAGCAATATATGACAAGGCACTTCTGGGCAGACCTGCACAGCTGTTAACCTTTAAAATGTTCAGTACTCACAAAATGCATATCCAATGGTGGTAACCACGTGGTAAAGACGGGTTTTTGTAGCTGAAGAATTTCTCTATCCAGCAGTGCGAGTATGCTCTATTTGTCTGTTGTCGTTTCTGTGAAAACAGTCTCCCTGTATTTGTTGTACTTTCCATGGAAAGAAAGAGGAGGCATCACTTTTGGAGCAACATTGCGTAGCCAATGGTGGTGATTATGTGGAAAAATAGTATTTTTATAGCTGAAACCTTGCTCTATCCAACGGTGTCATTGTTCTTCCTGTATCTCATCTAATTTCCATGGAAAGAAATAGGAGGCATTACTTTTGGAGTGACAGTCAACACCATTGGCTATGCACTATGTGATAAAATACTGTTTTTGTAGGTGAAAACTTGCTCAATCCCATGGTGTCATTGTGCTTCCTGTATCTTTTCTAATTTCCATGGAATGAAATAGGAGGCGTTACTTTTGGAGCGACAGGGCATAGCCAATGATGGTGACTATGTGGAAAAACAGTGTTTTTATAGCTGAAACCTTGTTCTATCCAAAAAGGAACCATTGTGCTCCATGTATCTGTTGTAGTTTCTGCTGAAATAAATAAGAGGCATTACTTTCGGAGCGACAATGTATAGCCATTAGTGAAAAACTGTGTAGCTGAAACCTTGCTCTATCCAATGGTATCATTGTCCTCTTTCTATTTTGTTCCCATGGAAATAAGTTGGATGCATTCATTTTTGAGAATCTCTTGAGGATAATTCTCAACCACATCACTTAAAACTGATAACAAAAAAGATCAAGATACCAGTCCATATGGTTCATAGATACTAAATTTACAAAGCTTCTTACCTTCGACCATTCTCGGGCTCTCTGGACAGATCTTGTCACATCTCTCGATTCTGCCCAGATAGCCCCCATTATCGATCCAATACTCGTTCCTCCGACCATATCAATGGGAATGCCAGATTCAGCCATGGCTCGGATCATTCCCATATGAGAAATACCTCTGGATTGAGAAAAGAAAAAAAAAATGTTACATAGGAATAAAGCGTCGCTGCCGACACTAGAGTTTGAACACAGATCACCAGAGAGCAAACACAAGCAATCCTTTTTTGAATAAGTAGATCGCGTGATGGTAAAGGAAATGTATATATGGGAATTAGTGTGGCGTCTAAGTCATCACTATATGGATTACTAGTTGGTGGTTACTTTTCAAGCGAGTGTTATCAAGCAAGTACTATTAGTGCGAGTGTTATCAAGCAAGTACTATTAGTGCGAGTGTTATCAAGCAAGTACTATTAGTGCGAGTGTTATCAAGCAAGTACTATTAGTGCGAGTGTTATCAAGCAAGTACTATTAGTGCGAGTGTTATCAAGCAAGTACTATTAGTGCGAGTGTTATCAAGCAAGTACTATTAGTGCGAGTGTTATCAAGCAAGTACTATTAGTGCGAGTGTTATCAAGCAAGTACTATTAGTGCGAGTGTTATCAAGCAAGTACTATTAGTGCGAGTGTTATCAAGCAAGTACTATTAGTGCGAGTGTTATCAAGCAAGTACTATTAGTGCGAGTGTTATCAAGCAAGTACTATTAGTGCGAGTGTTATCAAGCAAGTACTATTAGTGCGAGTGTTATCAAGCAAGTACTATTAGTGCGAGTGTTATCAAGCAAGTACTATTAGTGCGAGTGTTATCAAGCAAGTACTATTAGTGCGAGTGTTATCAAGCAAGTACTATTAGTGCGAGTGTTATCAAGCAAGTACTATTAGTGCGAGTGTTATCAAGCAAGTACTATTAGTGCGAGTATTATCAAGCAAGTACTATTAGTGTGAGTGTTATCTGAAGGCATCTGACAGCACTATTGTTCAACAGCATTACTATAGTTGTATCTGCGATTACAAAGTCTCTACTACAATGAGCATTACAAAAGTGATGAGTATTCATTGGCATTACAAAAGTGTCAACAAGCATTCTTTGATATCACAAAAAAAAAAAAAAAAAGTTTACAGATTTTCTGATTTTGAAAATCAAAAATCAAATTTAAATTAAAACCAAAATTATCCAATGAAAAAAAAAAAGAAGCTATTTATATGAAAAAATTTACCTGTAATATATTCAATATAACTCCCTAACATCCTAAGTTGAACATCAGTATTAAGCATGATCCAATGAAAGCAAGGAATATGGTCAATTTATACAGCTGCTTACATATGTTGGTGCCATGGTATTCCTGTCCCCACCAAAAAAAAAACAGCTGATGACATCAAGGATTAAGGGATCAGTCTATTCAGTTAACACCCAGCAGAAAAGCTACCAGCCAAAATACCAGGTTAGTAATGGTATTAGATTTAAATTGAGCCCTGCAAATCTCATCCAACCTCACTTCCTAACAAGCTTTCAATAAAATAGGTTTTTAACCAAAATCTAAAAGTTAGTCAAGTTACACACCACTCATAAAAATAAATTTAAATAGTTAAATACATTTTTCAAAATTATTTGGAAAAGAATAAATCGTAAAAGAGAAATAGACAAAGTTATTTCAGTTTTTAACGAGTCTAACTTCACACTGATAACCGAGTCTCTGTTGAGTGATATGCATTTAACCCCTTCCATGGTTTCTGCTATCATCTCTAACCTAGATCTCCACAAAGCATGTGGAACCGATGGTATCCTTGTAATAGCCATTAAGTGTGCTCCCAAACTAGCTCATGTTCTTTCTAAACTGTATAATAAATGACTTTTCCTGCCTGATAGAAGTCATCATCTGTTGTTCCAGTTTTTACGAACTCTGGTGAACCATCTGACTCTTCTAACTATTAGCCAATTAGGCTTGTACCTTTTTCTGGGAAACTCTTGAAGGCCCTAATCATCTCTCATCACAGGGCCTTTTTTCAGACAAGCAATATGGCTTTTGTTTACCCAGATCAACAGCTGATGTACTAACAATAATTGTGAAAAGAGTATCACGCTCTAGATCAAAACTGTAAAGCCAGGACAATAGCATTGGACATCTCAAAAGCCTTTGATAGGGTTTGGCATAAAGGCCTTATCCACAAGCTGAAAAGTTTGGGTGTCTCCAGGCAAATTTATAAATTGATCCAGTTTTTCCTATCACATCGTGAAATGATAGTTATTCTGACCAGTCACTTGTCTAGATCATTTTGTACTAATGCAGATATCCAACCGCCCAGGACTCCATCCTTAGTCCTAGTATGTTTTTAATTTTCATTAATGACCTTCCCGATGACATCAGCTCTCAACTTGGCATCTACACTGATGACAACCATTTACTCCTGCCTCGATAATAAGGCTGATCAGTTCAAGGTCAAAATGGCAGCCAATGTGCAAAATGACCTCAAGTCAATCGTTAACTGGGGCAAGAGATGGCTTGTTAATTTTAACGCCTCGAAAATGCCATTAAATCAACTGAGAGACACCCCCCCCCTCTGCCTTCCATTGACATAGCTGATGCTAAGCTCCTGGAAAATAGCTCATTGTGCCTTCTCTGGCTAACATTCTCAGCTGATTTGAAGTGGAAAGACTATATTGAATCTATTGCAAAGTCAGCTGCTAAGTAAGTTGGCTCACTATGTCATGTGAGACTATTTTTCTCTCCAGAATCTATCTTACATATTTGAGGTACCGTGTTACTCCAGGATAGAAAGTTAGGCTAGAGGAACAAAGATCATCTTGAATAAGTTGGAAAATGATCCTGGAATTATATATATATTTATTTTTTAACTTTATTTTAATCCTTTACAAGCTTCCGATCCTTAGCTATGATTAATTAATGATGAACATGTCATTTTCATTTATGATCGATTTCATCACGATTCTTCTGTTAAGCTTATAAAGTAATTATACATTGTCATTGCTTAAAATAGAGTCCAGTAGTGGTATAAAAACCTTGGAGAATTCCAGTAAGATATCTTTAATCATTTCTAAGATACAACAGTTAATCTAACAACTGGATAATTTTACTTTTATATGATTTGGACAATTCTTCTGTTACACCTGGTGTGTGTGTATATATATATATATATATATATATATATATATATTTGTGTATTTAGGCAGCAATCCTTCTTTCATGCACATTTCATTAAAAACGACTGACAAGGTGCTTTTATTTAGTTTTTTATATAATTTCTCGTGCGATCTAATAAAGTTTTTCTTTTCAGAGGATAAATTATATAAAAACTGTCCGAATGTTCTTTTTATCCGAGCGCTTTCGGCTATACATTTAGCCATTTTCAAGGATTATATTTCAACTGTTAGAATTAGAAATAGAAATAGTTTGTTATATGTATGTTTTATAAAGTGATTCATTTTTTTTGTTTCAAAACACGGTCAAGATATTATGTCCATGTTCAAAGTTAATATTATTAAGTGTTGGTTTGTTTGTTTTTATTAGTAAGGCTTCCATTATTTTTAGCCTTTTTTTGCAAGTGGATGATGCTATTATATTAGTGTTGTCGACAAGTATATTCCGAATAGTGTCCGGTAGGTCTCCATGAATATTTAAATGAGATCTAATTGAGCTATTGTCAGAAAGGTTTATTAGATCGCACGAGAAATTATATAAAAAACTAAATAAAAGCACCTTGTCAGTCGTTTTTAATGAAATATATATATATATATATATATATATATATATATATACATACATACATACACACACACACACAATTTTTGTTTATATTTATTCCTTTAAAATATTCTGTAAAATAATTTTAGTAAAATCTTTTCAAAAGAAAAATTTAGCTGATTGGTATCTCACAGACAGTGAGGTGCTTATGGTTAGTTTTTGAATCTGCAGATGGTGATGTCCTGATGCATAAAAAGATAAAAAAAAAAAAATTATAAACTTGGAAAAAAGAAAAAAAAAGTCAGCTATATACCTTGCACCACCGCCTCCTAACACTAATCCAATGGAAGTGCCTGTCAAGAAGCGTGCCAACCGGGAGAAGTCTGTTAATTTATCAGGTTCCGACTCAAATAGTTTTGCATAGACCTCTTTCTGCAAAGATTTAAAGAAAAAAAAAAAAAAAAAAAAGATTCATTTTGTGTTTATCATTAAAATGCAAATGACTTAAACAATGGATCTAACATAAGAAAAAGAAAAATGTTGTCCTGAACTGGTTCTCTTCCAGTTCTTTCCAAATTAACACTGGTGTTCCCAAAGGCTCTATCCTTAGCCCTACACAGTTTCAGATCTTAATCAATGATCTTCCTGACGTCATCAGTTCTCAAGTAGGCATCTACACAAACAACACTACTACTTACTCCTGTCGCAATAGTAAATCCAGCATTGCTGACAAAGTTAACCTGGCCGTTGGTCTCCGAAACAACGTTCAACCTGTGATTGACTGGGGTAGGAAATGCCTTGTGAATTTTGATGCCTCCAAAATGAAACTCACCATAGAAAAACTTCCCCGCCTCCTATCAGCATGACTGATGGTCAACACCATGAGAGCGCCTCACTGCGCCTTCTTGGTCTCATGTTTTCCATTGACCTGAACTGGAATAACTACATTGAATCAACAGCTGCATCTACCGCAAGGAAAGCTGGTCCTCTGTGTCATGCCAGAAGGTTTTTCTCATACGAGTCCATCCTTCACATCTACAAATCTACCATTCATCCATGCATGGAATACTGTTGCCATATCTGGTCTGGTGTCCTTGCTATTTGTCACAAGGTTCTCAACAAAATCCAAAGACGGATATGCAATGTGATCGGTCTTGACTTGGGATCTGGACTCCAGTCGCTTTCTCACCAACATGATGTGGCTTCCCTCTGTCTTTTCTATAAATATTTTCAAGGCATCTTCACTGACAAGCCATTTTCACTGGTGCCCCAACTGCATGAATTTAAGCATACTACTAGGTTGGCATCTCGGTTCCACCCTCTTACTGTCAAAACTATTTCATGTAACCACCTCTTCTACTCCAAGAGCTTCTTCTCTCGCACTTCCCAACAGTGGAACTCCCTTCCTCTTACTTGCTTCCATGATTACGATAATCTTCAAAAATCTAAATGTAATGTCAATGCACATCTTCTGTTGCTTTGATCCCTAGTCTTTTTATCCTCCTCCATTCTTCATTTTATCCTTTCCTCAAAATGCCCAGTCCATTCCCTAACTGAGTGGACAAACGATCTGTACAATGTCAATTTACTAGCATTTTTGAAACACTTGTCATGCACTTTTATTCTTGAAGGATGCCAGGCAAGTCAACTATTTGTATTTTGTTTTTGACATATTTCCCTTTCTTCTAATTCACTCATTTTATGTGAATATATATATATATATATATATATATATAACCAAATGGATAAATATAGGTAAATGTACAAGCTAGTGTTCACACACACACACACACACACACACACACACACACACACACACACACACACACACGCACGCACGCTCTATAATGTAAGAAAAAATAGTGCTCAAATTTAAATAACAGAGCTATTTAATATATCAAGAAATAGACATAATACCATATATATATATATATATATATATATATATATATATATTATACACACACACACTTCATTAAAGACAACTGACAGGGCACTGCGGTTAAGGTAAGCATTTTATTTAATTTTGCTTTCATACAAGTGTTTCCTTTTCTGGACACAAAGTGTGTACAAACTGTCCAGAAGTTCTGCATATCTGAGCACTTTTGGTTATTCTTTTTAGCCATTATCAAGGACGATTTTTTTTTTTTTTTTCACACACTATGTGCACCAGTTCTATGTATTCGGTTTCACCGAAAAGTGCTGTTGGTTCTGCACAAACCTTCGCCATGATAATCAAATCATGTATATGGATAGTCTGGCTGTTCAGTTCTAAGAACAGAGCAGGTAGACCCTCATACGTTGAAAACGATGGAAGAATCCAGTTTATATAATCTGTATAAGAAGCATTGCTATGGAAGAGATTCCCTAGAGGATGTTTCCCCAATCACTACATTCTTGTTCAGGTCTAGAGTCAACTGTTATCTTCCCCTCCTATCCATATAAACTACACCTTAATGTAACTCTCTACCGCTAGTGCCCTAGCTTTGTACAGAGCAGACCTTACTGGAGGAAAAAAAAAAAATTTAATGTTCAAACAAAAAACAATATTCACTGAACATTCATATGAAACTACTATCAAGCATAATTTGAGCTTATCTTGGCAATCAAGGGCTAGAAACAAGAAGGAATTTCAGCTTCTCCCAGCAATCAAGGGCTACAAACTAGAAGGAATTCCAGCTTCTCCCAGCAATCAAGGGCTAGAAACAAGAAGGAATTCCAGCTTCTCCCAGCAATCAAGGGCTAGAAACTAGAAAGAATTTTCTTTTGCAGAGGCATATTTATATTGCAGATGAGCAAATTCAAACCATTACAATGCTGATCTCTCTCTCTCGTTACGCTCACAAGACCTATAACCCATCAGGGTCAGAGGTGCACCTCGTGTACTTAACCTGTAGCAGCAATGGGTGTGTCTGGGGGCCTGCCTCTTAATCACCATAATGAGTAGAAAGTTGATGGCAATAATTTAATCAGGCTTTCATTTGTCTCTCATACACAAGAATAATCTTAACTTTATTCTAAAACGTCATTACCCTCATAACGATCAATTAACCAGCTAAAGTATATAAGGTTTGCATTTCATTCTTATTTAGCGGAGACGTTCAGTCTCTCTATTCACAGAAATGGAATTTCCGAGAATATCTGCAGCATATTCATTCTGGTTTACTTGAATGTTTCTCTTTACTTTCATCATGCAATATGTTCAAACCAACATAACAGAAATTCTCTTTCAGCCATTTGCCAGCCATCTATTTTCTTGCAATGGGATCAATGGCACTTGTGTTGAAACCATCAGTTCCAGAAAATGGGGAATACTCCACATGCATCAAAAGTGTGTCTTGTAATGTCCTATTTTTTATGCCATCTAAACAAACCTTTATCCAACTCAAATTGCTTACTAACCACACAAGTGAGATCATCGTTTACACTGAAGTACTAATTTCAAGATATACCAAAGTCCTTATGCTGTTTTGTTTAGCTTCTTGATTGTGTTCCTTTTAAAAGCAGTTCATGATACAAAACGATGAAGTACAAATATTATCAATTTTATTATTAACTAGCTTAAAAACCACACTATCAGGTAGCATTTAAGCTATTTCCTGCAGAGGGCTCTTGATTGGGCTTTCATCACAATACAATAGTGAGGAATAGACGTGATAGGCAACAATAAACTACAGAAGAACTCAAAATTGATCGCTGCATTTAAGTATTGCATTAATACTTTAGCCTACCTTTTAAAACTTCAACAATTCTGCAACCACTTAATTTAAAAATAAATTCATGTATGTAGGTCCTTACTTTCTGTACAAACAATTATTTCATGGGTACCTTTTGCTGGATTTTGCAAATAATTTTGATTATTTTCAAGTTATAAAAATTGTTATTCTACAAAAAAAAACAAAAAAAAAACACAACCCTTAAGATGCCAAAAACAATCACAATAATGAAAACTTTTTTAGGATTGCGGGTCCAGAACTGACCCAGAATATTTTTAATTTGCTCACGGAGTCTGCCTGATTTTAAAATATATTGGGCTATGGCCTCGAGGAGTAAAGTTGAAAACATGAACAATTTTATTTTAAAATACTGTAATTTGAGAACAGTAATTTTTTTCATTTGAACATGAGCTATTGAAAATCAGAGAGTTGCATCCCTTTAATTACTTTTATCAGTAGAAGCTAAGATGGCACAATGCAAAAAAAAAAAAAAATTTCTAGAATTCTTGCATTCACTTTCACACCAATGCCCAATTTGAGAAATACATGAATCCATCTCTTCTTCCTGTCACCAGGCTATTGATGAAATAGCAGAGCAAAATAAATTCTCTGGCCTTGGTTGGCAGCAAGTCAAGGAGAAAAACAAACTTGCATTTATCTGAGCTAGACTACAGCCTAACAGAATCTCTTTGCCAATAAATAGGCAGAATACAGGGTCATGTTTTCAAAGTACTCACACTTTTCTCTTTGGATTTCCGACTGAAGACTCTCTTCGGGCACCGAATGTGATGATGAGACGAACACCAACCCCGGGCATTCAGCCAATCAGCAGTCCTGCGAGGTGTGTCAGCATCTTCACGATGAAGAAGAATCAGTTCCTTTTGGGCTCTCACAGCAATGTTTTCCAACTGGGCTTCAACCTTGTAACAAAGAAAAAAAATTTCCGGTTCATTGGAGAGGATTAAAAATAATAAATAAATAAAAAATATAATACCATAAGAACAAGGCAACTCCCAAAAATTTAACTGACACGAGTTATCTCCCCTTAGCATGCACAGCAAATGAGAACAATTTACCCTTATGGATTGAATAAACAACAGTCTGAAATTTTCAAAAGTTTATCAAATATAACTGGCCTGAAGAGGGTCAGAGAATGGAATAAGCAAATGTAACTAAAACGGTCAAAAAAAAAAAAAAAAAAGTTGGGGGGAAAGTGGTTTTCAAGTTGGAGGACACTAGCTGCAGTTGAACCAAGAGAGGGATGGGCTCCACCAGATCTGCTTGTCCAAAATGTGCGATGTATGAATGAATACCTCTCCGGCTTTCAACCCAGATATACGGTGGGAACTAGTCAGGTGGGCAGCTGAACAGTGACCCTACAACCACACCTAATCATTGAGCCAATGATGATGATGAATCATGATAGCTTAGTTGTCAATAGTGTTGAGTCTTGACTCAATGTTGAATCTCGCCTAATTGCATGGAATAATAATGCAACACAAAATGTACTTAGAACAAGAATGTATTATAACAAGAAAGTGTACACAATAAGTACATATAGTATTTCTGTATATTTCTGGGAAGACGTTCCTGGAGAATGTGTTGACTAGTCGCAGTCGATCAGAGTCTCTAGTTGGATCTTGTGATTCCTTCTCCCTCGTCTTCCGGTACCAACCATTATTTATATAGTTGGTAGTCACCTATGCAGATTAGGTGGATCCTACACAACAAATAGCTATGGAGATATTTCATCTCAGTAATAGAGACAGAAGGAAATGAAAGTACTCACCTCTCCCAATACTGAAGGGTCATTTGTGGCAATACCAACAATAAGAATACAGTCAGCCTGCCTGACAAAATGCTTGGTCCACCGGTTCATAGTATTATCACACTGGAAGAGAACCATACGGTTGATGTCCTCATGTTGGCCTAACCAACTAAAGAGACGAAACTCGTTCAGACTGTGAAAAGAAAAATTAAAGATATAATTAAAATAAAGACTTAAACAATTTTCATCACCCAAATCAGAGTTGCAACTTGAAAAATCTACCATTTGTCCGTGCATTGAATATTGCTGCCACGTCTGGTCTGGTGCTTCTGCTATGTATCTAGTGATCCTTGAGAAAATCCAAAGAAGAATCTGCAACATTATCAGTCCTGGCATCTTGGCTTCAGTCACTTTCCCCACCTTTATAAGTCTACCATTTGTCCGTGCATTGAATATTGCTGCCACGTCTGGTCTGGTGCTTCTGCTATGTATCTAGTGATCCTTGAGAAAATCCAAAGAAGAATCTGCAACGTTATCAGTCCTGGCAACTTGGCTTCAGTCACTTTCCTCACATTTATAAGTCTACCATTTGTCCGTGCATTGAATATTGCTGCCACGTCTGGTCTGGTGCTTCTGCTATGTATCTAGTGATCCTTGAGAAAATCCAAAGAAGAATCTGCAACGTTATCAGTCCTGGCAACTTGGCTTCAGTCACTTTCCCCACATTTATAAGTCTACCATTTGTCCGTGCATTGAATATTGCTGCCACGTCTGGTCTGGTGCTTCTGCTATGTATCTAGTGATCCTTGAGAAAATCCAAAGAAGAATCTGCAACATTATCAGTCCTGGCATCTTGGCTTCAGTCACTTTCCCCACCTTTATAAGTCTACCATTTGTCCGTGCATTGAATATTGCTGCCACGTCTGGTCTGGTGCTTCTGCTATGTATCTAGAGATTCTTGAGAAAATCCAAAGAAGAATCTGCAACATTATCAGTCCTGGCATCAGTCACTTTCCCCCTCCACCATATATATATATATATATATATATATAATCTCTTCCCAGTGCATTTTCTCTAAATAGTTCAGATGAGCTTTCTTTTTTTTTTATACCTCAACCTCATGAATTTAAACAGAGTACAAGATTAATTGATTGATTTTGTTTTTTTATGGCTTATCAACCATTTATGAGTTATTTAAAGCTGAATCATTTTGGATTGTAATTTATTTTTTTTTCTTTTAAATCAAATATTGCATTAAGAACAATGATTTTTCTGAATACAACTTCTACTATTTAACCCATATCTGTGGAGATTAGATGGATTCCTATCTTTTCCAAAGTTTTTGGCACATAAATGAATGTCACAAACCCAATTGAAATTCAAACTTAGTCTCGTTTTGAGATACTATCCACTACACCACTGGTACATCCACAAACATTATACTAGATTAGGACCTAGGTCTCATCTTCCTGTTTAAATTACTAGATGTTACCATAAGTCCTATTCAGATAGTTTCTTCCTTTGCACTTCTTCCTTGTGGAACTATCTTCCAACTTCTTGCTTTCCTGTTAATTACAATCTTCAAAAATTTAATTGCAATGCCAATCGTCTTCTGTCTCCTTGAAGATTATTCTTTTATTGTCCTTTCTACTCAATGTTTTCTTAGTTTCTTTCATGCTCAGTAACTCTTTGCATCTTAGTGGCTTTATCACCTTACTTGCGGGTGAAATGATGGAGGAAAAAAAAAAATGTGGTTAGAACTAGCAGAACTAAGGACCCCTTTCCATGGAAATAGTAATAGAACAGTGAGAGGATTGCAACATTTCGTCTGTGGGGAAAGGGCAAAAAACAATTCATCACCTACATGGATGTGGAGACACTATTGGACTATCAAAACTGAAAATTGATGGCCAAAAACATGGTGGAGTAATGGATAGCGGCTCAGATTGAGGAATCGGAGAGCCGAATTTTAATCCCAGTCGAATCCATTATATTCACTTACGTGCTAATACCCTTGGGAAAGGTATGAATCCTCTTCTTCTTCCCCCAGCTATGGGCAAATAGCAGGACAGACCGGGTTCTATAGCCTTAGATCGCAACTGGTCTACCACAGAAAGAAATGGCAACCTACTGCGGGCAAAAAATCTGCCTTGTCAGTCATGTATCAAAAGATACATGATCACCTAAGCATGTAGCAAACATGGCACATAACTGATTCCAAAATCAAAAAACAAATAATCTGAAAACCTGCCCTAAGAATTTCAGATAAAGGATTTTTCTTATCCAGAATTTGGGGTAAATTCATTTTCTAATCGAATTCCAGTCAAATCCATTACATTCACATACATGCTAATACCCTTGGGAAAGGTATGAATCCTCCTCTTCTCCCCTCCAGCTATGGGTAAATAGCAGGACAGACTGGCTTCTATAGCCTTGGATGGCAACTGGTCTATCGCCGAAAGAAATGGCAACCTACTGCGGGCAAAAAATCTGCCTTGTCAGTCATGTATCGAAAGATACATGATCGTCTAAGCGTGTATCACGCATGTCACATAACTGGCTCACTCCATTTTAGGCCCGATCTGGATCTTGTAAAAGGTAGACGAGAGTTGGAATCTGGTACTTACTGGAACCTTTTTTTTACAGCATCTTTAGTGACGGATCATATGTAAGAGTTCCACATTTTTTTAATCAATTCCCTCCAAATAAAGTGATAATGCCACTTGTGAGTGAAAGAGAATGAAAAAGATTTTAGAAGGAACCAGGAACCCTAACCCTAAACAGGAAACAAGGGATAAGCCCTGTTCAAAAGACCGGGGAAGAGTACAAACACAAAAACTTTACCTGTTAAATGCAGTATTTCCAAGTCTGTTTTTGACTATTTCACTTGTAATTCTGGCTGTGGGACCTGAGCAAAGGAAAAAAAAAAAAAAAGAAAAAGAAATCACTAGTACAATAGTACTACCTCTGTTCAATAATAGTCATTACATTAGTATATACATACATTACATGCATCAATTATGAAACAGATTTTTTTTTTTTTAACTGTTGTCCCATTATAGTTGCTACATTTGTATACACATTTCTTAAATTGAATGTATCAACTATTATGGGACAGTTTCTTTTTGGGTTTTTTTTTTACACTTCATTCCCATAATTGTTGTAACATTAATAAACTGTTATATTGCGTGCTAAGGGAATAAATACTTAACACCAGGTGGATAATAGAAGAAAGATTTATTGTACACAACCAGTAGAATATGCAATACAGTACAGTTATACACACAGGTCAATCTAGTAGTGAGTGCCACTAATTGGAAGGTCAGATGTACTTGCATCTTCTCACTCTTCCTGGCAGTCTCTCGTAGACAGTAGACTTTATAGATACTTACTACCTATAGTGTAATCATTCATGGAGGTGACTGGTTATTCCATTACATTACATCATAAACATTTTATACACTGAATGTATCAACTATTATAGGACCTTTTTTTTTTTTTTACTACATCTGTCCCATAATAATTATTCCATTCAGTGTATGAAATGTGTATGCTAATGTATCAACTAATATGAAACAGATTTTATTTTACTACTTCTGTCCCATAATAGTTGTTACATAAGCATACACATTTCATCCATGAAAAGTATCAAATATTATGGGACAGATTTTTTACTACCTCCATCCCATAATAGTATGCACATTTCATACACTGAATGTATCGACTATTATGGAACAGTCTATTTTAAAATAATTATGTAATTTTCATTAGGTAATATTAATGTGGGAAAAAAAAGACATAAAATAATGACTGAGGAATTTTACTAATTGCTGCAATAAATGATCCATTTAGATCACTTACAGTTTGACTAATATCCTCATCTTTGTTGGTACTGTCATAATCAGGTCATTAAATAAACATTGTCCTGGGAACGATAAAGCATTAGTTGGAACAAAGCCAGGCCAATAAAAAACTTAATTAAAATCCAATTACATTTATTCTAAAGCCAACTCATCTCCAAAAATAGAATAAAAATTTAATTACATTTTTATTTATTTTTGTGTTTTTACTTCTGAACAAGAGTGTCAAGAAAAATTAGGCACTTTTTTAAACTGGTGAAAGAGAAGATAGATAACGGACAAACCAAAGGAGGGAAGATAGATAACGGACAAACCAAAGGAGGGAAGATAGATAACGGACAAACCAAAGGAGGGAAGATAGATAACGGACAAACCAAAGGAGGGAAGAAAGATAACGGACAAACCAAAGGAGGGAAGAAAGATAACGGACAAACCAAAGGAGGGAAGATAGATAACGGACAAACCAAAGGAGGGAAGATAGATAACGGACAAACCAAAGGAGGGAAGATAGATAACGGACAAACCAAAGGAGGGAAGATAGATAACGGACAAACCAAAGGAGGGAAGATAGATAACGGACAAACCAAAGGAGGGAAGAAAGATAACGGACAAACCAAAGGAGGGAAGATAGATAACGGACAAACCAAAGGAGGGAAGATAGATAACGGACAAACCAAAGGAGGGAAGATAGATAACGGACAAACCAAAGGAGGGAAGAAAGATAACGGACAAACCAAAGGAGGGAAGAAAGATAACGGACAAACCAAAGGAGGGAAGATAGATAACGGACAAACCAAAGGAGGGAAGATAGATAACGGACAAACCAAAGGAGGGAAGAAAGATAACGGACAAACCAAAGGAGGGAAGATAGATAACGGACAAACCAAAGGAGGGAAGAAAGATAACGGACAAACCAAAGGAGGGAAGATAGATAACGGACAAACCAAAGGAGGGAAGAAAGATAACGGACAAACCAAAGGAGGGAAGATAGATAACGGACAAACCAAAGGAGGGAAGAAAGATAACGGACAAACCAAAGGAGGGAAGAAAGATAACGGACAAACCAAAGGAGGGAAGATAGATAACGGACAAACCAAAGGAGGGAAGAAAGATAACGGACAAACCAAAGGAGGGAAGATAGATAACGGACAAACCAAAGGAGGGAAGAAAGATAACGGACAAACCAAAGGAGGGAAGAAAGATAACGGACAAACCAAAGGAGGGAAGAAAGATAACGGACAAACCAAAGGATGGAAGAAAGATAGCAAAAAAGGATGGAAGAAAGAGAGTAGGGGGGAGAAGAGAGTAGGGGGGAAGAGAGTAGGAGGGAAAGTAGAATGAAAAGGAAAAGAATGAAACAAACATGGAAAATTTAGTCACAACATGGCAACTTTTTGTGAATTAAAACTAGTTCAGACTAGAATCTTTAGACCGTGAATTTTTTGGAATGCATGTGACCGAGTGGTGAGAACATTCACTTTCCAACAATGAAACCTGGATTTGAATCTCCACCTGGGTGATTTGTCAGGATGTTGACTTCCTGTCTTTAGAACATTCACTTTCCAGCCATCAGACTTGGATTCAAATCTCTCCATGCTCAATTAGTCTTGAAGTGCACTTCTTGATGCTATCAGCCTACTTATCTGGGTAAACTCCAAAGAATTTTTAACCGAACCATACAGAGGTAGCTTATTCTCATTTCTGTCCATTTCTAGAGATACATTGTCTTTGTTTATTGTTAATTCATAATAGTTAACTTGTAGGCACCTTGATGTAATGTAATGGTTAGTAAACTTGTCTTGCTAGAAAAATTACAACTGAGGAGAGAGTATGATCCTCACTGGGCTCCCTATACTTTAGGCCTTGCGCCACATCTAAGCCACACTTCAAAAATCACCATAACAATTACCTTCTTTAGACTGTTGATCATGCCAGATTATGCACTCTCTCCCAGAAACTGTAACTAAGGCCCATTCAGTGTAGTTGCAGTATAAACCACAGGTGGGGTCTGTGGGTATTGAACGCAGGCGTCTGCAACAGGGATTGGCTCATCCTAACAGACAGGCATACTCGAATATAAGCAACCAGTCATTATGTTACTCACAACAAATGATATGGTTCAAGATGAAAACACTAAAACACCAAAGACACGTGAAACAAAAGTCTTCTTATTAGTTACTAATACCATCCAAACATTGACAAAGAGTGAAGGTAGTTAAAATAATAGCAGTGTCTAGGGAAAAACAGTTTTTTTTTTTTGTCTATATTTCTGAGATGAGGTATTGTAACTATTTACAATATTTACATTGTTAGGACTATTGTTCTAATCTTTATTGCCATATTCACAATGTTTCGGCTGTTGTACACTCTGGCTTTCTTCAGGTGATATTTTTTTTGAAATTTTGAACCAAACACATTTAGTCCACAAGGGTAAATTGTCCTAATTCCACATGCCATGTTTTTTTTAATTTTTTTTTTTTTTTTAGTTAATTCTCCTTGATAATTCAACTCTCCAAGTTTTTGTTTATTCTGTTGTGGCTAGGTATTGAACTCACAACTCTTTGGCCAACTGGATAAAAGCATTGGTTGATTGATCCAAAGGAAACTTTAAATAAATAAATTATACTTGAAGAAGGCAGAAGCATACAATGACCAAAACATCATGAATGTGGCAGTAAAGATAATGTAAATAGTCCTTTTATTTGAAGGTACAAAGGTTAAATATTGCCCCCCCCAAAAATGTTAAATTCTTACCAAATTTATATTAAGGAAATGCACAAATGAGAGAAATGTATAAATATTTTTTACCAATGGCATTGAGAGCATGCTGCAGTTCCAAAGTGAAATTCTCCAAGGGTACATCACTGGAAATAGGCACAACAGCAACCGTTGATAGATTGGACACTATCATTCGATTTTCCATTTGCAGCTGATCTGAAAAAAATATGAAGTAGGCTTGCTATACATTAATTCACATCTTATAAGAAAAGTAAATTTCCTATTTATAGAATTTATACAACAATTATTTACAAATGCTAATTATCACTAAACTTTATTATTAAAGAAGCATTACTGATGTGCCAGTATGGCTGATGGAGTAGAGTGCAGACAAGTCAAAGGAAATGATCGATTTTTGTTTTGTTTGGCAGGTTATTTAAAGTCAGAAAATATTTTTAGATTGTAAGAATTTTTTTTTGAGATGATGATGCTTTACTGATACAAGTCCTACTAATTAACTCATAACTGTGGCAGGAGAGTAGAGGGGAATTCAAACCTTTCCCAAGGGTATTTGTGCATAAGTGAATATAATGCATTCAACTGCGGGGGGGGGGGGACATTCAGAAGGTTTATTTGGAGCATGTACCAGCTCTTCAGATGGTCAAAAGCAGTTTGTCAGATTTTTGTCAGGGTGATGTTAACCTATACAATCAACCAGACTTCAAGGCAACCTTCTGACATCAATGAGGATGCTCAGCTTGCTATTCTGGAGAATAAAGTAAAGATTACGATGAAAGAAATTGCTAAGAGTTTGAAAATCGTTATGTCAACAGCCTTGAGTTCATCCTGCACAAGGCCCAAGAGCCACTCACGGTAGAGGGTACAGAGTAAGAGGCACAGTTTATAGGGATACGCGGGGGAAGATAACAGATAACCGTAGACTTGAACAGCTTAAGATTGTAGTCATCAGGAAAGCATCCTCAGTTCCACAAAGCAGCAGTTCGTGGGAAGAAGCTGTTCAAGTGAGACTTGCATCTCTCCAATAGAATGCAAAGGGGATGAGGGTGGTTTGTTACAATGTGCAGGACATGGCAGGTGAGGATTAGACCTGGTCAAACTAAGGAATGTAATTCATCTGAACACTTCCCTTGGAAATAGCAATAGAGCAGAGAGGAGCCTGCAATGTTTCGTCTGTGGAAAAGGGGTTATAGGAAGGAAAATAATTCATCACACCCACAAGGATGTGAAAACCTTTTGACCTCTATAGCTCCTGCCCACATATGGCAAGAGCACTCCATTTTCAGCCTGTTCTGGCTCTTGGAAAGGTAGTGGACAGCAGCAGGAGCCAGGTACTTACTAGAGCAGTACAGGGAACCAACCATTTTTCCAGTATCTTTAGCAGTGGATCATGTGTGCAACTTCAACTTCTGCGTTGAGATTAAGCCCCAAGAAACATTCAAGGTATGGGGCTTCCACAAGAGAATTCCCGTTCATCACGATAAAATAAAGGAAACCAATGGCCAAATTGGCCAAAATTCTTTATTCTTCAAGTTAAAGCATTTAAATGGAATTGTGTAAACAAAAGTTGTGCTGTGATGTGCTATTTTACCTGTTATTGTTACTCAAGAATACACAGAAATCAGAACATTATAATAAAAATTAACCTGTGGTTCTACTTTGTAAATTTCCCAGCAGCCTCTGGCCCAACAAGTGTATAAGCCGTGTGACAATCTGAGGATACTTCCTCTTGATGTGGTTCAAGAGTTCTGAAGGAATGTCAGCAAGTTCTGTATCTCTAAAAAGAAAAGAAAAAAAAAGAGTAAAAACATTTAACATGAATCAACAAAAATCACCATCAATTAAAATGGATTCTAGTCTCAGAATGCCCTGTAATAGCACCCCCTTAAATCTATCCCGAATATACAAGCATACCATTATCAATATAAGTACTGAGCAGGATACAGGGAATAGGCTTCATGAAATTATCGGTATCCAGAAGTAACTCTGCAACAGAACTACTACTTTGTGGAACAGACTTTCACCAACAGCTACAATCTTAACCTCTTCAAGTCTAAGGTTAACCATTATCTTTCCAACATATACTCATAAACTGCACTACTTGCCTCATCCTAGTCCCACTCATACAACAAGCTCATTCTACCTTGAGTGGCTTTTGGAACTACTTTTTTAGCGAGTGAATATTGCATTAACAGTTATGAAAATAACTGATTTTTCCACATAGAAATCCTACTATTTAATCCATAGCTGGGAGGAGGAGATGAATTCATACCTTTCCCCACAGGTATTTGTGCGTAAGTGAATCTAACAAAATCAACTGAAATTTGAACTCGGCTCTCCAATTTCTCATTCTGAGCCACTATCCATTCCACCATGCACACATCTTCCGACAAGAATGGTAAGCAACCATCAAAAGTGAACCTTACAATAAATCCCAATCCAATGTTGGTGCTGCTCAACCCATCAATACTGTACAGCATGGGAGTTTCAACCCTATAGATGCCATTATTGACCCTACAGCATTGGTTATTACATTTCTACTGGGCCCAAGAATCTCACAACTGGATAAAGAAGAATTAGCACCATACTGCCTGGTCAGATAGGCTACATTTCCAGTTCTTTTTTAAGAATAAATAGAACAAATTCCAGTCTTTTTATCCTATCCAATCTCAATATTTAAAGACCATTATCTTCTTAACATATCAGAAATACCTTTTTTCTTCATAGTTTGATTTTTCATAAACCAATCATAAATACAGTTTTATAGACATAAATGTTTTTAAATAAACGTTTTAGTTATCATATACTATCATATCAAATATTGTATTTCTTTTAAATAAACATAAATACCTTCTTCAAGATAAGCAAATACTTTCTTTTTATTAAAATAAAAAGTACCTTCTCTGCAAATAAACGCAGGTGCATTCTTTGCAAATAAACGCAGGTGCATTCTCTGCAAATAAACGCAGGTGCATTCTCTGCAAATAAACGCAGGTGCATTCTCTGCAAATAAACGCAGGTGCATTCTTTTTTTAAATAAACCTAACATAAATATCAGAATTTTTTATCATCCATTAATGCTGGATTGTTATTTTATTTCTTTACTTTCATTGCGGTAAACATACTTATCTATACAGAACTTATATTGTCTACTTTTATTGTAAATTCATCCCTGCTCCACAAGAAATAATAATAATAATAAAGGGCAAAGTGAAATCTGTTTTACATTCAGATTTCCCAGCTGTTTTGAAATTACTTGAAACTTTTTATTTAAGCATTATTTTAATGCAATTCAGGAAAAAGGAAATATAATTATTTTTTTTTTTTTTTACTTTAACTTAAATTATTGGAAATTTTAAAGTAAGAATAAACTTTATCATGTAATATGGGCATTTGTATTATTTTTTTTCTGGTAGATCATTTTAAAATGTATTTAAATTTTAAAATGAACCTTCCTCTTAAAATTTAGAAAATGGAAAAAGAGAAAAAAAATATTTTGATATTTTTGATCTGAAAATTTGAAAAAAGAAATTATTTTTTAAAAAAGTGTTTCTGTAAAAAAAAAAAAAAAAAAAAGCCCATATTTTTAAAATGTGTGTTTAGAGAATCATTTAGCTTAGTCTGTACTGCAGAGTATTTGATCAAAACTAAAATTGAGATGCCTATGAGAAATTGCTGTTAACATTTTTGTGGTCATTTATTTATAGTGAAAAAAAAGAAATTTGTAATTTTTTTCAAAAATAGGCCAGTACAACCCAGCAACAATGGTATAACAATGCAACAGTGAAAGTGCTAATATCAGATATTTATTTTAATTTTTATAATTAATACCAGATAAATTTCTTTATATTCATTTTACAAAGTTAAAAACAACATAGTAACAATTTTTCTAAGAATTTAAAAAAATCTTATTCACTTCAAAGTCTTAATGATCAAAAAATATCAAACAAATCTAAAAGTTTGTATTCACTTACCGCACAGCCATAACTGTTGTAGCCCGTTGAGTTTGGGTCAAGGCCTCTACAATGCCAACCAGGTCTCCACGACCATATTCACCAACCAGCTCTTTCTTGTTATTGGCTGAAGTGATGATTGACCGAAGACGTCCAGTGAGGATAATATAAATGGAGTTGCAAGGGTCATCTTGTCTATCAAAAGAATAATCAAGCTGATTTTTAAGTTCATGACAGACATAGAGTGACAGACAGAGAGTAAGAAACTTAGATATCTTTCATTGAATACAGCTGACAAGGATGAATTAATTAATTTTTTTATTAAGTTTTTCCAGCATCCTAACATTTTTCCATTTTGTAGGAGTTAAGGAGTATAAAAATTGTCTATAATTTTTATTGTCTCAAGCACTTTCAGCCACTTCCATAGCCATTTTTAAGGGTGTTTTGTCTCTGGTGTTATTTTTTCCTCATGTTTTTTGAAGAGAGAGAAGAGGGAGAGAAAAAAGAGTGAAAGAGAAAAAAGAGTGAAAAGAGAAAAAAGAGTGAAAAGAGAAAAGAGAGTGAAAAGAGAAAAAAGAGTGAAAAGAGAAAAAAGAGTGAAAAGAGAGAAAGAGGAGAAAGAGAGAAAGAGGAGAAAGAGAGAAAGAGGAGAAAGAGAGAAAGAGGAGAAAGAGAGAAAGAGGAGAAAGAGAGAAAGAGGAGAAAGAGAGAAAGAGGAGAAAGAGAGAAAGAGGAGAAAGAGAGAAAGAGGAGAAAGAGAGAAAGAGGAGAAAGAGAGAAAGAGGAGAAAGAGAGAAAGAGGAGAAAGAGGAGAAAGAGGAGAAAGAGGAGAAAGAGAGAAAGAGAAAAAAGGAAAGAGAAAAAAGGAAAGAGAAAAAAGGAAAGAGAAAAAAGGAAAGAGAAAAAAGGAAAGAGAAAAAAGGAAAGAGAAAAAAGGAAAGAGAAAAAAGGAAAGAGAAAAAAGGAAAGAGAAAAAAGGAAAGAGAAAAAAGGAAAGAGAAAAAAGGAAAGAGAAAAAAGGAAAGAGAAAAAAGGAAAGAGAAAAAAGGAAAGAGAAAAAAGGAAAGAGAAAAAAGGAAAGAGAAAAAAGGAAAGAGAAAAAAGGAAAGAGAAAAAAGGAAAGAGAAAAAAGGAAAGAGAAAAAAGGAAAGAGAAAAAAGGAAAGAGAAAAAAGGAAAGAGAAAAAAGGAAAGAGAAAAAAGGAAAGAGAAAAAAGGAAAGAGAAAAAAGGAAAGAGAAAAAAGGAAAGAGAAAAAAGGAAAGAGAAAAAAGGAAAGAGAAAAAAGGAAAGAGAAAAAAGGAAAGAGAAAAAAGGAAAGAGAAAAAAGGAAAGAGAAAAAAGGAAAGAGAAAAAAGGAAAGAGAAAAAAGAAAAGAGAAAAGAGAAAAGAGAAAAAAGAAAAGAGAGAAGAGAAAACAAAACAAATAAGAAAAGAAAAAAGAAAAGAAAAAAGGTGCATAATAAAATGGTTGTCAGTTTTACCACGAATAAAGCTAGCTTGATTTTTCTGATAAATAAAGAACTTGGAATTACCTGAAAAGTGCCCTGCCAGCCTCCAGCATTGTCCAATCGAGAGCAAAATCAATTTGCCTGACAAACGAAGACATTCGACTGACAATGGTATGTGCTGCCTGTAAAACTATGGACGGTTGTTTTTTCATTATTCTGGAACACAAACAAAAAAAACATGTTTTTTTTTTAAATAATCAAAGAATATAAATTTACATTCGTAAGTAGATAAACAAAATTTCAAATGACTAAGTTTCCAAGAGACATCATGGCCGACTGGCTGACCCTATGTATAGAAAAAACAATATGAATTTAATTCCAATTAAATGCAGCTTTCATCATAATTCTTCTGTTAAGCTTGAAGAGTAATTAGACATTCTTATTGCACAATGTAGAGTCCAATAGTGTTATAAATCCTCAGAAAGTTCCACTGATATCTTTAAACATTTCTAATATACATCAGGTCAAAACTTAATCTAACAATTGGACAATTTTGCTGTTACATACGGTGTGTGTGTGTGTGTGTGTGTGTGTATGCATATACAGACAGACAGAGAGTGCGATGGATAAATTGTCAACAACACGCCCCAGTCCAGCACTGAACAGCAATGTCTGAAAGTTTAAAGAGAATAAGAAATCAATCAGTAGCCTAGTAGCTTTTATAAACATATACCCACTTTTTTGACTGCATACAGGAAAACTTAATCTAACAATTGGACAATTTTGCTGTTACATACGGTGTGTGTGTGTGTGTGTGTGTGTGTGTGTGTGTATGCATATACAGACAGACAGAGAGTGCGATGGATAAATTGTCGCCTAAATTAGGGGTGGGAAGAAGAAATGAAAATAACACTGACATCTCATTTTAACAAATATATTTACCAAAATTACATAAAAATATCTTGAAATACCAAAGAGTAAGTTTATTCAATAAAAAAAAAAAATTAAAAAAAAAAATGGATTCATACACAGCCTACAGACTAATTTGGAATCTCCTACAACTCTTCTGGATGCTCTCCTTGTTTAAGTTAGTGAATGCTGCCATAATCCTTGCCTTCAGTTCATCTTTGGTGCTAAGAGGAGCTGGTCTCACGCTCAACTGTGCACCACACATGATAATCAAAAGGATTGCAGTTTGGGGAGTTAGGTGGCCAAATTTAAGGGGTGATGTGGTACAGAAATTGTCTGACAACCATGACTGGCTTCTCCTGCTTGTGTGGCATGTTGTAGAGTCCTGCCACCTTCTTGACCCAGAGCGGCACTACCACCTCAAAGCACTTGATGTAGGCCTCAAGTATTGATTTTGAGGCCCTCACCAACAATTTCTAGAGCTCTTTTCTGATCAGAACAATCAGAGCGACTTTTCTGAGCTGCCGCACCTTCATAATCACCATTTGACTCATCCAACTCTTTCTGAATTCTCTGCACTGTCCCCAGATTGACACCCAAACAGCAAGTTTCCAAATTTCTGTCAGAGTGAATTGAGTCATGGTGCCCTTTTTTTCACAGTGTCAAACTGACCCTACGATATAGTGCAGGGGACAAAATAAAAAAAACAAATAGCACACATGCATGAAATTAAAAATATAAAATGACAATTTACCCATCGCACTATCTATATATATATATATATATATATATATATATATATATATATATATATATATATAAGTAACTATACTCGTGTTGAAAAACGTTCAAATTCTTGATTTAACAACCACCAAATCAATCTCGAAGGGAAAAAAAGGTCTTAAAAAAGAAAGAGCCAGGAACATGAAAGTCTGTCGAAAATAATCGCAGATACAGGTTCAAGGCCCAAAGAAAAAACCCAGATACGAGTAAACAACTAACTAAAGAGCTCGATACAAACATAGAGGAAACCTAGTCAAACCTAATGAGCCAGACAAACCTACCAAGGTTTCACTTAGGCAGGTAGGTTTGTCTGGCTCATTAGGTTTGACTATATATATATATATATATATATATATATATATATATATATATATATATATATATATTACATACACAAAGACAAATTGAAAAGTTGGTCTTCACTTACGAGTAAAAATCCGTTTTTGAAATCAGAACAACTTCTGATTCTGTCTTTGACTTAACGGTAAACATGGATGGCTCTCCAGTGAGTACTGCAAGGGCACCAACAACACGCCCCAGTCCAGCACTGAACAGCAATGTCTGAAAGTTTAAAGAGAATAAGAAATCAATCAGTAGCCTAGTAGCTTTTATAAACATATACCCACTTATTTGACTGCATACAGGAAAACATTTCCCAAGAATCAGAGGGGAGGCAGAAAAAAAAAAAAATGTTAACAAGTTACTTATGAATTCAGATAAAAAAAACGTTTAACCCTTTAGCATTCCACCTGCCCAAACCTGCTCAATAAATATCAACTTGCAATGTTCAATCTTCTGTAATCCATCCTATGTATACTCCGCCATAATATATATAACTACATCAAAAAAAAATACAGGAAGTCACAGTGAGACTTTTAGTGCCAATATTTACAGGGTAGGTGAGAGTGTTGAATACTAAAGGGTTAAATATACATTTTTTTTATTTTTTTTATTTTACTCCAAGCAAGGCAATAAAGCCACTAAGACAAGTTATTGAGTATGAAAGATTAAGAGAAAATCAAATTATAAAGAAGCAAGAAAAATAAGAGAAATCAAGAAGATTGCACTGTGGTGTAATGGATATCAACTCAAAATGAGAAATCAAAGCGTCAAGTTCAAATCCAGTGGAATTCGTTGCATTCACTTACACACAAATACACTCGAGAAAGGTATGAAACCATTTCTTCTCCTCCCAGCTATAGGTTGAAGAGTAGGAAAGACTTGGTTGGCAACCAGTCTACTGCAGAAAGAAATGGCAACCTAGTGCAGGAAAATCTTCTGCCTAGTCAATCATGAATCAAAAGAGACACGATCGATGAAGCGTGACACAAGACACTTAACTGAATGGTAAATTTAGTTATATGGCCCAAGCTAATTGTCCGATAGAGTTCACATTGACATAATCACATTTGATTAGTGATTAAAGCAATTATTAGGAACTCGGTAAATTGCTTTCTCTTTTAATTAAACCAGCATTTCTTTTTTCCTTAATTGAAATTATGCTCGGGCTCATTACGGTGAGCAACTAACACACTGGGTTTTGTAAAATATACCTTTTGTGTTCATATAATCTTTTATTAAAATACCTCGATGCATTCCTTGTAGCAATTATTACATGAGATTTCCTACCACCACTTGGTCATTGATTTTTTTTATCTTCTTCGGTATTACTATCACAATAGGTCAGCTGGTATTCTACTGCTGTAATATACAGCCACTTCACACTAAATTACCGGGTTCTTCTCCACTTGCCTGGTTACTAAATGAGCTAGTCACCGAGATGTACCTGACCACTATTTCTAGCATCCCGATAACTGCTACTTTGTGAAGCAGACCCCTGCATGGATCAATCTGGGGGTCAATCTTTATCTATCCGACATAGGGATTTTTTTTTAAAGATGTAATCTTGTGTCCTGGGTATGACGATAAACTACATCCAGTAGCAAGGTCTCTGATCAGGAGGTTTTGAGGGGCATGGAAACACCTCTTAATTGATGTTGATCCCAGGTCCACCCTGACCCAGTGTGGTAGCACCTGTTAGGGTCCCAACTACGAGCAAATAGTTAACCCTCCCACACCCAAACTGGAGCCTAAACACTATGAAAGTATAAAAATACATTTTTATAATAAAAATACGAGCACATTTTCATCATAAAAAAATTACTAGCAATATTTTTTTGAAAAAAGAAAATTACTAGCAATACATCTTTGGATAAAAAATTGCTGATGCTTCCAAGAAAATTAAATTTTGGCATTAAATGACCCATAAGGAGTTGATATGCCACTAAACAAACAAATGTAGCCTTCATATTTCTTTTAAGTACCTCCAAACATAAAAAAAAAAAAAAAAAAAAAAATGCATATTTACACTATTTATATTGTTCGAACTATTGTCCTCATTTTTATTGCCATATTCACAACGTTTCAGCCATTGCACAATCGACCCTTCTTCAGATGATATACATTGGAATTTAGAACCAAACTCTTATTTCATCCATGGGGGTAGATCGTTCTAGTTCCACATGCCTTGTCTTTTCTGGATATTTCAGTTCCAGTTATTTCCCTTTAGTAATTCAACTCTCCAGGTTTTTGTTCACTTCTGCTGTGACCATGTATTGAACTCACAACTATTTGAGTCAAGTCACTGGATTACTTCACCCAATGCTTTTTTTTTTTTTTTAAAACCATACTGCTTGTCTGAGAGCAGATTATGGGATATCAGATGATTAATCACTTTGGTGTTGATAATGGCCTCGAAGACTTTGCCGAAGAGGGGTAGGAGACTGATAGGATGGTAATTGGAAGGGTCGGAGAGGTCACCAGAGTTCTTAAAGACAAGAACAATGGTTGAAGACTTCCAGCAGTCAGGAAAACAGGACTCCTTGAGGCAGCGGTTGTCTAATTTAGAGAGGGCAGGCGCCAGTTCAGGTGCGCATTTCTTCAGGACAATGGCTAGTATCCCGTCACCACCAGTAGCCTTGTGATCTAAGTTAGAAATAATGCCCAATACCAACGACAGGGTTATGTGCAATCTGTTCAAGAGGGCCTCAGTTCTGGGAGGGAAATCGGGCAAGGGTACCCCGGAAGAGTCTAGCGTTGAATTGGAAGAAAACTTCCGAGCAAAGCATTCGGCCTTGTCGGCAGAGGTGGTCAGGACCTCAAACTGATTGAACAGGGGAGGAATGGAGGGTTTGTTATTGTTCAGAACGCTCTTGCAGAGGTGGCTGAACCCATTACAAGGAATAGGTGAGATAGTCCAACCCAATAACAACAAAGCATTAGTTTCTATTAGCTGGTGATTGTGAGTTCAATTCCTGTGCTGGGAAATACATAAATATACAGAACAATAACATTTGCTAAATTATTAAAATATGTGAACCAACTCTAAGGAAATCCTTATTTATCATTTTATAAAGTTTGAATTGATTAGTAATCAGCCGATCTTTTTCCAACCATTCCAATAAATAAAAGAATAAATAGTATAAAATAAACAATCTAATAAATAAATAATGTTTATTATTTTTGTTGTAAATTCTCAATAACAAAGAAAAGATATAAATTCATTTTCATGCATTTAGATTTTTTTTACAATTCTAACCATCTCTATTTAAGACAATATACATTGCCAAGGAATGAAGGTTGTTAAAATAATAGCAGTGTCAATAAAAAAAATCATGTTGAACTGGTCTGTCAGTTATATTTGTCAGGGAAACAGGAATAAGGAAGGGAGTTCCACAGGCAAGAGGTGCAAGACATGAAGCTATTGGAGTAGAAGAGACGTCTACATCTAACAGTTTCAACAGTGAAGGGGTGGGAATGGGATGCCAGCCTCGTAGGACACTTAAATTCATGAGGCCTGGGAACCAGCGAAAGCAGCTCATCAGAGCAATTACCGTGAAAGTATTTGTAAAAAAGACAGAGCAAGGCAACGACGCGTCTGTGAGAGAGCGACTGCAGACGAGATGACAGAACAGGGCCAATTACGTTGCATATCCGTCTCTGGATCCTATCAAGAACCCCAAGGCAAACAGCCGGGGCTCCAGACCATATATGGCAGCAATACTCCATGCAAGGGCGAATGGTTGATTTATAGATTTGGAGGATCGATTCCGGGGAGAAAGATTTCCTGGTTCGGCACAGGGAGTCAACTTTCCTTGCGGTGGATGAAGCAATTGACTCGATGTATTTGTTCCACCCCAGGTCAGTGGACAGCATGAGACCAAGCAGCCACAGAGAGGAGATCTCGAGAAGTTGGGCTTCAGACATTCTAATGGGATGCAGGGATGGATCCCTGTGGTGGTTAATAGAGAGCAGTTTTGTTTTAGAGGTGTTAAAGTTAACCAACCAATATTGGTAAATTTCTAACATTTCCTCAACAAGCATGTTTATAATTAAGCTATAAAGTCAAAGTACCTAAAATTCAATAAAGTTTTAGAATACTAAAAATATTTTTAAGATTACTGGGTACTTAAGGAAAAAAAAAAAAAAATTGCATAATGTTCCCAGTGTATTTGTCATGTAATTTCCATTTATTGTCCCCCTTAGTTAAATTTCCCAAACATCAGGCTATCACTAAATCGCTCAATCAGATTAACTTAAATCAGCTAATTCTTCACAAATAACATTTCAGCAAAGTATATTGTATTTTTTGTAGATTTCTTAATAAAGACAATTATGTTGTGTTAGCAGATATGTCGATATGAATAAATTTATCAATTTTACTGGTAAATAGAAAAAAAAATTTCAATCAATTCAAATTCAATTTGAAATACACCAAAATATTTTCTTTATTGGGCATATTAAATTTAATCTATGAGTACTGAATTCAAACTGAAATAAAAACTTCCAAAAAGATTTTTTAAAATGCACTACAAATTTAGGTATCACATTTTTTTGAGGCACCTCCTTTTAATATAGTTTTTAGAATTCTTTTAAATGTAACATTAATTGTACTAATACCAATTTTACTATAAGTAAATATTAATTTACCTCTTTTTCTTCATGACCAATCAAATTCTGTAAGACATTAAGGGTTCCTGTGACTATGAAGAACAAACTGGAATCCTAAAAAAAAAAAAAAATAATTTAAATCATGTGATAGAAAGAAGAATAACTATAAAAAAAAAAATAAAATAAAATTTGTTAAAGTAAAAATAAATTTGTTAAATAAAGGTCAAATTTGTTAAAGTAAAAAAAAATAGACAAATTTGTAAGAAATAAACAAAAAGAAATGTATTTAAAAAAAATAAAAGACAAATGTTTTAATTTAATAAATTTTTTTTAAATAAAAAAAATTTAAAGTATTAAAAAAGTTTTTTTTAAATGATTTACAAAAACAGATGAAAAAAAAAAAAAAAAAAAAAAAAGTTAATTTTCAGAAAAAGTGAAAAAATGATTGAATATTGTGCTATTCCCCCGGCATCAGTAAACTCTACCCAATGAAGCGGCCTCAACTTTACTTATAAAAAGATTTTTTTTTTTGCAGGAAGGGAAAAGTAATTTTTATATGCTATATATATATATATATATATATATATATATATATATATATATATATTTTTTTATTTTAATTTAAAGAAAAATAGACCACTTTAAGGCTCCATTGTAATAATTTATTTCAGAGAATTTTATTTTTCAATAGATCTTCAGACTTCACTTTCAAAAGGTGAAACGAAAAATGAAATTAAAATTTACACTTTTGACAGGCAGTATTAAGCTTATATAAGTTGACATAGAGGGAGGTGAAAGATGGTATGAGAGACATGGTTGAGTTTAGAAAGGGAAGGGAGAGTTTTAAAATTTATTTTTATATTTATTTTTATTATAATACTTAATATTGAGGAAGGTGGGTATATATATATATATATATATATATATATAATTTTTTTTTTTTTTAAGCCCAAGAATCTTTTTTTTTTTATTGATTATCAATTTATGCTGTGAACAGAAAAGAAATTAAAAATAAAAAATGTTAGTGATAGAATAGGGCTATTATATGTATAATGGAAATGCATTGCTAATGATTTTACTATAGGAATGCATTGAAAATCAGGAAGAAAGGGATTGTCAGTGGTCAGGAATGAATGCAAGCATTACTGATAGAATAGGGCTATTATATGTATAATGGAAATGCATTGCTAATGATTTTACTATAGGAATGCATTGAAAATCAGGAAGAAAGGGATTGTCAGTGGTCAGGAATGAATGCAAGCATTACTGATAGAATAGGGATATTATATGTATAATGGAAATGCATTGCTAATGATTTTACTATAGGAATGCATTGAAAATCAGGAAAAAAGGGATTGTCAGTGGTCAGGAATGAATGCAAACATTACTGATAGAATAGGGCTATTATATGTATAATGGAAATGCATTGTTAATGATTTTACTATAGGAATGCATTGAAAATCAGGAAGAAAGGGATTGTCAGTGGTCAGGAATGAATGCAAGCATTACTGATAGAATAGGGCTATTATATGTATAATGGAAATGCATTGCTAATGATTTTACTATAGGAATGCATTGAAAATCAGGAAGAAAGGGATTGTCAGTGGTCAGGAATTAATGCAAACATTACTGATAGAATAGGGCTATTATATGTATAATGGAAATGCATTGCTAATGATTTTACTATAAGAATGCATTGAAAATCAGGAAGAAAGGGATTGTCAGTGGTCAGGAATGAATGCAAACATTACTGATAGAATAGGGCTATTATATGTATAATGGAAATGCATTGCTAATGATTTTACTATAAGAATGCATTGGGAATCAGGAAGAAAGGGATTGTCAGTGGTCAGGAATGAATGCAAACATTACTGATACAAAAGAATTCCTAAGGTATGATATACAATGATCTTTTATCTTCATAAATAAATATAAACAGGCAGAAACCTGTAAACTTTATAGTGAAATCCCAAACAAATGCAAAATCCTACCTGATCTCCCTGTTTCTGCAATACACTGCCAGCTCGGAATTGTTTTAATGTCAGTTTCCCATCCAACAAATTAGAATCCTGTAAACAAACATTTAAAATTATATTTTACACCATTGATATTTTCAAAATATAAAGGGTGTTTCTCAATCGTTGAAACAATTCAGTGGCCTCTCAGATGGGGGGTGGGGTCTCGGAGAGCGTGAGGACCTTGATGAGGAGGAACAGTGGTTCCAGCAGGATGGTGGTTCTCCTCCTCACACTGCTAATGTTACCATGGTATGGCTCTGTGAAATGTTTGGGAAGCATCTCATCATCCACAAACCTGAAGTAGAATGGACACCTCAATCGCCTGACCTGAACTGAACCACCCCACGTTCTCTGGGGGTTCCTCAAGAACATCTACCAGGGCAACCATTGCTGCATTGACGACAGCCATCACAGAGAAGATTCAAGCGATCACGCAGGAGGGATGTGCAGTATTATCAACATCTTTGCATTCAACAGTGCATTCAACTGAACGGTGGACATCTGGAGCATGTACTCTAGGGCCCTTCTTGACATTTTTGGTTCTTGTTTGAGACCAAATGGTTGCAGATCCTATAATATTATCCTTTTATATTTCAATAAATGTAATTTCCATTACCCTATCATTTGGGGTCCTTGATTTAGGCCCCATAATTTTGTTTCAAAAATTGTGAAACATCCTGTAAAAAAAAATAAAAATCTGAAGCTGATAACGTCGTTCTTTATTATCTGAAGTATGACACATAAAAAAGTAATTATGGGAGAATGGTTTGTCCAAATGATTGGCATGACAGTGACAAAACATTTTTAGTAGATATCTGTCGAGAAAGACAACAAGGAAAAATTTGTGATTCATTTCCTGTAGATGATGCAGTTTGCATATTCTAAACCCCACCAAAGGACAAGTAATTGGTTTTCAAGAGTACGAAAAATTGAAAGATTGAAAATAGCTCTCCGACAAGCTTTATTTTTTATATCTATCAGTGTTCGAGTTTTGAATACAATGCTTTTATACCGAAGGTAATAACAAGAGTAATATAGGGCGTTACAACAAAATTATGGACAATTGAGGACAAGACAATAGTTCCCCTCCCCAATCAGTGATCTTACTTACAAGGTTTTTGCTAGCAACAGTCAAGAGGAAAAAATGCCAGGACCCTTCAAGATGTAGACAATTAGGACTCTCCATATTATTTTCTGGGAATCTAACCTTCATGTCTGTAAAAAAGACTGTGTCAAAAGTACAGTTTTTCCCTTGACACCACTATTATTTTAACTACCTTTACTCCTCAGCAATGTTTGTTTTAAAAAGCAATGATTAGAATTTAAATAAAACCTAAACAATATGAAAGTAAATTATACATTTTTCTTTATTCTTGAGAATTGACGACAAAGATATGAAACACTATTAGATTGTTTATTGGAATGATTGGAAAAACATTGGCTAATTGCCAATCAATTCAAACTTTATAAAATGGTAAATAATAAGGATTTCCTTAGAGTTGGTTCACATATTTTAATAATTTAGTAAATGTTTATAAATTTATAAATAAAAATTTTCATAATGAACCTCGGCTAGAAACATCAATAATGCAAAGCATCCAATAGATGTGTTTTACAAAACTTTATAAATTGGTAAATGATAAATATTGCTGTTTGGACTGTTGTCCTCATCTTTATTGCCATATTCATGATGAACAGACAGATAAAATTTGCATAAGTATTAGTTTTTAGAATGTTGTAAATATATAAAATTACTCTTACAAATAAATAATCTAATAAATAGTGTTTAATATTTTTGTTGTAAATTCAAGAACAAAAAATGTATAAATTCACTTTGATCATATGTTTAGGTTTTATTATAATTCTAATCATTGCCTTTTAAAGCAAATATTGCAGAGGAGTGAAAGTAGTTAAAATAATAGCGGTGTTAAGGGAAAACTGTCCTTTCGATACAGTTTTTTTGCAGGCACAAAGGTTATATGCAAATTATTATATTCTTGGGAAAACTGTTTTCCATTGCCTTCTCCATGGTTTGGAATTCAGAGTATTCTGACTAATAGCCATACAAGGTTAAAGAGCCCAGTTTACTCTGCTATTTAACTCATAGCTGGAGGGAGAAGAAATGGTATTCATGCCTTTCCCAAGTGCATTAGTGCAAATGTGGACACAACAGACTAGCACTTTTGCCATAAATATTTTCATGACAATTATTCTGAAGAATTTTGTTCTTTTGTTTCTAAATTTTATGAATTTAAGCGCAGTACTAGAAATTAGTGTTTAATTGGAGGGCTGAGTTAAAACCGTTTTTTTTTTCCAGGCACAAAGGTCTAGTCATTTTACAGTTGAAATGGCTAGATGTAACTATAAGTTACATGCTAACAGTTTCTTTTCTCATACTTCTTGCTTGTGGAACTCTTCCTGATTCTTGCTTTCCAGTCAACTTTATCTTCTAAAATTTAAATGCAATATCAATCTTTATCTTTTGTCTTCTTAATTCCTATTCTTTTATTGTTCTCTCTGCTTAATGTTTCCTTTGTCTCATATTCTCTGACACTCAGTAATCCCTTGCACCTTAGTGGCTTTATTGCCCTGTTTGGTATGTAATGATAAAAAAAAAAAATTACACACGGATATTGGTTACATTACCTATCCATTTTTTGAAATTATGAACAAGAACAATCTATCCCCACAGATTAAATAAAGAGTTCAGTTTAAAATTCCCTGATGATTATCCAGATCGACTGATGCCTGAAGAAGGCCGAAGAACACAGCAGCCAAAATGTTGTGATAATAACAACAAAGATTAGGGTATTAGTCCATCACTAAATAATGTAAATGAAAAAAAATTATATGTTAATAACAAAAAACTTACCTTCAACTTGAACAAATTGGTCAAGTCCTGTTTGACCAATTCTATTTTCTTTTGGTCAATCAGTGTACGTCCCATCGTGAGAGAGTAGCCCATTGGGTCAGATCCATGGCGTTTAATATTCATTCGCTGCATCTCTAATTCATCATCACTCTAAAAAGTCAGTAAGTTATTATTTGGCAAGCATATAGAGGCAGTGAAAATTGCTGATGAGAAAAATAACTTATGAAAACATTACAAACTTCAATACATATAGTCTATCATTGAATTCATTTTTATTATTAACTTTTAGTACACTGCATTATTAATATTACTTTCTTTTTCACTGCTTTCTTTCTCTATTGCAGTAACCTTACTTTTAATTTCACTAAAATGCATTTCCTGTTGCCATAGCAGGATATGACAACACAACTATGGATAAACTTTTTGCACAGCAAATGAAATCACATACAGAGTCATAAAGGTTAATAAAAACATTAAGAAAAATTCTATTATAACTTCACTATGTGCATATATTGAGTATACATCTAGTAACACCAAATGAAAAGGACAGGGGACATCAAGTTATCTTCTGTCAAATGGTTAATACGAACAGAAAACAGTGGGTTGGAACAAAAGTTTGTGCTTTTCAGTAAGTGGTATGCGATTTCGTTTCACACGTGACTGAAATTTATAAGATCTATTCTAAAAGACCTTGTGGTACAGAACAGGAGTAATGCTATAAAACAGATGTAGAATAAGGAACCTTTCTTCCAAGAGAAGTGGATCTGTGGTGACCCCGATATGTACAAAGCTCACCCTAAAAGATAGTAAAGTAGATTTTTCACTCAGTGTCACACCAGGGAAGGTCACCTCATAGCTACCAGGTGGAGATTCGAACCTCATGTTAAGTCAGTGTCTTCTCCAGATATTTAAACAGGTAGCTGATCCAGCTATGCTTAGAATGTGCACACATGGAAAAACACGATGACTAGATATACAAGCAACCAACCCAATTCTTGCAAGATCCATGTTTGGAGAAAGCTCCCAAAGCCATAAACCTATTTACAGTCAAGAGGTGAATAAACAATTTTATTCTTGCAGAATTTAGTCTTGAATTCCAGTTAATCTTTGTAATCATTATACCTGTAATGATGAGTACTTAGATTACAGAACAAAGTTACATACCCTGCCTTCGGTTAATTATTTTCATATCTTTTGAACACCTTCCACAAGTCTTATCTTCAAGTTGAAAATCAGGAAGAAAGGGATTGTCAGTGGTCAGGAAAAAATGTAAGCATTAATGATTGAATAAGTATATTATATGTATAATGTGAATACAGTATAATTAATTAACGAATTCCTTTTGCTATCTATCTATTCATGTAAATTTGGAAAATTCCCTTTGCTGGAAAATCATAATTTTTTTTTTTCATCTTCTCTGAAATTTAAAACAGAAATAAATTTACAATATTTTAATGGTTGATAGCTTACCAATCTTACAGGTGCCAGTCCTCCAGGAACAGATCTTTGGTAGCCGATAGTTTGAACCCTGCCTCGCATGCACACATTCTCAAAAATTAATGGATCATAAGCATCTTCTTCAGATATGGAATGGCTTAGAAGACTCTTTGGATTACCTGAAAAATTTTAAATTTAAATAAATTTAACATTTGGTAAAGTGTTGAGGATATCATTCATCTAAATATTCAAATATTTAATAAAAACAAAAAATTTCTTTTTTAATTAACCTTTTTCCTATAGATTTGTAAATTTATACAACTGATGTGTCATACCTAAGTTTTAAAAATCAATCTCTCTGTGCTGCATCTCACCAGGACATAGGTGTTCATGTCTCTCCACAGCTTCCTGTATTGTTGTTATTGGCAATATTATCTCCTTTGTGGTACCTTCCCTTTGCACAAACTTATTAAGTTGGTTATTTGCTGATTCCTTCTGTTTCTCCTATCTTCATTTGTCCTTTGAGTGTTAAATTCTCCAGGCCTACTTTCCTTGTTATGTCTCAACAGTTTCAGCTCTCTTTTTCCAACTGTTAGCAAGATTTTCTTGGTAGATCCTATTTTCCTAAGAACTTGCTCACTTGTTAAATGCTCTTGGTACATTTGTCAGTAGGACTATATCACAGCTCCCTCAGGTTTTTTCTTAATCTGTCCCAAAGCTTATGGTCATATCATGTTGAAACATTGGTTCCCCTATATTCATCAATATTAAGCAACAGCGAACCTGATTGGTACCTAGATGGGCGAATGCTTGGGAATTCTGGGTGCTGTATGCTTGGATGTGCGGGTGGTATAAGGAGCTTACAACCATATCAAGTTGAAACACTGGTTCCTGTACGATCACGAAAGTTAAGCAACATTGAGCCTGGTCAGTACCTAGATGGGTGACTGCTTTGGAATACCACATAGCTTTGATGTGTAAGTGGTTTAATGGATAACAGCTCATAATCAGAAATCAGAGAGCTAAGTTCCAATTGGGTTTGTTATATTTCCTTACGCACAAATACTCTCGGGAAAGGTATGAATCCATCTCTTTTCCCCCACCTATGGGTTAATTAGTAGGATTTGTATCAGTAAATCATTATTATCCCCCTCCCAAATTCTTACAATCCCAGAATATTTTCTGGTTTTTATATAACCTGAAAAAGGTTGATATTTGATAGGCCATAAAAAAAATTTTAAAAATATCGATCATTCGTCACAAATTTGTCCAGTTTTCACTGTCACAAAGGATCGCTGACATCACATGACGATCCAGCACACTTGTCATTTTGATATTTTTCAGCCTCTTACGACCTGATTCAGTTTCTGAAAATTATCTTTCACTATTCATATGCCATTTCAACTTTCTGTATCCTACTGTCATCACACTGGCCAAACAGTTGACTTTCTATCCTTATTTTAACATCCCCAATGTGTAAATCACACCTTCAGCTGGCCCTTTTGTTTTCTTACAATTAATAGAATACTTCCTTCTTGCTTTCTTTATCTTATCAAAAGCTCCTTCAAAGTTAAGGTTATATCCAATGATAGCAAATCGTGGCGCTTCTAAATTGCTTACAATTTCTCATTGTATAAGAAAACACATTATCACAGTCCTCTTAAACAATTTACCTCTTTATAAAAAGCAATTATATTTTTTAATATCAAAGGTCCTAATTTGAATATTGTATCTCACAATAAACAAGGAAGTAGGTAAGTAATGAAATAGGTTTACTACACAAAGGTACACTTAGCAATTGACCTAATGTTAACTCTGCTTATTTACATAAACGGATTATTCCATTCATTTATGTCCTATATGAAAAAACATACCTGCAGTCTTTGGTCATTTTTTTAACTGACTGGTCATCTTTATCTATTAGGTTGGTGCAAAAATAATGTCGTTTTTTGACATTCTAACATATGTGAGAAAACAACATTATTTTTGCACCAACCTAATAACAATGTGTTTTGTTTTCCTTCTACATAATGAATAGAAATAAAGTGGTCGATATATTCCCATTCTCTTGGAAATTAGATATTTTATATAACCTGTAATAGCTATATTTTTTTTTATATATGGCATGTCCCTTCAGGAAACGGCCAATCATAGGTCTCCATAACTTCCTATTCTTTGTTGCTCTAAGTAATTTTTTTTTTTTTTTTAAATGAGGTTCACCTTGTACAAGGCCCAAGAGTCACTCAAGATAGAGATTAACAGAGTGAGGAGTCAGCTAAATGATAACTATGGTGGTCTGAAGGAACCTGAAGATCAACGTGGGCAGAAGGGGTTACATTATATGTATAACGTAAATGCATTGCTAATGATTTTACTATAGGAATGCATTGAAAATCAGGAAGAAAGGGATTGTCAGTGGTCAGGAATGAATGCAAGATTTACTGATAGAATAGAGCTATTATATGTATAACGTAAATGCATTGCTAATGATTTTACTATAGGAATGCATTGCAAATGAGGAAGAAAGGGATTGTCAGTGGTCAGGAATGAATGCAAGCGTTACTGATAGAATAGGGCTATTATATGGATAATGGAAATACATTGCTAATGATTTTACTATAAGAATGCATTGAAAATCAGGAAGAAAGGGATTGTCAGTGGTCAGGAATGAATGCAAGCATTACTGATAGAATAGGGCTATTATATGTATAATGGAAATGCATTGCTAATGATTTTACTATAAGAATGCATTGAAAATCAGGAAGAAAGGGATTGTCAGTGGTCAGGAATGAATGCAAGCATTACTGATAGAATAGGGCTATTATATGTATAATGGAAATGTATTGCTAATGATTTTACTATAGGAATGCATTGGGAATCAGGAAGAACGGGATTGTCAGTGGTCAGGAATGAATGCAAGCATTACTGATAGAATAGGGCTATTATATGTATAATGGAAATGTATTGCTAATGATTTTACTATAGGAATGCATTGGGAATCAGGAAGAACGGGATTGTCAGTGGTCAGGAATGAATGCAAGCATTACTGATAGAATAGGGCTATTATATGTATAATGTAAATGCATTGCTAATGATTTTACTATAGGAATGCATTGGAAATCAGGAAGGAAGGGATTGTCAGTGGACAGGAATGAATGCAAGCATCACTGATAGAATAGGGCTATTATATGTATAATGGAAATGTATTGCTAATGATTTTACTATAGGAATGCATTGGGAATCAGGAAGAACGGGATTGTCAGTGGTCAGGAATGAATGCAAGCATTACTGATAGAATAGGGCTATTATATGTATAATGTAAATGCATTGCTAATGATTTTACTATAGGAATGCATTGGAAATCAGGAAGGAAGGGATTGTCAGTGGACAGGAATGAATGCAAGCATCACTGATAGAATAGGGCTATTATATGTATAATGGAAATGTATTGCTAATGATTTTACTATAGGAATGCATTGGAAATCAGGAAGAAAGGGATTGTCAGTGGTCAGGAATGAATGCAAGCATTACTGATAGAATAGGGCTATTATATGTATAATGTAAATGCATTGCTAATGATTTTACTATAGGAATGCATTGGAAATCAGGAAGGAAGGGATTGTCAGTGGACAGGAATGAATGCAAGCATCACTGATAGAATAGGGCTATTATATGTATAATGGAAATGTATTGCTAATGATTTTACTATAGGAATGCATTGGGAATCAGGAAGAACGGGATTGTCAGTGGTCAGGAATGAATGCAAGCATTACTGATAGAATAGGGCTATTATATATATAATGTAAATGCATTGCTAATGATTTTACTATAGGAATGCATTGGAAATCAGGAAGGAAGGGATTGTCAGTGGACAGGAATGAATGCAAGCATCACTGATAGAATAGGGCTATTATATGTATAATGGAAATGTATTGCTAATGATTTTACTATAGGAATGCATTGGGAATCAGGAAGAAAGGGATTGTCAGTGGTCAGGAATGAATGCAAGCATTACTGATAGAATAGGGCTATTATATGTATAATGTAAATGCATTGCTAATGATTTTACTATAGGAATGCATTGGAAATCAGGAAGGAAGGGATTGTCAGTGGACAGGAATGAATGCAAGCATCACTGATAGAATAGGGCTATTATATGTATAATGGAAATGTATTGCTAATGATTTTACTATAAGAATGCATTGGGAATCAGGAAGAACGGGATTGTCAGTGGTCAGGAATGAATGCAAGCATTACTGATAGAATAGGGCTATTATATGTATAATGGAAATGTATTGCTAATGATTTTACTATAGGAATGCATTGGGAATCAGGAAGAACGGGATTGTCAGTGGTCAGGAATGAATGCAAGCATTACTGATAGAATAGGGCTATTATATGTATAATGGAAATGCATTGCTAATGATTTTACTATAGGAATGCATTGGAAATCAGGAAGGAAGGGATTGTCAGTGGACAGGAATGAATGCAAGCATCACTGATAGAATAGGGCTATTATATGTATAATGTAAATGCATTGCTAATGATTTTACTATAGGAATGCATTGGAAATCAGGAAGGAAGGGATTGTCAGTGGACAGGAATGAATGCAAGCATCACTGATAGAATAGGGCTATTATATGTATAATGGAAATGTATTGCTAATGATTTTACTATAGGAATGCATTGGGAATCAGGAAGAACGGGATTGTCAGTGGTCAGGAATGAATGCAAGCAATACTGATAGAATAGGGCTATTATATGTATAATGGAAATGTATTGCTAATGATTTTACTATAGGAATGCATTGGGAATCAGGAAGGAAGGGATTGTCAGTGGACAGGAATGAATGCAAGCATCACTGATAGAATAGGGCTATTATATGTATAATGTAAATGCATTGCTAATGATTTTACTATAGGAATGCATTGGAAATCAGGAAGGAAGGGATTGTCAGTGGACAGGAATGAATGCAAGCATCACTGATAGAATAGGGCTATTATATGTATAATGGAAATGTATTGCTAATGATTTTACTATAGGAATGCATTGGGAATCAGGAAGAACGGGATTGTCAGTGGTCAGGAATGAATGCAAGCATTACTGATAGAATAGGGCTATTATATGTATAATGGAAATGTATTGCTAATGATTTTACTATAGGAATGCATTGGGAATCAGGAAGAACGGGATTGTCAGTGGTCAGGAATGAATGCAAGCATTACTGATAGAATAGGGCTATTATATGTATAATGGAAATGTATTGCTAATGATTTTACTATAGGAATGCATTGGGAATCAGGAAGAACGGGATTGTCAGTGGTCAGGAATGAATGCAAGCATTACTGATAGAATAGGGCTATTATATGTATAATGGAAATGTATTGCTAATGATTTTACTATAGGAATGCATTGGGAATCAGGAAGAACGGGATTGTCAGTGGTCAGGAATGAATGCAAGCATTACTGATAGAATAGGGCTATTATATGTATAATGGAAATGTATTGCTAATGATTTTACTATAGGAATGCATTGGGAATCAGGAAGAACGGGATTGTCAGTGGTCAGGAATGAATGCAAGCATTACTGATAGAATAGGGCTATTATATGTATAATGGAAATGTATTGCTAATGATTTTACTATAGGAATGCATTGGGAATCAGGAAGAACGGGATTGTCAGTGGTCAGGAATGAATGCAAGCATTACTGATAGAATAGGGCTATTATATGTATAATGTAAATGCATTGCTAATGATTTTACTATAGGAATGCATTGGAAATCAGGAAGGAAGGGATTGTCAGTGGACAGGAATGAATGCAAGCATCACTGATAGAATAGGGCTATTATATGTATAATGGAAATGTATTGATAATGATTTTACTATAGGAATGCATTGGGAATCAGGAAGAACGGGATTGTCAGTGGTCAGGAATGAATGCAAGCAATACTGATAGAATAGGGCTATTATATGTATAATATAAATGCATTGCTAATGATTTTACTATAGGAATGCATTGGAAATCAGGAAGGAAGGGATTGTCAGTGGACAGGAATGAATGCAAGCATCACTGATAGAATAGGGCTATTATATGTATAATGGAAATGTATTGCTAATGATTTTACTATAGGAATGCATTGGGAATCAGGAAGAACGGGATTGTCAGTGGTCAGGAATGAATGCAAGCATTACTGATAGAATAGGGCTATTATATGTATAATGGAAATGTATTGCTAATGATTTTACTATAGGAATGCATTGGGAATCAGGAAGAACGGGATTGTCAGTGGTCAGGAATGAATGCAAGCATTACTGATAGAATAGGGCTATTATATGTATAATGGAAATGTATTGCTAATGATTTTACTATAGGAATGCATTGGGAATCAGGAAGAAAGGGATTGTCAGTGGTCAGGAATGAATGCAAGCATTACTGATAGAATAGGGCTATTATATGTATAATGGAAATGTATTGCTAATGATTTTACTATAGGAATGCATTGGGAATCAGGAAGAAAGGGATTGTCAGTGGTCAGGAATGAATGCAAGCATTACTGATAGAATAGGGCTATTATATGTATAATGGAAATGTATTGCTAATGATTTTACTATAGGAATGCATTGGGAATCAGGAAGAACGGGATTGTCAGTGGTCAGGAATGAATGCAAGCATTACTGATAGAATAGGGCTATTATATGTATAATGGAAATGTATTGCTAATGATTTTACTATAGGAATGCATTGGGAATCAGGAAGAAAGGGATTGTCAGTGGTCAGGAATGAATGCAAGCATTACTGATAGAATAGGGCTATTATATGTATAATGTAAATGCATTGCTAATGATTTTACTATAGGAATGCATTGGAAATCAGGAAGGAAGGGTTGTCAGTGGACAGGAATGAATGCAAGCATCACTGATAGAATAGGGCTATTATATGTATAATGGAAATGTATTGCTAATGATTTTACTATAGGAATGCATTGGGAATCAGGAAGAACGGGATTGTCAGTGGTCAGGAATGAATGCAAGCAATACTGATAGAATAGGGCTATTATATGTATAATATAAATGCATTGCTAATGATTTTACTATAGGAATGCATTGAAAATCAGGAAGAAAGGGATTGTCAGTGGACAGGAATGAATGCAAGCATTACTGATAGAATAGGGCTATTATATGTATAATGGAAATGTATTGCTAATGATTTTACTATAGGAATGCATTGGGAATCAGGAAGAAAGGGATTGTCAGTGGTCAGGAATGAATGCAAGCAATACTGATAGAATAGGGCTATTATATGTATAATATAAATGCATTGCTAATGATTTTACTATAGGAATGCATTGAAAATCAGGAAGAAAGGGATTGTCAGTGGACAGGAATGAATGCAAGCATTACTGATAGAATAGGGCTATTATATGTATAATGGAAATGTATTGCTAATGATTTTACTATAGGAATGCATTGGGAATCAGGAAGAAAGGGATTGTCAGTGGTCAGGAATGAATGCAAGCAATACTGATAGAATAGGGCTATTATATGTATAATATAAATGCATTGCTAATGATTTTACTATAGGAATGCATTGAAAATCAGGAAGAAAGGGATTGTCAGTGGACAGGAATGAATGCAAGCATTACTGATAGAATAGGGCTATTATATGTATAATGGAAATGTATTGCTAATGATTTTACTATAGGAATGCATTGGGAATCAGGAAGAACGGGATTGTCAGTGGTCAGGAATGAATGCAAGCAATACTGATAGAATAGGGCTATTATATGTATAATGTAAATGCATTGCTAATGATTTTACTATAGGAATGCATTGAAAATCAGGAAGAAAGGGATTGTCAGTGGACAGGAATGAATGCAAGCATTACTGATAGAATAGGGCTATTATATGTATAATGGAAATGTATTGCTAATGATTTTACTATAGGAATGCATTGGGAATCAGGAAGAACGGGATTGTCAGTGGTCAGGAATGAATGCAAGCAATACTGATAGAATAGGGCTATTATATGTATAATATAAATGCATTGCTAATGATTTTACTATAGGAATGCATTGAAAATCAGGAAGAAAGGGATTGTCAGTGGACAGGAATGAATGCAAGCATTACTGATAGAATAGGGCTATTATATGTATAATGGAAATGTATTGCTAATGATTTTACTATAGGAATGCATTGGGAATCAGGAAGAAAGGGATTGTCAGTGGTCAGGAATGAATGCAAGCATTACTGATAGAATAGGGCTATTATATGTATAATGTAAATGCATTGCTAATGATTTTACTATAGGAATGCATTGAAAATCAGGAAGGAAGGGTTGTCAGTGGACAGGAATGAATGCAAGCATTACTGATAGAATAGGGCTATTATATGTATAATGGAAATGTATTGCTAATGATTTTACTATAGGAATGCATTGGAAATCAGGAAGAACGGGATTGTCAGTGGTCAGGAATGAATGCAAGCATTACTGATAGAATAGGGCTATTATATGTATAATGGAAATGTATTGCTAATGATTTTACTATAGGAATGCATTGGGAATCAGGAAGAAAGGGATTGTCAGTGGTCAGGAATGAATGCAAGCATTACTGATAGAATAGGGCTATTATATGTATAATGTAAATGCATTGCTAATGATTTTACTATAGGAATGCATTGAAAATCAGGAAGGAAGGGTTGTCAGTGGACAGGAATGAATGCAAGCATTACTGATAGAATAGGGCTATTATATGTATAATGGAAATGTATTGCTAATGATTTTACTATAGGAATGCATTGGGAATCAGGAAGAAAGGGATTGTCAGTGGTCAGGAATGAATGCAAGCATTACTGATAGAATAGGGCTATTATATGTATAATGTAAATGCATTGCTAATGATTTTACTATAGGAATGCATTGAAAATCAGGAAGGAAGGGTTGTCAGTGGACAGGAATGAATGCAAGCATTACTGATAGAATAGGGCTATTATATGTATAATGGAAATGTATTGCTAATGATTTTACTATAGGAATGCATTGGGAATCAGGAAGAAAGGGATTGTCAGTGGTCAGGAATGAATGCAAGCAATACTGATAGAATAGGGCTATTATATGTATAATGTAAATGCATTGCTAATGATTTTACTATAGGAATGCATTGAAAATCAGGAAGGAAGGGTTGTCAGTGGACAGGAATGAATGCAAGCATTACTGATAGAATAGGGCTATTATATGTATAATGTAAATGCATTGCTAATGATTTTACTATAGGAATGCATTGAAAATCAGGAAGGAAGGGTTGTCAGTGGACAGGAATGAATGCAAGCATTACTGATAGAATAGGGCTATTATATGTATAATGGAAATGTATTGCTAATGATTTTACTATAGGAATGCATTGGGAATCAGGAAGAAAGGGATTGTCAGTGGTCAGGAATGAATGCAAGCATTACTGATAGAATAGGGCTATTATATGTATAATGTAAATGCATTGCTAATGATTTTACTATAGGAATGCATTGAAAATCAGGAAGGAAGGGTTGTCAGTGGACAGGAATGAATGCAAGCATTACTGATAGAATAGGGCTATTATATGTATAATGGAAATGTATTGCTAATGATTTTACTATAGGAATGCATTGGGAATCAGGAAGAAAGGGATTGTCAGTGGTCAGGAATGAATGCAAGCATTACTGATAGAATAGGGCTATTATATGTATAATGTAAATGCATTGCTAATGATTTTACTATAGGAATGCATTGAAAATCAGGAAGGAAGGGTTGTCAGTGGACAGGAATGAATGCAAGCATTACTGATAGAATAGGGCTATTATATGTATAATGGAAATGTATTGCTAATGATTTTACTATAGGAATGCATTGGAAATCAGGAAGAACGGGATTGTCAGTGGTCAGGAATGAATGCAAGCAATACTGATAGAATAGGGCTATTATATGTATAATATAAATGCATAGCTAATGATTTTACTATAGGAATGCATTGGAAATCAGGAAGGAAGGGATTGTCAGTGGACAGGAATGAATGCAAGCATCACTGATAGAATAGGGCTATTATATGTATAATGGAAATGTATTGCTAATGATTTTACTATAGGAATGCATTGGGAATCAGGAAGAAAGGGATTGTCAGTGGTCAGGAATGAATGCAAGCATTACTGATAGAATAGGGCTATTATATGTATAATGTAAATGCATTGCTAATGATTTTACTATAGGAATGCATTGGAAATCAGGAAGGAAGGGATTGTCAGTGGACAGGAATGAATGCAAGCATCACTGATAGAATAGGGCTATTATATGTATAATGGAAATGTATTGCTAATGATTTTACTATAGGAATGCATTGGGAATCAGGAAGAAAGGGATTGTCAGTGGACAGGAATGAATGCAAGCATTACTGATAGAATAGGGCTATTATATGTATAATGTAAATGCATTGCTAATGATTTTACTATAGGAATGCATTGGGAATCAGGAAGAACGGGATTGTCAGTGGTCAGGAATGAATGCAAGCATTACTGATAGAATAGGGCTATTATATGTATAATGTAAATGCATTGCTAATGATTTTACTATAGGAATGCATTGGGAATCAGGAAGAAAGGGATTGTCAGTGGACAGGAATGAATGCAAGCATTACTGATAGAATAGGGCTATTATATGTATAATGTAAATGCATTGCTAATGATTTTACTATAGGAATGCATTGGGAATCAGGAAGAACGGGATTGTCAGTGGTCAGGAATGAATGCAAGCATTACTGATAGAATAGGGCTATTATATGTATAATGGAAATGTATTGCTAATGATTTTACTATAGGAATGCATTGGGAATCAGGAAGAAAGGGATTGTCAGTGGTCAGGAATGAATGCAAGCATTACTGATAGAATAGGGCTATTATATGTATAATGTAAATGCATTGCTAATGATTTTACTATAGGAATGCATTGGGAATCAGGAAGAACGGGATTGTCAGTGGTCAGGAATGAATGCAAGCATTACTGATAGAATAGGGCTATTATATGTATAATGTAAATGCATTGCTAATGATTTTACTATAGGAATGCATTGGGAATCAGGAAGAAAGGGATTGTCAGTGGACAGGAATGAATGCAAGCATTACTGATAGAATAGGGCTATTATATGTATAATGTAAATGCATTGCTAATGATTTTACTATAGGAATGCATTGGGAATCAGGAAGAACGGGATTGTCAGTGGTCAGGAATGAATGCAAGCATTACTGATAGAATAGGGCTATTATATGTATAATGGAAATGTATTGCTAATGATTTTACTATAGGAATGCATTGGAAATCAGGAAGGAAGGGATTGTCAGTGGACAGGAATGAATGCAAGCATCACTGATAGAATAGGGCTATTATATGTATAATGGAAATGTATTGCTAATGATTTTACTATAGGAATGCATTGGGAATCAGGAAGAAAGGGATTGTCAGTGGTCAGGAATGAATGCAAGCATTACTGATAGAATAGGGCTATTATATGTATAATGTAAATGCATTGCTAATGATTTTACTATAGGAATGCATTGGAAATCAGGAAGGAAGGGATTGTCAGTGGACAGGAATGAATGCAAGCATCACTGATAGAATAGGGCTATTATATGTATAATGGAAATGTATTGCTAATGATTTTACTATAGGAATGCATTGGGAATCAGGAAGAACGGGATTGTCAGTGGTCAGGAATGAATGCAAGCATTACTGATAGAATAGGGCTATTATATGTATAATGGAAATGTATTGCTAATGATTTTACTATAGGAATGCATTGGGAATCAGGAAGAAAGGGATTGTCAGTGGTCAGGAATGAATGCAAGCATTACTGATAGAATAGGGCTATTATATGTATAATGTAAATGCATTGCTAATGATTTTACTATAGGAATGCATTGGAAATCAGGAAGGAAGGGATTGTCAGTGGACAGGAATGAATGCAAGCATTACTGATAGAATAGGGCTATTATATGTATAATGGAAATGTATTGCTAATGATTTTACTATAGGAATGCATTGGGAATCAGGAAGAACGGGATTGTCAGTGGTCAGGAATGAATGCAAGCATTACTGATAGAATAGGGCTATTATATGTATAATGTAAATGCATTGCTAATGATTTTACTATAGGAATGCATTGGAAATCAGGAAGGAAGGGATTGTCAGTGGACAGGAATGAATGCAAGCATCACTGATAGAATAGGGCTATTATATGTATAATGGAAATGTATTGCTAATGATTTTACTATAGGAATGCATTGGGAATCAGGAAGAACAGGATTGTCAGTGGTCAGGAATGAATGCAAGCATTACTGATAGAATAGGGCTATTATATGTATAATGGAAATGTATTGCTAATGATTTTACTATAGGAATGCATTGGGAATCAGGAAGAACAGGATTGTCAGTGGTCAGGAATGAATGCAAGCATTACTGATAGAATAGGGCTATTATATGTATAATGGAAATGCATTGCTAATGATTTTACTATAGGAATGCATTGGAAATCAGGAAGGAAGGGATTGTCAGTGGACAGGAATGAATGCAAGCATCACTGATAGAATAGGGCTATTATATGTATAATGGAAATGTATTGCTAATGATTTTACTATAGGAATGCATTGGGAATCAGGAAGAACAGGATTGTCAGTGGTCAGGAATGAATGCAAGCATTACTGATAGAATAGGGCTATTATATGTATAATGGAAATGTATTGCTAATGATTTTACTATAGGAATGCATTGGGAATCAGGAAGAACAGGATTGTCAGTGGTCAGGAATGAATGCAAGCATTACTGATAGAATAGGGCTATTATATGTATAATGGAAATGCATTGCTAATGATTTTACTATAGGAATGCATTGGAAATCAGGAAGGAAGGGATTGTCAGTGGACAGGAATGAATGCAAGCATCACTGATAGAATAGGGCTATTATATGTATAATGGAAATGTATTGCTAATGATTTTACTATAGGAATGCATTGGGAATCAGGAAGAAAGGGATTGTCAGTGGTCAGGAATGAATGCAAGCATTACTGATAGAATAGGGCTATTATATGTATAATGTAAATGCATTGCTAATGATTTTACAATAGGAATGCATTGAAAATCAGGTAGAAAGGGATTGTCAGTGGTCAGGAATGAATGCAAGCATTACTGATAGAATAGGGCTATTATATGTATAATGTAAATGCATTGCTAATGATTTTACAATAGGAATGCATTGAAAATCAGGTAGAAAGGGATTGTCAGTGGTCAGGAATGAATGCAAGCATTACTGATAGAATAGGGCTATTATATGTATAATGTAAATGCATTGCTAATGATTTTACTATAGGAATGCATTGAAAATCAGGAAGAATAATTAAAATAAGAGTGAGATCCAGAAAAGAAACTTAGACAATCACTAAAAAGCAACAACTGCATAGACACCATGATGCCAATGACACTATACATCAATTTTTCTGCAGCTTCAGTTTCCCAAAAATGTTTCTTTTACAAGTCATTTTCAGTTCAACTATTAACAGGGGCTCCATAAATATAGCCTT
>OZ038519.1:33569898-33577398 GCA_964036315.1 Acanthosepion esculentum | reverse complement strand
TTAAAAAAAAAAACAGCACAGCGCATGGCTTACTAATTCCATCCCAACCAAATCTAAAATAAACAACAAAATTCAAAAACCAAAGCTAAATCTTACTGTAATAGGACCATAAACATTTTTTTTAAAATTTTAATACAAAATGTTCCTTCCAGAAAGAAAAAGGAAAGAAAAAAGAAAAAAAAGGAAAGAAAAAAGAAAAAAAAGGAAAGAAAAAAGAAAAAAAAGGAAAGAAAAAAGAAAAAAAAAGAAAAAAGAAAAAAAAGGAAAGAAAAAAGAAAAAAAAAGAAAAAAAAAGAAAAAAGAAAAAAAAGGAAAGAAAAAAGAAAAAAAAGGAAAGAAAAAAGAAAAAAGAAAAAAAAGGAAAGAAAAAAGAAAAAAAAGGAAAGAAAAAAGAAAAAAAGGAAAGAAAGAAAAAAAGAAAGAAAAAAGAAAAAAAGAAAAGAAAAAAGAAAAAAAGAAAAGAAAAAAGAAAAAAAGGAAAGAAAAAAGAAAAAGAAAAAAGAAAAAAAAAGAAAAAAGAAAAAAAAAGAAAAAAGAAAAAAAAAGAAAAAAGAAAAAAAAAGAAAAAAGAAAAAAAAAGAAAAAAGAAAAAAAAAGAAAAAAGAAAAAAAAAAAAAGAAAAAAAGGAAAGAAAAAAGAAAAAAGGAAAGAAAAAAGAAAAAAAGGAAAGAAAAAAGAAAAAAAGGAAAGAAAAAAGAAAAAAAGGAAAGAAAAAAGAAAAAAAAGGAAAGAAAAAAGAAAAAAAGGAAAGAAAAAAGAAAAAAAGAAAAAAGGAAGAAAAAAGAAAAAAAAAAGAAAAAAGGAAAAAGAAAAAAAAAAAGGAAAAAAAAAAAAAGGACCTAGTGTAATAAATTTCCAAGGAAACTTTTACTTACTGGATTTATAAGTTCAGTGCTGAGGCCAAGGTATTTATGCAGAGCGAGGAAAGTGACCCTCTGCAATCTGACCATGATGATCTGAACAACTCTGACTAAAGAATCAGGGTACAACTCAAATACCGATTGGAAAGACTGGACAGGTAACCTGAAGAAACGAAATTCTGAAATCATGAAAAGCTTGTATCCTCAAATGAATTAGGAACAATGTGGATTAAGACACAAAACACAAGCTACTACAGGTGATTATATGTAAATTTACTCGAAATGTTTTTGTTTATTAAGGATAGACAATGCAAGAGGATTTCATAGGGTAGAATAAAATAAAAACAAAGTATCATTTTCTTTAAATAAAAATTGAAAGGCAAATAACACAAAAAAAAAAAATCTATATATGTTAAGGCCAGTGCGACACAATGTATGCTTTTCTTCACTTCGTGGCCATAAGGTCTGGATCTAAGTGTAGCATCTGTTCTCATTTCTAAAGGTAATGCTAATATTAGTTGTTTCCTTATTTAGAAACATTAAGCATCCATTGTTACTTTCATTTGAAATTTATAAGATCTACTTATTAAAACAATTTTTCAGGAAAATAGGTTGCTTAAGTCCAGTAGCTGTTATTGCTCCTTCCAGTATTTATGGGGGAGGGGGGAGTTCTTTCGTAACCTTTTGTTTGAAAAAGTTGAATATCAACATTTTGATCAAGTCATTATTTTCTCTTAAAGTTACATGCAATTTCCATTTTAATTGTTGCTTTTGTTGTTGTGTGTGCGTTACCCCCACTTGGTTGCACCAAAAATGTGGCAGCGCTATTTAAGTCTAAAAAGGCAAACATTTCATTCTCTTCCTTTAAGTAAGTCTAATAAAAAGCTGATCTTGTCATCATGACGGCTGTGATTGCCTCCCTAACTGGAAGAATTGCCCGAAGAAAGTTGAAGCGATTTCCACATTTAGGTGTTGAAATCATCATTCGAGTTTTTGTTAATTTTTGCTTTCTTTACCCTATTCACCACTTCCTTCTTGGAAAGTCGCAGACACTGCCTTTCCTCCTCTTCTCTCAGGGAGATGCAGTAAATCTGCTTTTCCTTTCTTTGTCATTGCTTTCTACTCCGGTGTTTGAGAGGCTGTGTTATCTCGCTTGTAACACAAAAACAGCAGGTGGAAAGATGACACTGGAAGTCGTAGTCCCAATCCCGCATGCAGGCGGGTCATGATATTGGTTGTCTGATGTTGACCTGGGGGTGAAAACCTCATTCGGCAGCACCCTGATTGTCCAAGCACCCTTCTCTAAGGGCAGGACTACTTGCTCCACATGAAGAGAGACCTAGATAAGGTGGTCTAAACAAAGCTTGTCTCCTTGTTGGCTAACAGCCGTCAACAGGCTTTCAGTCGAGCAAACCCAATTCCCTGTTTTGTTTCTTTTATCGTTGCTTTATTTGCCGTTTTCTTTCTGCATGTTAATTCCCTTAACGTTCATTTGCAGAAACGCCATCTTGAGGGCCTGCGCTATCGTGACTGGTTTTCTAGCAACCGCACCAGTTTGGCGCCATTTTCTTTGGCATATCGCCATTTTCAATTCAACCTAGCATCATGGCAGCTTCATTTTGGTTTCCGGACAAATTTTCTGGATTTACGTCTTGACATACCATGTGCGCCATTTTTATTAAACATGGTATGTGGAACTAGAACAGTCTACCCCAGTGAGCAAAATAAAAGGTTCAGTTCAACATTTCAACCACCTGAAGAAGTCCAGAGCGTACAACAGCTGAAATGTTGTAATAAATATGGTGACAAGGATGAGGACAATAGTCCGAATAATGTAAATGGTGTACATAATACCTCATCTCAGAAATATTGACAGATTTGATTATACTGGGGAAAGATTGTGTAGAACCAGCTACATTTTTCTTAAGAACACATAGCAGAGAAACAATGCAAAGGGTGCTACAAAGAGCCATTTTTTTTAAAATTCAGAATGTTCCTTCTCCAAGATTGCCTGTCAACCATAGTTGGGGAAAGATGAAGCTATCTCCTTGATTTCACTTTCCACACTTACATCATGTAGACATCTAGGATTTTGATATACAGAATGTGGTAAAACTACCTCCCACATTACCTCCCAGAAATACCTCTCACATAACGGTAAGACATTAGTGGCAATGGTGTCTTCATCTAGCGAATTACTTACCATTATGTGGGCTGTATTTCTGCATGGTGGAGTAATAGATAGCAGCTCGGATTGAGAAATCAGAGAGTAGAGTTCAAATTCCAGTCAAATCCATTACATTCATTTATGCGCTAATACCTTTGGGAAAGGTGTGAATCCTCTTCTCCCCCCCCAGCTATGGGTAAATAACAGGACAGACTGGATGGCAACTGGTCTACTGCAAAAAGAAATGGCAACCTACTGTGGGAAAAAATCTGCCTCGTCAGTATTCATGTATTGAAAAGTTCATGATCACCTAACTGACGCATGGCACATAACTTATTTCTCCCACACCGTGTATAATCTTAATCAGATATTTTTCAAGAAAAAAAAAAAATATATACATTTCCAAAAATCTGATCAAATGTTCAAACATTTTTGGGAGGTCAGGCTGACAACTGTTAAGCATACACTCATATATCTTAAAAGAGAGAAGAAAAAAACAAAAAAACAATCTTACTTGAGAACATTAGTGTCTTCAACTGCTTTGGCAGTAACAGTCTTAAATGGTGCTGGATGACCCTGGAAACAAAGACAGAAAAAAAAAAAAAAAAAAAAAAAAAATTTAGCTCATCAATATTTCAATTTTTCCTATTTGAATTTTTTGATGAATCTTAATTCTTAAGTCAATGATTGAATAAACTCATGATGGGTTCTCTGACAGTAAAATATCTGCAGAAATTCTATTGCATCATTAAATATTTGAGCTTAACAACTTTAACAAAGAACAGGACAATGACCTAGTGGGTAAAAGCATTGGTTTGTGAATTTTGTGACAGTGGTTGTGAGTTCAATCCCTGGGTCAGGAAGTGTGTACTCAGTAGAAACAGGTGAGCAAAACTGAACAGTACTACCTAACATAAAAACTCAATTATATTCATAGACATAATCAGTGGAACAAGAACAGTCTATCCTCATTGATTAAATAATGGGTTCAGTTTAGAATTTCCTGTAGATTACTCAGATTGATATACACCTGAGAGAGTCCAGAGGGAACAACAGCTGAAACGTTGTGATAAAAACAACAAAGTCCAAACAGTGTACATAATAACTTCTCATCCCAGAAATTCAGACAAAACATTAACAAAATATTGCAATAACAATCATAAATATGAATGCTGGTTATTTTGAAAAGTAAGTGAAAGGATTTGAAATGCACTCCCCCCCCCATTTCACTGAAACGGCCATTAAACACTTCCACCTTCCCATCTTTCTTTCATTTTCTCACTGATACCAAACAGCATCTCTGATACATCTTTTCATCTTTCCATGCGATCAAAACGAAATAGTCTATTATTTATGAGATATTAGCAGTTAAACATTTTCATTTTCTCACTGAAACCAAGTAGTGTCTTTAATATATCTTTTCCATGCAATCAAAATGGAATATTTATTTATAAGGTATTGGCGAGGCATAACAGTTGTGTTTCTATAATAAAATAGAAAATATTTAATATGGAAAATTTTCTTTCAACTGAGTATTTTTCCATAGAATCATATGAGTGAAAAGTTTAACTTTTTACAAACCAAGGAGATGTAAATATTTTTATAAATATATTTGAGAGAGGTACCCACAGAGGGTAGGCCAAGATCTGGGTGGCCAGATGAGGCATTGAAACAGATACTTACTGTTAGTACATCTACAATACTCAGGAGACTGTGGATACTTTCACCTGTCTGGACTTCTTTTACAAGGTACTCAATATTATCCTGGAAATAAGAGCAAATCTTTTTGTGAATGACAAATATATAAATTATACAAGGCTTGAGTGAAGGAGGAGAATTCATTTTTTTCCAATCCTATTAAACAAGTTTTAGAACAGATTGAATAATGAAACTGGTATCAAAATGAAGGAAATTTATTCCTCTTCAAAATTATGAGGGGTGATTGATAAGTAACATCTCCAATCTTATAAAATAAGTTTTAGAACAGATTGAATAATGAAACTGGTATCAAAATGAAGGAAATTTAATCCTCTTCAAAATTATGAGGGGTGATTGATAAGTAACATCTCCAATCTTATAAAATAAGTTTTAGAACAGATTGAATAATGAAACTGGTATCAAAATGAAGGAAATTTATTCCTCTTCAAAATTATGAGGGGTGATTGATAAGTAACATCTCCAATCTTATAAAATAAGTTTTAGAACAGATTGAATAATGAAACTGGTATCAAAATGAAGGAAATTTATTCCTCTTCAAAATTATGAGGGGTGATTGATAAGTAACATCTCCAATCTTATAAAATAACTTTTAGAACAGATTGAATAATGAAACTGGTATCAAAATGAAGGAAATTTATTCCTCTTCAAAATTATGAGGGGTGATTGATAAGTAATATCTCCAATCTTATAAAATAAGTTTTAGAACAGATTGAATAATGAAACTGGTATCAAAATGAAGGAAATTTATTCCTCTTCAAAATTATGAGGGGTGATTGATAAGTAACATCTCCAATCTTATAAAATAAGTTTTAGAACAGATTGAATAATGAAACTGGTATCAAAATGAAGGAAATTTATTCCTCTTCAAAATTATGAGGGGTGATTGATAAGTAACATCTCCAATCTTATAAAATAAGTTTTAGAACAGATTGAATAATGAAACTGGTATCAAAATGAAGGAAATTTATTCCTCTTCAAAATTATGAGGGGTGATTGATAAGTAACATCTCCAACCTTATAAAATAAGTTTTAGAACAGATTGAATAATAAAACTGGTATCAAAATGAAGGAAATTTATTCCTCTTCAAAATTATGAGGGGTGATTGATAAGTAACATCTCCAACCTTATAAAATAAGTTTTAGAACAGATTGAATAATAAAACTGGTATCAAAATGAAGTGAATTTATTTACTGAAAGTGCTTAACAACTAAGTTTGAAATTGTTCTTCTTGCTTTTACGCCATTAAAAAACCTTTGCTTCAGTTGCAACTTTGGTAATTGCTTTATAACTTGATACAATTTCCAGAAAATTCTAATATAAGTCTTTCTAATGAAATCCAGGACTGGCACCTGGCTCTTTCTAATGGAATCTAGCAACAGTACCAAGCTCTTTTCTAATTTACTATTGTGTATTAATGTATGTCTTTTATAAAAGACATGTGGTGTCAAGTGGTAATTACTGTTGAAACAATAATGATTTTTGTGTTAAACTAATTCAGTTTATTCAACATAAAGATTTCAAGTTACATTATTACATTGTCTACTAAATATAGCACTACACAGTGGTGACCTCAGGATCAAGAATGACATCAAATTTAGCACTATGGAAAAGAGAGTCAGTTGGTTATCACAGCCACAATCTGGCAACATTCTGGAGATTCTTCCTTAAAACCTGAAGAAGTCCCAAGCTCAAGGTTAAACCTTCAAATATGAGCCGTCCAGGTATTACAAAAAAGTAAGGTTTACATCTATCTCTGATTAATAACAGTCTTGGAGTAATGATGAAGACCAAAATGTCTTAAGATTTTAAGAGATTTTCAAGAATGAATACAAGAATTCCTGATCAAATACCGCTATTATATATTTGTTTTAATCTATTCATTCCAAGCAAGGCAATAATGCCACTAAGACAGAAGGTTTTTGTTTGTTTTGTTTTACGACATATCAACCTCAAAGGGTCATTTAATGCCAATGGCTTTTTTTTTTTTTTTTTTAATATTGTTTTATTAGAAAACCATTTCTGTTTCTCCCTTCTTTTTTTTTTCTTTTTTCCCTCTAAATGTATAACTTTCTTTTAAATTTTCTGATAGAGGCCGATTTTCTTGAAATACGAAAAAATGATTTAGGGACTGTTTTTTTTTTCAAATATATCTTTAATATTATTTTCTTTGTAGAGATTATTTCTTGTTTCTGTGAAATCAATGCAGTCTGTTAACATGTGTTTAATTGTGAATGGGGTTTGACATGGTATACAGAAAGGTTGATCTTCTCTTTTCAGGAGATATGAGTGGGTTAAAAAAGTATGACCTATTCTTATTCTTGCAAGTGTAACTTCTTTTCTGTTTAGCTTCGTATTATGTTCTTGTCTTTTAATTTTTGGCATGATTTCGTATAGTTTGTTTTGGGGAAATCCGTTCCAGCAAGTTTGCCATTTTTTCCTTGTGTATGTATTGATATGTCTTCTAAGATCTGTGTAGGGAATTTTGCTACTTTCAGGATGAGAAGACTTTAGAAGAAACCAAAAATCCAATCCTAAACAGGAAACATTGTATAAACCTTTACTCTTGTTCAAAACAAATGCATTTTTACAACAGGAGTGGATTAAAGATCAAGAAGAAAGGGATTATCAGTGGTCAGGAATTCATGCAAGTATTCAGTCAGTGCCATACGTGATACACACTTAGGTGATCATGTACCTTTCGATACATGACTGACGAGGCATATTTTTTCCCACAGTAGGTTGCCATTTCCTTC
>OZ038519.1:33549898-33564898 GCA_964036315.1 Acanthosepion esculentum | reverse complement strand
TTTTTGATGGGCATAATGGTTGAAGAATTTTTACTTACTTTTCTAAGCATTTTTCTTCCATAAAACATAACTTTGTCTCTCTTTCGAAATCTTATCTTGGACTTTTCCCTTTCAGTGGCCAAGACTGAAAAAACAAGCACAACTCACTTCAATATAAATGTATTTTGAAGAAAGTAAATTTACAACAATTTTACATCAATTCATTCAAACTCATTCCCTCAGATTTGTTTTAACTTGAATGGTGTCTTTCTGAGAAAATTCCAGAACTCATAGCTGTCACGTCATCATAATGACACCAGTTTACTTTTCTACTGATCCAGTGTATATATCTGCACTATCTGACAGAGATTGAACTTCCAGGAAATCAGATGAGCTGTCCCATTACCTTTAATCACTCGACTATGTCCAGTCACTATTTATTGGCTAAAATAAAAGGTCCTGTTCAACATCTAGTCCAGATGAACAAATATAAAATAACACCTTATCTCAGAAATTTCAAGGAAGATATGACAATTATTAATTTACTTATAATGAAAACAACTTTTTAAACTTTTAATAACCAAAATAATTCTTACAGATCAAAACCTATTTAATGAATTTAAATCTAAAATTATGAGTGATAGAAAACAGGAATTATACACAGAAATGGACAAGGATAGAAATAAAAGAAACGAGACAAGGGAACAAACATGAGGCAAGGGATGGAAAAAAAAAACAGACGAGAAAAAGGTGGAAAAAATTTTGTTTCAAAGATATAAAACTCATTCATGATGAAATGGAATTTTTTAAGGGTAAAAATTCAGTAGCAATCATATACAGAATCCCTCAATTGGTACAGCTCATATGTACATCAGTTACTCTAAAAGAAATTCAATTTTCAATTACTATAGTCAAACTGAAGAAGGTTTTACCGCACAAATTGAGTATTATGTATGCACTAATTGAATGTTGGTATATAAAATGCACATTAATCAAGGGATGCCTGTTGTATCAAACAAAATCAAGCAAATCCTTTTACCTCATATGGGAAATAGTCTATTTTGGCAGACGACAAAAGTGGTCGTCTGTCTTTTCAAGCCCAGTGTGGAACAAAATGAAGTTCATTTCTGTAAGGTTAGCAGTTAACTGTGGCGAATTGATATTGGAAGCTAAAGATTCAACTTAAACCATAACTTGCCAAAAGACTCAATACACGGTTCACACAGTATTTACATTAGTCGGACTATTGTCCTCATCTTTGTCGCCATATTTGTCACAACGTTTCGGCCGTTTTACGCTCCGGCCTTCCTCAGGTGGTTGGAATTTCGAACTGAACCCTTTATTTCGATCACTGGGGTAGACTGTGCTAGTTCCATGAGCCATGTTTGATGGATGTCAGTTATCAGTTGTCTACCCCAGTGATCGAAATAAAGGGTTCAGTTCGAAATTCCAACCACCTGAAGAAGGCCAGAGTGTACAACGGCCGAAACGTTGTGACAAATATGGCGACAAAGATGAGGACAATAGTCCGACTAATGTAAATACTGTACATGATACCTCATCTCAGAAATATAGACAGACACGGTTCACACTTTTCACAGTTTCAGTCAGACTCTAGACAGAGTTCAAAGAGGGTGGTAGGTATCTATCATAAAGAGAAGTTTTATTAAAAAAAAAAAAACAGATTATTAACCGTATAATGGCAAATTGGGAGTATTAGAAGAAAACAAATTAACTTAAATTTAAAAAAATAAAAATTATATATATATATATATATATATATATATATACATACACACACAAGTATAGGATTGGTGTATACGGAATAAATTCCAATAACCAACAAATACTATTCTTAAATGAGTGCTCAACACAGAGTAGAGCAAATATATATATATATATATATATATATATATATATATATATATATATATATATATATTATTACTAGCAGCATTGCCCGTGCTTGATTAAAAAATTGTACAACTCTTACAGCAATCGCTATCACTTGACTTAAAATATTTTTGCCCTTCCTTGCCTTTAAAGGAGTGCCCTTTGCCGTGCTGATGTTGCAACATGCCTTACTTCTTGCCTATCTCACACTGCAGATTTTTTCTAAGCTCTATACTAAACATTAAATCTGTTACAAAAAAAGAACTAAACAAAATGAACACAAAACGATCAGCTTTAAAAAAGGACTTGTAACTGGAAAAAAAACGAATGAAAAAAAGAATATTAACAACAAATATTTTTTCACGCCCAACCCCTTTCTGCGGAATCAGAATCAATGTTGAGTTTAAGGAAGCAAATGAGCCAATTGGAGTAAAGTGCCATGCAGATTTAAATATTTCCCACTTGTGACAAATGCAGCTATCGATTTTTTTTTGCATGCTAGTTAACATTTGTGTCAGTCAGCTGTTAGCTCTCACGCTGGCCAATAGAATCTTCCTGCCTATTCGTGGCAGCCAGCTATAGGCTCTCACTCTGGCCAGTAGAAAATGGCCACAAACTACATGAAAACTGCCATAGAAGCATGAAAAAAAATCGATTATTTCCACTATCGATGGGAGTTCGGAAATGCAAAGTCGATCTTGGACTTTCCGCTAACTTGGAGCATGTGCATGTAAATTTTGGTGCAAATCCGTCAAAAATTGCGGCCGTGCATTCGTTACACACACACACACCCTTTTATATTTATATATATATATATATATATATATATATATATATATATATATATATATATATATAAAAAGAGATGTAAGGGATTAATGGAAGAGAGTTAAGGAGATATTCTAGGTAGATGAAAGTTTATAAATTATAATAAATATAGTATAAAAGGTTTTAGAGGAGGAGAGGAGTGACTTAGGGTAGCTAAATAATGTAAAATAAGATAAAATTACACTATGGGAATTAGAATAAGTTTTTGGTTTCTAATGTAAATATTTTAAGAGTTAGAGGAGATGGGAGTTGGGAAGTCATTTTGGGTAGCTAATTAAAACCAAACTCTCTTATGAAAATTTGAATTTGTTTTTATGTAGACATTTAAACACTAATTCATTCCTCTGTTTCAATAGTTGCCTTTCATTATTGTATTTTATTATTTTAATTTTTTCTTCTAAGCATAAATCACATCTATCAATTCAGATTTTTTCCTTTTCTTTGTATTAGTTAATTTTGTTATATAACTCCCTTTTTCTCTTTTTCTTTGGAGAAGGGATGATTTTTTGTGCTTTTCTTAACTCTTTCTTTCTTCTTTCCTTTTATTGATTTCTTGTCCTCTTTTTTCTGCTTTAACCTGCATATTTCTTTCTTTTCCTTTCATAGAAATTCTTATGCCTTCCTAAACTTTAAAAAATGTAAAAAGATGTTTCATAAGTAGCATTTTAAAATAAAATCGTTTATAACCATCTTTGTTCACCACCTGATGAGAGGCTTATGTTTAGGCATCGAAACAAATAGGCATCTTTGTAGTGATACTTGTCCAGATGTAATAATATATATATATATATATATATATATCCAAATGTAATGAGAACGAAAAGAATATAAATTCAAACGTTCATAACATTAAAAGAGGGTGTAATACAAAAAGTAGAGCAATAGTTACTTATTACAAGTTATTACCTATGAACCAACAAGTAATAGTCATCTTTGTTCACCACCTGATGAGATGCTTATGTTTAGGCATCGAAACAAATATGCATCTTTGTAGTGATTACTTGTATGTCCAGATGTAATAACATATATATAAATATATATATATATATATATATATATATATAGCATGATGAGAGGCCACGTATACTTTCTTGATATGTATATAATATATGGATAAAATAACTGAAAAAAATTGGGTGTTTTTTTTATGCAAGTATTTATTTCTGTGTTTTTATATATATTTTATATTTCAGACCACCTCGGTCCTTCCTCAGAAATCAAATGAGATACTGTGTTTGTGCGTTTGTTTACAGAGTTTGTCGTAAGGCGTGGACGTCACGTGATGTGGAATGCGACTGTGTTTGAATTTTTTTTTAAATTATAATATATATATATATATATATATATATATATATATATATATATATATATATATATATATATTTAATTTCCATCTATTTTTGCAGGAAGTTTATTTATCTACTTGAGAATTCAAATTTTCCCACAATGATATGGATGTCAGTGAGTGGTGTGACTGTAAATTGTACCCATGACTTAACATTAGCTAAATAAACATGTCAGTGCGAGATAATTAACCTTTAGTATGGAACCACTCAAAAATAGATAGATAAAAATGTAGATAAAAATGTAAATAAAAAAAATTTTTTTTTTAAATACTGACGGGTGGGAAGGACTTTATTTTTCCAGTAAATTCTGCACATGCTCTGTCTATTTACCACACCTCTTTCAGGGCATGGCTGTTCATGCCTCCCTATCCCTTGTGGCCCTTTTTCTCCTTCTGCCATCTATTCACACGAGCTTATCAAGTAGGTGGCTTTCTAGGTTCATCTATTTCTTTTGTCTTCAATATGTGAATTTTAACTATTTCTTCCTGATTTTGAATATAAGTGTTTTTTTCTGTTGCTTGCTTACTCTGTCCATGGAATTTTCAGTATCCTTCTGTAGAACCATATTTCTGCTGCCTCTAGTTTTCTCATCTGTCAGGAGGTTGTCCAGCATTCACAGTCATATAAGAGATTGGATATCACATAGCAATCCAGCACTCTTTTAGTTTTTAACGAAATTTCCTGTTTCTCAGAACTTTGGTTAGCATTTGGAATGCCTTTTTCATTAGTCCAATATGGGTTCAGATTTTGGTGCCTCATCTAGACAGTTCTGAATGAACATGATCAGAACAACTTCCTAAGTTTTTTATCATTTGAGGCCCATCTATTGTGGTTTCACTGAGACTTTTGTGCTCATAAAAAAAAAAAAAATTCAAAATTAATCATAGTGTCAAATAAATAATTATAATTAAATAATAACAATTATAATTATCATTAATTCACTCATTCTAAACTAATGAGAATTGGCCCTACTTTTCTCATCCACACACACACATGCAACATTCTCACTATCAGACAAGCAGTTCCCACAGACAGGTCATCAAAACATGTGTCAATTAAAATTGTCTTTTACTTTTCAGGCCATAATAGTAACATTTATGTTTTCACTCTCAACCAAAATTCAAGCCAAAAAACCCTAGCTTGTATTTTTTCCAACTAAATTATCTGGACGCTCATTAATATATATATATATATATATATATATATATATATATAGTGACATGCATAAGTATTGGATACATGTTATTTTCTGTTATAACTCTAGTTTATGTTCACCATTTTGCCTGATATTTGCTAAGTAATATCTCGTAAAGTTGTTTTAGTTGTATGTGGAAGGAAAATTAAAAACTCATGGTTGAATCCATTTTTTTTATCAAAGTTCAAAATTATCCTATGCAAAAGTATTGGATACATCAATTTAATATTTTGTTGCGTAGCCTCTGTTTTGTTTCACTGCTTCCAGTCGCTTTCTATAGTTGGCCACAAGTTTTTCACACCGATCCACCGTTACTTTACCCCATTCTTCCTTGCATAATTCCTCTAATTGCTTGATATTTTGTGGATTCCGCTTATGAACTTTAACCTTCAAAGTATTCCACAAATTCTCAATTGGATTCAAGCCAGGAGACTGATTTGGCCAATTGAGAGTATTAATACCATTATTTTCAAACCATTCCTTTGTAAGTTTTGCTGTATGTTTGGGATCATTGTAGTGTTGAAGCACGAAATTCCGACCATGTCCTAAAGAATTTGCAGATTTCTGAAGGTTCTTCTCTAGAATCTCCCTGTACATGCTACCATTCATTCTACCATGGATAACTTGTAACTCACCAGTGCCCTTGGATGAAAAGCATCCCCATATCATAATGGAACCACCCCCAAACTTAACTGTGTGGATGGTATTGTGCTTGTTGAAGGCAGTGCCATTTATTCGGCAAACACTTGTCACTGTGTTCCTTTCAAATAGTTCAACTTTCATTTCATCCGACCAGATTACCTTTTCCCAAAACTGCATACCTTTCTTTTCATAAGTTTCGACAAACTTTAATCGGTCTTTGACATGTTTGGTTTTCAGTAAAGGCACTTTTCTTGGTGATCTTGAATGAAAGCCTGTACGATATAGAGCTCTGCTAATGGTATCCTTACTTACATTAATTCCAGCACCCTCAAGATCAGTTTTAATTTTAGAACGAGTAATGAAGGGTTTTTTTGCATATTTCTGCTGAAACACCTTGAAGTACTCTCATTTATTTTTCTCGGAAGGTTTGCTGTACCGTCGCCATACTTCTTATACTTTCTGATGATATTTCCTACTGTACTTAGTGCTAGATTCATTTCTTTGCTAATTTTTCGGTAACCTCATCCTCCTTTGTGACGTTCAATGATTCTATCTTGCATATCTCTGGATAATTCTTTAGTTTTTGCCATTTTTAATCCTTGAATTGCAGAATGCACATCAAAGAGTCAGATGATTAGTAGCACTATCTTGTAAACAATTGTGTGCTTCTCTGATTGGTCAGAGATAACATTCCAATACTATCGAAAATTTGAATATTTAAAGTCTTTTAAAATACAAAGTTTCGATTGGAAATTTGAAAAAAGTGTCATGTATCCAATACTTTTGCATAGGGTAATTTTGAACTTTGATAAAAGAAATGGATTCAACCATGAGTTTTTAATTTTCCTTCCACATACAACTAAAACAACTTTAGGAGATATTACTTACCAAATATCAGGCAAAATGGCGAACATAAACTAGAGTTATAACAGAAAATAACATGTATCCAATACTTATGCATGTCACTATATATATATATATATATACACATATATATATATATATACACGCGCACACACACAGGGAGGGCCATAAGTTTCCATACATAGAAAAAATAAACATTTAATGTTGGACAACCATTTTTATTTATATACTGTGCTCTACATGATTATCATAGTTTCGAAAGCACATTAATACAGGTTTCCCACTGTTGACGAACATGCATCAGCACAGTTGAGGTTATGCTTGTAATGCCGTTGGTGATATGTTCCTTGAGATGATTTATGTCTTGTGCCTTCACCTGATACACCATGGCCTTCAAGTGCCCTCAAAGATAGGTCAAGGGACGGGGGGGAGGTCTGGGGATTTTGGAGGCCTCTCCACAGGACCACGTTGACCAATTCAAGTATCCGGAAACTGCTGATCAAAATACCAATGCACTTGATGACCATAATGAGGTGGAGCTCCATCTTGCTGGAAAAAAACTGGGTAGTCACCTTGCCCGTTTAGCAGAGATGGGAGAATTTCCTCTTGCAACATGTTACGATACCTTTCGGCATTAAGATTTTTCACTGACAAAAATTGGTCCAAAAATTCTGTCACCCCCATATACCGGCCCACACCATGCATTTTCCCTATGTATGGAAAATTATGCCCCACTCTGTATTGAAAAAAAAAAAAAAAAAAAAAAAAAAACAACACACACACACAAGCACACATACTATAAAGACTGCATACATTTTACTTATACTTTATCGTGTCATTCTGTCAGATTCCAATCCAAATGACTCTAAACTCACAATTTTACTCTGTATTACTGTCTCCGATTCCTCCAACATCACATAACCACCAGATAATAAATAATACTCGTTTTGTTGCTTCCACATCTTTCCGTTTCTCATTTTTACAAGTGTTTTTGTATATATAAATGTAAGGGTGTTTATGATTATTTACTCAAGAGTTATAACTCCCCTACAAGACCATCATTCAAGCATTGTGGACAGTGAAGTTGGAATTACAACTGTGTTACTGCCCAAACACACACAGAATAAAGACAAGTTCTGATATTTTATTCTATTCTTGGCCTCAAAGTTAAATTAAGTCATCTACAAAAATAGAACTTTTATTTTCATTCCTTTTCAGAACCCTATTAATAATGATTTTACAAGAACACATCTTTGTTGACTCCTGCCTGGATTTCTTTGTATGGGGTTTCATAAAAACAAAGGTTTATTGCTAGAAGATCAATAGTTTAGCTGAGCCGTGCTTGAGATAGCTCCTGAAATGCTTCAAAATGTGTTATGCAACACTAAGGATAGATTAGTGGAGGCACGGTAGAGTAATGGATAGTGGCTCGGATTGAGAAATCGGAAAGCCAAGTTCGAATTCCAGTTGAATCCATTACATTCACTTACATGCTAATACCCTTGGGAAAGGTATGAATCCTCTTCTTTGCCCCCACTCTAGCTATGGGTAATTAGCAGGACAGATCAGGTTCTATAGCCTTGGATTGCAACTAGTCTACCGCAGAAAGAAATGGCAACCTACTGCGTGAAAAAATCTGCCTGTGTGGTGTGTGTGTGTGTGTATATATATATGATAAAACAAAATCTTTAATATTGCCTTCAAATATTACTCCATCTTAATTTAAAACCTAAATTTTAAATAAAAAAGATTACCCATCTAAAAATAGTCACAAATTACATTCATGAATTAGATTCAAACTGATAGAGATGTTACCTTAACAATCATTTACAATATTAAAAGATTGCGATCAGTAAACTGTTATATTTTTAAATAAATTTTTTTTAATGTACTTTCTATGAATGTGTTTTTAAATATACTATTTAACTCATTAAATCACTAAATTATTTGTAAAAGAGTTAAATATTTAAATTGCTAGCAAACATCAAATTAATTTCTTTGTGGATTTTTTAAACATTTAAATTACTATCAAACATTAAAATCTGTTTTTTTACATAAATTGCTAAAAATTACCACCCCCTCCTCTTCCTTCGTAAAACCTAATTACAGCTTCTTTCTCTTTACTTCCCCCTTCTTTCTTTTTATTTTTTTTCTCTCTTCTCCCCCTTCACTTTCAATATATCACTTCTGTTAAGTTAACCGAGTAAATAGGTCAATGTCTGGTCCCTCCTCCCCTAATACTAAGTATGATAGATAGAAATATTAAAATAAAAACCCTCTCTAAACTCGATCATGTCTCTCACACCACTTCTCACTACTCTCTGTGTTAAATTACATAAACTTAATACTACCCGTCAAAAGTGTAAATTTTCATTTCATTTTACCATTTGGAAGTGATGTCTGATGATCCAGCGTCCTTTAAAAGGGCTATGGTGAAATAAATTATTACATGGAGCCCTGGTCTGTTTTTCTTTAAATTATTAACTCTGAATTTACATTGAGCCCTCAGGATTTCATCCTCTTTGGGACTACCCATACGGATTACCAAGTTTTTCGTAACTATATATATATATATATATATATATATATATATATATATATATATATATATATATATATATAAGGTCATCCCATAAGTTCTGTCCAAATTTTGAAACAAGTGACCAAATGTTACATTTAATTACAGATTCAATCAACAATGTATTTTCCCTGATTATCTACGACTTCCTTCCATCTATTAACAAGCTTACTAATTCCATTACTGTAAAATTCTTTTGGCTTTGATTCGAAGAATTCACAAATGTCAGTTTTAACCGCTTCCTGTGTTACAAAAGCTGTTTCTTCCAAATGATTCTGTAAGCTACGAAACAAATGATAGTCTGAAGGAGCAAGGTCGGGAGAATAAGGTGGATAAGGAATTTTCTCCCAACCAAGTTCTTCGATCTTTTGTGATGTGATTCTTGCTGTGTGTGGTCACGCATTGTCCTGATGAAACATCACCCGTTTTCGATTCACTAGAGCAGTGCTTTCTTTCCTCAAAGCTTGGTTCAAACGCTCTAATTGCTGACAGTATATTTGAGCATTAATTGTTGCATTAGGTGGTAAGAATTCAAAGTGGATTATTCCTTGGCAATCCCATCAGATTGAAAGAAGAACCTTTTGCCCATGAAGTTCCCTTCTCGGCTGTGGCCCTTCCCCTTTACAAAGCCACTGTCTACGACACTTAACATTTAGATAAAAGATCCATTTTTCATCGCCATTCACAAGTCTATCCATAAAAGGTGAAACAAGTTGGCGAGAATGGAGAGAAGAGCAGATGTCAACTTTTTTTTTTTCGTAATACATTGCTTAGCTTTTTGAAAGCATCTTTTGCTATCCCGATGAACCTTCAAATTTCAGTGTCATACTTTCTGTCCTCTGTTAAAACATTTCCCAGATATTTAAATTGTTGTACCTGTTTGATCTTGGTATCCCCAATTTGTAATTTGCATGTTGGGCTGTCCCTTTTGCTAACAACTATACATTTCCTCTTCTCACAATTGATGATTAGTCCTTTCTTGCTTTCCTTTACTACTTTCTGTAGGATCTTCTGTAGTTTCCTTTCTGTATCTGCTATCGACACTGTGTCGTCTGCTTATCTAATGTTGTTAAGATTATGGCCACCAATAATGAATATTGGTACGACTTCTAAGACTCATCCTGGTCTTACCTGCTCTCTATTTTTGTATATTGACTGAATTCATTTTCTATCCTCATGCAAGCGGTTTGCTGTCAGTATAAGTTCTGGATTATACCGATATTCTTCCCAAATATGTCAAGGCATTACTTCATGGCGCTGTTATTGTTATTAAGTGAAAACTACATTTACGAATCAAACATTGAAAAGCTTATAACAGTCTTTTGTACCCCATATTTTTTTCTTAATACTTTGCTTAGCTTTGGTAAGGCATCTTTCGCTATTCCAATCCGCCATCAGATTTCGGTGTCATATTTTCCGCCCTCTGTTAAAACACTTCATAGATATTTAAATTTTGGCACTTGTTTAATTTTGTTATCCCCAATTTGTAATTCGCATGTCGGGCTGTCCTTTGTGCTGACAACCACAAATTCTCTCTTCTTGCTTTCCTTTACTCTCTTCTCTAGCAGTTCACGTAGTTTCCTTACTGTGTCTGCTATCAACACTGTGTCTTATCCTTAATCTAATGTTGTTGCCACCAATAATGAATATTTGTAAGACTCCTAATTCTGTTAATTTTGGTACTTGTTTAATTTTGTTATCCCCAATTTGTAATTTGTATGTTGGGCTGTCCCTTTTGCTAACAACTATACATTCTATCTTCTCACAATTGATGGTTTGTCCTTTCTTGCTTTCCTTTACTACTTTCTGTAGGATCTTCTGTAGTTTACTTTCTATGTCTACTATCAAAACTCTGTTATCTGCATATAATGTTGTTAAGATTATGGCCACCAATAATGAATATTGGTATGATTTCTAAGACTCATCCTTGTCTTCTCTGCTCTCTATTTTTGTATATTGACTGAATTCATTTTCTATCCTCATGCAAGCGGTTTGATGCCAGTATAAGTTCTGGATTATACTGATATCCTTATCAAATATGTCAAGGTTACCTAACAGCTCTATGCAATGTACTGTGACACCATAGATTATACAAAAGCATCTGACAAAGTAACAAAAAGAAAGAATTCTTACCTCTGGCTTTGATGTTCAAGACGCACCAGTACAAGACACTGAAGATCATCATTCCAAATACCAAAAAGATCAACCAGAATAGTGACTGCAAAACAAAACAAAAAAAAAAAAAAAAAATAAGTAAATTTACTATATTCCTTGTAAGAATAAAATTGTCCCCCCTTTTAAATCTGGCAAACAAATTTGGAATGTGAACACTGCACTACATCAATGGCTCCTAAACATTTTCTAGCTGTCACCACCTAACTGACTCCCAAATCACATCCTTAGTGCCTCACCTCTCACACCCATATAAAAACACTCCTTTAATGATACTAACTATAAAGCTAATGCAGAACAGCTAGTCGAACACTGTAAACATCTTTAGATGCCATTAGATAAGATGCAGCAAGAGATTTGGTTTTTTTAATCTTTTCACCCCAACCAAGGTGTTAATACAATGAAGACACCAGAGTTTAATGAATAAGAATATTTTAGCAAGGAGAAAGGACAATAAAAGAACAGGTTCCAGAAAGACAGATGGTGATTGATGTCACATACAAATTTTAAATTGTCGGAAAAATATACTATCCCATAATAGTTGATACATTTAATGTATGAAAGGTGCATGCAAATGTATTATGGGATAGATTTTTTTTTTTTTTTTTAAATCATTTCACAAGGCAATAATGCCACTAAAAAGCAAAGGGTAACTGTTGTAACCTAGGAAAGAGTGGTGGTAGGTGTTTACGTTCCCTTTGGCAGGAACATCACATTTGATTTCTTCACATGAAAAATTGAACCTTGTGTCACAAATTGTCCTCATGGTGAGGCAGTTAAATTACAATTTCTCAAACTTTTCAATGTAAGTCTTGCAAAAAAATCTTTCACTGAAAATATTTTCACATAATTTGTTTTTATAACAGTTTTAAGCCACAAAATCATTTTGAAGTCTGTTATTGTAAAGACTTATTTTTCTTTATGTAGCATAAACAAAAATAAATCTTTTCGATAAACGAGACTTAAAGTAAGGACTCATGAAATTTAAATTTGTTTCTACAAAATTCATGTATTTCTGAAAATTTTATAGCTTTTGAAACAGATTTTCATCATTTTTTTTTACATAAAAAATAAACTTATTTGAAGTTTTCTGAAAAAAAAAAAAAAAAAAAAAAAAAGCTTTTTCACACTAAAGTTTGTATTAAAAAAAAAATACAAAATTTAATTTCCACTATAGTTAATTTTATTTTAATAATATTTTTCTTTGGCATAATTGACCTTTCCTGTGTTAAATTATGGAATTTAAAATATTTTGAACATTTTTTCTCATTCATTCGTCATTGGAGCCAAACAAGATGCAAGTTTTATTTTTTTTATAAGTGTATAAAAAAGTTAAAAATGAGTATTTTTATCTCTTTTCTATCTGGCGTCATTAAGCTATAGTTTCTCCACAACTTGGTTTAATATTTTTGAAAATAAAACTAGTAAAATTTTGTATTCTAATAATCTAATAACAGAAAAAAAAAAATCAATCACATACAAAAAATACACTTTTACATGAGTACCTCCACTAATTTGGTATGCATAAACTTTAAAATGAATTTTTAAAAATGAAAATCTTCTTTGAAGCTTTCATTTTAGCTTTAATTGAAAGCTAAAGGATTTACAATTTACTATTTCCATTGTGTGGTGTATTTCATACAGAAATTATATTGATTGGAATCAATTCTTTTTCCTGTAAAAATATCAATCAAAATGGTCATTTTGACACATTTGTAAACAAAAGTTAATTCTAAGTTTTGCAAAAATATGTTTCTGAAATGTTATTTGAGGAAAATTAGCAAGCTTAAAGTTAAATCAATCTGATTTCGAACAAATATTACTTATAGCATAAAATGTTATATACAAACATTTCCTAACTATGGGGTCTTGTTTTTATGATGCATTAATGGATTGACAGCCAAACATGTTCATAGTTAAGTATGGTGGAGCAGATGATAAACTTCATAAGGACAACCCTTAAAACACAACCTTTTAGTGAGAGATTTATCAGTTTGTGCATCCATACTTCAGAAATTCTGCACATAACCACACATACAAAAATAAATTGAAATTCTTCTAAAAATATTCAGGGTCGTTAAATTGTAATAAGCTTTACAATATATGATTAGTAAATATAGTTTTACTTAATATTTCCTAAAAATTATCAAATTGAAAATGAACTTTAAAAGATTTCAAAACTTTATAAATTATTCAATTTAAAAGTGTAAAAAAAAATAAATAAATAAATAAAAAATTAAAAAATCTTGTAAAAATTAATTTTTCTTTGAATAAATTTTTCTTCTTTAGATAATATTGTCTTTAATATATATTATTCCTAGAAGAAATTAAAAGCTTCTCTATTAAATAATAACTTAGTTTTATTGCATTTTTTATTTTTTTGATTCAGAACAGGTTTTCAGTAAGACGGGGTTCGATTTTGAAAAGAAAAAAAAAAAATTGGGGATTTAAATTCTTCAAAGAATTCTGCTAATATAGTCACTAAAAATTATAACATTGAATTTCTCAACCTTTCATAAAATTAAGGGGCTGAAATATCTAAAAAAAAAAAAAAAAAAAAAAAAAAAAAAAAATTTACCAAGATTTTCTAATAAACAATTTAAAAAATAATTTCACTTTGTAAATAAGTCCTGAAAATTTCATTAAAATCTGACAATTATTTGATTTTTGCAAGAATTTCCAAATTAATATGTCTGTCAATGCAAAAAAGAGGCTATGCTAAAAGTTAGTACAACCTCTGATGCAAGAAAAACAAGTTCTAAACAAGAATGTTCAAAAAAGGAGTAATATTTAAATAACCAAAAAATACTTGATACTTCCTCTTAATAATAACACAATGATTTTGACAATAAAACTATATTTTCATTACAATTGGAGCCTGTTTTCATCACAATATGCTGGTTATTTAGTGTTTTCATGGAGGTACCTACTTACAGTTGTCCTCATCCTCATGAAGATTTTAATAATTTTTCAGCTTGTTTTTTTTTTTATTTTAATGCTAACAGTTCAATCTCATACTTTATAAAATGATCAAATTGGATATCAGCATTATTTAGCTTTCAACTTCCTAATATTTTTTAAAAATCTATTGAAAAGTTTGCTAAAATTGATGTCCAAAGTGTTTGAACAAAAATGCACTTATCACATATTGCAGTGATCATGCAAAACCACATTAGTTAGCATCCAACAAATGGAAGATTTTAGAGAAATTACTGAAAATTTCTAAACAATTCACTGATTGTAAAAATTTATTAAGTAATAGAGAAGCGTCTGCCTCTTATATTATACCACACATTAAAGTCATTTATCAGTTTTTTTAAAAGGGGAGAAGGAAAGGGATGTATGATGGGTTAATAAGTTCAACACTTTCAGCATGGATAGCTTCTTTTAATGCTAGATTTAGCAGTTACTTGGAAAACAAAAACCTTATTCTAGCAACATATCTTATCAGGTCCGGTTTCCTTGAAAATAACTACAGTGGCCTGTCAAGGCTATTGCAGAAT
>OZ038519.1:33539898-33544898 GCA_964036315.1 Acanthosepion esculentum | reverse complement strand
AATATTCATCTACACCCAGGTTTTTTACTCCAATATCACCTTTCCTAACAGAATTACTACTCTCTCAAGCCAACATACACAATAACTATATCAAGAAATCAAAAGAAAATGATTGAATCCATCAACACAACAATATATATATATATATATATATATATATATATATATCTCTCTTGACCGTGTTTTGAAACAAAAAAATGAATCATTTTACAAAATTTTATAAAACATACATATAACAAACTATTTCTAATTCTAACAGTTGAAATATAATCCTTGAAAATGGCTAAATGTATAGCCGAAAGCGCTCGGATAAAAAGAACATTCGGACAGTTTTTATATAATTTATCCTCTGAAAAGAAAAACTTTATTAGATCACACGAGAAATTATATAAAAAAACTAAATAAAAGCACCTTGTCAGTCGTTTTTAATGAAATGTGCATGAAAGAAGGATTGCTGCCTAAATACACAAATATATATATATTTAACAAAAACACACTAATATGTCTACCTGAGGATGGTCGTTCGAAACGACTGAAAGCCGGCTCGTACAAAAAAATAAGACCAGATAAACCCGGAATTTATGAACAAGGATCACACCATTCATTAACAGATTCGAAGTTGGTTGTAATTTATTATTAAATATTGTTTGTGAGAGTGATTCTCGCCATATAACTAGCTTCAGTATTTGTTTTTCGTTTGAATGATTTACGTTATATATATATATATCTATATATATATATATAATAAATTTTCAATCTGACATTATATATTATGATAAATACTATTTTTAGTTGTTATATATATTTGATTTGACATCTGTGTTATTTTCATTGAAATTAATGTTAACTGACCTAGAAATTGTGAAATAGTTGTTATATATATATATACATACATACATACATACATACATACACACACACTTTCACATATTTTTTGTGAGTAAGGGTGTCTCAATTTCTAAACCAGCTAACATAATTTCACTGTTTAGAATAATCGGAGTGGCAGTTCAGACATGTGTATGCATTAAGAGTAACATTTATAGTAAGACAAACAGACCAACAGAAAAAATAGATAATAGCCTTCTTTTCTGTACCTATCCATAATGCTTGAATTAGTACATGAATACCTAACATCCAAAAAGTGAGATGGTAGGTATTAACCCTTTCCCTGGTGTAGACATGTTTTTACTAAAAGTGTCTTTTCGAGACACAGACAAATAAATACATCCAAAAGATGACATTCAAAAAACAGCTATAGCCATGTATATTCATCAATCTTGATTCTTTTTTATGCCCTTCTGAGCTTCAAACAAGTCCAACGGTCAACTCATACGTCTCATAGAGGTGTTAACCACTGCTTGGGTATTTCAGGGTGCATCAGTTTCTTAGTTACTATATTAAAAACAAATAAAAAATTTGTCTGAAAATTAAACGTTTTTCCAAAATTAATTGGCAGGGAAGGGGTTTCAGAAACCTATAATTAATACTGAATATTTATTTTAATATATAAAAATAAATAAAAGAGAATATAGAAGTCAACACTTACAGGTGACAGTCTGTTTCATGCTAGATGCAATCGTCAGGCTTGACGATTGCATCTAGCATGAAACAGACAATTTATTTTAGAAATGCCTGCTTCAGAAACATTAATGGTATTAGTGTTTGAGAATCTGATTATATCCATGACATTAATCAGTTTTCATGCGGTCCAGGCCTGACAATTCCATCTAGCATGAAACAGAGTGTTGACTTCTATGTTCTCTTTTATATTTACACACACTATCTCTGATATTGAGCACTTTATCCCATAAATATAGCACATTTTAAGATTATATTTCTTCACACACACACATATATATATATATATATATATATATATATATATATAGCCAAAGACAAAATTATTCAGACACCCATCAATTTCGAATATGTTTATCCATTTCTCAGAATCTAATGCCGAGATGATGTGAGGTTTTTATATGTTAATAAGCACAAAGAAAGAAATATAAAACTTGATTTTCAGAAGAATACATTAAATACAACAAATTTGACAAGCAAATTACGCAAAAATAGGAAAAGACAAAATTATTCATACAGCAGAAAATATCACTTTAAATTGATTGATTCATGTCAGTATAAGTAATTTAAACAATTATTTCATTAGTGGTGCCTTCGAGACTATTTATTCAGTAGAATAAATGTGATAATTCCAGCAAAGTACACCATGTGGAGCATAGAGGGTAACCATTGTTATTCTTAAGTTGATGGGGAAGACAAAGGAGCTTAGTGCTGACTTGAGACAGAGAATTATTAACTTCCACAAGCCGGGAAATAGTTACAGCTCTATTTCAAACCGGTTAGCTATCCCTAGATCTACAGTATAGACTATTATAAAGTAGCTTAACCAGTTTGGCACGACAAAGAATTTGCCTGGGCATGGAAGAAAACCAAATTGTCATCAAGTACCGCATGAAAACTGTAACAAGGTTAACATAAACCCAAGTGTTATTTTTATATAGATAGATAGATAGATAGACAGCTAGTTAACCAGCATATCGACCTTCGTTGGGCCATTTAATGCTGAAAAGGTTTGGGGTTTTTTTTTCGATATGGTTTGCTTTCTAAAGTTGTTGTACTCCTGAGTTGTTATGCACCTTTAGGCTGTTGTACACCTCAAGATTGTTATGAGCAACAAGGTTATTTTACATGTCAAGTTGTTGTGCTCATCGAGGTAGTTATGTCAAAGTTGTTGTGACATAGTTCGAGTTGCTATATCAGAGTTACTACATTCGAATGGTACCTTGGTGGAGTAGTTAGAGTTGGGATGAGATATATTTTTGTGTAAAATCCTGTCACTTTCAAGGAAGCAAGGACATCATCTGTGGGGGTATTCACAAAAATGTCTTTCATGTTATGTCCATACATTCAGGTTTTTTTTTGTCTTTTTCTGTTTTGGGTTTACCTTTGTGGTTTTTGGATTTGGTTTTTGATTCTAGTGTTTTTCGGTTTGTTTTTACCTTTTGATTTGTTATTTTTTGGTTTTTGCTTTCCTGTTCTGTTTCTAATTTGTCGGTTACTGTGTCTTTGTTTTCGTAGTTGTATGCTTTTGATCTAGTTAGAGATTGAGATCTTTCAAAACCCAAGAGTTGTTTTGAAAGACATCACCAAAGGTTTGGACATGAAGTGTATCAGCGTAAGTACTCGGACAATACAACATTGTTTAAATAGAAATTGGTTGCATGGAAACCAATCACGAACCAGGTCACATTGTTGCTCAGTTTAATTTTACCAAAACATTCTTAGACAAAGAAAATTGCTTTTGGGAACAAGTACTATGGAGTGATGAAACAAAAATTGAGCTTTTTAGACAATGATGTACAGAAGATTTGAAGCAAGAAACGGGATGCTTTCCTCCCAAAGAATAAAGTGGCAACATTAAAACATGGAGGCGGTTCGACAATGTTTTGGGAGACTGGACAATTAACTGCAATAAGAGGAAGAATAAAAGCTGCAGATTACATCAAAATTCTGGATGAAAATCTACAACTATCAGTGCAAAAACCTTCATCTAGGTCAGTGATTTACTTTCCAACAAGATAATGATCCCAAACATATGTCTAAATCAGTGATGGCATGGCTTCAAAAAAAGATTACAATTCCGCTATGGCCTTCAATGAGTCCTTACTTGAATCCTATTGAAAATCTATGGAAAGAACTGAAAATGTTCAAATAAATTGTCGGTCACCAAAAAACCTTCAGGAATTAGAATGTGTAACCATTGAAGAATGGAATAAAATCCCAGAAAAGACTTGTTCAAATCTCATCAAAAACTTTAGAAAACAATTGCAACAAGGTATAAAGATGAGAGGCCATTCTATTGACTATTAATATTGTGAGAATTGTCAATTTTTTCTATTTTTCATACTGTATCAATTTGTCTTTTTTTATTTTGTTTTATATTCATTTTTTGTGCTTAATAACATAAGAAACCTGGCATCATATGGTCATTAGATTCTGAGAATTGGATAAAAATATTCAAAATTGATGGGTGTACTATATATATATATATATTATAGTCAACGACAACATTATTTGTACACCCATCAATTTTGAATATTTTTATCCAATTCTCAGAATCTAATGACCATATGATGCCAGGTTTCTTATGTTATTAAGCACAAAAAATGAATATAAAACAAAATAGGAAAAGACAAACTGATACGTTCACTTATATATATATATATATATATATATGCGCGCGCACACACACACAGACAGACAGACAGACCGAGTCTGTATGTACTGATATAGCAAAGACCAATTTTAACAGGAAATTAAATTAGGAAGCAAGTATAAGTCAATTGCTTCTATCCCTTATCTGGTAATTTTCTTTAAGAAAAAGAAAAAAAAATAGTTCATAATATTCAGAAGTGGCCTTTCCCATCCCAACCAATTTTTCTCCACCCCCAGGAACAATTGGTGTTTTGATTGCACCAAATTGCCTTAATACAGGAAATGGAACTCTCACCCTGACAATAATAAGTTGTCAGTTTTCAGTGTCTGGAGAAAGTTTTTAAAAGATAATTAAATAATTGCCCAAAGAACGATTAACGGAATCACAAATATCAGCTCCTTACCTCCCACCTTATTTCTGTATACTTCATTTATTTCTTTAAGGTTTGTCTTTAAAAAAAAAAAAAAAATTAAAAAACAAATTTGAGAAAGAACCATAATGTGAGATACTTTAATCCCAAGTATAAGAAGAGAAGACTTGAGGCAATAGAAACAATGAAAAGAGTACTGAACTGCTCTGTAATATCAATCCTCCTACAGGGATTTTCTGTCATACAGTACAGAAACCATATTATTTCCCCCTTTTGTTTGTCCCCTTTTTAGGATAGATATTTTTTTAGATTGGTCACTGTTTTGACCACTTCCTGTAGCCCTTAGTATGAGAAAAGGGTCACAAAGGCATGACATGCGGTCAGTTGTTTTACCCT
>OZ038519.1:33504898-33534898 GCA_964036315.1 Acanthosepion esculentum | reverse complement strand
TTCAAACAGAACTGAAGAAATCTTATTAAAGAAAAACTTGCACTCTTATTTTAATAAGATTTCTAACATTCAGGCCGGTAGACAAAAATAAATAAATATATTGTTTAATAAATAAATAAATAGAGTGTCTATTTAAATATAAGTATCCACTAAAATAACATCTAAAGTGATTAAAAAAAAAAAAAAAAAAAAAAAAAAATCAATTCTGGGTGTGATAGATAGATGGGTGTGATTGATAGATAGATAGATAGATAGATAGATGCATGCATGCATACATACATACATACATCTCCCTTTCACATTACGAACTTTTTATTGCTTATTACATTTCATGTTATCAACAGCACGGGGTGGGGATCAATTCCTTGGGTATGGAACAACCTAACTTGACCCACGCAATTTCTTCATCCCAAACTTATGTTCCATCATCCCCAGAACTACATTCATTTCAAGCCTTGATCAAGTAATATTTTCATTTTAACAGAAATGTAGGAAGTATTTACATAAATATAAACAAAAAAAACAACAAAAAAAAATAGAAGAAATTAGAAATAATGGTTTGTTTTACGGCATATCAACTTCTATGGGTTATGTAATGCTGACAATTTTTATTGCTGGTAATATTTTTTTTATCAAAAATTTATTTCTGGTAATAATTTTCCTTCAAAAATGTATCGCTGGTAATTGTTTTTTTTTACAAAGTATTTCTGGTATTAAAACCTATTTTTACACTTTCATCTTTGTTTTTACCCCAGTTTTGGGGTTAACTATTTGCCAATAGCTGGGACCATAACAGGTGTTACAACCCCAGGTCAGGGTGGACCTGGAAACAACAGCAATTAAGAGGTGGTTCCACACTCCTCAAAACCTCCTGATCAGAGGCCTTGCTGCTGGATGTAGTTTATCATCATACCCAGGACAGAAAGAAATTCGAGAGAGAACTTTTTACATGGATTTTTTTTAATCGAACATTATTTCTTATTACTATATAAGCATTATTTTTAGTTGGTACAAGTGTTGGAGTTGACATCTCTGAAATCAATATCAATCATCTGAGATTGCGAAGTCCTACTAAAGAAAACTATGCCTTCCAGCAGGAATAAATTATATAAAAAAAACAAAAACAACAAACAATCACAGTAATGAAAATTTGGGAATCCAAAATTGCAGCATTGCAAGTCCATTTCCGACCCAGAATGTTCTTAATTTGCTCACACAGGTGACCCGATTCCAAAATGGTAGGATATATTGGGCTACAACCTCTAAAAGTAAAGTTGAAAACACAAACATTTTTATTTTGAAACACTAATTTGAGAACAGTAATTCTTTTATTTGAACATGAGCTATTGAAAGTTAGAGAGTTGTGTCCCTTTGTTTTTATCAGTAGAAGCCAAGATAGCAGAATCCAAAATTTTGGGATTGCGGGTCTGGATCAGGCCCAGAATATTTTTAATTTCATCATAAAGTCAGCCTGATTCCAAAATGGTAGGATATGTTGGGCTACAGCCTCAAGGAGTAAAGTTGAAAAAGTGTGACACACTAATGTTCATATTTATTGTATCGAATAATGCTCACTACAGGAGTGGACACAGGTATCAACACTGAACCGTGGCAGTTTCATGCTGCAATGTCAGCCTTGTTTGACGATTACATTGAAAAGTGAAGCAGGCAGTCACACTATAGTGTTGATCCCCATGTCCACACTGTCTATATCTATAGACGCAACTTTTAATATTGAGCACTTTAATTCTCCTGCATATATAAAACATGGGTTGAGTTTTGGAACAAATAAAAAAAATAAACAAATAAAAAATAAATAAATTTATAAAATGGTTGACAAGTGTTTTTCTGGAGGATAATGCATTTCAGGCAGTCTTTGTAAATAAAATGCTAAATATTAAGAAAGAGTAGTAACATCTACAAACTAAATTTGCCCAGGAATTCATTTTTTTTTAAATTTTTCTTTAACAATTTATTGTGGTTTTTGAAACTGATTATTTGGAATTTTTTCCTCAGAGCACAGTTGGCAGTTTTTTAGCACTGCAAAGAATTTCACTGACACCCAAATCCCCTGACAAGCAGATACCAAATCTGTGAAAAGATTTGTTCAACATTTAATTTGATCACACAATATAGCGAGCTGCACATTTTCAACCATATTCTTCTGATATCGTAGCAAACTAATCTGTTGTAGGAACCTTCTCAGACACATTTGTGTTTCTTCAACACTCTCAGAGCCAAGCTGTTATTTTGCAGAGGGAAATCTGATACTCACACGATAGATTGAAGGCAAGAGGGACAGAGAACAATGCATAACCTACATAATGAAGAAAGAGGGCTCGGAAAATCTGATACTCCCAAGACAGACTGAAACAACTCATAACCTACTTAGCAAGCTTGAGTAAATTAATGGTGTAGAATGTTTTAGGAGAGATAACAAAAAGACAATTTATTAAGCACTGCAAAAGACAGGAAATTGTGGAGAGTCATGATCAGCTACATCTTGAAGGGACATGGCACATAGAAGAACAAGTGCGAAAATGAATGGCAGAGTAAGGTTTAGATTTAGAGATAGCAAAAAGCCAAACATTATTAAGAGCTACAAAGGAGAGGAAATTGTGAAGAACCATGATTGCCAACATCCTGGAGGGAAACAGTATATAAAAGATGTTGAACGAAGCTATTTTAACTATTGTTCATCCAATCACAGCACTAAAAAAAAAAAAAAAAAAAAAAAAGGGGGGGGGTCGAAGCCACTCCTCACGAAACTCAACAGGATCAATAGCTTAAATTGAGATATTGTCTTCTGCTAGATACCAAAATACATATCTGAAACCAATAATCAATAAATATATTAGGAAGGAGTGGCAGAACATATAAAACTCCTGCCCAAGGAATAAACTGTACAAAATTAAAGCAACTTTAAGAGAATGGTATTAGAAACACCAAACTAGAAATGACTATGTTCATGGCCTCATATTAGACATACTGCCATGACATCCTAAAAAAAGTGAAGATCCTCTGGTAGATGTGGCATGCCAAGAACCATTCACCATAAAACACTGAATGACAAACTGCTGTAATTTTAATTCAATTCACCTAAAATACAACCAGGTAGCAGACTTGAAAGAACTTTTTCAAAACCCCGATTTCAAAAATGTAATTTAGAAAAAGTATAATCATAACTAACAGCAGTTTTGTTATTTAAAAGAAATTTTTTTGAATTTTTAAATACAAGGCTTTGTTTAGGAAAAATTAAATTAAATTTCGGCAGCAAATGGGCTATTATTAATGATGAGATTATTAATCCAAATTGAGGAATCAGAAATATCAGAACTTTTTGGATTAATGGAATCACAATTTTTAACCTTATTTCCAATTTCAAAAATGATTCTTTGGATGTTTTTTTTTTTTGTTTAAAACTTAACTTTCCATTCCTTGTACTAATGATAAAAAGATAGAAATATTTATTGATTTTAAACTATTGGTAAAACTAAAATCTATATATCATAACACTTATGATGTAAATTTAATTTACTTTTGTAAAAAAAAAAAAAAAAAAAAAAAAAAAAAAGAAATGTGCAAGTTTCTGCTCAGTTCTCAAACTTTCCATAAAATTTACTATTTTAAAAGTCTGTTCCAGTTCAAAATAAAAATTTTTATTCTTTAATTTCATTTAAAAATTGTTAAATTCACCCATTTAATATTATAAATTATTAATTTGATAATTATAATCAAAATTATGAAATATAAAAACAAAATTTGTAATAAAAGTATCTAAAAAAAAAAAAACTAAAAAAATTAAAACTATGATGTTGAATGCCAATTTTTCCTCAGCAGGCAAGCCAACCAGCTCGCCCTCTCAACATAGAAAAATTGATCTAACAGATTTCCTCCGTATTTGTACAGTACTAAAATAAGTTCAGCAGATATTGATAATCTGCAGAACCATAACCAAAATAGTTACCACTTTATCACTACCAGCAGGGGGTCAAAGTTTAAATTAAACCCAGCTAAAAAGCCAAGTAATTTGATATTAAAAAGTAGAGATTCTTCTATGTGCCATATCCCTTCAGGTGAGCATGGCTCTCCACAACTTCATAGCTGGAAGTAATGTTTGTCTCCTTACTATCCCTCTCAGTCACTGTTCTGCCATCCATTTACACAAGCTTGTTGGACAGGCTACTCACTGTTTACCCAAGTCTTTTGCTCTCAATGTCCTGTGAGTGTCAATTTCTTGAAGCCTTCTTTCCTCATTAAGAGTCCTATAAATTTCAACTGTCACTTTCTGATACTATGTGGAAGCATTCTTTTTATTTTCCTTTTCCATGTTTAGTTTACAAGATTTTCAAAACCAAGTTTCTGTTACCTCAAATCAACTGTTCATCCGTGGAAAGATTGTCCAGCATTTGTCGTCATACAGACGGACTGATTTTCTAACAAGATTTTCCTTTTCCTTAATACTTTTGGTTTCAGTTTTCTCGTAAAACTTCCTTATTGATCAAATATTCAGTCCAGTGTATACTCAACATCTTTCTGTAGAACCAAATCTATTCCCTCAAGTCTCCATTTCATCTGCAATGAAATTGCCCGGCATTCACTGCCATATAAGAGGATTGGTATTACTCAGCAGTCCAGCACTCGTTTCTTTGTTTTCCTATTTCTTGACACTTTATTTACTTTTTTGTAAGGAAATTTTTCTATTCCAATACACCTTCAGATTTCAATGTCTTGTGAGTGTCAAATTCTCCGAGCGCTCTTTCCTCATTATGTATCCTACATAATTGTCACTTTCTGTTACTATGTGGAAGCATTGTTTTTGTTTCCATTTTTCTTCAAAACTTCATTACTTACATATCGAGTACCTGGGTATCTCAAAATCCTTCTGTAAACCCAAATTTCTGTTATCTCAAATCAACTCTTCATCTGTGGGGAGATTGTCCAGCATTCACCATCATACAGAAGGACTGATTTTCTTTGTTTCTAACGAGATTTTCCTGTTTCTTAATACTTTTGGTTTCCATTTTCTCATAAAACTTCCTCATTGAGCAAATATTCAGTCCATGATATTCTCAGCATCTTTCTGCAGAACCACATGTCGGTTACTTCAAGTTTCCTTTTCATCTGTAATGAATTGTCCAACATTCACTGCTATATGAGAGGACAGGTATTACTTAGCAGTTCAGCACACTTTTCTTTGTTTCTAACAAGATTTTCCTATCTCTTGATATCTACCACAATCTACCATACCTCATGAGTGGGTGCAGTGTTTTTGGTAGGCTATTACAGTAACTTGAAATACTTCCCCACCCCTCAAATGTGATATTTATATGGCTTGTTGAGACACACATCCAGTTGTGTTTTTGTTCATAAATAATAAAAAGTAAATAATAATAAAAAGTAAATAATAAAAAGTAAATAATAATAAAAAGTAAATAATAATAACAATAAGTAAACAACAACAATAATAATAATAATAATAAAAGTAAATGATAATAAAATAATAATAATAAAGTAAACAATAATAATAATAAAGACTGCAATGTATCTTTGAAGATATTTGAAAAGCTGTCAAAACACAAGGACCTTGAAATAGAAATCTCAAAAATGTGGCACATGGGAACATCAACAATCCCTGTTGTAGTTGGAGCCCTTGGACTGGTTGGAAAAGATTCCAGTAGACTAATTGAAGAGATCCCTGGAAGTCCATGCCTCAAAGAGATACAAAAAGTTGTTCTGACAAGTACAGCCCACACTTTACGAAGGGCTTTATCTATGTAATTATTTTTTTATTTTTTTTTTTCCCCCCCAGTGGAAAGCGTCATGATGCCATTTCTAACCTTTGGTCCCTGGGCGGGACCCGGAAAGAAATGTGTAAACGCCAGATATCAAAGAAAATAAAAATAATAATAATAAAATAAACAATAATAATAATAATAAAGTAAATAATAATAAAAATAAAAAAAGACACCAGACACAAATCTCCCATGCTAACAACTTACCATAAACAACAGAATTTAAGGTTCACATTTTGTACCCGAGTACAAGATGGGCCCCCTATTTGGAGGGGGGGGTAAGGTTAAAAAGTTGCCTTGTACGTCAGTATATACGTATCCATTCTGAATAAAGCAGGTGGGAACCTGCTTTATTCAGAATACCTTATGGATTGTACAGCTGAAGAAGTCTGGAGGATAGGTATACTGAAAAGTGGTCAACATAATTACAAACATAGACCAATCTCCTACTTTGATATGATGCCTAGTACAGTCTGGAGAATATATCAAAACATTGTGATGATTAAAATAAGAAAAAAAAAATGTTTAGCCAGAGGAATTGCTTAATCAAAGAATAACAATCTTTGTTGATCTACAGTGTGTTTCGTCTATTGCAGCAACCACCAACATTCTACAAAGGCTAGTGTTTGCGAATCTGCCCTCCTGAAATCAGTGACCTGACCCAGCCCGAACAGAGCTCGCCCCTTGCTGGTACATTTTATTATCATCTTCAGAGTTGTACAGGAATTGGTTAGGAGTAGAAAATATCACATTTAGAAGCATATTCACTCATGTGCCTGACCTTTCGGGACATTTTTCAAATAACAGCTTACTATTTTTACCATCAACTTCCTATTTCTACTTAAACAGAATCTCTCTTAGCTCATCTGATGAAAATGTTGGTTCTGCAGCAAGCTGACAGATTTCTCCAAAGTTTCACACTAATAGTTGTCAAATTCAGATTGGAATGGAGCTGGTAGGGGTGTTAATTTTACAACAGGGTAAGATTTAGAAAAAGAACTCAAACCAGATTATGCCTAATTTACTCATGCAGCATCCCCACCCAAAATAAGATATTAAAAAAAAAAAAAAAAAAAAAAAAAAAAATTATATATATATAAGTAAAATTAGGTCTGCCAATTCTCCTACCTTGATTTCAACTTCATGGTATCTTCAGGCAATTGATTTCCTAATGTTTTATTTAAAAAGAAAAAATTATGAATGCTATATTTAAAAATAAATAAGGACATGACCTGAGCTGTGGGAGAAGGTAAGGAGGAGGAAAGCAAGTGCATTGGAAATGTATGGTGGGGTGATAAATGAAATACACATAGTTTCTTTTCATTCCACTCCATATGAACTCAAAAGGGAACTTTTTAGTATGTATACAACAGGTCATAAATTCTGATCTCTGATTCAAAAGGTTTTTTTGGTCTGGAAATGTTAATATAGCTGACATTTCTTGTTGACAAAGGTTGCAGACAGAGACACAGAGGCAGAGAGAGAGAAAAATAGAGAGAGAGAGAGAGAAAGAAAAATAGATAGTGTTTTTTTATTTTTTATGTTAATATGAAAATCATAAAGAAAGGTGACAGTTTTTATTAACCTAAATACTTTCAATCTTTTCCAAGATCATCTTCAGTGGTAAATTACAAAAAGAAACTTATTGTATCCTCAATAAAATCTGCATACTGTTGTGATGGTCATTCTAACATTTAATGCCCTTTTTACAGTTCTACCAATTCCTGGTCAGGTTCCTTATATTAAAACACTGTAATGTCTATGAAATGGAGAAAGAGAAGAAAAAAAAAAAAAAAAAAAAAAAAAAAAAAAAAAAAATCAATATTTCAATACAGTGTGACCCGGACATAAGAGAGATTTTCTCTGGTCCCAAATTAGAGCCTGTGTTAATAAAACAAAATAGACCAAACCCGGATATAAGAGAAACCCGGATATAAGATACTTATTCTCCGGCCCCGACAACTCTTATACCCGGGTTACACTGTATAAGGAAGCTGTACTGTAGGGGATTGGATTTTATCAAACCCAAAATGGTGGTGCTCATTGCAGTCATTTATTTCCAGTAAATCGCGATTTCCTATCTTTCAAAAAATAGCCAGTGCAGCCAGGTAACAATGCTGCAGTGAATGTATTAATCGAGAATATTTTAATATGGAAATCAAGAGGTTTCATAATTACGCACAGCATATTTCAAAGTATTTTTTCACTTGGACAGAGAAAAATAAAAATGTCACACACTGTTGGAAGGAAAACAAAAAAGTGTCAACCCACAACAAAGTTTATTTAATTTTTGAAATTAATGTCTTCTATTTCGTTATGTTAAGTCAGGAATTCATTCAAGCATCTTTGGACTCGGGCCTGCAGACAAATCTTTACTCAAACTTTTCCATTGATCAATCAGCAACTTTAAATGACCAAATCTTCTTGAGTAGACTCTTGTAAGAGGTTAGGAAACATGAGATATTAAAAAAAAAAAAAAATATTTACCATGTGTAGATTCATTTACTTGTAAAATCTACACCAGTAACTGTTACAATGCAAAGAAGAGGGATGTCATGGAATTCCACTATGTGGGGGTGGGGAATATTGCACCCAATGACATGGAGTATTGCTGCCATATATGGTCTGGAGCCCCTGCTGTTTGCCTCAGGGTTCTTGATAAGATCCAGAGACGGATATGCAATGTAATTGGCCCCGATCTGTCATCTTGTCTGCAGTCTCCCTCTCACAGACACGACGTTGCCTCGCTCTGTCTTTTTTATAAATACTTTCACGGTAATTGCTCCGAGGAGCTGCTTTCGCTGGTTCCTAGGCCTCGTGAATTTAAACGTCCCCACCCCTTCACCGTCGAAACTGTTAGATGTAAATGTCTCTTCTACTCCAATAGCTTCATGTCTCGCACATCTCGCCTGTGGAACTCCCTTCCTTATTCCTGTTTCCCTGACAAATACAATCTCCAACTATTTAAGTGTAACGTCAATCGACATCTCCAGCTGCCTTGATCTATCCTCTTCCCTTCTCCACACCCTTTCACCTTTCATTCCCATCTGCTCTCGCTCCAAATCTTCTGTAACCCCCTTGCCTTGATCGATCCACTATCTTTCTCCACATCCTCTCCTTTACCACTCCTATCTGCTCCTATCTGCTCTTCCTCCAAACCTTCTGTAACCCCCTGCGTACTAGTGGCTTCCAGCCTTGCTTGGGGTGATATGCTTAAAAAAATAAAAAATAAAAATAAAAAAAAATGTATCAAAACTTGCTGAACATTCATGGAGACCAAACAATGGATGTGAGCTAAGTGATTGGTATTGTGTTTGAGAAGTAGTCACAGCTATGTGCATAACCAACTACATTCTCTTTAGCCCTGCACTGTTGTCAATCCATTAAAATGAAGAGCACCTTGAAAATGTATATCCAATGTTTGAAGCTGAAAACTTGCAAAAATGTTATTGTGCTCCCTTCTGTCATAGCTTCTATGGAAATCATTAGGAGGCATTACATTTCCTCAAATTATTGTATATTGCTGATATCTTATTAATGCTGGCAAAGATGCATAGCCAATGTGAAACAATGTTCTATCCAATGGTGTCATTATGCTCCGTTATTTCATGTAAGGTGTTATTTTTAGAATATCCTTCATAATTTGGACAAAAATTCTATTCAATAGAATACAAACAAACACTAAATCAAGTCATTAAGTTTAGGCATGCTCAGCTTTTTCTCACAAAATATAAATACAAGGTTGGGCTGAAAAGTTCACAGGCTGACTATGAAGGAGTGATACTATGAAGACCAAACACTCAGGAAAAATGACAAAAAGGACAATGCTCCAGCATACCAGTCTTTGGTTTCAATCACTGCTCTGCATGACTGCGGCTTTGAACTTGTTAATCACCCTCCCTATTCTCCTGATTTGGCCCCATCTAACTATTATCTGTTCCCCAACATGAAAAACACTTACCTGGGAACCAGCATTGCAGTGATCATGACATCATATCTTCTGTTGATGACTTTTTTTGACCAACAGGATGAAAGCTTCTTTAGCAATGGGATCCAAACACTGCAAAAAGTGTGTGGTCCGCAAAAAGGGGCGATAAACCTCATTTGATCACATTTCCCCATGAGAGTATCTTGGTCAGCCTATGAACTTTTCAACCAACACTCATATGTGAACTGAATTTTAAAATTATATTTTCATCTAATGCCAAATTGAGTTAACATGATTAACAAAATAGGTTTTAACATCTAGCAATAAGCAGTAGCTTTACAAAAATATTGCCAAAAGAAACACCTTAAAAAAAAATTTTTTAAAAATAAATAATAAATCACAAATAAAGATATTGTCTGTGTCACTTTCCAAATTCATACAACGAAAGAACTAACTCCGCCTGTACATTATATGCAAGAACAGTGTGGCAAAGTGCATTCCAGAAGTTTTGAGATTTTTTTTTTTTTTTCTTTGTTAGGAGAGGCAGTTATAATTACATAGTTTATTGTAATTTTATATCATTACTATACAGCTAATAAGTGAACCTGAAAACTTTTGTTATTCCAGATCAAAGGAGACAGGTGTCACTGCTCTTTGAGAACAGCCGAGTAAACACTGCTTGCCACAGTTGACTAGTCAGACTAGCAAAATGCAGTCCAGACGTGAAGATCATTGGATAGTCAGCTTTCAAATTAAGTTTTGTGCTAAAAGAGATGGACTTCAAAACAATCCCCCACCTTCCCTACAGTCCAGACCTTGTGACTTGGCTGTTCTTCAAAATGAAAGAGAAACCTCCATGGCAGTCATTTTGAAGAAATTTGGAAGATGAAGGAGACTGTGACACAAGTCCTGGATACCTTCACTTTGGTTGACGCCTATAGGGCCTTCATAAAGTGATTGGAGCATGACAAGTACATTGAAGTCCGAGGACTATATTTTGTAAGAGAATATGTTTGTACATTCAAATTAATAAAAGTCTTTCCTGAAAACGTCAATTTATAAAATACATTTCGTATGTCGACTGTGTTAGCCACTTACATGAGCTTGTACCATTTAATGTACTCGCACACAATTTGAGAGAGTTTGAAACAAGACAATGGTATAATACATTCCCTTCCCCATGAATCTGGGCAACTCCTACACTGGGCTGAGCAATAAAATCAAAGTTAGAGACAAGGAAAAAAAAAAAAAAAAAAAAAAATTTTAAATCAGATAATTGTAAGATTTTACCAAATTTTAAAAAAATTATTCAATAAGTAGAATTAATTTTTTGAAAGCATTTTTATTTTCATAGAAATATTTTTAGGACTGTCAATGGAATAAAATATACCCCCAAACACTTTAGATTTGAAATTTGATCCTCTTGCCCTCAGCCAAATTACATGTGCCATACTATTATCATAAATTCCAGTTCAAATAAATGATTTCTATATTTAACCCTTTAGTATTCAACACACTCAAACCCACCACATAAATATATGTGGTCAACGTCAAACAGTTTGTATAACTTCCTGCAGTATCTCCAATTCTAGTCTATCCTCTATTACTAGATCTATACTCTATACTATTTCTCTATTCAGATCACTATACGGATTACTATTCGAGTGAATATTATCAAGCAAGTACTATTAGTGCAAGTGATATTCAAAGGCGTCTGACACCAGTATTGTTCAACGGCGTACTATAGTTGTATCTGCGATTACAAAGTCTCTACTACAACGAGCATTACGAAAGTGACGATGAGTATTCACTGACATCACAAAACTAATAAACGCTGTATTTTAAATAGACAATTTAAAATTTGATCATCTCACTATAATAATCATTAATATAATTAATAATCAAGTACTTTAAATTGTGCTCTTCTGTTAGTCTTGAAAAATACGAGAAGAGTTACATCACATATTTTGTTTATTAATAATATTAATTTAATATTTAAGAGAGTTCACATCACAATTTTAAGATAACCTGAGACACCTGTCTATATTTCTGAGATGATGTGTCCTTGAGTGGATAAAGGCGTTAGTTAGATCCAGTGACAGGACCCAAAGAGTGTGAGTTCAATACCCAGTTAAGGCAGTGGAGAACTTGGAGAGGCGAATTAACAGGAGATAACTGACATCCATTAAACATGGCATGTGGAACTTAACAGTCTACCCCAGTGAGCGAAATAAAGAGTTCAGTTTGACATTCCAACCACCTGAAGAAGGCCGGAGCGTACAACGGCCAAAACGTTGTAATAAATATGGTGACAAAGATGAGGACAATAGTCCAAATAATGTAAATAGTGAACCTGAGACACCTTTCTATTTCAGAGAATTAAAACAGACACACACACACACACACACAAAGAAAAAGGCAAATACAGAAGAAGTAAAGGGTGAAAAATACAAGCTAACCATTCATTGGAGGTAATGTTGAATAAGAATAAGTGAGAGAGAGAAAAAAAAAAAAAAAGGAACTCAAGTAAACCATTTCATGCCTCTATTGTTCTATTAGATTTCTACCTCATTTTGGCAACGTTCAAGTGGTTTTAATCAATTCTGAATTGGTTAAGCATCTCACCTTGCAGGGTCTTCTTTTAGATAAGCAATATGGCTTTCACTTCTCTAAGTCAACTGCTGTGTCAACGATTATTGTGGAAAGAGTCTATCAAGCTTCAAATAAGTATGGTGAAGCTTGGAGTGTTGCTTTCAATATCTCAAAGGCATTTGACATGGTTTGGCATATTGGTCATCTTCACAAGTTCATTTCTAGACAAATTTTTGAACTGATCAAGTATTTCTGATTGAATTCCATTAATGCAGGCATCTCCCAGGGCTCTATCCCGGGACCTAAGTTGTTCTTGATCTTCATCAAGGAACTTTCTGATGACAGTTCTCAACACAGTATCTATACTGATGACAACTATTGACTCTGGTCTTAATAGTAAATCTAATCAAATTGCCAAATTATCTTAAAAACAATCTAATTTCTGTTAATTAAAGCAAAGAATGGCTTGTTAATTTTAAAGCCTCCAAAACAAACTTCCCTTAATCATCCGAGAGAACCATTTTCACCTTCCATCAGCATTTAAAATCGAGATCAATTTCCGTGAATTCCAAAATAAAATGCAATGAGTTGGTGTTAATTTTTTAATTTAGCATTAAAAATCCTTAGTAGATAATTCAAAATTCATCTTTTCTGAAAATGTTGCAAATGAATAGCGTTACTTTTTGTTTGTTTTTTTATTTACTGTTATTCATTTTCTGACCCAATAAAAATGCAATGTTCTTTGTAGCAAGAACAGTATATTGCTTAGCTGTTTATTATTTTTTATTTGAAAAAAAAAAAAAAAAAAAAAAAAAAAAATTGTTCAAAAGGAGCCATTATTGATAAATTTTTAAGAAAATCAATAAATTAAAATTCAATTTCATTTGAAAATTTCAGATTTATTCTAACCTCCAGGAGGGTAACTCATTTTGCCTTCTCAGACGAACATTTTCCACCGATACAAAGTGAAAAGATTATATTAAATCAGTTGCTAGGTCTTCTGCTAAGAAAGTTGGTTTACTGTGTCATGCTAGAAAATTTCTCTTGCTAGAATCCATCTTACCTATTTATAAATCTACCATTTGTCTTCGCTTTGAATACTGCTGCCACATCTGTTCTGGCACTCCTGATATATATTTAGAGATTCTTGATAAAATCCAAAGAAGAATCTGCAATGTCACTGGTCCTGACCTGAAATCTCAACTTCAGTCACTTTCCCCACTGCCATAATGTAGCTTCCTATGCATTTTGAATAATTACTTTCATGGTAATTGTTCTGATGAACTTCCCTCTTTGGTAGCTAGACTTTATGAATTTAAGTGCAGTACTAGATTGGTAGCAAGGTCTCAATTTTTTTTTTTACAAGTGAAGTGGCTAGATGTAACCATAATTTCTATGCTAACAGTTTCTTTTCTTGCACTTCTCACTTGTGGATGTGTCTTACTGCTTCTTGCTTCCCAGTCAACAATGATCTTCAAAAATTTAAATGCAATGTCAATCATTATTTTCTGTCTTATTCTTGTTCTTTCAATGTGTTTCTTTTTCGCTCTTTCAGTGACCCATTGTGTCTTAATGCCATTATTGCCTTGCTTGGAATGAAATGATTAACAACCATTCTCAATTCATCTAAAAAACTTTCTTTTTTTTTTTTTTTCAAATGAGAAGATATTAATTTAGAATGAACAGTGGCCTTGTTAAGCAATAACCACATCATTTACTCTTGAGCATTTTCAGCTGGTCCATATGGATTAAAATATCTCAACATCAAGTCATTTTAAATATCTGCTAGTATTAAAAATGTCCAAATGGAAACACAAGACAGAAAGAAAATGCCACAAGAATAAAAATTTTAAAAAATTACAATCACAATTAATCAGCTAGAAAAAACACACACACACAGCTTATCTCTGAATTTTTATCTAAAAACTTGTACCATAGAGAGATTATTAACAAGAAAGTTGCACATGTGATTTTCCCTGAAAGCTAAATTGTCATTAGTGGCCTTTTGGGCAAGAACTACAGATGTATGAGACAAAGGTATTATATATATATATATATATATATATATATATATACACACACACTAGCTATCAGGCATCATTTAAGCTAGCTCCTGCGGAGGCCTCTCAATTTGGCCTTCATCACAATAGGTAGGGAGAGAAAGATGCGATAGGCAACAATAAACTACAGAAGAACTCAAAATTGACTGCTGCATTTAAGTATTGCATCAACATTTAAGCTTACCTTTTAAAAGTTCAGCAGTAATTCTTCTGCTAGCACTTAACTTAAAGACAATTTGATGTACGTGGGTCCTTTCTGTATAAACAATTATTTTTATTTCATGGGTAACTTTTTAATATTCTCAAATTTATTCCCAAATTATAAAAATTATCACACACAAAATTTTCAGAGTTATAAAAATTGTTACCATACAAAAAAAAAAAAAAAAAAAAAGAAGGGTCACCCCAAAAAAATATCACAGTAATAAAAACTTGGGAATCCAAAATTTATGTAACATGAGCTATTGAAAGTTAGAGTTGTGTCCATTTAATTGAAAAAAGTGTGACACATTGACATTGGTATTTATTATATAGAATGTGAGAGTGACAGAACTAATTTCAACTCGATTTAAAATTGAGATCAATTTCTGTGAATTCCAAAATAAAATGCAATGAGTTGGTGTTAATTTTTTAATTTAGTATTAAAAATCCTTAGTAGATAATTCAGAATTCATCTTTTCTGAAAATGTTGCAAATGAATAGTGTTACTTTTTGTTTTTTTTTTATTTACTGTTATTCATTTTTCTGACCCAATAAAAATGCAATGTTCTTTGTAGCAAGAACAGTAAATTGCTTAGCTGTTTAATTTTTTTTATTTAAAAAAAAAAAAAAAAAAAAAAAAAACACTTGTTCAAAAGGAGCCATTATTGATCAATATTTAAGAAAATCAATAAATTAAAATTTATTTTCATTTGAAAATTTCAGATTTATTGAAAATTAAAATCAGTGTTCTGAGGATTTCACAGATTTCACAATCGTAAATAGAGAACTCAATGTAAAAAAAATTGAAGTTTCAAAACAATATACGAGGCTTTGTGCTATGTTGCACAATATAATTTTATTCTAATAAATTAATTTTATTCTAATAAATATTTTTTTTTTTGCGTGCTTTAACTTTTTGAAGTGATTGACATAGTTCCAAGTTGAAATTAATTCTGCACCCCAAATACAGTAGTGTGGTTAATCTACTTGAATAAAAATGATGATGTTAGATAATGTGCTATCACTTGTGAACTGACACAGATCATTGACAAGCACACCCATGTTTTCAATATAACAGGCCATCACACAAACCTCATTCAACTCTTTCTCAACCTGTCCTGAAAAATGGTCTGCTGAAGTGTTACCTCCCCTGGGTACATCAGTTAAAATTGATGCCAGACTTAAGACATCTCTTGATGTACCATTTCAAAGAATCATGATTTCAAATCAGAGCTACACACACAGAATTTCGAATATCTTATCCGTCCTATCAGTCTCCTACCCCTTCGAAGCCATTATCAACACCAAAGTGATTAATCACATGATATCCCATGATCTGCTCTCAGACAAGCAGTATGGTTTCCGCTTTGCCCGATCTACAGCCGATGTGCTTACGGCCATCACTGAATTTGTCTACCAAGCTATTCATAATAATGGTGAAGCTCGTGCCATGACCCTAGACATCTCCAAAGCGTTTGATAGAGTTTGGCATGCCGGCCTTCTTCGCAAGCTCCAGGGTTATGGTATCACAGGTCGATTGTTTGACCTAATACAATCATTCCTGTCAAACCGTGAATTGAAGGTTGTTCTCAATGGATTCATCTCCAGCTCCTATCCCATTAACGCAGGTGTTCCTCAAGGCTCCATCCTAGGCCCTACTCTGTTCCTCATATTCATAAACGACCTTCCTGACGCCATAGATTCCCAAGTCGGCATCTATGCAGACGACACCACAATTTACTCCGGTCTCAAACACAAATCTAGTGATGCTGACAAAGTTAACTTGGCAGTTCGATCAGAAAAGGACCTCCAATCGGTTGTGAACTGGGGCAAGAAATGGATGGTTAACTTTAACGCCTCTAAAACAAAACTGCTCTCTATTAACCACCACAGGGATCCATCCCTGCATCCCATTAGAATGTCTGAAGACCAACTTCGAGAGCTCCTCTCTGCGGCTGCTCGGTCTCATGCTGTCCGCTGATCTGAGATGGAACAATTGCATCATCCACCGCAAGGAAAGTTGGCTCCCTGTGCCAAGCCAGGAAATTTTTCCCCCCGGAATCGATCCTCCAAATCTATAAATCGACCATTCGCCCTTGCATGGAGTATTGCTGCCATATATGGTCTGGAGCCCCTGCTGTTTGACTCAGGGTTCTTGATAAGATCCAGAGACGGATATGCAATGTAATTGGCCCTGATCTGTCATGTCATATCTGCAGTCGCTCTCTCACAGATGCGACATTGCCTCGCTCTGTCTTTTTTACAAATACTTTCACGGTAATTGCTCTGATGAGCTGCTTTCGCTGGTTCCTAGGCTTCATGAATTTAAATGTCCTACGAGGCTGGCATCCCGTTCCCACTCCTTCACCGTCGAAACTGTTAGATGTAGATATCTCTTCTACTCCAATAGCTTCGAGTCTCGCACATCTCGCCTGTGGAACTCCCTTCCTTATTCCTGTTTCCCTGACAAATACAATCTCCAACTATTTAAGTGTAACGTCACTCAACATCTCCAGTTGCCTTGATCTATCCACTTCCCTTCTCCACATCCTTTCACCTTTCATTCCTATCTGCTCTCGCTCCAAATCTTCTGTAACCCCCTTGCCTTGATCAATCCACTATCTTTCTCCACATCCTCTCCTTTACCACTCCTATCTGCTCTTCCTCCAAACCTTCTGTAACCCCTTGCGTGCTAGTGGCTTCCAGCCTTGCTTGGGGTGATAAGCTTAAAAAAAAAAAAAAAAAACAGCTTCATATCATATCCTAAATAAAACCATCTACATACAACTCCTTCTGTATATACAAGATGCTATTTGACAATATTGGAAGAATTAAGTTACGTTAGTGAAATAAGGATTGGAATGAGAGAAAAGTTAAGTTCATATGTGGTTACATTCCAATTTGTATTAACCAATCAGGTGTAGTCTATTTGTAATAAATAACCAATCAGGTGTAATCTATTTGCAATAAAAAGCTGTTCTCTTTAAGTCTTCTTACTTGACCATTTTTTCACCTCTTTCAGATTCCTAATTAATTATTGTTCTACTCTTTAAGCTCTTTCTGGTTGTCTTCACAATCTGAAAAAGTGCTAAGGTAGAATTAGAATCAATGTCAATATTGTAGGCATCCAAAAAAACTGCAATCATTTACCCTGTGAGGATTCTCAAAGAGATTTTTTAAGTTGTGAGGAGTCTTGTTGATACCATGCCTGATGGGCTCAATCTGCCTAAGAGACACAAATACGACCCCCAACAAACAAGGAGCATCCAGTACATGCAGAGAACATTTAAAATTTGAGACACATGAGGATAGAGAGCATAGAGAATTTAACACTCACAGGAGATAATGAAAAGAATAGAAGCAAACTATTTGCCCCCTACGTAAATGGTCAGATAGGGTTCCTGATGACAACCATTTACTCCTGACTCAATAGTAAGTTTAATCAGTTTGATATGGTCAAATTGGTAGCTAAAAAAAAAAAAAAAAAAAATGACCGACAGCCTGTTAACTGGGGTAAGGAATGATTTGTTAATGCCTCCAAAACAAAACTGCTCTCTATCAATCAATTGAAAGCCCCCTCCCTGCCTCCCATCAGCATGGCTGATACTAACCTTCAGAAGGAAGTGTTGCATCTTCTCAGGCTAATGTTCTTTTGAAGAGGAAAGATTATATTGAATCTATTGCTAGGTCTGCAGCTAAGAAAGTTGGTTCACTGTATCATACCAGACAATTTTTCTCCCCTGAATCTATCTTACATATTTATAAGTCTACCATTCATCCATGCTTTGAATATTGCTGCCAATCATGGTCTGATACTCCAGCTGTATATTTAGAGATTTTTGATAAAATCCAAAGAAGAATCAGTCACATTATTGGTCCTGACCTGGCATCAGTCACTTTCCCACTGTCGTAATGTTGCTTCTGTGCCTTTTCTATAAATACTGTCATGGTAATTGTTTGGATGAGCTCTTCACTATGGTACATAAACTTTATGAATTAAAGGGCAGCACTAGATTGGCAGCAAGGTTTTATCAATTCAGTTGAATTGGCTAGATATAACCATAAGTTCTATACTAAAAGTTTCTTTTCTCACACTTCCCACTTGTGGAACATTCTTCCAGCGCCATGCTTTCCTGCCAACTATGACTTTCAAAAATTTAAATACAATGTCAATCATTATCTACCATCTTCTTGATTACTCTTCTATTGTTCTCGTTCCTTAATAGTTTCTTTTCTTTCTTTTTGTCCTACTTAGTAATCCTTTGGGTCTTAGTGGCTTTATTGCCTTGCATGGGGTGATATGATGAAGGTACAGGGTGAAAAATTAACTTAGGGCAATAAAAGAAATGAATGAAACCAAACTGCAAATCTACAAAATTCTTACTGTAGTAGTCAACATATTATGGGGATAAACTTCTGTAAAGGAGAATAGCATATATACAGCATACTTACTGCTAAAAACTGTTTATCCCTTACGTAAGGGGGTTTATTTTTCGTGAAAACGGAAATACTGATGGAAAAAACGAAATGGCCTAATTCAAACGGAAACCGCGATTTTGAAATGGATTTTTTTTTTTTTAACAGATTTGTCAACTGCCATTTTAAATTGTTACTATGTTTGCCTTTCCTCAATCTCTCATCCGACAGACATCAAAAGGCAATGTTTTTTAATACATCCCCGTTACACAGTTTACACACAGTATTTAGGAACCCAGTTTTAGGAAATTTGGCTCGATTTAATTAAGAAGAAAAAAAAAAGGTCGTAGTAGTGGTGGGGACAAAAATTTTATCTTTTTGTTTTTTTATCCTTTCTTTTTCCTATCCCACATGTTGACGGATGTGGGGTGCAGTTTGTTATTTCAGAAAGCCAAATTTAACGAATTTAACTTTTTTTAAAAATGTTATTTAATAATTTCAATTAAGTGACCAAACGAGAGTAACTTTTTATTGTCTCTAGGTCTAGGTGATTTTGTGGTGCTACTTTTCTGTAGGTTTCCTTTTTGCCACTTTCACTTATTCGGGAGTGTAGCATTCTTTGCCAGGGTTGTCCCAGAAACTCATCAAGTTAGCTTAAGGGCTGAAGTATGAGGTACGAAACCCTATCAAGCTGGAGCAACTTATGGATGAATATTATTCTAGTTAGTAAAATTTTCCTTTTATTTTCTTGTTTTAATAACATTTATATATTGTTACACTTTCTCACTAAGTATTAAGGAAGCAAAAACAGAAATATATACTGAAAACAGGAGAAAAAAGAACAAAATTCTAAAACTGAGTTCCCTAAAACGTAATTAAAGAAAATTTGAAACAGAAAATTGGTCCCTACATGCAAGCTACAAGAGAAAAAGAATACTGCACTCTATATTGAAGGCTAAGGTTCATGATCAATCACTTTTCAATTTTCATGAAGCATATGTGAGATTTGGTAAATCCTGGCAAGTTTCAGAAAATTGGTGAGTTACTTGCAAAAACAAATTGCTTAAAAAGTACAGTTTTGAAACCAGCTGAAAAAGAAAAAAAAAGTCAAGTGAAGCCTCGTCCCTAGGAATCGCATATCTGGGCACTAACTCCAAATAGAATCAATACACTAAGAATGAGTACACCCTTCTTATGATAAGGTAGTGTGCTTCTTTCCAAGTGCTTATGTCCGCAACCTAGCTGAAAGAAGCAGAGTTATACGTCGATATCTGACATAAGGCGTAGTGTACTGTGACAGATATCATTCGCATAGTGATATCTCCATGCCCTCTTGCGTATATAAAAATAAGTAGTTTTACACATGAAGTTCAAAGGTGAATTAAAATATATAAAAATAAGGCTATTTTAAGCTTACTTGTATAAAACTAAAAAGTAAAAGATTTTGTTGACTGATTAGTCCTCCTTCCCTAACACACACACACTTGAAATCGACAACTAAATTTGAAACGTAAATAAATGGTAAAAATTCAAATAACATCATTGAATGAAAAAAGTTAATTGTTAAAAAGTTTTGAACAATTTGGATTATGCCTGGAAAAATACTCCAGCCTCTGTCGAGTCAGTCGCTAGTCCTTTGACCTTACCAGTGAGTCATCGACATAGTGAAATAAAATTAAAAATGTTAACTTTTTTTTTCTTTCCTCGATTTTAACATGGCATCTCTTTGACGCATTGAGATTTTGTTTCTTTAATGCACAATTTTATACATACATACCCGCGTATCATGCGACCTTTGAAGACCTTATTATTTTGATGCTAATTTGATTAAAGTAAGTAAATGGATAGTTTGGTCAATAGTGTAGCCAGGGCCAGCAGTACATACGCTATTTTTTTTTCTCGTGTAAGATGCGACCCCCTTAAAATTAGCCTAAAAAAATAAAGCCATCAAAAGTCGCATGATACGCGTAATCGTCGGACTCAAAGAAGATCGATAAAAATTTGGCAACATGATTTTCGTCCAGCTCTAGTAAATGATTAAAAATTGGCTTTAGTAGTTTAAAAAATACTTTTTAGAAATTCGATCGAACGAGAAAAAAATGTTTTATAAAAAATTTTTTAAAAAACCACTTGCTTGCTTAGATCGACAGTTAGGTAAAATAAAAAGAAAAATAATGTTTTTGAACCAAACAATTTAAGCTAAGTAACTTAAGAACTCCAAAGCAAGCTAAAGTCATAATTTTTTTAAGAAGACTCAAGAACACCGAACCCAAAAAAAGTAATATCAATTACAAACTAGTGTTGTTTTTTCTCTCATTTAAAAAAATAATAATTATCATTGAGTAAGTTAAATTATTATTAAATTAAATTAAAAAAAAAAAAAAAACAAAAAAAAAAAACACGTTAAAATAAAACATTGAAGTCCAAACTTTTTTTTATGGTTCGTTTTTATTTTTTTTTTTAATAAATTCTAATTTGTAACTAAAAGTCGTTCATAAAAATAAAATATACTTTATTTTTTTCAATGTCATCATTCACTCAACAGCTCCTTACGAAGCATTTTTTTTTTTTTGGTTTTTCATTTTGCATTTAAATTTTAATTTTAATGAAAAAAGAATACATGAATGAAAAATGACATATGTTACATACAAGATAAGACTTGACTACTGTTTATCAGGAGGAAGAAAATTTGATAAAAAAAACAAAACACTTGACTAAGTTAGCAGTGCTGATAATTACGATGGCAAAGAATTTAATTCAAAGAAGGAAAATTTAAAAAAAAAACTGAAATGTAATAATTTAAATATAACATAACCTCGCTTGTTGTAACTAGATCCACCTTCATTAATTAACCTAATTACAATTTAAAGTCGTAACAAAAGTTCATGGTAATACGATTGTCCAATGGGGCCTGTGATGTACTTATCAAAATTACTGTGATCATCACAATGTTTGTAATGAGATTGCATCTTTATTTTTTAGTCAATTCGGCTTTTATTTCAATAGTCAACACACAGCAGAACTGTGGGCCTGGTAAAAACGGTAATCAAGACCAAGATGAGAAATCTAAGAATCTTTTTTTTTTTTTACTAGATTAGAATTGAAAAAATGTAAGATTCTTTAAGCATAATGGATCTGCACTTTCTCAGAAGTAAATACATTTTCATAAACTAAAAAAAAAATACACTAGCTATTCCGTCGTCATTAATAGGGTATTGTATTTTATTTTACACTGTCTCTCGTACACACCATCTGACTCCTAATCCTGCTAAAAGCCAGATTCATTCAAAAGAGAGACAGGTGTTATTATTATTATAAAAACAATTAGTATACATTGTACAAGTATAACGATAGGTAGCTTTGTTTTACTTATGTAACTTACAAACTAAAATTGATTGCAATTGAATAACATAGAAAAAGACGGTCCAGAAAACTGACATTTTTACACGCACTGATTTGGTAAAATGTTTTATCCCAAAGCATTGACAGCATTTTTTTTTTAGAGAAGACAATAGTAGGTAGATAATAACACAGAAATAAATAAACACAACAGTCTATGACCGAATGATTCTTAACAGCACACTCTTTGTTTACGTACGATGACGAATTCTCTCATGAGACCAAAACTGACTTCCCTCCATTTATGTTGTTAAAAAAAATGTTACTGGACATGTTGTGCTTTTGGTTTTTATCAAAATATTTACATGTTTATTTGTTTTGTTTTTTTACAGTCTTAAAAGAAATATAACGATTCGGGTTTTTTAAAAACAATTTTATTTGTTTTGTTTTCTGATGTTCTTATCATTATGGGAATGGCCACGTGATCATCCTATCAAAAGTGTTTCTGCTTTATTTTTTATTTTAGCAACACTGGCATTTCTGGTCCGTTCTCTTTCTCGAAAGAAAATCAAATGTTTACAAATGTAGATTATTTTAGGGGGGGGGTAAGTTAAAAAAGAATTTCTAAAGATAATTTAATTTCAGAAATCATGAAGAAATTTAAAGTGTTTTGTTTTGAATAAAATTGGAGGTAAAAAAATATACCGCGTGGAAAATTTAAAAAAAACAAGATGACGACTACTACAACAACAATAATAATAATAAGAGTAATTTTTATTTAAGACGAAGTTCCATCATAGAATCACACTTCTTGCGTAAGAAGCTAACAGTGACAACTTTCGGGGCCAGTTTACTTTTACGTCTTTAAAAACATATCTAATGGATTCTTGAAAAATGAAAAAAAAAAAAAAAAATGACAATTTGTTCATCCTTCGTGGAAAGGGCAGTAGTCTAAAAATTTACCCCCAATAATTTATTAAATATATATATATATATAATTTTAATAACCATTTTATTATTCCTGTGGTCTTTGCCTTTTAGTTTTTTTTTTATTGTGATATTCAATTTGGGAGGCGGATCAAGTCACGTGACCATGTTGTCAAAAATGGTTCTGCTCGAGGAAAAAAAAAATACAAAGTTTACTATACTCATTGTCAGTGTTTTTGTTTATTTTATTGGTGGCTATAGTATAAAGAGAGAAAAATCACAAATGCCAAAAAGATTTGACCAAAATTTTCGGTTGAAGGAAGTCTTATTTTCATCGGAATAATTTTTAAAAATCTGAAAAATACCAAAAAGTAAAACTCAAAAGTTGTTTTTTTTTCTCTCCTTGTTAATATGCAATGAGTACTTAATTTGTAAACAAAATCAAACAGAATTATAATAAAAAAATAGTAATTCGAAACAACGTAGAACGTATGATGTATTATTAAAAAAAAAAAACAAGATTTGTTTAGTCATCGTGTAGTACTAGTAATGATGCAGTAGTAGTCTTAGTAGTAAGTATACAAAAACGTACTAACTCGGTCTAAAAAATAAAAAAAAAAAGCGAAGCTACTAAAAAAACAGTTTTATATACAAACTCTTTCGTGGATGCAATAAACACAGTGTGCTTTTAATAAAGTTTAAAAAGCTTTAATTTAAAAAAAATCTTTATCAAACTCAAACAGGTTTGTTTGGTCTGGCCTTCTTTTTTGTTGGTTTTACTTTTATTTATATTTTTTGTTTGTTTTATTATCGATAATTTGAATCTACTCATTACAAATATTTTTAGAAAGTAGAAAAAAAAAACCTGCAATATTTCATAATTCCTTCTCAAAATGCCAATGAAAACATTTGTTGTCAATGGCTTAAAAATTGTATAACCAAAAACATTGATCATTTGAATTGATCAATTGAAAAATACAGAAAATAACATTTCGCTTATCTTTTTCAAAGTAATTTCTTTGTCGTTAAACAAATATGCATTATTTAAGGAACCATTTGTAATGAGAGACATTTTTTTTTATTTTGTTTTTTTTTTAATTTTAAGTAAATAAAATAAAAATACAGGAACATGCGGTCTCTGATTGAACATGACAACTTACAACTCGTTTTATGACAAGTTGAGAAATGTATTTATTTTAAAATTAAAAAATAAATCACAGAAGAACATTTTTAGAATAGTTTTTTTGACATTTGATTAGGTTTTTTTTTTTAGAAAATAATATTTTTATTTTGGCTTCTAGTTCTAACTCAATAATACTATTTTTTTCTACTAGCTTCGTATTCATTCATGAAAAAAATATAAAACTAAAAAAAAGAAATATCAATGAGACGTATTATTCTTTTGTTTTTTAAGTTTTTATCCTTTCTATGGAATCTTGTATGAAAGAAATCAGCTAAAAAAAAAAAAAAAACATTTACGTTACGAATACAAAACTGGTTGATTGAAGTAATAATTTGAATTTAGTTTAATAAAAAAAAAAAAAAAAAAAAAACTGAAGTATTTTCCTAGGAAAGAAAAAGTGGTGATTTTTTTTTTTTTTAACTAAAATATGCGAGGGAAGAGAAAGCTACTTTTGTTTTTATTTAATTGGGAGAAGTTTATGAAGATCCCACTGTCTATGGATAAAATATCTTTCAAAATTAATAAAAATTTATTTAAGATACAGAAAAAAAAAACAGTCGAAGATGATAACAAATGATTTCAAAATCTAAAATAAAAATTCAAGACGAGAAAAGAAATCAAAGGTTAAGTTCGCAATAACATTCTCTTGTCATAATCACGTGTATACAAATAACACTTTTTTTTTAAAAAGTCATGTGGACAACAATTCAGTTTCTACTTTGGAGAGTCGTAAAAAGTCCCGAAAGAAAGTCTAACCTTCCATTTTTTTCACCATGTTTTTTGTTAATTTCTCTTTTTCGGGATCAGCAAAGAAAAAAAAATTATATTTTATTTCGACAAAAACATCGAAATTCAAAATACTGTCAATGAAATAATAAAAAAAAAAAAAAAGCCAAGCACTACACTTACAGTGACTACACAAACAATTACTTAAACGTCGGATGATGTTATTGTTGTTATTCATCATAGAGTCCAAAAAAATTCAACTTTCTGGGTCAAAGTTATCTTCCTCACAGCTGACAAAAGATGATTTCTTTTAAAATTAAATATTATTTAATTTTAATTTATTAAAATGTTTAATTAAATTTATTTAATAAGTATTATTATTTGATTAATTTAAATATTTATTTTTCAGATTTTAAGAGTACGCACCTCGTTGATAAAGTTAATGTTTTTATAAGATAATTTTTATAATTAAATAAAAGTAAAAAAAGATTTTTTTATCTACTGACGCGGTGATTGATTGAATTGTTTTTTTTTTTGGGGGGGGGGTACGGCTTATCAACCTTTTCTGTAGGTCAAAATCAAAACATATTTTGGATTGTAAGTTAAATATTTTTGTGCGTGTGTGAGTGAATATTGCATTAACAATTTTTGGAGAATAGCAATGAATTTTTTTTTCTTCAGATACAAGTCCTACATGGTTAGGATAAGATGCGTAGAAAGGAAAATTTAAGGTTAAAAAAAAAAAAAGACGTGGCGAATAAAATAAATCATAAATGTAATAAAAAATGATTTCAAAATTAAATTAAAAAAAACTTTCAAATTTACAATATGAATTGATTTGGTAATGTTTAAGAATAATACGTCTCATTGATATTTCTTTTCCTTTTTTTTTTAAGAACGAATACGAAGCTAGTAGAAAAAATACTATAGTTTTTTTTCCTTTTTAAATTATAACCTGAAATAATATTCAGTACTATTTAATAATTTACACTACACTCTAATGTATAAAAACCCCAAAATGTGTATTGTAAACAATACTACACAGTACACACTATATCGCTACAGTACACTATGACATCGTTAACAAAGCTTCGTGTTTTGGTTTTCAAGATGAAAAAAAGAAAAAAAAAGAAAAAAAAATGCTTCCTTCTCTGAAAAATAAAAAAAAAATGAGCGGTGGAAGGCAAATAAGTTCTTTAAATTATTCCTAGGTTCAAAGAACTAAAAAAGAAACATTTATTTTCATACGTTCTTTTCTCAATAAATAATAAAAATATATATTTTGAAAACAAAAAGACAGTTAATCACTCCCCCACCGAAGTTCATAACAATTATTGTTATTTAATGAGAAATCACAGACAAAAAATACGTTGTTTTTTTTTTTTTTAATTATATATGCTTCTTTTCTTATGTATAAAAAGCTACATCCCAGCTCCTTAACAAATCGTTAGTTACCGAACACCATCTGATTACCGAACAAACAAACCTGTACGTGTTTCTTCAATGAAAAACAAAATCGCAAAAAACCTGAAGTCAAGAAATAATGTTTGGATTTTTATGCAGTAGTCTGACCTATGATAACTTTTTTTTTTGTAAAAAAGAAAACAAAAATTAAGAAGACTAACTACACAACAAATAGATTTTTTTTTTTAATTATTAATAATAAATGAAGTTTGAAGTGGAAAAGGTTTCGAGTTAATTTTCTTTTTTCTTAAAGAAAAATCTATATTATTTTTCCTTTTGGTTAGTACATTATTTGTAAAATATTTTATAATTGAATTTTAATCCGTTTTTTTTGTGGAATCAAAATGTGTAACGTACCAATTTTGATAATAGCAAGAATAAAATTAAAATAAGACAAAAAAGTTTTTAAAATAAATAAAAAGTTAGTCCGTTTTTTTTATTTACGTAATGTTTTTATCGTTCGTGCTTTTTATTCCACATTACACAGCTGAGAGGCAAAAATATAAGTAAAAAACCTTTTTTTATTCATTATCTTTTGTAAAATCCAGTTAATCCACAAGTTTTATAAACTTATTCCCTAACAAAACATCGTGGACAGTCCAAAATTTCAAAAGCTTAAAAAAAAAAAAAAAAAAAAAATATCAAATAATTTTTAAAAGGAGAAAAAAAAATATTTTGAATACTTAATTCATTAGTTACTGATAATAAAAAAATGTTATTTTTAACAGCTTTTACTTGTCTTTTATATTTTTAAAAAGAAAAAAAGCATTTATCCACTTACCATGGATATTTCGATTTGGTAAAAGTTGCCCCATGTCAAACCCTGGGCTAGACCGGCCTCGACATTGGTATCAGCCGTATTCATGTCTATATTTTTTGTCTTAAAATTGTTTGTTGTCGAAAGAAGACTTCAGGGCATTGTAGCGTAAATTCCAACGTGTCCGAATGTTAGCAGTCATCACTGGGGAAAAATCAACACCCAAATTCTGGGACCTACATAACAAACTTAACAACGACTAAAGAAGCACTACTAAATATTGAAGGTGACACCTAGCGACCGTTCTAAAAACTACGTCTATAAGAAAATTAGTTATTTAAGGGCGGTAACTCTAGTAGCTGATCAATAAGAGTCGTCTCGAGCAGACAGTTTTTGTCTTCGTCAGAATAGAGCTAACTTATATGCTTCGTTATCGTAGATTTTAGTAGTACAAAAATGCACTGATTATTTATAATATAGATTAATTAAAAAAAGACTTTCTAAAACTGAAGATGTTTGCGCAAAGAGCCAGGACAAAGCAACGCAAGTAAAACAAATACCCTTTTTTACCAGATGAGCAACGACACCCAACCCGCTATTTTTTTTTTTAAATCTTTTAAAAATTTAATTTAAAAAGAGCGAAGACACCAATTTAAAAAATATCGATATGGTAAATTTTGGTTTTATTTCCCGAGCGCTAAAAATCTCTTAAAATTTTCCAAAATCGTCATATTTCCGTGCAAATGTACACGCTGAACTCGAATTAGCAATTAAATGATTAAGAAACCTTGACGTTTTGGAGTTATCGACAAGAAAAAATCGGACTTCTTGTTGGTCATTCGTCCTCCATTACTGCTATAATGTTCACTGATTCACTACGTATTACCGAAGCAGGCGTAATCATAAAATTTGGCCTATTTACTTCTATTAGAGACTTTCCTTGCGGAAAATCACTACGCCCTACAGTAAACACCTAAGCCTAAAGTTAATTTTTAGGGGAAGGAATGGGGTTTTCTTAATTAATGCAGAAGAAAGGGACAAATTAAAAAATAAAAAACATTAAATAATTTATCAAGTTTGTGCATTAATTTTTTTTATTTTCAATTTTAAAATATAAAAAATGCTTTATTGTATTATTTAATTTATTCTTTTAATTTGTCATTGCTATTCTACACAGAAAAAAGGTTTTATTGTATTATTTAATTTGTTTTTGTTTAAAGTTTTCTGTTATAAATAAAACTACACTTATAAAAAAATGCTTTACGATAATGCGTAGTGATTTCAAAAGAAATATAGCTGTAAAAGAAGTAAACAGGCCAAAATTTATGATTACACCAACAAAGTATTCAGCAGTGAATGAGTGAACATTATGGCAGTAATGGGGGACGAATGACCAACAAGAAGTCCGATTTTTAATTGTCGATAACTCCAAAACGGTATGTTTCTTCATAAATATAATTGTTAATTCGAGTTCAGCAAGTAAATTTGCACGGAAATAGGAAAATTTTGGAAAAATTTAAGGGATTTTTAGCGCTCGGGAAATAAAACCAAAATTTACCATCGATATATCAGGAATATTTTTAAATTTGGTGGGTGTTTGCGAATTATTTTACAGTTTTTTTTTTTAAATTTCCTGAAAATGTTATTCCAGTAAAAATAAAATAAAAAGTAATTTCAGCAGCCGTAAACTAAACATACTGAAAATTCGTCCTGGGCCTTATAAAAAAAATAATTCAGTAAAACTCAAAAAGTATTTTTGAAGAGTATTGATGCTTACATAATTTAATAAAATGCGTTATTTTCCTTCCTTCCTTCCTTCCTTCCTTCCGCCCTCCCTTTATTAATTTATTTATTTGTACGGATGTTCAAAAAGGAAATAAATCAACGACAATCAATTAATTGACAGTATCAATTCGATAAATCTTTATCATTGTTTGCATTTTTTTTTTGGAGCACTTCCATTAGTTTAATATTTTTTTAAATTAGAATTATTAAAAATACGTCATTGGGTGCAATTTTATGACATGCGATATTTTAAATTAAAAGTAATATTTGTTTCAAATCAGATTAATTAAATTTAAATCAGCTAATATGCCTCAAATAAAGTTCCATAAAAGCATATTTTATTTTTTAAAGATTTTTTTTAATAAAGAAAATAACGTTACGCAAAGAGATTTTTAAATATGGCTAAAATCAGCGATTTTTACCGATTTAAAAAATCCTTTCGGTCCATTTAAATTAGTTTTGGAAATATACGAAAATATTTTGCTTCTTGGAAATACATTTTTAAAAAATCATTTGAAATCTTAGGTATCACGTTTCTTTGTATATATATATATATATATATATATATATATATATATATATATATATATATATATATATATATATATATATATATATATAAACACTGAAATTATTGGGGGGGATTTGAATACAAATCCAATTAATTCATCGAGTCTAGAAGAAACCCCAACAGAATGCAGAAAGCACTGGACAGCCGTTTCGACCTGTTTTGGGACTACATCAGAAGTGCGTATCCGCAACCAAGAATGGAACCCAAGCGACATAACAACTGTACCAACGGGACTGGGTGACGAAGAGGTGACAAA
>OZ038519.1:33267398-33499898 GCA_964036315.1 Acanthosepion esculentum | reverse complement strand
CCGTGAATTCTCCTGAAACTCTACTCTTGACTCATCTGGAGTATCCCTGACAATCTTTCCACTTAAATTCTCTGTTGAGTGATATGTATATAACCCTTTTATAGTTTCTGCTACCATCTCTAATCTGGATTCCCACAAACCATGTGGATCTGGTGGTATCCCTGTAATAGTCCTTAAGAAGCGTCCTCCAAAACTAACTCCCGTTCTCTCTAAGCTGTATAATAAATGTCCAGCTGCTTCTTGCTTGCCTGCATGTTGGAAATCTTCATCTGCTGTTCCAGTTTTTAAGAACTCAGATGAACTGTCCAATCATTCCAACTATCGGTCTAGAGCTGTATACCTCGTTTTGGGAAATTACTAGAGGCCCCAATCAATACAGAATTAGTTAAGCATCTCACATCGCCTTCTTTCGGGCAAGAAATGTGTCTTTCGTTTTTCTGATCAACGTAGATCCAAGATAGAACTCGGCGGGGTGCCTGCATTAATGCAAAAAGATTTAGAAGAGTGGCCATTCAAGATAACTTTCATCTCGCAATTCAATAAGAAAGGCTGAATCGGTTAAAAACTTCATCCAAAAATACCATAACCTTTCATCTTGTGAAGAAGATCAGTATGCCAAACCCTGTCAAATGCCTTCGAGATATACAAAATAAGAGCCCGAGCTTCACCAATCTTATCTAAAGCTTGTGAACTCTTTCAGCAATAACCGTTAACAATCAACAGTTGACCTAGAGAAGAGAAAGCCATATTGCTTATGTCAAAGAAGTGACTACGAGGTAATATGCTTAACCAATTCAGAGTTGATGAGAGCTTCTTGTATTTAGAGGTAGAAGGCTAATAGGGCAATAGTTAGAAGGATCAGATGGTGCATCTGTGTTCTTAATGACAGGAATTACAGAAGAGGATTTCCAACAGGCTGAAAAGCAAGAAGCAGCGAGAGACTTATTGTACAGTTTTGAGAGAACAGGAGCCAGTTTTGGAGTACAATGTTCTGTTATGCTTTTATTTGCCCATAACAGCCCTTACTGCTTATTCACCATCCGTAACATGGGTTTCTTGATGGCTATGCACCCCCTTAGCCCCGCTGATCTAAGCCGACGTTTCACAGTTGGGAATGACACAAGTTGTGCAGATGTCAAGTCTGGAATAGTTTTCCTTTTATATATCTTTTGTTCTCAATAATCAAGTGTTTATCTTCAGCAGCAGTTGTCACTTTTGGCGCTCCAGCTCTTTTTCCCCTTCGACATTTGCACCAATGTCTAACCGTCTTTGGAATAAATATTGCACTCCATGTCTAGAAATCATCAACTTCTTGCCAATTTGTCTTTGAGAGTAGTCTTATTTGAATAAAATTTCAGTTTGTGCCCTCACTTCAATGCTTAGCTGCTTTCATTTTACCATTCTGTGCAAATTAAAAAAAATTAAATTAAAAACTATGAAAATACTGTCGTAATGGCACTATTTTTTTCTTCTTCTTCAAACCGAGACAGCTACATAAGTCTTGTTTATAACATTAGTCAGTGTTTAGTTAACTCTTAGAGCCTGTATTAACATTTAACTTAGATGAAAATGTTGGTAATCTCAAAAATCTACAGAGTAGTTAATAGTGAAAAGAAAATATAATGTTTCTCATACAAAATATTCATAATTTAACAAATGTACTGTGGACAGACGAATGCAAATTTGAACTTTTTGGTATTAAGAGAAACCTTGAGAAAAACTGAAAAATAAAAGCAAATGCATTGTACTTACTGAAATATTATCTTTTACTTTTTAAAAATACAAATATCTTATTTTAAAGTGATGCAGGGCAACCCCAAACATTTTGCCTGTAATATATATATATATATATATATATATATATATATATATATATATATATATATATTAGGTTGGTGCAAAAATAATGTCGTTTTTTGACGTTCAACTTCATGTGAGAAAACGACATTATTTTTGCACCAACCTAATATATATATATATATATATATTGACCACTAATTATATATATATATATATATATATATATATATATATATATATATATATATATATATATATATATATATATATATATATATATAGGTAAAAATCTGTGGGTAAATAATTACGATTCATTTTTTATTAAACGTTTTGTTATTGACAAGCTCCAGGGAATTTCTCGAGGAGCGAAATGGCCATCTAAATGTGGCAGAATTGAATTCCATTTATATGTAATTCAGATATATATATATATATATATATATATATATATATATAAAAATGCGATCATATTTTATCTCTTTCTTATTTGCTTAACTCTTACTTCCAGATGTAGTCGAACGTAGACAAAGAATGCTGCCGACGAGGCGCGTTCGATTCCTTGACATTCTGTTGACTACTGAACTCTCTTACACACGCGCATTACACACACACGTGTCACTCACATACGGACACGCACACGTTTCACTCACATACACACACACACACACACACACACACACACACACACACACACACACACACACACAAAAGCAAGCACATTCTTATAGCTTATAGTTTCAATGACGTTTCCGTTCATTACAGTTGTGTACTCATGCAAATACTTTTGTCAATACAAGCATTAATTGTCGTTTGCTTGAAATTCATTGTTTTGTGTTACTTTGTTTTGCCCGAACACACTTGAGTCTGCCAATATTGTTTGCGGGACTCGTGTTCCAGGAGCCCATACAAAATGATCTCTGGGCACATGGCAGGAATATAACCAAGAATTGGCCAAAGAAATCATCTTACCGTAATTAAAGGTTTTATGGAAAGAATGACCTTCTCATTATTCAGAGTTTGGATTTCATCATATTCCTTTCTCTGTACATATATATATATATTTTAAGCGTATCACCCCAAGCAAGGCTGGAAGCCACTATCACGCAAGGGGTTAAAGAAGGGTTGGAGGAAGAGCAGATAGGAGTGGTAAAGGAGAGGATGTGGAGAAAGAGAAAGACAGTGGGTCGATCAAGGCAAGGGGGTTACAGAAGATTTGGAGCGAGAGCAGATAGGAATGAAAAATGAAAGGATGTGAAGGGAAGTGGATAGATCAAGGCAACTGGAGATGTCGATTGACGCTACACTTAAACTGTAATTGTCAGGGAAACAGTAATAGGGAAGGGAGTTCCATAGGTGAGATGTGTGAGACATGAAGCTATTGGAGTAGAAGAGACGTCTGCATCTAACAGTTTCCACGGTGTAGGGGTGGGAGCGGGATGCTAGCCTCGTGGGGCGTTTAAATTCACGAGGCCTAGAGACAAGCGAGAGCAGCTCTTCAGAGCAATTACCGTGAAAGTACTTGTCAAAAAGGCAGAGCGAGGCAACATCGCGTCTGTGAGAGAGCGACTGCAGACGAGATGACAGATCAGGGCCAATCACGTTGCCTATCCGTCTTTGGATCCATACATACATACACATAAATACATCTTTTTCGTCTCACCATTGTTTTAGCTGGGAAGACATAGTGGGGCTGGCAGAAAATGATTTTGACCTGTTCTCTTTCTAGCTGAGAGTGTTTTTCAGCGATTCTGTGACAAATAGTGTCAAGATGGCTGAAAGTCTTATCTGGAAAAAAAAATGAAACTCATTTAGTTTAGTGAGTTTTTAGATATTAAACATTTTGTGGGATAGACAACTATCCCATGCTGTTATACGATTTAGATAATTTTGCAGTTGTACCCGGTATATATATATATATATATATATATATATATATATATATATATATATATATATATATATTAGGCAGCATATATTTCATATTATAAAGAAATAATCATACATTGAATCAATTAGCAATATTAATGCGAAATCAATTAGCCATATTAATGGCGAAATCTCTTCACTAATAGACATAATATAAGCATAAAACTACTAACAATCCACTGAATAATGCGATCCTTATGTATAATGTTGCTGTCTGATGGAGACATGGTGTCTTTGAAAGTACTTGCTTCTATAAAAAATACACTAGATCCACCAGACACTATATCACAATATATATATATTAATATATATATTAATGGATACTCTTATTTGAGTAGGCGCTCCGATATACAAAAATAATTAAATAAATATACTGTTTAATAAATAAATAAAACTCCTACTCAAATACGAGTATCCACTAAAAATAACGTTTAAGTTATAAAAAATATGTCGGATTAAAAAAAAGCCTTTCTAAATTTCTCTTTGTTTACGTCTGGATACGAAACGGCAGATATGAAAAACTTCGAGAGATTCTATGACGGGAAAAATCGCCTGAAGGGACTAAAATTGGCCTTGCCTGACTGACTGCTCTTCGTGGCCAAGTTGGTTAACGCGTACCAGGCTTAACGGCAACTTCCTCTGCCCTGAGAGACATAGAGACTCCCGGGGATTGCAAATTTTCAAGTGATAAATACCTGTCGGATTAATCCAAAATCCATTCTGAACACACACACACACACACACACACACACACACACACACACACACACACACACACACACATATATATATATATATATATATTTAAAGACATTTATAATATCTATTCATATCTGCCGTATAGGATACAGGTTCGATTCCTGTCGGAGAACGAATATTTTCTATGAAAATTTCTCGGACATTCAGGCCGGTAAATGTTATTTAATACTGTTTATTATAAAAAAACAGAGCATTTGCTTAAATACTTGTATCTATAAAAAGAACGTTAAACATATTATAAATGTCTTTAAATAAATTGTCGGACTATGTCCAATTCAAAAATACATATATATATATATATAATATAATTTTAGCTCTGTCTTGCTCATGCCTACATGAATCTTTTGTAGTGTATGAGGTTATGAAGGTATGAAAACAACGTGTGTATATATACATATATATGTGTGTGTGTGTGTGTGTGTGCAGCCTCGTTCCTACACATGACGTGATGCTAGACCATTTTATACACCCAGCTTTCCAAAGAAAACCATAATGCAGACAAAGGAATTATATAAATAAAATAAATAAAAAATGGTATACTGTATGTTTTTATTGCATATTTTAATTTGACATCATATTTAAACTAAAATTGCAAAATATTATTCGTCGTCGACTTTGTCTCGTATCCAAGAATTTAATTTCTTCTTTGCTGATAGCTTCCTTTATGATGATGGTGTTGATGACTAAATTCGCTACCAATGAACTAGATTAGAAGCTTCCAGTTTCACCCAAACCTGCACCTGTTATCCAGGTGAAACAAAATCAGGGTAGAAGAAAGTGCCGATTGCGTGAATTTGTTTAAAGTGGACCTCAGCTTGCTAGGAAGTGTCCCGCACACTGGATTCCACGGCCTTCTTCTGCGGCATATATGGAATGAGACATGCAGAATCCAGTTATGAAACTACAACAGACTACCGCTGTCTCTGTTATAATTTCGACTGACGCCTTCTGTAGCATGTCCGTCATGCGTAGCCTTCTTCATCCGCTGGTTCAACTGTTGAGATCTGTTGTAATCATCATCCTATTGTTTTATCGTGTGGATATTTGGGGTTGGTCACACTTAGTCTGGGTTCTCGCCTTCTATACCAAAAGCGGCTCTACCAGAAGTTTGGAACCCGATGGGGTCGCTCTCAGAGTCATTGGACAGCGTAAGCCCTTCCACGACGACAAAAAACGACCCTCAGAGGTAAAACATTATTATTATCAAATAAAATCAAGTTTCTGTAGTAAAATATTAATAACAATACCGAAACTTGATTTTATTTAGATATATAAAAATCAAAATATTTCATTTTAAGCTTTAAAATTTACTGAAAAATTTTGACACTATTACCCAGTTTTATTTTAAAAGTGATAATGAATCAGGATATGTAATAAAAAATATAGTGTACTATTTAAGAAAAGTAGAACTTATTAATGTCACAACTTTATGAAACACCTTGTATACTTGAAATGAATGACAAAACTAATTTCACCTCGGAATTAATTTCAACTCGGAACTAATGTCACCTCGGAATTAATTTTAACACGAAATTAATTTTAACTCGGAATTAATTTCAGCTCGGAACTAATTTCAAATAGGATCTAATGTCACCTCGGGACTAATTTTAACACGGAATTAATTTTAACTCGGAATTAATTTCACCTCGGAATTAATTTAAACTCGGAACTAATTTCAACTCGGGACTAATGTCACCTCGGAACTAATTTTAACTCGGAATTAATTTCAGCTCGGAACTAATTTCAAATTGGAACTAATGTCACCTCGGGACTAATTTTAACACGGAATTAATTTTAACACGGAATTAATATCAGATCGGAATTAATTTCAACTCGGGACTAATTTCAAATTGGAACTAATTTCAACTCGATTTAAAATCAAAGTTATCAATTCCCGTGAATTCTTAAACAAAATGCAATGAGTTTGGTGTTAATTTTTTAATTTAGCATTAAAAATCCTTAGTAGATAAGATCATTCAGAATTCAGCTTTTCTGCAAATGCTACAAATGAATAAAGTGGTACTTTTTTTATTTACTTTTATTCATTTAAATCTGATCCAGTAAAAATGCAATGTTCTTTGTAGCAAGAACAATAGATTGCTCAGCTGGGTTTTTTGTAAAAAAAAACTTTTGTTCAAAAGAAGCCGTTATTGATCAAAATTTAAAAAATTAATAAATTAAATTTTAATTTCGTTAGAAAACTTCACAGATTTAGTTCCGAGTTGAAATTAGTTCCGAGTTAAAATTAATTCCGAGTTGAAATTAATTCCGAGTTGAAATTAATTCTGCACCCCTTTGAAATTATTTTCAAAAGATAGTAAAGCATGTTCTATTATTTTTTTTTCAATAACTCTAGCCATTTTGACAGTATTTGACATATTTCATGCTTTCGTTTTAAATATATTTATATTTATTATTCATTCTTATAGGGCCCCGAGATTCTTAAGTTTCAAATATGACTAAAAGACCAAGAGATATTGGGAGAATGTACTCCAGTGGCAGTAAGAAGAGAGCATTGTCAAAGGCTAAAAATGCTGAAGAAAACAAAGAAAAAGCTGACGCAAACAGATTTATTTGCAAAAATATATCAGATAAATCTGAAGAAACTGATCCACAAAATTCTGCAGAAAATAATAAATTTAAAAAAAATGAAGATAGTGACACTGAAGAAGTTTTACCAGTTGAACAAAACTGTAAGGACACTTCTGGTGATACAAATTCTACAGAAGATTTTCCACTTCAAACTTTACCGATAGGCCTTCAGAATTAACTGATAATCCTGCAACCTGGCTAGAAGTAAATTGTCGTAATGCGAATGATTATTTGGTAAAAAAAGGACCGCCAAAATCTTTTAGAGAAGATTTCCCTAAAAATCAATGGGACACGTTTTTCAAACTTTCACTGCAAGAGAAAGCTCCCGAATGGTGAAGTCAGAGATCGAGCATGACTATTATATCCGAGTGACAAAGTCTTTTGTTACTATTGTAATTTTTTTTTTACTTTAATGCTACAGATACAGCTTGTTGGGGAAACCGTCAAGCCAAACTTCCCCACTCAGGATGGACCCACATTAAAATGCAGTATTCGGAATTAACACTAAAAAACTACTAGACCGCCCTCCGCCCCCAGTGATTCTGGAACTCCAACTATGAGTAAAAAAACAAGAGATAAAGAGAGAATGTACTAGAGTGGTAGTAAGAGGAGGGAATTAGCAAAGACTAAGAAAGCTGAAGAAAACAAAGAAAAAGCTGACGCAGACAGATTTCTTTGCAGAAATATATCAGATAAATCTGAAGAAACTATCGATATAATGGTGCCGTTAGACATGAGTACTTGAGAAAGAAAATGAGAACGGTATCAAGATTTGAATCATGAAACACTGTGTCTTTTCTTTGCTTTTTCTTTTCTCAACTGTCCTGGGCATGACTATAAACTACATCCGGCAGCATGATCGAGACGTTTTGCGGATCGTTGAACCACCTCTCAATTGCTGTTGTTCCCAGGTCAACCCTGATCCATGGTGATAGCACCTGTTAGGGTCCCAACTACGGGCAAATAGTTAACCTCAAAAACTGGGGTCAAAACACTTTGAAGGTATAAAAATACATTTTCATAGTAAAAATACCAGTAATACATTTTTTGAAAAAAAATTACCAGCAATTTATGTACAAGACATTTCTAATGCTCCCAAGAAAATTACATTTTGTAATTAAATGACCCATAAGCAGTTGATATGCCGCTAAACAAACAAACCCTTCTTTTCTAAAACTGCATCTTCTCTAAGCTCTGTTAATAATAATAATAAGAAGAAGAAGAACAAGAACAAGAACAAGAAATGACTATAGACCAGAAAAAAAGGAAATAATAATAATAATAATAATAATAATAATAATAATAATAATAACCCAGACATTGTTATTAAAGACCACAAACAAAATAAGTGCCTCCTTATTGATATGGCAGTCCCTGCAGACTGCAATGTATCTTTGAAGGTATTCGAAAAACTGTCAAAATACAAGGGCCTTGAAATAGAAATCTCAAAAATGTGGCACATGGGAACATCAACAATTCCTGTTGTAGTTGGAGCCCTTGGACTGGTTGGAAAAGATTCCAGTAGGCTGATTGAAGGGATCCCTGGAAGTCCATGCCTCAAAGAGATACAAAAAATTGTTCTGACAAGTACAGCCCACACTTTACGAAGGGCTTTATCTATGTAATTATTATTTTTTTTTTTTTTTTTTGCAGTGGAAAGTGTCATGATGCCATTTCTAACCTTAGGTCCCTGGGCGGGACCCGGGAAGAAATTTGTAAACGCCAGATATCAAAGGAAATAAAAATAATAATAATAAGAGGCCTTAGAGAAATACACAAAATTGTTTTCACAAGTACAGCCCAGACCTTACGAAGGGCTTTATCTATGTAAAATAAGTGGGGTTTTTTGTTTGTTTTTTTTAATTGCTCAGTGGAAAATGGTTGGCACCCAGAAAGAAATGAGTACACAACAGAAATCAAAGGAAATAAAACAACAACAACAACAATAATAAATAGTCATAGCTCTCATGTTGTCTGATCTAAACTGACTGTACTAAACATCAATAATTCCAGTTGTTGTTGGAGCTCTTGGTTTGATTGGAAAAGGTTCCGATAGACTCATTGAAGGGATTCCTGGCAAGCCCATGCCTTAGAGAAATACGAAAACATGTTCCCACAAGTAAAGATCACACCTTACGAGGAGCTTTATCTATGTAAAATGTGCGCCATCTTAGGTTGTTTTATATGTTGAATCAGGAAACACTGTGTCTTTTCTTTGCTTTTTCTTTTCCCGACTGCCCTGGGCATGACGATAAACTACATCCGACAGCAAGATCGAGAGGTTTTGAGGGGCGTCTTTATTTTACGCAAATGTTCAGTGGAAAATGCCATGATGACATTTCTGACCTTAAGTCTCTGGTTGGGACCAAGAAGGAAATGAGTATGCAAGAGAAATCAAAGATAATAATAATAATAATAATAATAATAATAATAATAATAATAATAATAATAATAATAATAATAATAATAATAGGTATGGCTCTCATGGCTTTTTATATCAATTTATTAGAAGTAATAGTAGGTCCGGTTTACAATCCTCCCCAATCTTTTGAACAGGAGTGGATGTTTTTCCTTTATTTCCTGCTTTATATTCGGTTTCTGGTTCTAATGTCCTTTACTTTTCTTCTACTTCCGGTGGCCCTAGCGTATTGGTGGCATTATACTTGGCTTGGGGTGGTCCCTTTGACTCTGTAAGCCTCTATCTCCTATGGCCTTGAACAGGAAGAACATCAAATAAAAAAGTGTTAAAATGTACATATGTTGTCTTCGTACATTAACATGGGTTATAATAAATATCCCGTTCAGTAATGCCCTGAACATAAACAAGAAATGGCTCTCATGATTTATGATTTTAATTGATTAGAGATATTAACATGTATATGTGTTCTCTTGGTTGAATTAAGATGGGCTACAGTAAATATCCCGTTCAGTAACGCCCTGATGCGACACCAGGCATGGCTCTCATGGCTACTGATCTTAATTGATTGGAGATGTTAACAGGTACATGATTTGTCTTGGTAGAATTAAGATGGGCTACAGTTAATATCCTAAACATTAAAGTACCTGATCATATTCATTTGGGCATGACTCCTAGAGGCTGACGCTCTCTGTGTCTTCGTTCATGAGCTGGTGGCCTGGTGTCAAAAGGGTTGCTTTTTGGGGTTTGTTTGTTTATTAGTGTTATCGTCCAAGTTCCTTGTACCACGGTGATGGTCCAAGGTAGAACCAATGAAGAATAACTCGAACACAGGTATAGAATAACACAGATGTATTACAAACAGAAATATGTACAAAGAAGTAGAAGTATTAGTGATGACTATCAGATTTGGTTAGAGTGAACTATGTTGTCTCGACAAGTATCACTATTCCAATGTTCTTACAATAATCCTTTCTGCTCCCTCTTGAGGCGCAGTATTTATAATGTCCGGAATAGTCCATTATTTTTATAGGTAAGTTCCCATAACACCCTTTTCCGCAGCTTTTGCGTAGCAGGGGTTTTTAATATTTTTTTTTCTTTGGATCTATTTCCAAACGTTCTGTGAAGTTCCTTTTTCTGGACGATCTTCGTGGTTCTGGCATTGTTTGCGGTCTTTTTATATCAAATGTATCGAAAATCGTATCAATCACTTCTTCCTGAGGTGGACCGTTAGGATCCTGTAACAGTGTCTTCTATGTGAGAATTTGTGTCCCTGTACTATGTAAACCATATTCCCGATTCTTTTTTCAATTGTACCTTGCTCCCAGTAAGATTAATTGTTTTTATATGCTTCAAAAAAACTTATTCTCCTGGGTGGAATTTTCTTTTTGTTACGCACGACTGTGTTATTTGCTTCGTTTGACTTGGTAGCAATTTATCAAATACAGATCTGATTTTTCTAGCGAACATCACTTCTGCGGATGTTAATGCCGATGGCGTAGCATTATTTGGCGTAATTCTATATACCTGTAGAAATTGTTGTAATGCTTTTCCCGTAGGCACATCATATGCTTTTCTTAACGCTCTTTTGAGTGTATCAACAAATCTCTCCGCTTGCCCATTTGATCTTGGGTGATACGGCGGGGATTTTATATGTTTGATTTGATAAATTTCGCAAAACTCTTGGAAGTCCGCTGATGTGAATTGCGTTCCATTATCTGTGACTAGGCAATCCACTACTCCAAACCGAGCAAACAGCTCGTGGAGGCAATTTATGGTAGTTTCCGAAGTAGGATTTTTGCAACGAAACCCCTCCGGCCATTTACTATAACTATCCACTATGATCAAATAGTAGAAGCCATCAATTGGACCTGCATAATCTGCGTGTATTCTTGACCACGGACGATCTGTCTCTGGCCATGGCTTATGGATGATTGGCGGTGCTTTGTCTGCTAAGGAACAACCCTTGCATTTTTCCACCATCTGAGTAATATCCTGGTCCATGTTTTTCCAATATACATTACTTCGCATCAGCGATTTCATTCTATTTTTTCCTGGATGGCCTCTGTGAAAATCCTTTAGGATTCGCTTTTGTAGTGTTTTGGGAATTACTACCCTTTCGTTATAAAGTAGCACATTATCGCATAAAGAAAAGCTGTCCGATATTTGCTTATTTTTTTCTGCTATTTTTGCTTTTGTTTCTTTTATGAATTCATCATTTATTGCTTCATTTTTTATCTCTTGTAGTGTGACGGGGAGGTTTCGAACTGTACAACATAGTACTGTCCTGATATCTTCTTCATGTCGTAGGGTTACGATTACCGAATCTTCCAATGGCTCTGTTTTCGTTGGTATAAGTCTCGACAGACCATCCGCATGCCCGATTTCTTTCGTTGGTAGATACTCCAATCTGAAATTGTAGTTCAGAAAAATTGTACCCAATCTTATTAACCTATATGCAGTGTAGACCCGTAGACCTTTTTTCGAACCAAATATTGTTAGTAACGGCTTGTGATCCGTCTGTAGAGTAAAAAATCTTCCATAGATAAATCTATGAAATTTTGTGACTGCGAAAATAATTTCCAGAGCTTCTTTATCTCTTTGTGAGTAATTTTTCTCTGCTGGTTAAAGGGTTCGAGAAGCATGCGCGATGGGTTTTATTGTCCCATCCGGAATTTTATGCAGTATACACGCCCCGACTCCATAGGCGCTCGCGTCACTTGTTACAATTATTTCTAATTTAGGATCGTAGTGTGCCAAAAATAAATCCGAAGTTAACGTCTTAATTATTTTGTCAAACGTCCACTGCCAAACTTTTTCTTTCTTTAGAAGTTCGTTCAGTGCTGCGCGAAGTTTATGCATGTGAGGAATGAATTCCTGGTAGTAATTCACTAAGCCTAGAAAACTTTATAATTCTGTTATGTTCTTTGGAACTGGCATTTTTTTTTATTGCCGTTGCCCTTTCAGGGTCTGGTCGTCTTCCTTCTTGATCGATGATATGGCCCAGGTATTTAATTTCCTTCATGAAAAAATCGCATTTGTTTTCTTTTACCTTGAACCCATAGCTTTGTATTCTCTTAAACACCTCTTGTACGTATTCCTAGTGTTGTTCAACGCTTTCGCTATTTATCAATACGTCATCCAGGTATGCAACCGTGTACTCTAGTCCGGCGAGCATAGTATCCATTGTCTGTTGGAATATAGCCGGCGCGACCTTAATCCCAAATGGTAATCTTTGGTATTTGTATAATCCTTTGTGTGTGTTTATGCACAGTAATTTTGAACTTTCCTCATCGACTGGAATTTGTAGGTACGCTTCACTTAAATCTATTTTTGAGAAAAATTTTCCGCCATTTAATTTAGTGAACACTTCTTCTGGACTGGGTAGAGGATAGTGGTAATCTTTTATCGCTGCGTTCAAACCTGTTGAGAAATCAGCGCATAATCGAATCTCTCCCGATTTCTTTTTGACGTAAACCGTAGGTGCGGCCCATTGACTGTATTCTACTTTTGTCAATATGCCAGTGTTTTCGAGTCTAGCCAATTCCTGATCTATTTTCCTATTGACGCAAACGGTACGCTCCTTTTTTTCTTGAAGATTGGTTGAACGTTTTCTTTTATTTCGATATTTGCCGCCATTTTTTACATCTTCCGAGACCTGCTGAAAATACTTCGGGGGAAACTCGTTTTTAGTATCTCTTTTAATTTATCTGCCTCGGTTGATAAACTTTTTACATTTTGGCAGTACGTACTTACTGGTAAATCCCACAGTTCGAATTTTTGCATCCAGTTCGTTCCGAATAAGTTTTCTGTATTTCTTAATACATACATTTTTAATTTTTTGTCATTCAATTAAATGTCACATTTGTAATCACTTCACCCTCAAATTTTATTTTTCTCCCAGTTACCGACCTCGCAATTTTATCCGTTTTTAACATGGCAAGTTTGTTCAGTTTTCTTCATGTTTGAACGTGAATAATAGTTAAGTCCGAGCCGGAATCCAACTGTAGTCTGACTTTTCTGTTTTTCATTTCTACTTGTGCGTATTTTCTTATGTTAGTCTCATTCGCTTGGTCAGTCCTCGTGATTCTTATTCTGCTTTTGCTTTCTCTTCTAGTCTAACAATGAGAACTTTTATGTCCTATTTTTTTGCATGATAGACAAGTTTTAAAACGCTATGGACAGTCTTTATACCAATGCCAAGTCCCACAGCGTTAGCATGGACTGGGTGGTAGATTTTCTGATATTGACTTTTAGAAGTAGAAAAATTTGTTTTACCTGTTTTTGAGAGGGAAAATTGGTTTGGTTTGTTTCTGAGGAGCGAAAGTTGTCTTCGTACTTTACGTATGTGCACGATGCCAGATTCTTCTATATCTTTTGAGTCTTTCTTTACACTTATGCATCTCTGACAATCTTCTGCCAGTTTTTGAAGTGTCAAATCTTGTTCACTCTCCAATTTTATAAGGATTCTGCGTCTAATTTCCTCGTCTTTGGTTGAAACCAGGCCTTGGACGTTTATTAAGCATTTGAAATTGTCCGCGCTGAGTTCCGATAACTTAAAGTCATCACAATATTTGTTTACAATGGAAGCAAAAGTTATGTAGTCTTCGCTGTCCTTTTTTGTTAGGTTCAGACATTTCCATCTTTTGTGCAATAGTGAGGTATTAGGGCTGAAAAGTTCTGTTAACAGTTTTATGGCTTCTTTGAAAGTTAACTCAATTGTTTTCCTCGGTAGGATATAATCTACGAATTTGGTATATTCGCATGTGCCTAATTTTCTTAGTAATAGACGTACTTTTCGTGCGTCTGACCAATCTCTGCAGTCAAATTCATATAGATCTTCGTACCTTCGGAAGTAAGTTGCAAAGGTTTTGTCTTCGTCGGGTGCATACGTGAAATCTTCGATAGTGCTCCAAATAGCGTCTTGTGAGAGAACTGTTTCATTCTCGGAATTTTGCTCTGTATTTGACATTACACGTAGCAATAATTCTTGTAATTCAAGATGTTTCTGTTCGTTTTATTGTTGTTGTTCAAATTGGATTTTGATAAGTTCCACAATGGTTGACTTAAAATCTTCCATGTTAACGTAATTTTGTGTAAGTATTTTACCTTAGTGTAACCTGATATTCTGAAACCTGTGCATGCAAAAAAAATTCCTTTGTTGCCACAGTAAAATTGATGTCTAAAAAGAAATTCTTTTTATGTGTTCGCGTAGAACTTGTTTTGTTTTTTTGTTTTAGAAATCTCACGTAGAACTTGTTTCTTACAGTTTACTCGTCGACACTGTTATGTGCGACGGATAGCAAAAAGGTTTGTCCTCCGTGTAGAGAGTTCGTTTTTCTTTTGAGTTACCTCGTCGCCACTTGTTATGTGCGACGGATAGCAAAAAAAGTATGTCCTCCGCGTAGAGACCTCGTTTTTTCTTGGGGTTTCTTTGTCGCCATTTGTTATGTGCGACGGATAACAAAAAAGGCATGTCCTCCGCGTAGAGAGTTCGTTTTTTTAGGGGTTTCCTCGTCGCCACTTGTTATGGTCCAAGTTCCTTGTACCACGATGATGGTCCAAGGTAGAACCAATGAAGAATAACTCGAACACAGGTATGGAATAACACAGATATATTACAAACAGAAATATATACAAAGAAGTATTAGTAATGACTATCAGATTTGGTTAGAGTGAACTATGTTGTCTCGACAAGTATCACTATACCGATGTTCTTACAATAATCCTCTGTCCTCCCTCTTGAGGCGCAGTATATATAATGTCCGGAATAGTCCATTATTATTATGGGTAAGTTCCCATAATAATTAGTCTTGAGGACGTGGCAACCATAGTGACTTAAAAATCACATCTAAATAATTGGAAACAGTCTCAATCAAAAACCTTCTGATCAGATTGAATTATCCGAGCTCAAACAGTTTGTAACTGGAGATTCAATCCAGGGTATGACGATGATCTACATCCGGCTGCAAGGCTTCCAATAGGGAGAGTGTAGGTTTTGAGGGAAGTGGAACAACCTCTTAATTACTCTTGTTCCCAGGTTCACCCTGACCAGGGGTGTTAGCACCTGTTAGAGTCCCACCTATGTGCAAATCGCGAATCTCCAAACAAAAACAAAACATTATGAAAGTTGGAAAATTTTTGTAAACACCTAATAAATCGTAATGATTCTCCTCAATTGCCCTCCTTATTTGAGACCACACCCTAAATCACAAATGCCTCCTGTCCTGTCTATTTTGACAAATACGTTTCTTTCTCACCTCCTATTGCGCAAACTGGTGTCACAGGTCTCCGTAGTCGTCTCTTCCCAAAAGCCTTCATCAAGCTTTCACACTTATAATCAAATCATATGTGCGAGTAGCCTGGCTATTCGGTTCTAAGAACTGAATTGCTGTACGCCCATGCATCGAAAAGGTTAGGAGTGTCCAGCATATATACTGGAGACTCCCAACCTTTTCGATATATATATATATATATATATATATATATATATATATATATATATATATATATATATATATATGTGTGTGTGTGTGTGTGTGTGTGTGTGTGTGTGTGTGTGTGTACATGCATATCCAAATAAAAGAATAATAATAAAATAAAAATTATAATAATACATACATAAATATTAGGTCATCCCATAAGTTCTGTCCGAATTTTAACTTTTGTTAAAATGAACGAAACTTAAAGAGTATTTTATAATGTCTAATGGAGCTGAACATTATTTTTATGTTTAGATGCATTTAAACTGATCAAATTTTATTTCAGAGAACAATAAAATTAAATTTTGTTTGATTAAAACCCTGCTAACATGGAAGTACCCAAGAATCATTTGAGGCACATAATTCTTTATGAGTTCAAGAAAGGAAACTCAGCAGCCGAAGCGGCTAGAAACATTCACTCAGTTTATGGAGAGGAATGTGTGAATGAAAGAACTTGCAGATGATTGTTTGCAAAATTCAGAGGTGGAGATTTCACCCTTGAAGATGAAGATCGAACCGGACGTCCAGTTGAGTTTGATGAAAAGCTTCTTGAAGCAGCCCTTGAAGAAAATCCTGCTTTATCAGTTGAGGAATTGGCAGTGGTTCTCAGTTCAAACCATACAACTGTTCATCGTCATCTTCAACAACTTGAAAAAGTTCCTAAACTTGGAAAATGAGTGCCTCATGAATTGTTTGAAAACAACCTCAAATCCCGAGTTGACATCTGCTCTTCTCTCCATTCTCGCCAACTTGTTTCACCTTTTTTGGATAGACTTGTGACTGGCGACGAAAAATGGATCTTTTATCGAAATGTTAACCGTCGTAGATAGTGGCTTGGTAAAGGGGAAGGACCCCAGCCACAGCCGAGAAGGGAACTTCATGGGCAAAAAGTTCTTTCAATCTGGTGGGATTGTCAAGGAATAATCCACTTTCTTACCACCTAATACAATTAATGCTCAAATATACTGTCAGCAATTAGAACGTTTGAACCAAGCTTTGAGGAAAAAAAGACCTGCTCTAGTGAATCGAAAACGGGTGATGTTTCATCAGGACAATGCGCGACCAAACACAGCAAGAATCACGTCACAAAAGATCGAAGAACTTGGTTGAGAGAAAATTCCTCATCCACCGTATTCTCCCGATCTTGCTCCTTCAGACCACCATTTTTTTCGTAGCTTACAGAATCATTTGGAAAAAAACAGCTTTTGTAACACAGGAAGAGGTTAAAACTGACATTTGTGAGTTCTTCGAATCAAAGCCAAAAGAATTTTACAGTAATGGAATTAGTAAGCTTGTTAATAGATGGAAGGAAGTCATAGATAATCAGGGAAAATACATTGTTGATTGAATCTGTAATTAAATGTAACATTTGGTCACTTGTTTTCTTTATTCAAAATTCGGACAGAACTTATGGGATGACCTGATATATATACATATATATTATATATATATATATATATATTAATAAATATGTATATATGTGTGTGTGTGTGTGTTCAAACAGGTTTGGTTAAATAATTTAGAAGATCACACCGGAAACTAATCGACATGATATGTCTAAATTATTTAACCAAACCTGTTTGAATGAAAATATACTGCCTCACAGAAGCCATTGGTTCATACCAACGGCTTTCCATACTCAATACTCATCGGATTTACTCTCGCGTGGTCATGTGTGACGTCATGAGCTGTGGTGCGATTTTCGCTTTCAGCGTCTTATATGCACGTGTTTATCGTTGCTTGGAAATCATCCATGTAAACAAAAACAGACTATCATCAATTTCTTGTTCGTGTATTGCTTAATATATTGTGTAATTGTCATCTTCGATAATGGCTTATTTAAGCCGAAAGCTTAGATTGGATTAAAAAATATGTATCAATATTGTGATTTTCTTTCTTCGTTTAATGATAATGTTATTAAGCTTATCAGACGACATGAAAAGAACTTACATAAAATATATAGACAACACTTATCTATATTATTTAATGAAACATGTATGAATGAAAAAATGCTGCCTAAATATATATATATATATATATATATAGATAGATAGATAGATAGATAGAGAGAGAGAGATAGTTAGACAGACAGATAGATATACAGGGTGATTGAAAAGTAACTCCCTATTTTATGTCTGTATGGCCAGCCAGTATTCATGACTTAACACCCTGTGACTTTTTTCTTTGGGGTTTCTTAAAGGAGCAAGTCTACTATATCAAACCAAGACTTTGGTTTGTTTGTTTTCTTTTCTGTTACGGCATACCGACCGCAATGGGTTATTTAATGCCGACAAGAATGTTATTGTTGGTAATATTTCTTTTTCAAAAATGTATTGGATTTTTATTGCTGGTATTTTTTTTTTTCAAAAATGTATTGGATTTTTATTGCTGGTATTTTTTTTTTTCAAAAATGTATTGGATTTTTATTGCTGGTATTTTTTTTTTTTTCAAAAATGTATTGGATTTTTATTGCTGGTATTATTTTTTTTCAAAAATGTATTGGATTTTTATTGCTGGTATTATTTTTTTTTTCAAAAATGTATTGGATTTTTATTGCTGGTATTATTTTTTTTTTCAAAAATGTATTGGATTTTTATTGCTGGTATTATTTTTTTTTTCAAAAATGTATTGGATTTTTATTGCTGGTATTTTTTTTTTTTTCAAAAATGTATTGGATTTTTATTGCTGGTATCTATTTTTTTTTCAAAAATGTATTGATGGTACTAAAACTTATTTTTACACTTTCATAGTGCAAACAAGGGGGAGACTTATACTTAACATCAGGAAAAGGCAGCTGAAGTTTCTAGGACACATTATGTTGAAGGAGGGTCTGGAGAATCTGATACTCACGGGTCAAATAGAGGGAAAGAGAGACAAGGGAAAACAATGCATGGCATACATAGCGGGCTTAAGCAAGTGGATGACAGAACGTGGTCTGGGGGTGGAAGCAGAGGGGAGGAACTTGTTGAGAGCTGCAACGAAAAGAGGGGAGAGCCATGATCGCCTACGTCTTGAACGGACATGGCACATAAAAAGAAAAAAGAACTGACACATTGGCAATCGTGTTCATTGCACTCACTTATGTACTAATACACTTGGTTTGGTTTGGTTTTTTCTACGGCATACCAACCTCAATGAGTTATTTTATGCCAACAAGATTTTTATTGCTGGTAATATTTGTTTGAAAATGTATTGCTGGTAATTTTTTTTCAGAAATGTAATGCTGGTAATTTTATTTATTTTATTTTTTTTTGCTGGTAATAATGGATTCCAGAATTTTTTTTCTTTTTTTGCTAGTAATAATGTATTGCTGAATTTTTTTTTGCTGGTAATAATGTATTGCAGATAATTATATTTTTGCTGGCAATAATGTATTGCTGATAATTATTTTTTTGCTGGTAATAATGTATTGCTGATAATTATTTTTTTGCTGGTAATAATATATTGCTGATAATTATTTTTTTGCTGGTAATAATGTATTGCTGATAATTATTTTTTTGCTGGTAATAATGTATTGCAGATAATTATATTTTTGCTGGCAATAATGTATTGCTGATAATTATTTTTTTGCTGGTAATAATATATTGCTGATAATTATTTTTTTGCTGGTAATAATGTATTGCAGATAATTATTTTTTTGCTGGTAATAATGTATTGCTGATAATTATTTTTTTGCTGGTAATAATGTATTGCTGATAATAATTTTTTTGCTGGTAATAATATATTGCTGATAATTATTTTTTGCTGGTAATAATGTATTGCAGATAATTATATTTTTGCTGGCAATAATGTATTGCTGATAATTATTTTTTTGCTGGTAATTTATGTATTGCTGATAATTATTTTTTTGCTGGTAATAATATATTGCTGATAATTATTTTTTTGCTGGTAATAATGTATTGCTGATAATTATTTTTTTGCTGGTAATAATGTATTGCAGATAATTATATTTTTGCTGGCAATAATGTATTGCTGATAATTATTTTTTTGCTGGTAATAATATATTGCTGATAATTATTTTTTTGCTGGTAATAATGTATTGCAGATAATTATTTTTTTGCTGGTAATAATGTATTGCTGATAATTATTTTTTTGCTGGTAATAATGTATTGCTGATAATTATTTTTTTGCTGGTAATAATATATTGCTGATAATTATTTTTTTGCTGGTAATAATGTATTGCAGATAATTATATTTTTGCTGGCAATAATGTATTGCTGATAATTATTTTTTTGCTGGTAATAATATATTGCTGATAATTTTTTTTTGCTGGTAATAATGTATTGCTGATAATTATTTTTTTGCTGGTAATAATGTATTGCAGATAATTATATTTTTGCTGGCAATAATGTATTGCTGATAATTATTTTTTTGCTGGTAATAATATATTGCTGATAATTATTTTTTTGCTGGTAATAATGTATTGCAGATAATTATTTTTTTGCTGGTAATAATGTATTGCTGATAATTATTTTTTTGCTGGTAATAACGTATTGCTGATAATTATTTTTTTGCTGGTAATAATGTATTGCTGATAATTATTTTTTTGCTGGTAATAATGTATTGCAGATAATTATATTTTTGCTGGCAATAATGTATTGCTGATAATTATTTTTTTGCTGGTAATAATATATTGCTGATAATTATTTTTTTGCTGGTAATAATGTATTGCAGATAATTATTTTTTTGCTGGTAATAATGTATTGCTGATAATTATTTTTTTGCTGGTAATAATGTATTGCTGATAATTATTTTTTTGCTGGCAATAATATATTACTGATAATTTTTTTGGGGGGTGGTAATAATGTATTGCCGATAATTATTTTTTTGCTGGTAATAATATATTACTGATAATTTTTTATTTTGCTGGTAATAATGTATTGCTGATAATTTTTATTCAAAAATTAACTGCTGGTAATCATTTTTTTTACAAAAATGTATTGCTGGTAATACAACCTATTTTTTTACATGTTTGAACCCCAGTTTGGGAGTTAACTATTTGCCCATAGCATGTGCTACCACCCCGGTTCAGTGTGGACCTGGGAACACCAGCAATTAAGTGGTTCGACACTCAAAAAAAAAAAACTCCTGATCAGTGGCCTTGCTGCTGGATGTAGTTTATCGTCATACCCAGGATGTGGATGTAGTTTATCCAAGACTTGAAGGGCAAATACAAAACGTTATGTCTTTCATACCACAAGAGTTCCTGGTGAAATCAGTTGAAGCAATTCCAGGACAGCTCGAGAAGCTGGTAGCAAAATCTGGTGCCCATATCGAATTTTAAATAAAACCTCATGCTAAGCGCTTTCCGCTCGTATCCATTTCTTGTAAAAATTATAGTTAATAAATAAATTATAAGTATTTTAAAATGGAGAGTTACTTTTCAATCACCCTGTATGTATGTATGTATGTATATATGTATATATGAAGTCAACATCCACAGGCGATAGTCTGTTTCATGCTAAACGCAATTGTCAGGCCTATCCCTGATATTGAGCACTTTAACCCGTATAGATAGCATACCTTAAAACTATATTTTATCGTGTATATATATATATATACATATATATATATCTCTGTGTGTGTGTGTGTGTGTGTGTGTGTGTGTGTGTGTGTGTGTGTGTGTGTGTGTGTGTATGAGAGAGAGTGAGTGTGAGAGAGAGTGAGAGAGAGAGAGAGAGAGAGTCTAACTTTCGAATTCAATCTGATAAACAAATGTTAAAACCAGAACAGAACGCCGTAAAAACTTTGAGAATCACAGGAGAGGAGGCCATCAGTGACGTAATAACCTAATTCTAAGATAGAAATGAATGTAACACGAGAAGCATACAAAGAGAGAGTGAGCAAGTGGGGGAAAGAAAAGATAAAGATATGAAGGGGGGATTGTTAGCTGACTGAGTGCGAAAAAGGAGGGAGAAAGTTTTTCTCAATAGAAAACACTTAAAAAATAAACAGAAAAGAAAAGGAAAAAAATGACAAAAAATAACAAACTGATAAACAAATACTAACAGTAACGACCCTCTCATTTAACTGAGCACAAATTCACAAGTTTTGAAGTGCCCAATGAGGATTGACCTCACGGTAGTAGAAAGAGCCTTTGACACTCCAGATCAGTTATTTTTAACCCGTCTGCCGCGGCACACTGGTCTGCCACGAAAGTATCAGAGGTGCGCCGCGAAAATTTTTAGATGTTATGAATGAAATTATTTTCGAAAGAAATCCAATGTACAATAAGGGCCCATATCAAAATTAAAACCCCTTTAAATTGATTATGCAAATATATCTTTGTTATAATAAATCAACGTATACATAAATATATAAAATAATAGAAAAAGCAAGCGTTTCGTCAATAAAAACTAAAATCAAAAATCGAACAAGGCGAGAATTCTTGGAAGAAGATTCAAGAGTATGCCTGTCCAAAATTCAACCTTGCAAAGGAGATATTCTAAAAAAGACGTCAATCTCAAATATCTCCTCAAATGTTAAATTATAAAAAAATAAAATAAAAATAAATGAATATGTTTTTTAAGAATTTTCATTCTTATCTTTTTATTAGAAATTATAATAAATTGTTTTTGTTGTGTTAATAAATAAATTATAAAAATTATTCTCGTTTTTTGATCATCATAATTTAAGTGTGCAGCGAAAGTGTGACCGGGAAGTTTAACCATAGATTCACGTGAGCCCTGGAAATATGGCTATTGGTTCAAATGTGCCCCCGTAACTTTAACTATAGGTTCAAGTGTGCTCCGGAAGATTAACTATAGGTTCAAATTTGTCCTTGAAGTTTAACTATAAGTTCAAGTGAGCCCCTTAAGTTTAACTATAGATTCAAGTATGCCCCAGAAGATTAATTATAGGTTCAGATGTGCTCCGAGAAATATAACTATAGGTTCAAATGTGCCCGGAAGATTAACTATAGGTTCAAGTATGTCTCACAAGTTTAACCCTAGGTTCAAGTGTGTCCCGGAAGATTAACTATAGGTTCAAGAGTATCCTGGAATTTAACTATAGGTTCAAATGTGCTCTGGATGTTTAACTATAGGTTCAAGTGTGCTCCAGAAGATTGACTATAGGTTCAAATATGTCCTTGAATTTTAACTATACGTTCAAATGTGCCCGGAAGATTAACTATAGGTTCAAGCGTATCCTTGAATTTAACTATAGGTTCAAATGTGCTCCGGAAGTTTAAGTATAGGTTCAAATGTGCTCCGGAAGTTTAACTATAGGTTCAAGTGTGCTCCAGAAGATTGACTATAGGTTCAAATATGTCCTTGAATTTTAACTATGCGTTCAAATGTGCCCGGAAGATTAACTATAGATTCAAGTGTGTCCCGTAATTTTTTAACTGCTCTGTATCAATGTTTCCCAATAAATTCTGTTCGCAACTCTTAACCCTCCGTTAGTATCCTGGCGTGAATGAATACCCCACAAAATACTGTATTGGTTTTTTGCTGTTTTTTTTTTCTTTCAAATTTCAGGTCATTTTACTATAAATATATATTGTTGGTAACTTTACTATCAATATGTATTGTTGATATACATATAAAGGGTGTTTCATTAAGACGGATTATATATAAGGGTTTTGTTTCATTAAGACGATCAAAGTCAGCAGTGTTATTGGTGAAAATTTCATTCATTTCTCTATTGGATCATGTAATTTAAGTCATGGCAATTATGTGTGAAAAATAATATCGCCCAAACGTCCGCCAAATCTGAAAGTAAAAGAAAAAAAATCATTAGACGCTTAAACTTAATTCACATTAAAATCGGTCCAGGTTATTAGAACACCCTTATATATATATATATATATATATATATATATATATATATATATATATATATATATATATATATATATATATATATATATATATATATATATATATATATATACAAACACACACGTATATACGTTTCATTAAAGACAACTGACAGGGCACTGCGGTTAAGGTAAGCATTTTATTTAATCTTGCTTTCATACGAGTGTTTCCTTTTCTGGACACAAAGTGTGCACAAACTGTCCAGAAGTTCTGCATATCTGAGCACTTTTGGTTATTCTTTTTAGCCATTATCAAGGACGATTTTTTTTTTTTTTCACACACTATGTGCACCAGTTCTATGTATTCGGTTTCACCGAAAAGTGCTGTTGGTTCTGCACAAACCTCCGCCATGATAATCAAATCATGTATATGGATAGTCTGGCTGTTCATTTATATATATATATATATATATATATATATATATATATATATATATATATATATATATATATATATATAGTACAGGAAATCGACCCGTTGGTATATAATCCGGGTGGATCCGAGAAATATTCATTATTAAAACTGATCCACAGAGAGCTTGATGTATTTGTTATAACAGATCATGTGTATTTTTTACAGCAAAAAAACAAAAAATTACCTCAACATAGAAGATAGTCTATTTCAAGCCGTTCTGTACGCGTCTATCATAAGTGTCTGTCTCGGAGAATTGTTTTAAATTCATTTTCAATGTCAGTCCTCCTCTGGTAAACGCCTTGTTAATGAGAAAGAGTTGTGTTAGCGATTAGTCGAGACGTAAGGTGTCTTATCCCGGGGGAAGCGGTCTGGGGTTGGAGCTTATTTATAGCCAGGACCTTTCGTTGTTTGTCGTTTAATATCAGTTCCTACTACAGTGTAACCCGGATATAAGAGACCCGGATATAAGAGAAACCCGGATATAAGATATATTTTATCTGGACCCAAATTAGAGCCTGTGTTAATGTATATATAATAGACCAAACCCGGATATAAGAGAAACCCGGATATAAGAGACTTCGTCTCCGGTCCCGGCAACTCTCTTATATCCGGGTTACACTGTATGTGGCGTTTCTTATAATAGTCCCGAGTGTGTTTTTCTAGGATTCACAGTAAATAGTTTTTGTACTACAGGTGTCCAATATTATTAATAAGTGATGGTGGGGGGGATTTAAACTTAAGATTAATGTATATTAGTTGTGTTAGAGATTTATAGATTGTGGGTATTATCAGAGCACCCAATGGAAGAAATCATGCTGTCCAACCCATTTATATGCGTACATAAAACAATGGTCCAAGACAGGCACTTAGGGGCTGATGATAGCCGCGTACAGAACGGCTTGAAATACACTATCTACTATGTTGAGGTAATTTTTTATTTTTTTTGTTGTAATATATATATATATATATATATATATATATATATATATATATATATATATATATATATATCAGTGACTGATAATATTGAAATATGTGTGGAAAACATTCTCGACGCTAAAGTGTGTAAAAGTTTGTAAGATGTCGTAGCATGTTTTGACTGGATACATGCAACTTACTAGCCTATACAAGATCACCACACAACGCACCGTAGAAGGTGGACGTAGGCGAGGGCCCCCTGCGTAAAAAAAGTGGTTGGACAATGTCAAACAACAGACAGTTATGACTACACCAGAATTGCTGATGTCTACCGTTGATAGACCGTTGTGGAGGAGATTTAGTATGGCTTCTGCATTCGGATCCCTCCCCACTACGATTACAAAAGTCAAGGGGATGATGATGATGATGATGATGATGATGATGATGATGATGATGATACATGAGTAAAGCATGTTCTACAACAGCAACAAGGCCCTTAGATTACTTGACTGTACACAGCAAGGACCTTGTCTCAATATGCCTAAATTTCTATTATGAATTTGCAAATTCGAGCGGATATTGATTCTCAGAAAGAAATTTAATAGTTTTGTGCTAACAAAAATCTTGCTACGATGTGCTGTTTTTTTCTTTCCTCTGTTATGATAACACAACCGTAAACAAACAAATGGATCATTAGAGTGTAAAAAAAAACAATGCAACCTATTCTTACATTCTAACTTTGTTGCGACATAGGAAGAAATCATGTTCGTAAAAGGTTCGTGACTTGTTGAGATGAGAATACTATAGGTGTCTAAATGTCTAAATACTTTCCGTAGGCCTGACGAATGGTATCATCATTTTTAGCTGCCGGCTCTGTGACTTATCTCTTTGCATTGCTTAGATGCCACTAACAGAAAGAAAGAAAATAACGCAATAACAAGATAGAAAGAAAGAGTACAACAAAACAGAAGGAAAGAAGGAACGAATAGAAAGAGAAAAAGAAAGAAAATCGAATAGAAAGAAAGAATAGAAAAAGACCGCCTAGAAAGCAAATAGAAAGAAAGAACGAAAGAACAGAATGAAAAGAAAGAAAAAAGAAAAATATAGAAAGAAAGAATACCTTAGAGTGCAAATAGAAAGAAAGAAAGAAAGAAAGAAAGAAAGAAAGAAAGAAAGAAAGAAAGAAAGAAAGAATAGCCTGGAGTGCAAATAGAAAGAAGGAAAGAAAGAACAGAATGAAGAGAAAAAAGAAAGAAAGAATAACCTAAAAGAAAGAAAGAAAGAAAGAAAGAAAGAAAGAAAGAAAGAAAGAAAGAAAGAAAGAAAGAAAGAAAGCATGTAATGAAAATACATAAATAAAAAACTTGGAGTGAAAATTGAAAGAAAGAAAGAAAGAAAGAAAGAAAGAAAGAAAGAAAGAAAGAAAGAAAGAAAGAAAGAAAGAAAGAAAGAATAGCCTGGAGTGCAAATAGAAAGACGGAAAGAAAGAACAGAATGAAGAGAAAAAAGAAAGAAAGTATAACCCAAAAGAAAGAAAGAAAGAAAGAACGAAAGAAAGAAAGAAAGAAAGAGAGAAAGAAAGAAAGAGAGAAAGAAAGAAAGAAAGCATGTAATGAAAATACATAAATAAAAAACTTGGAGTGAAAATTGAAAGAAAGAATGAAAGAGAGAAAGAAAGAAAGAAAGAAAGAAAGAAAGAAAGAAAGAAAGAAAGAAAGAAAGAAAGAATAGCCTGGAGCGCAAATAAAAAGAAGGAAAGAAAGAACAGAATGAAGAGATAAAAGAAAGAAAGAATAACTCAAAAGAAAGAAAGAAAGAAAGAAAGAAAGAAAGAAAGAAAGAAAGAATGTAATGAAAATACATGAAGAAAAAACTTGGAGAGGAAATTGAAAGAAAGAAAGAAAGAAAGAAGGGATAGTTGAGTGCAAATAGAAAGAAAGTATAGAATGAGAAAAAAAAAAGAACTGCCTAGAATTGAAACAGAAAGAAAGTAAGCAAAAAAGGAAGGAAGCATAGAATGAAAAAAAAAAAGAAAGAAAAGCCTAGAGTGCACATCGAAATAAATAACGAAAGAAAAAAGAAAGAAAGCGTGAACTGAAAAGAATAGCCTACAGTGCAAATAGAAAGAACAGAATGAAAAGAAAAAGAACAGTCTAGAGTGCAAATAGTAAGAAAGAAAGAGAGAAGAAAAGGAAGCATAGAATGATAAGAAAAAGAATAGCCTAGAGACTGCAAATAGAAAGAAAGCAATCACAGAATGAAAAGAAAAGAAAAAGAATAGTCGAAAATGCAAATAGAAAGAAAGAAAGAAAGAAAGAAAAAAGAAAGAAAGAAAGAAAGAAAGCATGTAATGAAAATACATAAATAAAAAACTTGGAGTGGAAATTGAAAGAAAGAAAGAAAGAAAGAAAGAAAGAAAAGCAGCACAGAGTAAAAAAAAGAAGAGTTCAAATAGATTGAAAGAAAAAAAAGGATAGTGGACATTGCAAATAAAAGAAAGAAAGAAAGAACGAAAGAAAGATACGAAAGAAAGATACGAAAGAAAGAAAGAAAGAAAGAAAGAAAAGCAGCACAGAATAAGAAAAAGAAAAGTTCAAATAGATTGAAAGAAAGAAAAGCATAGAGTGGACATTGCAAATAAAAGAAAGAAAGAAAGAAAGAAAGAAAGAAAGAAAGAAAGAAAGAAAGAAAGAAAGAAAGAAAGCCACAAAAGTGAAAAATTACTTCAACGGCAACAAACGCGTGCCATCGGTTAGGTTGTTGGCGGTACGAAGCTCCTTTGCCGTCACTTTCGTCTTCGATAGAGAAAACTAAAAAGGACCGTAAAAATAACAACCAAACAAAAAAAGAAACGTCAAAGCAACAAAACAAGAACTATTAGTCACGTGACGTTGTTTACAAACTGTTCGAGATATGCACAAGAAACTTGAGCAACGCGTGTAAATGTCTCTTTTGTTATAGTATGAAATCACTCAAAGTCTCACTCTCCTCTGCCTTTCATCCTCCCGCCCTCCCTCCCTCTCTCTCTCTCTCACTCACTCTCTCTTCGTCTAGGTGGATAGATATTGCAAGTGGGTATTTCAGATTTTATAAGTATTCTATGCAGACTTCTTGCTTGATTGTAAGTTTCTAGACTAGAGCAATGTTTTCCAACCTTTTTTTCTTTTTCTTTATCTGACGACCCACTTTTTAACCTATACATAAACTTCAAACTTAAATTATGATAATCAAAAAAGAATTAAAAAATGGTATACTTTTTAGTTTTTATGACTTAACACAAACAAAACGATTTATTACAGTAGGGTAATAACCGATAGGGCCGGTGCAAGGGCTTTGTGCCCCCAACCCCCGAATTTATGATACGGTGTCCCCTCTCTACTACATCTCAATTTTCATAGTATTCGTATAAAACACAAATTTTATTGTAACCTAATTATGCAATATAGATGAACAATTCAACTAGAAAAATAAATATAATGTATCTAAAAACAAATTAGAGACATCTCGTAATAGATCATTCCATCTTAAATAAAAACAACGATGTTTTGCGGTAATATTTAACTTGAGATGTTTCTTGTTAAAAGTTGAATAATTTAAAACACTTAACATTATGGATAAAAAAAAATGAATTTTATATAGTGCTTTTTTTTTTAGACTTGAGCAAAAGAAATTCAGGGACTTGGACGGAAAAAATAGACCCTATAATGACGTCAAAATCCACGAAAATATTTCATCCCTTAATAGTCAGTGTTGCTTAGTTAAATTTGTAATGTATATAAATGTAGGTAGAAAAAAGCAAACGTTGTTACGATAGCGAGGGTCGCAGAGCCTTGCCCGATGCCTCCAATCAGGGTTGCAAGCCTCCCACCCCGGGTCGGCGTATTCGGAGGTAGTGTACGCCGGTCCTGGTTTTAGATAGAACCCCTCGCCTAGCTAGCAGATAACTGAGGCGAGTTAATGCCGTTGCCACAGTTAGCGGATAATCGAAGTGAGTTAGTGCACTTGGCACAGTTAGAGAATTAGTCCGGACCTGAGAAAGGGTTGAAATAAGATGTGCCGAGACCAACGTCCAAACTCACACCAATGGGGAAACAAGAGATATTCCTAGATGGTAATCCACGGCCTCACCTTAACTCGAAGGTAGTGATCTTTTAGCGTAAGACCAACACATTGTAAGTACTATGTTTATGTTACGTTTTATTCTCGTTTTGCATTGTTACAGTTAATAAAAATGGTAAACGTATTTTGGCACGCCTCTTTTAATTTCCTCTTAGTACCTCAACAAAGTTAGTCACCGATGATCCATATCAGTGCTTAGTTGGATGACTGTATAGCCTTATGGCAGACCAGGGATCCTTAAATTGGCCGATATCGGCTGAACGTACAATTGAAAACTAGTTTATCGCTGGAAACCTTTACACACATTGAATACATTACCTGGTCTTCCTGAACTATCACCCATATAGGATTTTTTTTAGTAACAAAAAAAAAAAAAGGAACAGCTCAACATGCAAATTACAAATTGGAGGCAGCAAAATCAAACAAGTGTAACAATTTAATTATCGGGGAAGTGTTTTATCAGAGATCGGAAAGTGCGACACTGAACTCTGAAGGTGCACTTGGATAGTCAAAGAAGCCTACCAAAAGCTAAGCAAAGTATTAAGAAACAGGAAAACTTTACTAGAAACAATGAAAAGAGAGTTCTGAAATGTTGAGCAATATCAGTCCTCCTATTTGGCAGTGAATGCTGTACAAATCTCCTCACAGATGAAGAACAGATGAAGCAACAGATGAAGAACAGATGAAGCAACAGATGAAGAACAGATGAAGCAACAGAAATGTGATTCTACAGCAGGATGCTGAGAATACCATAGACTGAACATGTGAGCAACGACAAAGTTTTAGAGAAAATGGAAACAAAAAGCACATTTATGCTTAACATCAGAAAGAGATAGTTAAAATTTCTAGGGCACATAATGAGGAAAGAGGGCTTGGAAAATTTGACACTCATAAGACATACTGAAGGTAAGAGTAACAGAAGAAAACAGTGCATAATCTAACAAGATTGTGTAAATGGATGGTAGAACAGGGTTTAGGAGAAATAGCAAAAAGACAAAATTTACTAAGAGCTACAAAGGACAGGAAATTGTGGAGAGCCATGATCGCCAACATCCTGAAGGAGTACGGCATATAGAAGAAGAAGAATGTAATATGCGCCATTTGACTAAGAACCAGACAGTTCTATAAGAAATAGATAAAATGTTTACTGAGGGTAGAGGAAAGACGTTTTAATATAAAAACAAATGTCTGAGATAACGTTATGGGCGTACAAAGGCAGACGACACGAGCCGAGTTTAAAAACATACGACAAAGTTATTCTTAACAGTCAAAAAAGAATTACGCAAATTAAGTGCTTTGCGTGCCAAATAATGGCCAGTACCAAGGGCACCTTGACGTGGTGTAATGGTTAGAAAGCTTGTCTTGCTAGATCAGTTTACTACTGAGTAGTGCGTTCGATCCTCATTGTGTACCCCATACTTTCGGCCTTGTGCCACATCTAAGCTACGCTTGGAAAATAGGACACCTAGGGGTGGTGTAATGGTTAGCAAGCTTGTCTCGCTAGAACAATTACGACCGAGTAGTGAGTTCGATCCCTAATTTCGGCCTTGTGCCACATCTAAGCTACGCTTGGAAAACCACTAATGGCCAGTACCAAATATGTAAATTATCGGGTGACAGAACTAATTTCAACTCAGAACCGCAAAAGGGTAATTTGCAGTTCAACCCCCGTGCTTAGTTTCTATAAAATAAATCTTCGGACTCATTCGCGTTTAGGTGTAAATGTGCATACTTAATTCGAAAATAACAAAGAAATTTTGATAAAATCTACCGTTTTGGAGTTATTGACAATAAAAGTTTGGACTTATTCGCGTCGCGGCTACTTCATGTTTACATAAAATGGAAACAAAAAACAAACACTTGTAGTCTACATCTGGAATAGTGAAAGATGCCTAAAGCTAAATAAAGGGGTGACAGAACTAATTTCAACTCGGAACCTCAAAAGGGTAATTTGCACTTCAAGCCCCGCGCTCAGTTTCTAATAAAAAAAATTTCAGGAATAGTTCCATTTCGGTGTAAATGTACATGATTAATTCGAAAATAACAAATAAATTTTGATAAAATCTACCGTTCTGGAGTTATCGACAATAAAATTTCGAACTCATTCGCGTCGCGTTGGGTGAAGTTGAAATTAATTCTGCACCCCAAATTATCAATGAAAATGAAATATGCCTTTTTACAATTAAAATTATAATGCCGCAGAAGGTTCCCAGAAAAGAAAACAGAATAAAGTGAAAAACAGGAGAAATATTTCTCTTAATAGTTTTAAAAGAATAATTTGGCACAATTTTTGAAGCAAAGTTCGTAGGTCGTTTTTGTTTAACGGTATATCAACCTTTATGGGTTATTTAACACCGAAATCTAAATATTTTAAACGTAATTTTTTTTTTTTTTTTTTAGAGATATTAATGGTTTTAAACCTTACTAATTAACATAAGAAAGAAGAAGATATGGATTCATACCTTTCCCAATGGTATTTGCGCTTAAGTGAAAATAACGAACCTATCTGAAATTGAAACTCGGCTCTCTGATTGACAATTCCGAGTCATTATCCTCTACACCATCCGCACCTCTTAGATTACGGCACAAAGTTCGTGGTAACAGCGAAGAATAGATAAATCACACCAGGCTATTCGGCGCTACGATAGTATGCGGTCTACCGCGCAATGAATTATACCGTAACCTCATCTCTCGTGTTGTCCACCTGCGGTCGACCACAATGAATTCTACCATCACCTCACCCCTTGTGTGTCCTGTCCACATAAAAGGAAGGAAATGGCGCTCCCACATCAGAATCCCCCTCGGTCTGAAACCGTTAACATCAGCTGGATAACCTCTTTCAGATTAAAATGCTGCTGAAAGATTTTTATAGACATGTCATCTTGATCGCGGAATCGGAGAGCCGCGTTCGAATTCCAGTCGAATCCATTACATTCACTTACGTGCTATGAATCCTCTTCTCAAGAAAGCTATGGTTAAATAGCAGGATAGACCGGCTTCTGTAGCCTTGGATGGCACCTGGTCTACCACAGAAAGAAGTGACAACCTACTGCGTGAAAAAAATATGCCTCGTCAGTCATGTATCGAAAGATAAATGATCGCCTACGCGTGTATCACGCATGGCACATAACTGACTGACATCTTGACCGAGGAAACAGCAGTCGCATTTTTATGTGAGAACAATCTGCTAGATACGTTATAGTGATAGACAAAGCGGTAAAAGACCATACTGTAGTAGTAAATGAGGTAGACCACATGCTATAGTGTTTGATACTGTGGTAGACCGTAGACAAGGGCTCGGCAACTCATTCGACCCCGAGGGCCGGATCGTGTTATAATGCCGTTAAATGGATAAAATGCCTTCGCGGGCCGTAGGTTGCCAACCCTTGCCGTAGACTATAGTAGCACCGACTATTCTTTGATGTGGGAGCGATATTGCTGTTCTTTTCAATTCTCGTCTAGTGATTGTCTAAATTCTGCGTTGTTTTCTTTCTGGACCAGAGCGACCTGGGTTTCTGCAGCAGCTGTTCGTCGACTTCGAAAATCAAATCCAAGGCCCCACCTCAAATAATCTACCGGTAGTCTCAAAATACACTGCTAGAAATGTGTAGGGAGATTCGTTTATTGGTTTTGGAGGAAAAGAAACGCAGAATCACAAACACAAATATACCAAAAATATTTTCGAAATTTAAAAATTTAAACAAGAGCCCGTCGCAGAGTCTGCTTTCTCTCTGATTCTTATACCTATCTCAACCATGATCGGGTTCGACACTTCTTCGAATATAAAAAAATATATATCTTTAGTCTGACTAAACTGTAAACTAATACCACATTTTTTCCCCACTTCTTTGGCTCGCAATTAATGGTATATAAAATTTGTTGGTAGGACAGTCATCATCTATCGATGGGTTGTCAGTAGAAAATATTGTTGACAAGCCTAACGATTATTCCTGTTGCGAACGAGATTTGCAGCGAGATTTTCCGTGGCTTCCACCACACAAAGAAACAGTTTGCGGTCAAACGCTAAAAAAAAATACATGTGAAGGCAAGTTCAGTTTTGTTCTTTTACAACCCGGAAAGATCGAAAAGCAAGCTCAGACAAATATAAACATTTATTTAGTGTGTTCGTTATTCAGTAATCTACACCTATCACCCCCATATATATATATATATATATATATATATATATATATATATATATATATATATATGTATATATATGTATATATTCTTTTTTATTGGCCAAACCTAAGTAATAGATTAAGTGTGAATGAGCTGCAAAAGAAAAAAAAAGAAATAAAACTGGGAATTTAAGCTGGAGAACACTTTCCAATGTTATAGGCCCTTCACGGCCGTTTTTATTGGCGAGTCACGTGACACTGGCACCGCATATGACGTACGAAGTAGCGTCATACAATGAATGCTAAAAAGGAAAATAAAAGAACAATTTATTACGACCGGAGGTAACACCATAATTACTCAAACGACAGCTCTCGTATTTTTATTTATTTACCAAGAGTTCAGCAAGACTGTCCGGCGTTGTCCGGTTTGAATTAAACACCTGTTCGATGTCGTGCAAAACATACATTTTTTTTATCGTAGCCATTTTAACAAAAAAAAAAAAAAAAAGGATGTCAGTAAATGTGGAAACAGATGACAGTAGCAAAATACAAAAAATAAATAACATATTTAATGAGAGAAATTTTGCTCAGGGCTATTATTTTGTTTTTACGTAGCCAGCAGACCCTAACAGGTGCTACCACCCCGGGTCAGGGTAGGCCTGGGAACACCAGCAATTAAGAGGTGGTTCCACGCTCCTCAAAACCTCCTGACCAGAGGCCTTGCTGCTGAACGTAGTTTATCGTCTTACCCAGGACGCGGATGTAGTTTATCGTCATACCCAGGACGGACATATATATATATATATATATATATATATATATATATATATGGAAACAAAAAGGAAACTTATACATATACTTATATTCATCAGGAAGGGACAGTTGAAATTTCTAGGGTATATAATGAAGAAAGAGGGCTCTGAAAATCTGATACTCACAGGACAGATTGTAGACAAGAGGGACAGAGGAACACAATGTATAACATACTTAGTTTTAGCAAATGGATGACGGAACAGGGTTTAAGAGAAATAGCAAAAAGACAAAATTTATTAAGAGGTACAAAGGACAAGAAATTGTGGAGAGCCATGATCGCCAATGTCCTGAAGGGATATGGCACATAGAAGAAGAAGAAGAAGAAGAAGAAGAAGAAGTAAAAGAAGAAGAAGAAGAAGAAAGAGGTTGAGTAAATGGATGACGGAACAGGGTTTAAGAGAAATAGCAAAAAGACAAAATTTATTAAGAGCTAAGAAAGACAGAAAATTGTGGAGAGCCATGATCGCTCACGTTCCGAGGGGACACGGCACATAAAGAAGAAGAAACAAAATGTAGAACCATGACCAAAACAGGTATCACTTTACAATCAGAAGCAGTGATCAATGTTTGGAAACAGTTAAAAAGCCATGTCGTCAAATACTGATATTAAAACGTAGACATGCTTCACTTACTGGGATGATGATACTTCAACGTGTCATGACCCTACAGGAAGCAAGTGATCATGGCTACTTCTTTGGGGATCATGGCTCCAACTTCCTATTCTTCAGAACTGGAAGCAATGTTTGTCCCCTTACTATTCCTCCCAGTCAGTTCTGCCATCCATTTACACAAGCTTTTGGGGCAGGCTATTCACCGTTTCCCTACGTCCTTTTTACCTTTAATACGTCTTGTGAGTGTCAATTCTCCAAGCACTCTCTCCTTATTATGTGCCCCAGAAATATCAACTGTCTTTTTCTAGTATCCGTCTATATTTCTGAGATGGGGTATTTACACTATTACATTATTCAGACTATTGTCCTCATCTTTGTCGCCATATTTATTTTCGTTTCGGCCGTTGTACGCTCCGGCTTTCTTCAGGTTGGAATGTCGAACTGAACCCTTTATTTCGCTCACTGGGGTAGACTGTTCTAGTTCCACGTGCCATGTCTAATGATTGTCAGTTATCAGTTATCTCCTGTTAATTCTCCTCTCCAAGTTCTCCATTGCCTTAACCGGGTATTGAACTCACACCCATTGGGTCCTGTCACTGGATCTAACCGACGCCTTTATCCACTGTGCCATGTGTCCTTGGCGACAAAGATGAGGACAATAGTCCGAATAATGTAGTGTCTCTTTCTATTAGAAAGGGACACTACATTGTCTACTATGTAGAAGCATTTTTTTATCATTTTCCTTAAAAATTCCTCGTTCAGTCCATAAGATTCTCAAAATCCTACTGAAGACCCAAATTTCTCTTACCTCAAATCAACTCTTCATCTGTGGAAAGATTGTCCAGCATTTGTCGTCATACAGACGGACTGATTTTCTAACAAGATTTTCCTTTTCCTTAATACTTTTGGTTTCAGTTTTCTCGTAAAACTTCCTTATTGATCAAATATTCAGTCCAGTGTATACTCAACATCTTTCTGTAGAACCAAATCTATTCCCTCAAGTCTCCATTTCATCTGCAATGAAATTGCCCGGCATTCACTGCCATATAAGAGGATTGGTATTACTCAGCAGTCCAGCACTCGTTTCATTGTTTTCCTATTTCTTGACACTTTATTTACTTTTTTGTAAGGAAATTTTTCTATTCCAATACACCTTCAGATTTCAATGTCTTGTGAGTGTCAAATTCTCCGAGCGCTCTTTCCTCATTATGTATCCTACATAATTGTCACTTTCTGTTACTATGTGGAAGCATTGTTTTTGTTTCCATTTTTCTTCAAAACTTCATTACTTACATATTGAGTCCCTGGGTATCTCAAAATCCTTCTGTAAACCCAAATTTCTGTTATCTCAAATCAACTCTTCATCTGTGGGGAGATTGTCCAGCATTCACCATCATACAGAAGGACTGATTTTCTTTGTTTCTAACGAGATTTTCCTGTTTCTTAATACTTTTGGTTTCCATTTTCTCATAAAACTTCCTCATTGAGCAAATATTCAGTCCATGATATTCTCAGCATCTTTCTGCAGAACCACATGTCGGTTACTTCAAGTTTCCTTTTCATCTGTAATGAATTGTCCAGCATTCACTGCTATATGAGAGGACAGGTATTACTTAGCAGTTCAGCACACTTTTCTTTGTTTCTAACAAGATTTCTCTTGATACTTTTTTAAAGCATTTCACCCCAAGCTAGTCGGGATACCACTAGCAGGCAAGGGGTTACAGAGATTGGGGCGAGAGGCGTGATGGAGGTAAGGATGAAGAGAAGGATAGGAAATAGATCAAGGCATCTGGAGATGTCGATTGACATTACATTTGAATGGTTGGAGATTATAGCTATCAGGGAAGCAAGTAATGTTATACATGTTCACCGTAGTCTGAATGTAGAATCCAACGTAGTAAGTAATTGGTTCAATGAAACAACACCAATATCTAGTAGCAGCTGTTCAATAATTCTTAAGGTCTTCCATATCAGAGGTTGGCAGTGAATATTTGGAGAGAAAACAAAATGGCCGCCTTTATACACGTCGGATTGAATATTTTAAGTTTTCTGATTGGTTAACCTTCTATTGGCGAACTATAAAATGAGTCAGCTCATTTTGGTTGGCTCACTAGTATATAGGGTTTCCAAAAAACTGTAACAAGTAATAGGAATGGAATTCCACAGGCGGGAGGTGCGAGACATGAAGCTATTGGAGTAAAAGAGACGGCTACATTTAACTATTTCGACAGTAAAAGGGTGGGACCGAGATACCAGCTTAGTTTATTTACTTTTTGGTAAGGCAATTTTTCTATTCCAATACGCCTTGTGAGTGTCAAATTCTCCAAGCGCTCTTTTCTTCTTATGTATCCTAGATAATTGTCTCTTTCTGATACTATGTGGAAAGCTTCCTCGTTACTCACATACTCGGCACTTGAGATTTGGACACCTCCGCGTGGTGTAATGGTTAGCAGATTTGTCTTGCTAGATCAGTTACTACTGAAATGTAAGTTCGATTCTCACTGGGTGCCACATACTTTCGGCCTTGTGCCACATCTAAGCTATGCTTGGAAAATCGCTACTCAGCTCTTGAGATTCTCAAAATGCTTCTGATCGTCTTGCATTTATTGCTATGTAGAAGGACTGATATTACACAACAGTTCAGTACTCCTTTCTTTTTTCATAACGAGAGTTTCCTGTTTCTTGATACTTTTTGTTTTGTTTTTTTTTGTAGATTTTTTTTTCATTTTACTCTGGACTCGAGATTAATATCGCCCTGTCGATCCGTCGGGACTTAGATGGGTGACCGCTTGGGAATACCAGGTGTTGTAAGCTTGGATTTTCGGGTGGTGCAATGCGTAATGGCTCGGAGTTGTTAACAGGATAGCCGATTCCCAATTCAGGTCGGGTTCGTTATATTCCCTTATCCCTCAATTACCTCTGGGAAAGGTATTAATACACCTCTCTCCCCACACTACCAATGAGTTATCATCACCCCCAGCTCCTAAAAATTCTTACAATCTAAAAATATTTTTTGGCTTTAAATAACCAGCAAAGTGTTGATAAGCCGTAGAAAACGAATCAATCAAATATTTTGTATCATTATTCTTTATATATATATATATATATATATATATATATATATATATATATATATATATATATATATATATATATATATGCAGAAATATAGTCTTAAAGTGTGCTATATTTATGGGGTAAAGTGCTCAATATCAGAGATAGAGCGTGTGTAAATATAAAAGTGGACATGGAAGTCAGCACTTAGAGGCGACAGTCTGTTTCATGCTAGTGCAATCGTCAGGCGACCTCTCTCTCTCTCTCTCTCTATATATATATATATATATATATATATATATATATATATTTATATAAATATATATATAATAATCCTAATAATCCTATATTTAATCATATATATATATATGATTAATATGGAATTCTGCCAGTTGGCTGGGATCATTCATATTCTTTTGGTTTTAAGCCCAAGCCCCAGGAAGTACCTCTCCTTCGGCAGGAGTCTGGGTTTATAGTCCAGCACCTGAGACGTCCCCAAAAGTGGAAGTACGACACGGCCGTTAAACCCACTATAGACCTCGACTTTGTGTCACATCCACTTGCGACGTGGGCGCCCTGGAAATACCTATATATAGGATTAATGCAAATATAAAATTTGTCACTTAGTTGATTCATGTTATATTCAGCACATGAACTCCGGGATTCTGGAGATGAACCTTTTTGTAATTGTTTAGTCCACTCGTCAGGAAGTGTTTGGAATGTTAAGTATCATTTATCCGAAAACTTCCAAAATCCGAAAGTTTTTCAAATGCTGACATGACTTGCCACAAATGGAAAATTTCAGAAACCAACATGGCTACCCGATTATTGATTGTTGCAACGCTATAAATAAAATGATGACTTTTTTCAGTTTTCAATTCATTTAACTGCAATCAGAATCTACGTTTTGTCTTTATACAAATACTGTACCTGTATGAATTGTAACATTTTAATCAAAATACGCCCTCCTTGGTAAATATTATGATATATTTTAATATAAAATTATATAAATTTCGTCAAATGGATACCGAATTTTCCCTACACACACTTTCAGTGATGTTATTGATAATGTACCCTCTGCCTCCAGTTTCTCACACCTGATGTAGAAGTAGTGTTTGGTGTTGAATTTATATATTTTTCATAAGTAGTGATCATGTTTTTTGGTACACGTACAGTACAAGTACAACGTCCTGGGTAAGAGGCTAAACTACATCCACGTCCTGGGTAAGACGATAAACTACATCCGCGTCCTAAGTAAGAGGCTAAACTACATCTGCGTCTTAGGTAAGAGGCTAAACTACATCCACATCCTGGTTAAGAGGCTAAACTACATCCACGTCCTAGGAAAGAGGCTAAACTACACCCACGTCCTAGGTAAGAGGCTAAACTACATCCACGTCCTGGTTAAGAGGCTAAACTACATCCACGTCCTAGGTTAAGAGGCTAAACTACATCCACGTCCTGGTTAAGAGGCTAAACTACATCCACGTCCTAGGTTAAGAGGCTAAACTACATCCACGTCCTAGGTTAAGAGGCTAAACTACATCCACGTCCTAGGTTAAGAGGCTAAACTACATCCACGTCCTGGTTAAGAGGCTAAACTATATCCACGTCCTAGGAAAGAGGCTAAACTACACCCACGTCCTAGGTAAGAGGCTAAACTACATCCACGTCTTAGGTAAGAAGCTAAACTACATCCACGTCTTAGGTAAGAAGCTAAACTACATCCACGTCCTGGTTAAGAGGCTAAACTACATCCACGTCCTGGTTAAGAGGCTAAACTACATCCACGTCCTGGTTAAGAGGCTAAACTACATCCACGTCCTGGTTAAGAGGCTAAACTACATCCACATCCTGGTTAAGAGGCTAAACTACTTCCACGTCCTGGTTAAGAGGCTAAACTACATCCACGTCCTGGGTGTTCTCGAAAAGGACCTTCAATCAGGGGTTAACTGGGGTAGAAAATGGCTTGTAAATTTTAATGCCTCCAAAACGAAACCGCTCTCATTTAGCCACCACAGAAATAATTCCCTGCCCGCCATTAGCATGGTTGATGCTAGACCTCAGGAAAATGTCTCACTGCGGCTTCTTGGCCTCCCACTTTCGATTGACTTGAGGTGGAACAACTACATTGAATCAATGGCTGCATCTGCTGCTAGGAAAATTGTCTCACTGTGCCGTGCCAGAAGGTTTTTCTCGTCAGAGTCCATCTTACATATCTACAAATCTACCATTCTTCCTTGCCTTGAGTACTGTTGCCATATCTGGTTTGATGCCCCAGCTGTTCATTTCGAGGTTCTCGACAAAATCCAAAAAAGGATCTGCAATGTAATCGATCCTGACTTGGCATCTCGACTCCAGTCACTTTCTCACTGATGTGAGTGGCTTCCCTCTGTCTTTTCTACAAATATTGCATGGGAACGGTTCTGTCGAGCTTTTTTCCCTGGTACCCCGACTACATAAATTTAAGCGTACTACTAGAATAGCATCTAGGTCCCACCCTTTTACCTTTGAAAAAATTAAATGTAACTGCCACTTCTACTCCAATAGCTTCTTTTCTCGCACTTCCTGTCTGTGGAACTTCCATCCGTTTACTTGCTTCCCTGATAACTACAAGCTTCAAAAATTTAAATGCAACGTCAAAAGCCATCTTCTGATGTCTTGAACGCCGTTCATCTTTTATCCTTTTCTCATTTTCCCTCTACACAGATTTTTTTTCTCTCTCATCTTCATCTCTATGTAAACCTCCGCGAACCAGTGCCATTCCCGCCTTGCTTGGGGTGAAATGCTTAAAAAACCATCTGACTACAAAGACCAACATTATAACAACCAACATCGTCATCATCTAAAGTGTCGTCGGTGGTACACTCATGGACGAATGGTCCGAAATCAGAGAGGTCCACGGTGACGTGTCCTAGTCATTATTTTCTGTCGCGGCTCGAAGTAATGGGGCGGGGGTAGTTCCTTTCTTCGAGACCACATGCGAGGTGGATTTGCTTTTGAAGTGACCTTCTTTTAACCTGGTGGCTCCCAACCATTTTTTGACCGTGCCCCACCTCAGACTCTCTAAAATTCTGACACCACCACCCCACGTGACATATAATTCTTATTATTCAAAAAGTGAATTCCTGTTCATGTGGAGGAAGACTGAAAGTCCATTAACTTGGCGTAAAAAAGCTTCCAAAGAACACGGCATCCATGAAAGAGAAAAATAAAAGAACGAAAGAACAGTGAAGAAAATAAGGAAAAAAAACTTTTTAAAACTTTATATATATATATATATATATATATATATATATATATATATATATAAAAGTAAACATAGAAGTCAACACTTAGAGGCGACAGTCTGTTTCATGCTAGATGCAATCGCCAGGCCACCGCATCTAGCATGAAACAGACTGTCGCCTCTAAGTGTTGACTTCTATGTTCACTTTTATACGCTCTATCTCTGATATTGAGCACTTTATCCCAAAAATATAGCACATTTTAAAACTATATTTCTTCATATATATATATATATATATATATATATATATATATAAATTTTTAAAGTTTTTTCGGCACGTCTGTTGGATAGCGATGGTAGACTAGATGCCAGATCAGGATCTATCATCTTGCATATTTGTCTCTGCCTTTTGTCAAGGACCTCGAGACATACAGCGGGAGCTCTAGACTATATATATATATATATATATATATATATATATATATATATATATATATATATATATATATATTCAGTTGAAGTAATGAGAAAAAACTGTTTATATATATATATATATATATATATATATATATATATATATGTTTACCTTTTTAATTCTACTGCAAACCGAACTTATGTCTACTCTTTTAATTCCAGTGCAAACCGAACCCATGTTTACCTTTTTAATTCTAGTGCAAAGCGAATTTATATGTACCTTTTTGATTGTAGTGCAAACCGGGTTTATATCTACCTGTCTGACTCCAGTATAACCTGGGCCTATATTTACTTTTTGATTCTAGCGGAAATCGGACCCATATCTTACTCTCTATTAATTCTTTGAGATGTCTACATGATAAAACTTATATTCAACATGAAATAGCCAAACAAATATCGCTATGTCATTAAATTGTGGATCTGCTCCTAGTTCGACTAAAAGCAGCGGCAAACAAAATTTACACATGTAAACGACGAGTTGCCATTACTTCGAGAGGTGAAAAAAAATGAACAATTTCAACAAGACAATATTCGCATATGACTAATAAATAATTAACAAGAAATAAAATATACTTGTATGCATTCAAAATAAATAGCTAAAAAGAAAAAAACATTAAAATCTTACTATCAGGAATTGTGTGTCTGTATGTGTGTGCGATACATGTATATATGTGTGTGTGAAAGATATACCCAAGCCACCAAGCTGGTGTTAATTCCACGAGAAGGAAAAGAGAAAAAAGATGAAGAAACAGAAAGTGTCCAGATTTTATCATTTCTACACAGCGCCACCTAACGGCGTCTTCAAAAACCAGGCAAACCAAGTGGAGGTAATCCTACAATTTAATCGGCCTAACCCACACCATGTTACTGAATACATTACAATAGGTACATCTAACAATTCGCTGAGAAAAGAGCATAGCATAATAAAAAGGACCAAAACTTGATAAAAACAAAATTTTGTCGTCATGATGTTTAAGAGGAAAGACCAAAGTATTTTTTAAATATTTTATTAAATTTTTTTAACTCTTTCTAGCACGTTCGAGATTTTGTCGAAAGATTTTGTTTTCTTGTGTCAGCGGAGGCAGCAAATTATTAATATACGAAATTTTAGTCTCCTTTTTGCGTTAAAAAACACATTGTTTTAGAAATTCATGCAAAAATCAAATGATTGCCGGATTTTAATAGAATTTTCAGTATTTATTCACAAGTGAATGAAATCATAGTAAAAATATTTCTTTTTACATCTGTTACATCCTTACTTAATTTTATGAAATTTCAAGAAATTAATATTTTTCTATCTCCATATTTATATTAGTTAAAAGTAGGACACCTTGGACATTGTAAATCATCATTTTTTTTTTTCAAACAGTTACTCATTTACCGAAAATCTGCTCTGAATCATAAAATAAGAAACACACTCAAATTAAAAGATTATTTAATTTAAAAAGCTTTTAATTGCTTTTATAAATAAGATATATTGAGGACACTATTGTGCTAAGAAAACATTTTTTTCGATAAATAATAAATTTTGACAAGATATTTTTCATTTTTTATTTTTGCATTTTAATTAGAATAACCTATTCAGCTTTAAATATTTTTAATCTTTTAAAATTCTCTCTGACTTTTCACTTTGAAATTTTATTAGTTTATTATTAAAACAAAATAACTAATAATAACAAAACAAAATGTCCTTAGCAACTGGAAGAATTTAGAAATTATGAATATAATAGCGTTTTCTAAATTCTTCCAGTTGCTAAGGACATTTTGTTTTGTTATTATTAGTTATTTTGTTTTAATAAATTCATTCCGTTTTTGCCTTGAAAATTCCACATTGAACGAAATGCGTCAGCTAATATTACAGTTTTCCTATTGTCTTTTACATTTATAAATATTGTCTTTTTCCTCAGGTTAACTCTGATAAATTTTTCATATATATATATATATATATATATATATATATATATACTTGAATCTTCGGGCTATCCTCTACCTTTATATAAGAGCCAGACCCGGATATAAGAGAGTTGTCGGGGCCGGAGAAGATGTCTCTTATATCCGGGTTTCTCTTATATCCGGGTGTGGTCTATTTTGTTTAGATAAGTATGGCTCTAATTCGGGACCAGAGAACATCTCTCTTATATCCGCGTTTCTCTTATATCCGGGTTTATCTTATATCCGGGTTACACTGTAGACCAAACCCGGATATAAGAGAAACCCTGATATAAGAGAAGCCCGGATATAGGAGAAACTCGGATATAAGAGACTTCTTCTCCGGTCCCGACAACTCTCTTATATCCGGGTTACACTGTATATATATTTCAAATAGTACTTCCGGTTTTTGAAATCAACGACATTTGACATTTCTCTTGACTCAAAACATTGACCATACGCGACCCGCTAATTCGCTGATCAGATCTGACACATTTATGCTATGTATGTAAATAGTAACAACAAGCGTCTTCTTAACAACAGACCGGATTTCTCTTTGAAAAAAAAAAAGCAATCAACGTAATGTTATCTCAATAAGATTTTGCACTTCAGTTAAGAAAGATAAAAGTACGCTCGAACGCACTGGTTGCGAGTAGATGACAGGAAATTGGCAGTTAGCCGAGAGCAGAAGCATTGCATCACGTCACTCTTATTATTCATCATGAACTTCTTGTTGATGCAACCAGTGATACTATAGCAAAGATTTAATAAACAAATCCATGCAAACTTTCGTTCCCTCTAATGATTCCATATCTAGTGATATAGCAAATACTAAAAGCATCTATAGAAATTCATTGCAAATGATTTTACTATAGGAATGCATTAGAAATGATTTGAATACTAGCTCTTTATGGAACCTGGAATATTATGGCTAGGATTTATGAAACAAATCCATCCAAACTTTCATTCCCTCTAATGATTCCATATCTAGTGATATAGCAAATACTAAAAGCATTTATAGAAATTCATTGCAAATGATTTTACTATAGGAATGCATTAGAAATGATTTGAATACTAGCTCTTTATGGAACCTGGAATATTATGGCTAGGATTTATGAAACAAATCCATCCAAACTTTCATTCCCTTTAATGATTCCATATCTAGTGATATAGCAAATACTAAAAGCATCTATAGAAATTCATTGCAAATGATTTTACTATAGGAATGCATTAGAAATGATTTGAATACTAGCTCTTTATGGAACCTGGAATATTATGGCTAGGATTTATGAAACAAATCCATCCAAACTTTCATTCCCTTTAATGATTCCATATCTAGTGATATAGCAAATACTAAAAGCATCTATAGAAATTCATTGCAAATGATTTTACTATAGGAATGCATTAGAAATGATTTGAATACTAGCTCTTTATGGAACCTGGAATATTACCGTTTAGGAGTTATGAACAATGTAAGTCCGACTTTTGCATCGCATCGACAGAATGGCTGCCATTGTTGGCTTTGTTTACATACGTTTGCCTCCAGTAGTTATGCGGGGAAGTTTCATATGTCTTGATTACTGTGCAATGCGCGAAGCTTAAAATGAATGTGCGATTCAATATCAGTAAAAAATGAAAAAACGAAAAATAAAATCAAAATTACATTTTAAAATAACTTTCGCGAAAACTGCGCAGTAATCAAGACGAGTAGGATGATACGAAAAGCAGTAAAAAGACCGTTAACTAAGTAAGCTTCCGCGCATTACTATTCGGGGTAAACCTGTGTAAACAACGCCAGTAATGGCGATCGGAGAACGCGAAAGAAATCGAACTTACATTGTCGATAAATCCTAATCGGTAATCAAGCGCAAACTTTTCTTGTCATTTTCGAAATTATCAGGCAATTTCGCACCCTAGTGGAACATTTTTCATTACCGTGGGCTTTTGGTGCTTATACAGCAAATTAACCATGACTTTTTCTGTTTTGCCATGTGGCTGAACTAGAGTGGCACAGATACGAAGTCTCGAAATCGGAACTGCGACAAACATCGTGACATCAGAAATACGTGGGTGTAGGGTTAGGGTTAGAAATATGTGGGTGTAGAGTTAGGGTTAGAAATACGTGTTTGTAGGGTTAGGGTTAGATATACGTGGGTGTAGGGTTAGAGTTAGAAATACGTGGATGTAAGGTTAGGGTTAGAGATACGTGGGTGTAGGGTTAGGGATAGAAATACGTGGATGTAAGGCTAGGGTTAGAAATACGTGGGTGTAGGGTTAGGGTTAGAAATACCTGGGTGTATGGTTAGGGTTAGAAATACGTGAGTGTAGGGTTAGGGATAGAAATACGTGGATGTAAGGCTAGGGTTAGAAATACGTGGGTGTCGGCCACTATCATAAATGCTCCATGAAGTGTAAACTGAAGCAACCACGAAACACGAACACGCATTTGGATATTCATTGAATTGAATAAAATAAAACACACATGTAGACATTTTTATTTCTATTTTCATCGATCAACGAGTGTACTCCATTTTTATTGATCAACGAGTGTACTCCATTTTTATTGATCAACGAGTGTACTCCATTTTTATTGATCAACGAGTGTACTCCATTTTTATTGATCAACGAGTGTACTCCATTTTTATTGATCAACGAGTGTACTCCATTTTTATTGATCAACGAGTGTACTCCATTTTTATTGATCAACGAGTGTACTCCATTTTTATTGATCAACGAGTGTACTCCATTTTTATTGATCAACGAGTGTACTCCATTTTTATTGATCAACGAGTGTACTCCATTTTTATTGATCAACGAGTGTACTCCATTTTTATTGATCAACGAGTGTACTCCATTTTTATTGATCAACGAGTGTACTCCATTTTTATTGATCAACGAGTGTACTCCATTTTTATTGATCAACGAGTGTACTCCATTTTTATTGATCAACGAGTGTACTCCATTTTTATTGATCAACGAGTGTACTCCATTTTTATTGATCAACGAGTGTACTCCATTTTTATTGATCAACGAGTGTACTCCATTTTTATTGATCAACGAGTGTACTCCATTTTTATTGATCAACGAGTGTACTCCATTTTTATTGATCAACGAGTGTACTCCATTTTTATTGATCAACGAGTGTACTCCATTTTTATTGATCAACGAGTGTACTCCATTTTTATTGATCAACGAGTGTACTCCATTTTTATTGATCAACTCTATAGTTTAATGATGAGAAAAGCATTTATATGGCATGTATGATTTTCAACATAATTTCCTTCTTTGTCAATGCACCTAATTCAGTAGTGAAAATTTATATACATTTTAAGTTTGTCGTTGAATGAGGAAAAAAGCAAAAACGCATTTCTGGTACACAACAAATATTTAAATTTTAACCTATTCTCCTTGGCCTTGTCGCTGTAATTAATCAGGTAATGAATAGAGAGATACATCAATTCTATCTATCTATCCATCTATTTATCTACCTATGTATCTTGAGAGATCATAGATAGATAGATAGATAGATAGATAGATAGATAGATAGATAGATAGATAGATATTGAACAGACTGAGATAGATAGATAGATAGATAGATAGATAGATGTGAACAGATAGATAGATATATTAGAATCAAAGATAGAAAATAACGAAATAGATAAATAGATAATGAAGACTGACAGATAGAGAGAGAGAGAGAGAGAAAGAGAGAGAGAAAGAGAGAGAGAGAAAGAGATAGAGATAGACGTGAACAAACTGAGATAGATAAAGATAGACAAATGAATAGAGAGATAGACTATGATAGATAGATGAGAATAAAAGATACACAGACATTAGAATAAAATATATAATTTGTATCAATCCATATATTACTCTAATCACTTCTCTCACTCTATCTATCTATCTATCTATCTATCTATCTATATATATATATATATATATATATATATATATATATATATATATATATATATAAAGTATTTGAGTAGGCGCTCGCTTATTTATTAAAAGGTATATTCATTTATATATTTTCGTCGACCGATCGAGAAATCCAATTAAAAAAAAAATTGTACTCTCCGGAGAGTATAAATTAATAACTAAACGGAGTGCCTACTCAAATACCCTAAACGGGACATTTTATTCTAATTAATCTATCTATCTATCTATCTATCTATCTATCTATCTATCTATCTATCTATCTATCTATCTTAATCTGTTCATTATCTCTTTATCTCTCTCTCTCTCTCTCTATCTATCTTAATCTGTTCATTATCTCTTTCTCTCTCTCTCTCTCTCTCTCCCTATCTTAATCTGTTCATTATCTCTTTTTTCTCTCTCTCTTTCTCTCTCTCTATATTAATCTGTTCATTATCTCTTTCTCTCTCTCTCTCTCTATCTCTATCTATCTATCTATCTATCTATCTTAATCTGTTCATTATCTCTTTCTCTCTCTCTCTCTATCTATCTTAATCTGTTCATTATCTGTTTCTCTCTCTCTCTCTCTCTCCCTATCTTAATCTGTTCATTATCTCTTTTTTCTCTCTCTCTTTCTCTCTCTCTATCTTAATCTGTTCATTATCTCTTTCTCTCTCTTTCTCTCTCTCTCTATCTATCTATCTATCTATCTTAATCTGTTCATTATCTCTTTCTCTCTCTCTATCTATCTATCTTAATCTGTTCATTATCTCTTTCTCTCTCTCTCTCTCTCTCTCTCTCCCTATCTTAATCTGTTCATTTTCTCTTTTTTCTCTCTCTCTTTCTCTCTCTCTATCTTAATCTGTTCATTATCTCTTTCTCTCTCTCTCTATCTCTCTCTATCTATCTATCTATCTATCTATCTTAATCTGTTCATTATCTCTTTCTCTCTCTCTCTATCTATCTTAATCTGTTCATTATCTCTTTCTCTCTCTCTCTCTATCTATCTTAATCTGTTCATTATCTCTTTCTCTCTCTCTCTCCCTATCTTAATCTGTTCATTATCTCTTTTTTCTCTCTCTCTTTCTCTCTCTATCTTAATTTGTTCATTATCTCTCTCTCTCTCTCTATCTATCTATCTATCTATCTATCTATCTTAATCTGTTCATTATCTCTTTCTCTCTCTCTCTCTCTCTCTCTATCTATCTATCTTAATCTGTTCATTATCTCTTTCTCTCTCTCTATCTATCTTAATCTGTTCATTATCTCTTTATCTATCTATCTATCTATCTATCTATCTATCTTAGTCTGTTCATTATCTTTCTACTTCTTCTATCTGTTAATTACCTATCTACAGGGGTTGGACAAATAATTGAAACTCTTGTTAAATTCAAAGAACATTTATTTAATATGGAGTTGGTCCTCCTTTAGCCTCACATACAGCTTTAATACGACTAGGAATGGAATCATACAGCTTCCTGATTTCATCCAGAGGAATTTCCAGCCATTCTTCCATTAATACACACCTGATCAAAAATTTAAGACCACTTGAAATTTTTTTTAAAAAGACTGTTTTTCATGGAAAAATTTTAAACATTTCTTACTTATGGTTACTAATTTTATAATTTAAAAGGTTATGTAGACAAAAAGTTATAATCTGAACATTTTATTGAGAAATTGACATTTTCATAAAATGAGGCGTTTTACACTTGATCAAAATTATAAGACCAGAGACAAAAATTCTACGAAATTGTACGAAAAGTGTACGAAAATATTCAACAACCAAATTTAATATTGAGTTCTATCTTCACTGGTTTTGATGGCTTCAAAAATTCTTTGGGGCATGCTAGAAATTAGTGTTTCCATTAAGCTGCGAGAATATTGCTCCAGCTTCTGAAGATAGCTTCACGAAGTTCATTTTTTGTTGAATAGTGTTTGCCATTTCGATAAACATCTCTTGCCATCAATCCCCAAACAGTTTCAATTGGGTTCAATTCCGGTGAGCATGCAGGATGTCTCAAGAGATGAACCCCATTTTCTTGTAGAAAAGTCAAAGCCCGGCATGCAGCGCGAATTGCAGCATTATCCTGTTGGAATAACCATCCATCCCCACACAAACGATGGCCCTCCGTCACCAACTATGCTTTTTGTAGCATGCTAACATAACCAGCTGCTGTCTGACGACCCTGCACCACCTGGAGCTCCATCGTCCCTCTGTAAGAAAAGGCACCCCATACCATTAGGAACCCTCCACCACTATGACGTGTGGAGAAAATTTCAGGAGGCATGTTTTTGTTATGCCAATATCGTTGGAAGCCATCAGGACCATCTAGATTTAATTTTTTCTCATCAGAAAACAAGACTTTCTTCCACTTCTCAATGACCCATGTTTGGTATTCACAACCAAACCTTAAACGGTTCAATTTGTGACGTGGAAGCAGCCGAGGAATTTGTTTGCGGTTTTATTTACCATGCCTTTTTGTCGTAAGTGTCGTCTGATGGTTACTGGAATGCAATCAGCATCTGTAGCTGCCTTAATTTGACTAGAAGAAAGTCCACTGGCTTTCACAACAACCCGTCTTATTCTCCTACTCAATGCCGGAGAAATTTTTTTTTTTTGACCTACCAGTAGACTTTGCGTTTCCATAATTCGCACTGTCTTTTAGAAAGTTGCAAAATACAGTTTTACTGCGATTTACCTTAGCTGCGATCGCCCACTGTGACAAACCTTGATTATGGAAATCTAGAATTCGAGCACGCTCAACTTCAGTAAGTTTGCTTGCTTTAGGCATGGTGACACCTTTATGCAGTGATTACTAATCTCTAACTGAACTACAAACATTAGAATTACTCCAGATCTAACAATTTATACCCCCTGGTTTTATAATTTTGATCAAGTGTAAAACGCCACATTTTATAAAAATGTCCATTTCTGAATAAATTGATCGGATTATAACTTTTTGTCTACATAACCTTTTAGATTATAGAATTAGTAACCTTAAGTAAGAAAAAGTTTATAATGTATCCATGACAAACAGTCTCTTATAAAAAAAATTTCAAGTGGTCTTGAATTTTTGATCAGGAGTGTACCTGCTCTAGTTCTTTAAGACACGACGGTGGAGGATAGCGGCTCCTAACTTGTCGCTCCAAAATGCACCACAAATGTTCAATAATATTGATATCTGGAGATTGGGGAGGCCACTCCATGTGTTCTAGCTCACTTTCATGCTCTTCATACCAATTCTTAACCACTCAAGCGGTATGTATTGGAGCATTATCGTCTTGGAAGATGCAGTCACCATCAGGGGATAAAGTCTGGGCTATTGGATGAACATGATCACCCAAAATGTTCAGGTATTCTTTGCTGTTGATTCTACCACGCAGTGCAACTATTGGACTGAGACATTTCCATCATATGATCCACCACCATGCTTCACTGTTGGAAGAAGGCAGTCAGGGTTGTAAGCTTCTTTGGGCTGCCTCCACACATAACCTTGCCCTGAAGTTGGGAAAAGAGAAAAACTCGGCTCGTCTGAGAATATGACTTGCTTCCATTGGTCTGCAGACCAGGCATTGTGATCTCGGCACCACTTCAACCACTTCTGAATGTTGCGAGTGGAGAGAAGAGGTTTCCTTACGGCGGCTCTTCCATGATATCCAGCCTTATGGCGCTCACAACGAACTGTTTTAGTAGAAACTGGACTATTCAGATGTTTATTCAACTCAGCAGTCACTTTGGCCGCTGTAGTCAGATGATTTTTCGCCACATTACGTTTCAATTCACGTCGGTTCCTGTCAGTAAGTCTGCAAGTCCGACCCGAATTGCTATGCTTGCTAGAGGTTTTACCCTAATTCTTGAATTGCGTCATAGTTCTTGCTATGGTAGATCTTGAAAAACCAAACAATTTAGCAACCTTATTGATCGAGGCTCCTGGCATGCGAGCTCCAACAATTTGCCCTTTTTCGAACTCAGAGAGGTCACGCATTTAGCTTAAATTTTACTAAATTCTAAAAATAAATAAGCCAAAGACAGTAAATTAGATAAATAAACGTATTTACAATAGATATAACCTGCAATTACGAAGTTTTAGTTAAAGTTCTTAATATAATAGGTCTTTGAAATATAAGAGTGGAATTTGCACCTGTTCCAATTATTTTGTCCAACCCCTGTATCTTCTTATATTAATCTATCTCTATCTATCTATCTCGCTATGTTTTATTCTAATCTCTCCATCTATTAGTCCTGGGTATGACGAGAAACTACACCCGGCAGTAAGGCATCTAATCGGAAGATTGGGAGTTTTGAGGATCATGGAACAGCCACTCAACTGCTGTTGTTCCTAGGTTCACCCTGACCCGAGGTGGTAGCACCTGTTAGGGTCCCAGCTATGGATAAATAGTGAAGCCGCAAACAAAAGCAAAACACCATGAAAGTAGTAAAATCACTAGCAATAGATTTTTATATAAAATACAAATTTAGCAACAGCACCTATTTATAGTAAAATTAGCAACAATACATTTTTGGAGATAATTTGTAGTTGAAGGCACACAATTGCGCTCAAAATATATTTAGTTGATGTTATATAATTGTGTTCAAAATATTTAGATTTCGGCATTAGAGCTGATATGCCACTAAAAAAATCACACAAACTTAATCTATCTATATGTGAGTGATATTGAGTCTCTATCTATCTATCTATCTATCTAGCTAGCTAGCACAGACAGATAGATAGATAGATAGATAGATAATGAACAGACTGACATAGATAGATAGATAGATAGATAGATTAGAATCAAAAATAGAAAATAACCAGATAGATGTGAACAGATTGAGATAGACAAGTCTAGTTAGACTTAAATGAATAGATAGATAGATAGATAGATAGATTAGAATCAAAAATAGAAAATAACCAGATAGATGTGAACAGATTGAGATAGACATAACTAGACTTAAATGAATAGATACATAGATAGGTAGATAGATACATAGATAGATAGACAGATAGATAGATAGATAGATAGATAGATACATACATACATACATACATACATACATACATACATGCATACATACATAGATAGATAGATAAATAGATAGAAAGATAGATAGATAGATAGATAGATAGACAGATAGATAGACAGGCAGATAAATAGATAGATAGATACGAACAGAGATAGATAGATAGATAGATAGATAGATAGATAGATAGATAGATAGATAGATAGACAGATAGATAGATAGATAGATAGATAGATAAATAGATACGAACATAGATAGATAGATAGATAGATAGATAATGAACAGACTGACATAGATAGATAGATAGATAGACAGATAATGAACAGTCTGACATAGATAGATAGATAGATAGATAGATAGATAGATAGATAGATAGATAGATAGATAGATAGATAGATAGATAATGAACAGACTGACATAGATAGATAGACAGATAATGAACAGTCTGACATAGATAGATAGATAGATAGATAGATAGATAGATAGATAGATAGATAGATAGATAGATATCACTTGCATGCAAGAACCTTTTCATTGATTCATAGCCTCCTAAACTGAAGCCGTTGGCAAATGAATTTCTCTGCTTAAATAAACAAGTCCTCGCGATTCCCAATCATTGACAATATCCAACATCTCGACATTCAGTACTTGTCATTTTAAATATCTTCCTGTATTTAAATTTTTCATTGGCGCCTCATTGCACTTGGGTCAAACCTATTCTTTATGATCCTATTATTATTATTTTTAACCTAATATCAAAATGTTGTCTTCTTTGATAACCTCGATAATTCGGGCGGCCTTAAAAAATCATTTTCTCTGTGACAAGTATTCTTTTATTGTGCTTGCGAAAAACAACTTATTCTTTTAGAACCTGTTCGTCTTGCGAACAATCGTTTTTATTCAAAAGCACGCTTTCCGCTCTCTTGCGTTTCATGACTTAAAATAATGCAAAGGCATTATTATCATCATGAGAGCTGTTTCGACTTGAACGCACGCTACAAATCAGTTGTGATTTCTCATCTTCAGCAGCTTTATAAATAACTCTTGTAGAGGGCCGTCGGGGTGAAGATGTGAAGAGATATCTCTGGGTTAAGATTTCCTGCTAGCCGGTCCAGCTACATGAGAATGTCGGACATTAAGTCCAAAGAAGACAAAGAAAACAAACAAGACCGATATACATGGGTAAACAAATATATATTATGGGTAAACAAATATATTAATACACGAAGACATGAAAAGTTACATAGTGTTTGTATGGAGAAGTTATGTGTTGTGTTGAGTGTCCGTACGTACGTGTATTGTCCTTAGCGTGTTCCCAGAATATGAGAAACGCTGTATGTGTGGGAAGTCACATATTGGTGTAAGTGAAAAAGAGAAAGTTTTACCTCGCCTCCGCGCGAGGTTGCGGCCCAAAGCCTAAGTCAAAAAAGAGATTTTACCTCATCTCCACGCGAGATGGCCGCCCAAGGCCTAAGTCGGAAAAGAAAAAGTTTTACCTCGCCTCCGCGCGAGGTTGCGGCCCAAGGCCTGAGTCGAAAAAGAGATTTTACCTCATTTCCACGCGAGATGGCACCCGAGGTCAAAGTCGGAAAAGAGAAAGAGAGAAAAAGGTCAGCCAGTATTTATACTCGTGGGAGAGAGATCCCTGTTGAAGGATTAAGGAAATGAGGAGGAGCTAACGCCGACACTTTTCTTATCTGTTTTCTCCAAACCTCCCTGTCCTTTGCCAACTGACGAAACTGCTACAAGTCTTCCAAGCTCTTCAAAGGTTATAGTTTTACGACAAATGTCGTTGTTCATTAACTAAGTAACACATTTTATATTTGTATTAATTTGTAGCAAAGATCCGAATGTAAACTGATTTTTTTTTTTAAAAAAGCAAAACTTTACACCAATAATAGTAATATCTACAACCTTTGTCAACAACAAAAATTAGCTATAATAACATTTCCAGACTAAAAAAAAAACCTTTTGAATGGGAGATCGGAAATTATGGCACGTTGCATACACACTAAAAAGCTCCTTTTTAGATTGTATGAACTAGGATGAAAAGGAAGTATGTACATTTCATTTAACCTTAATCCAATTATTTTGTCCAACCCCTGTATCTTCTTATACTAATATATCTCTATCTATCTATCTTGCTATGTTTTATTCTAATCTCTCCATCTATTAGTCCTGGGTATGACGAGAAACTACACCCGGCAGTAAGGCATCTAATCGGAAGATTGGGTGTTTTGAGGAGCATGGAACAGCCTCTCAACTGCTGTTGTTCCTATGTTCACCCTGACCCTCCTCCTCATCATCCGCTACTTCTATCACATTTCACGTCATGTGTTTATTTATTTATTTACTTTTAAATAATAAGTGCTCATTGATTTAAAAAAAAAAAAAGCATTGGGAAATCAATTGACCGAAATCGCCTGAAGATATCGAAAGGTTGAAATCAAGGTAGCGGAATCGGCTGATTTCCTAATTTTCTATACTCTTTATATGTTAAATTCTTATCTTTTTATATGTGTATTGAGCACTTAATACTACTGTTTCTTGGTCTAACTCAACTCTGGCTATTAACTTATATATATATATATATATATATATATATATATATATATATATATATATATATATATATATATATAGATAGATAGATAGATAGATATGTTCTCGAAATATATTTATGCTCTCGAAATAATTTGATTGAGCTCTCGGGGAGGAAGGGCTGATTTTCTAAACAGTGACTGCTGCTGCTAATGCAATGCTCTTAAACTAGAATCGAGCTCTCCTAGCCACTGACGTCTTTCGTATAGCAAAATCATTACAGTTCCCTTTCTCTCTGTCGTTCGACGATAGCTTGGGAGTAGAATCACTGACTGATGCCAAATCGGTCGGGTTTCGATCCCGGCTTGAAACGATCGAATGTCTCTATCCACATTGATGAGCTGTGATACAGCGAAATAGTCAGTCTGTGGATGACTATATATATATATATTAATGTATATATAGTAATGTATTAATTATATATATGTAAGGTGCGATGTGTAAATAGTCACGTTGTTTGTTTTTTATTCTGTCGACTGCACAGTATAGTAGGGTCAGTTGGGCACCATTTGTGAGAAAAAGACCACCATGACGCAATTCGTTCCGCCAGACATTTGAAAACGGCATGCTGTACCGATTGGCATTCGCGCCGGAAGCTCCAATACGAACATTTCAGAGTGTTTGAGTGTCAGTATGAGGATAGTGCAGAAGATTTGGAAAGAGTTGGATGAGTCTAATGGTGATTACGAAGGTATGGCAGTTCAGAAAACGCTCTCTGATTGTTCTGATGAGAAAAGAACTCCAGAATTTGTTGGTGAGGGCATCAGACTCAACATGGAGGTAGTGCTGCCCTTGGCCAAGAATGTGGCTGCTAGAAGACCCGATGTCTGACAACAGGACTCTGCACCATGCCACACAAACAGGAGAATGCAGTCATAGCTGCCAGACAATTTCTGCAACCACATCACACCTTACATCTTGGCCACGTAACTCCCCAGACTGAAACCACCTTGATTATTATGTGTGGGGCAAAGTTGAGCAAGAGACCGACAAAACTCCTTGCAACACCAAAGATGAACTGAAGGCAAGGACTATGGCAGCTTTCACCAACTTAAAAAATATATTCAAAACTATTAGTTAAAACCTTGATATTTTAAACTATCTACTGTATACATTTTAAAACATTTGTGCAGTATTCATAACTAATTTTATTACGGGTTGGTTTCAATTTTTTTTATATAGATAGCTTCAATTTTTTTTTAGTTTATGCTTAGCTTTTAACTAATACTTTAAATAGTTTTTTTTCTTTTTTTAAAATATTTAGATATTGCAATAACTTAGTTACCGCCATTGACGATTATACGTGTGCCTACATGATAAAATGTTCAGATAAACACAACAGTTTTGTCTTAAAAAATAATGAACACAACAATTTTTTATCTTAGAAAAAACATGAACCTGATGACGACATTGTGCTAATGTCGAAAGTACTCGGAATAAAATGAATACGCGTCAACATGGTCATTTTCTTTCTTTCTTTAATAAGGATACTAAGAAACTTGTCTGTAATTATGAGCGGATCGTATTAAAAATAAGTAGGCAAAACTTGTCTAAATTATGTCTTAATGAAAATATGCTGCCAAAATATACGCAATATCTCTGTGTGTGTGTGTGTGTGTGTGTGTGTGTGTGCGCGTGCGCGCTCGCGCGTGCATTAGCTTTTCTAATTAAATAATGTCATAGTTTTATTGCAGTTTTTATTTTACGATTCAGAGCAAATTTTCGGTAAATGGTGTTTCTGTTTGATAAATGCAAATGGATGATTTAAATTCTCCAAGGACTCCTGCTTTTAACTAATATAATTTTTTGAAAATCCTAGAATTTTAATTTCTCGAAATTTCATAAAATTAAGTGTTTGAACTTCTTACATAATTTTATGAAAACTTTAGACATTCAACGTGATAATTTTTAGTGAGTATGTCGGAGTTAGCTCCTCCTCAGTTTCCTTAATCTCTTCCCTGGCTATAAATACTGGTTGACCCTTCTCTCTCTCTCTCTCTCTCTCTCTCTCTCTCTCTCTCTCTCTCTCTCTCTCTCTCTCTCTCTCTCTCTCTCTCTCTCTCTCTCTCTCTTTCGACTCAGGCGCGGAGGTGAGGTAAAATCTCTCTTTTTCGACTCAGGCCTTGGGCCGCTACCTCGCGCGGAGGCGAGGTCAAATCTCTCTTTTTCACTTAGGCCAATATGTGACCTCTCACAGATACAGCGTATCCCAAATTCTGGGTACGCGCTAAGAACAATACACGTACGTACGAACACTTACAACACACGCACATAATTTCACCATACAAACTCTACGTAACTGTTCATGTCTTTGTGTAACTCGTTATTAATATATATTTGTTTGCCCATGTATATCGGTCTTGTTTGTTTTCTTTGTCTTCTTTGGACTTCACTTAATTAAACCCCAACATTCTCATGTAGTTGGATCGGCTAGCAGGGAATTTTAACCTTTTCTCGTATCTCTTCACATCTTCACCCCCACGGTCCGCTACAAGTATATTAGTTAAGATCAAAATTCATTTGAGAATTTAAATCACCTCTTTGGGTTTGTTTTTGTTTTGTTTTTTTGGGGGTTGTTTTTTGGGGGTTATTTTATTGTTTTTTTTGTTGTTGTTTTTTTGCAAAATCAGATCCCGTCTTATCGAAAATTTGTTCTGAATCGAAAAGTAAAAAACGCAATAAAACATTATTAAATTAAAGAATGTTTTAATTGCTTTTATGAATAATAAGGACATTGTCTTAAGAAAAACATTTTCGTTGAAAAATGAATTTTTACAAGATTTGTTAATTTTTTTTTAAATTTAATTATATATATTATGAAATGGATTAAGTCCGACAATTATTTAAAAAAAAATTTTTCTGTATATATATATATATATATAATTATTTATTTGAATATTACAACATAAATATGTTATATATTTATGTTGTAATATTCAAATAAATAATTATATCTGCTCTACTCTGTATTGAGCACTCTTTAAAGAATATTAATTGTTGGTTATTGGATTTCACTCCGTATATACCAATCCTAAACTTGTATATATATATATATATGTGTGTGTGTGTGTGTGTGTGTGTGTGTGTGTGTGTGTGTGTTTAATATAATATTTTTTTGTTTATACATTATTTTTATAGATACAAACATTTAAATAAATGCTCTGTTTATAATAAACAGTAGTAACAACATTTGCCAGCCAGACGGTTCCATGTAGGACACAGGTTCGATTCCTGTCGGACGACACGTATTTTCTATTAAATTTCTCGGACATTCAGGCCGGTAAATGTTAATAATAATATTGTTTATTAAAAACAGAACATTTACTTAAATATTTGTATCTAACGTGACAAACAGAATTGTCAGACTTAGTCCATATTTCATTTTTAATTTATTTCTACTACGTCACCAGACGATTTACCCCATGTGTAAATAAAAATTGGTTTTCTTCTCTGTGTAGTGAATTTATCGACTGACGTAGAAAAAAAAAGTTTTACCTTTCCATTGTTGATGTTTTTAACATAAAAGGTGTACAACCTTCGAGCAACCTGTGAGAATCGAACTCACAGATCTCTTGCTACTTGTTACTCTTTCATTACCGAGGGCCTATACATATGCTAATCTGTTTTTTATGGCCACTTTCCATAACGCGAGCTGACCAGTTTGACAATTGAATCTACAAGCGTCAGTTGTCCTGGCAACTCGTGGCCTCGCTAAGCGTTCTTTTTACTCGCCTTTCAATCAAACCAAATATTTTACTTACAATACAATAACACATTACCATGTTTTTAAATTATAACTGCCTATCAAATCGGCCTCTCCATAAATTGTTGTGTCAAATCACGATTCCGATCGTTTTTTGTTTTTTTCAGCTTTAAATAAGAACACTGATAAAAAGTGGCAACTTGTGCCAGTGTGGATTGGTACAGACAACTGTGATAGCCGGCGTTCCAGGCTGATAGACGGTCGGGTTCGTCCAGTCACCCACATTATTTATTTATTTTCCTTCGGTTCCAGTCAAGTTATGTTCCCTGATTTTTATAGCCTCGGTAAATTCAGAGTGAAAAAATTTGATGGCCACAATGACGAAGTAAGTTAATTTTCTTTATAAAAAATGTTTTAGGGATTTTTCCCGTAAATGTATTTTTTTCTTCTAAACTTTCTTTCTTGCTTTCTTTCTTTCTTTCTTTCTTTCTTTCTTTCTTTCTTTCTTTCTTTCTTTCTTTCTTTCTTTCTTTCTTTCCCACCTTTCTTCCGTCCTTTCTTTCTTTCACATTTTCCTTCTTTCTTTTCCCACCGTTCTTTCGTTTTTTCTTTCTTTCGCATTTTCTTTCTTTTCCCACCTTTCTTTCTTTCACATTTTCCTTCTTTCTCTTCCCATCTTTCTTTTGTCTTTTCCTTTTGTCTTTCTTTCACATTTTTCTTTCTTTCCTTCTTTCTTTTGCGTTTTCTTTCTTACTTTTTCCACTTTGGTTTCTTTCTTTCTTTCTTTCTTTCTTTCTTTCTTTCTTTCTTTCTTTCACCCTTCGTTTCTTTCTTTCGTTTTTCTTTATATTTTTTTAAGTTTAAGACTTGTTTAAATTGACGGACATTATTTTATATAAAAATTTAAAAATGTATTTTCCTGGTGCAGTTTGTTTTGCTGTTTGTGAAAAGAAACTTAAATTTCTTTGAGAATTTTTTCGTTTTAAAATTTAAAATGTTTTTAAGCGGAAGTTGGTGAATTGGCTCTAAAGTGGGTGTTCGATTTACCTAAACTAAACCCTAACTTTAGCGCCTGAAAAATTTAAATGTAATGTCAATCGCTATCTACTGTTTCCTGATTACTCTTTTCTCTTTCCGTTCAGTATTAATGTTTCTCTTCCTAATTCTTCCACACACAGTAACCGCTTGTGTCTTAGTGGCTTTATTGCCTTGCATGGGTGAAACTGATTTTTAAAAAAGTCTTATGGCAACAAAATGTTCAGTTTATAACGTTCAATGCCCTGTCGGCTAGGGCTTCAGATACGCCGACTGCATCTCTGCAAAGGGGTAAAACCTCCCGCCCCGAATGAGGCATCCTGGGTATGACGATAAACTACATCCAGCAGCAAGGCCTCTGATCAGGAGATTTTGATGAGTGTGGAACCACCTCTTAATTGCTCGTGTTCCCAGATCCACCCTGACCCGGGGTGGTAGCGCCTGTTAGGGTCCCAGCTATGGGCAAATAGTTAACACCCAAACTGGAGTCAAAACATTATGAAAAATCTAAAAATAGGTTTTAATACCAGCAATACATTTTTGGAAAATAACCAGCAATACATAAAAAAAAAAATATATTACCAGCAATAAAAATCTTGTCGGCCTTAAATAATCCATTGAGGTTGATATACCGTAAAAGTTAAACCAAACCAAACAATGTTCAATATTAACTTACGTTTAGAATTCGCTGTGGCCCCAAAAGTCTACCTCAAAAAAAAGTGTCATTATTTGATAAGGGCATTGTCGGAGTCACTGCTGTCGTTGTTTTTACAGCAATCTTATAGATTTGTATTCCTAAAATTAGCACTGTTTTTTTTGTTTGCTTTTTTTTTTTGTTTTTTGTTATTGTTATTGTTTCTTATCAAGGAACCACAAAAATATATCATTACAAATACTTCATCTGCTTTGTCAATACATTTAACCTAAAGCTTTTCAGTAGATAACATACATTGAACATTATACATGGTGAAATGGACAAAGTTCGACAATTATTTTTTTATAAGACATTTTTTAATGTTCATACGTCCTTTTTATAATAAACAGTATTAACAACATTTACCGGCCTGAATGTCCGAGAAATCGTCATCGAAAATATTCGTCCTCCGACAGGAATCGAACCTGTATCCTACACGGAACCGTCATATAGCCTGACGTAACTTAACCGACTGGGCCACAGAGGAGCTTTCGGTTAGCAGAGTCGATTTTACAGCTTTTAAACACAATTCTCCATCATTTTCTCTCATACATTCATATCTGCTCAATGCGTATCCAAATGTAAACAAATGACGTCACACATTAAGGCACGTCATGCTATATGACGGTTTCGTATAGGATACAGGTTCGATTCCTGTCTGAGGACGCATATTTTCTATGAAAATTTCTCGGACATTCAGGCCGGTAAATGTTGTTAATACTCTTTATTATAAACAGAGCATTTAAATATTTGTATCTATAAAAAAAAGAATGTATAAACATAAAAAATGTCTTATAATAATTGAATATTATACAGAGGAAGTTTTAGATACAAATGACTGTCAGACTATGGACTTATTGAGCTATTCTCAGATTTCATTAAAAGATTTTTTTTTTTTTTTGTTATTGTTTTTTTTTTTTTGTCCGTCTTTATGAAAATGTGATATTTTAAATTACGGAAGAAAAAAAAAAGTTTATTTTATCGAGTTAATAACTTGTTATCAGGCTTGGTGATAGAGTCTATAGTTTTCAGGTTAGAGTGTTGGGTGTGGTCTGAAGGTTAGGTTTGTTTATTGAGTTCCTAGTTGCATAGACTATCAAGAAAATCCAACTTTATTTTAAAAGTCTTTTTAGGCTTCCGTACTTTTAAATTATGGACTAACGGAAAAGATCTCGCTAATTTTATTAACACTTCCGCTGCTGTGAACGTACTTTTTGCCGTGTCTCTTCAAGACATTAGTAGTCATGGCTCTCCACAATTTCTTGTCCTTTGTAGCTTTTTATAAATTTTGTCTTTTTATCTCTCCTAAATCTTGTCCAGCCATCCATTTACTCAAGCTCACTAGGTAGGTTAAGTTGTTTTTTTGTCTCTCTCTTTTCTTCAATCTGTCATGTGAGTAACGAATTTTCCAAGCCCCCTTTCTTCATTATGTGTCCTAGAATTTTCAACTGTCTCATTCTGATGTCAAGTAGAAATTACCATTTTTTTTTGTTACCATTTTTCACTAAAACTTCATGGTTGCTCACATGTTCAGTTCATGGTATTCTCAGCATCCTTCTGTAGAACTACATTTCTGTAGTCTCTTCTTCATCTGTAAGGAGATTGTCCATATAGGAGGATTGGTATCATATAAGAGTCCATTACTTTTTTTTCATTGTTTCTCACGAAAATTTTCTGTTTCTTAATAATTTGCTAATCTTTCGGAAGGCATCTTTCGCTATCCCAATGCGCCTTCGAATTTCAGTGTCGCACTTTCCATCTTCTGTTAAAACATTTCCCAGATATTTAAACTGCTGTACTTGTTTGATTTTGCTATTTCCAGTTTGTAATTTGCATGTTGGGCTGTTCCTTTTGCTAACAACCAGGCATTCTGTCTTCTTGCAACTGAGGTTTAGTCCTTTCTTCTTGCTTTCCTTTACTACCTTCTGTAGTAGTTTCCGTTCTGTGTCTGCTATCAACACTGTGTCATCTGCTTATCATATCCATTACTTTTTTTAGAAATCGCTTTGTTTACGCTTTGATACGAAACTGAGCCGATATGAAATTTCGAGAACCAGTATTTCAGTATTTCAGTATTGCTTAATCGGCGGCCAAAGGGGGACGAAGGTTCGAATCCTACTGGCGTCATATTTTCATCTATAAGATTTCTTGAACATTCAAGCCAGTAGACGATAATACGTATACTGTTTAAAATATTTAAAACAAAAAATAGATCGTCTACTCAAATATGTGTATCCACTAAAAATAAAGGTTTAAGTGATAAGTATCTATAAGTTTAGTTGTAGGTACACTGAAAATGAAAAAGCATGAAATTACAGATGTAGTAAAGGAGAGCGAGAAGAGAAACGGCGTGAATCAGCGAGAAGAGAAACGGCGTGAATCAGCGAGAAGAGAAACGGCGTGAAGCAGCGAGAAGAGAAACTGCGTGAATCAAGAAGAAGAGAAACGGCGTGAAGCAGCGAGAAGAGAAACAGCGTGAACCAGGGAGAAGAGAAACGGCGTGAATCAGGGAGAAGAGAAACGGCGTGAATCAGGGAGAAGAGAAACGGCGTGAAGCAGCGAGAAGAGAAACGGCGTGAATCAAGAAGAAGAGAAACGGCGTGAAGCAGCGAGAAGAGAAACGGCGTGAATCAGGGAGAAGAGAAACGGCGTGAAGCAGCGAGAAGAGAAACGGCGTGAATCAGGGAGAAGATAAACGGCGTGAAGCAGCGAGAAGAGAAACGGCGTGAATCAAGAAGAAGAGAAACGGCGTGAAGCAGCGAGATGAGAAACGGCGTGAACCAGGGAGAAGAGAAACGGCGTGAATCAGGGAGAAGAGAAACGGCGTGAATCAGGGAGAAGAGAAACGGCGTGAAGCAGCGAGAAGAGAAACGGCGTGAATCAAGAAGAAGAGAAACGGCGTGAAGCAGCGAGAAGAGAAACGGCGTGAATCAGGGAGAAGAGAAACGGCGTGAAGCAGCGAGAAGAGAAACGGCGTAAATCAGGGAGTAGAGAAACGGCGTGAAGCAGCGAGAAGAGAAACGGCGTGAATCAGGGAGAAGAGAAACGGCGTGAAGCAGCGAGAAGAGAAACGGCGTGAAGCAGCGAGAAGAGAAACGGCGTGAAGTAGCGAGAAGAGAAACGGCGTGAAGCAACGAGAAGAGAAGTGGCGTGAAGCATCGTGTAAGCTGCTTTGTGGGAATGAATAGTAGAACAAGGAGAAACGTGCAAGATAATAATGCAAACCTTGCTTCGAGCTCCCAAGTTTTAGGAAGACGTGGAAAGCCATTAAAGAAAGACTTATCAAACGAATACAAACGTTAATTTCAGTAATGCACCTTAACTGGCCTGAATAGTCTATCGGTTGATGATTCTACTCCATTGGTTGGTCAAAACAATTTAGGTTGATAAACCGTAAAAAACGAATATGGGCATTCACTAAAAATAACGTTTCAGTGATGAAAACCTGTCGGATTCATGAATTTTAAAAATCCAATACTTCTTTAGAAAATTAAAATGAAAAAAATTTAAATGAAATTTTTTTTTAAATTAAAAAATTTAAAATAAATTTTTAAAAAATTTTTTAATTTAAAAATTTTAAAAAATTTTTAAAATTATCAAAAATTTTTCAATTAAAACCAAAAAATAAAATGAATATGGGCATTCACTAAACATAACGTTTCAGCAATTAAAATCTGTCGGATAAATAAATTTAAAAAATCCAATACTTCTTTAGAAATTGCTTTGTTTACGTTTGGATACGAAATTGGGCAGATATGAAATTTTGGAAATCTATGATGAGAAAGATTTTGCTTTAAGACACTATTCACGCTGGCTTGATCGACGAAAGTTCTTCGTGGCGGAGTCGGTATAAGCATGTCGGATCTACGATGGCTTCTCCTACCAGGAGGTTGGGGGCGCATTTTCGAATCCCGCCGGAGGGGCGCATATTTTTCTTTAAGATTTCTAGAATGTTCAAGGCAGTAGACGAAAATAATCTCTATATATAACAGGCCGCATATATATATTTACTTTGTGTGTGTGTGTGTAACAATTAAGGGGTAGTGTGCAAAATAACGATAACCCACCCGATGCCGTACTAAATTGGTCCCGTTGATGCGTACTGATATCGCTATCGAAGAGAGTTCGTACACCACATATATCTTCAAAAATGCTTTGTTCAGCTTTAGACATTCATTTTAAACTTTAAAAATTATAATTAAAAGAATCAGGGTGACAATTCTTATAATAATTCATTAGCCATCGAAAGAGTTTTTTTTTTATTCACACTACATCCTTCATTTATATTATTTATGATAGCAATTAAAAGCTTATACAATTAAGTAATTAGATAGTTTTAATGCAGTTATTATGTTACGATTCAGAACATATCTTGTAGAATTTGTTAATAGCTCGAGAAAAAATTAAAAAACAAAATCTGATGATACGTTGCTCTTAGTAGGACGAGAAATAAGCAGACTCTGAAATTACAGATTGAATCTACGGACTGTCAAGGATTACTCAGACCTTCCAAAATTTACACAAAAAAATATTGTGCTTGAGGAACTTTTGCAGGAAATATAATTTTGCTTGTAAATATGTAACATTTATGAAGATAATATACGGATATCTTTCCTGGGGTGTTTATAAATTGTATAATGTTTAATTGTTAACGTTAACAATAAATTATTTTAAATTACAAAATTGTACTTGGATTAAACGAAAATTACTTAAAATATAATACATATTGTAATGAAAACAGGACAAGAGATTCCGTCTAGTAATCTTTTATTCAATTAAGAATCTTACTACTCATCTACTTGACAAGCGGAAATGTACAGCTTTTATAGCTTGGATTATCAAAGGGGAGATAATCCATATTCACAACACATTATTACTTATAATACAGTCCCAGCCGTCAATTTTGACGGCACGTGTACACGAGTAAATAAATAAATATGCTGTTTGATGAATAAACGGATCGTCTACACAAATATGAAGGTTATAAATTATCAAGAGTGGTCTCTTCTTGTTTTGTTATTCTCCTCTTTGAGAGAGCTATTTCTGTTTACTGGGACTCTAAAAGGACACTATACGCGAACCTTGTATTCTCAGTTGGATAAAGCTTTCTTAAAGCATACACCTGTGTACATTTGTCATTACAGTGAGTACCCATTGAAATAGCGCTTAAAGTGATAAAAATATCTCATGTTGTTAATATTTGTGCCGCCAGTAATAAATCCAGTTCTAATTCTCTCAGAATCGCCTCACTCTAATGTCTGGTGAGAAGACCCATCCTTGTCTTACACCCACGAAATTGATATTGGCCGCTGCCGATGTATACATTTTCAAGACACCGTGAAATGTCGGTCCTTAACATTTGTTTTAATCAATTCACCCCAAGCAAGGCGATAATGCCACTAAGACACAAGGAGCTATGAAAATACTTTAAAAGGAACCGGAAACCCAATCCTAAACCGAAAACAAAGGATAAACGTATACCCCTGTTTAAAAGAGCGGTGAAGAGTATGAACCGAACGATAGTCGGACAGATTTACTTTTCAAGGACACATGACACAGTGGATAAAGGCGTTAGTTACATCCAGTGACAGAACCCAAAGAGTGTGAGTTCAATACCTGGTTAAGGCAGTGGAGAACTTGGAGGAGGGAATTAACAGGAGATAACTGATAACTGATATCCATTAGACATGGCATGTGGAACTAGAACAGTCTACCACAGTGAACGAAATAAAGGGTTCAGTTCAACATTTCAACCACCTGAAGAAGGCCGGAGCGTACAACGGCCGAAACGTAGTAATAAATATGGCGACAAAGATGAGGGTAATAGTCCGAATAATGTAAATAGTGTACATAATACCTCATCTCAGAAATACAGACAGATACAGATTTACTCCTATCGCAAAAAAATATTAAATAAAATTTCAGAGTTTAGGCGGAGAAGTATAGAGTTGAAGTAGACTTTAAAAGGAACTGGAAGCCCAATCTTAAACAGGAAACAAGGGATAAAACTATACCCCTGTTCAAAGAGCGGGATGTAATGTGAACCGGACGATAGTCGAACCTAATTACTCCTGTTAAAATTTGCGTTATAAACTAACTGGCGCTTTGTGCTATTTCCAAACGTTGACAAATAATAATGTACAATACGGCCTATTTTCTGGCGTTGTCTTTTTATTATATTGCGTCTTGGAAATGTTGTTAAGTTTGTCTCTACTGCAAACGGTCAGCTAGAAACCAAAATGGCGGCGCCCATGAGAAATCACTGTTAGTATCTTTACAGCCGTTTATTTCCAGTATATCGTAATTTCCTATTCTTTCTCAAATGAGCCAGTACTACCAGGCAACAATGTTATAACAATGTGGCAGTGAAAATGTTAAAATCAACCACAAAGTAAGTCACAATTTTGTTTTTTATAATTACCCGAAGAAATGCAGTTCATATTAATTCAAAGCACATAAAAGTAAGTACCTAAAAAAGTGATACCTAAGGTTTAAAATGCATTTTAAAAATGAAAAATCTTTCCCCAAAAGTTTCTATTTTAGTTTTAATTCCAAGTTAATAGATTCAATTTAATATTTCAAATAAGCAAAATACATTGCTGTATTTCAAAACTAATTTAAATTGATTGGAATTTTTTTTTTTCGATTATCAGTAAAATCTCTAAAATCGTCCATATCGATAAATCTATCAACACAACAATTGTCTTTATCAAAAAAATCTTTCGAAAATAAAATATACTTTCTTGAAACGTTATTTGAGAAAAATTAACTAAAAGCGCTAAACCTTAGCGACCCGCGGTTTCATCGGGAGCAGACGTTCTACTCAGAGCGGATGGACTTGTCCATATTTCAATAAGTGTAGAGAAGGTTAGACAGTCTTTCTACACGGTACCTCCCTTTTTAAGATACGCATTCTCTTTGAATATGTATTTTCTTTTTGGGGGGTTCAATTTAAACATTTTTGAGGATTTCCCTTTTTTATTGATACGGCGCGTTTGATTAATTTATAATTGGAGTTGACGAGTCAAAGTATCAAACAGCACTTCCGTCGGTAAATTTCTTTGTTGGTTTTTTATTTCATTGGAATATCTTGGTTTTAATTAGTTGAAATGACTTTTATATCCCCAATTTCTACCTTGTACCATAGACATCATTCTACCAATGCGATTTACTATTTCACCACCTTCCCAACTTCCTTTCCTTGCCTTGTAAATTATGAAGAAAAGCGACGTGAAACAGCGAGAAGAGAAGCGGCGTGTAGCAGCCTGTAAGGTGCTTTGTGTGAATGAATAGTAGAACAAGGAGAAACGTGCAAGATAATAATGCAAACCTTGCTTCGAGCTACAAAGTTTGGGAAGACGTGGAGAGCCATAAAAGAAAGACTTATCAAACGAATACAAACATTAATTTCAGTAATGCACCTTAACCGGCCTGAACAGTCTATCTGTTGATGATTCAACTCCATTGGTCGAAGCAATTTGGGTTGATAAACCGTAACAAACGAATATGGGCATTCACGAAAAATAACGTTTCAACAATGAAAATCTGCCGGATTAATAAATTTTAAAAATCCAATACTTCTTTGAAAGATGTTATCGTTAATTTCGTACTATGCCAACTTTTTATTTTGCTTCTAGGTAGGAATTTGTCAAATACTGATTTAATTTTCCTGGCAAAAATTAGTCCTGTTTGTGACACCCTCGATAGAGTATTATTAGGGTTAGGGGTCAGTTTATAAATATTCAAAAAACTGTTGGAGCTTTACTTTGCCCGTCACCCCCCCTATTTGATTTCTTTAACGCCCTTTTGAACGTATCAACAAAACGTTCAGTCTGACTATTTGATCTTGGGTAGTATGTCGGCCATGTTATATGTTCAACGGCATAATACTTGCTCACATTTTGAAAGTCACTCGAGGTAAATTGCGTGCCATTCTCAGGCATCATAATGTCTGGAACTCCAAATCTCGAAAACAGTTCATGAAGAAAATTTACAGTTACTATAGAAGTAGGCCTTCTACACTTAAACATTTCAGTTCATTTTGAAAAACTGTCGACGACAATCAAGAAATATACGAGCTATTCAAACCTCCCGCGTAATCAACATACGACCTGTACCAAGGTCTATCAGTGTTAGGCCAGGGTTGATAATTTACAGGTGGTAATTTTGCCGCTAAAGCACAAACTCTGCACAACCTAACCAGATTTTGAATGTCCTGGTCTGTTTTAGGCCAGTATACGTAAATTCTCATAAGCAAAATGAGAAAAATGGAAGATGGAAACTGCAACTAACGGACATTTCCGTATGTCCAGCATGAAACTGCTTTAAAATTCTTTTTTGTAAAGAAACAGGAATTACTATTCCTTCCGCGTACATAAGTACTTTATAACTGATAGAAAAAGACTTATTGTTTTCAATAACACCTGGGTTTTTTTTTCTCTCTCTTTCCATCTCAATTTTACGTCGTTTTTCATTTTTAAAATACATTCATTTTTCTTGGATTGCATTTTAATTTCGTCCAAAGTCACAGGTCTTATTGTGTTACACGAAACACGTTTTATCTTATTTTCAGAAATTATAGAAGCAATCACCGTCTCCTCAAAAGTTTCCTTAAATTTGCAATTAATCTAGATTAACCATCAGCATTTACCAATTTCTTTGTTGGTAAATATTCTATTTTAAAATCACCGTCTCCTCGAAAGTTTCCTTAAATTTGTGATTAATCTAGATAAACCATCAGCATATACCAATTTCTTTGATGGTAAATACTCTATTTTAAAATCACCGTCTCCTCGGAAGTTTCCTTAAATTTGCGATTAATCTAGATAAACCATCAGCATATACCAATTTCTTTGATGGTAAATACTCTATTTTAAAATCACCGTCTCCTCGGAAGTTTCCTTAAATTTGCGATTAATCTAGATAAACCATCAGCATATACCAATTTCTTTGATGGTAAATACTCTATTTTAAAATTACCGTCTCCTCGAAAGTTTCCTTAAATTTGTGATTAATCTAGATAAACCATCAGCATATACCAATTTCTTTGATGGTAAATACTCTATTTTAAAATTATAGTTTAGCAAAATCGCTTCCCAACGTTGCAACCTATTGGCAGTATGTGTCGGAATACCATTTTTAGAACCCAAAAGAGTCAATAATTAGTGGTGATATGCATGCAGACTAAATTTATTACGGAGTAGCATGTGAAATGTTTTCACTGCAAAAATAATAGCTAGCAATTCTTTTTCGATTTGACTATAATTTTTTTCAGCTGCTATTAACGTTCTTGATGCATGGGCAACTGCTTTTATTTTACTACCCTTGTATTTATGACAAATAACTACTCCCAATGCCATAATCGGTAGCATCTGACGCTACTATTATTTCTAAATCAGGATTGAAATGCGTTAACGATAATCCAGATGTTAAGATGTTCTTTATGTTTTCAAAAGATTTTTGTTATTCACCGGACTAATTCCACACCGCACCTTTTCAATAATTTATTTAAAGGCTCTCTCAATGTATGCGTGTTTGGCACATAAAGATCGTAGTGGCTTGCGAGCCCTAGAAAGGACTGTAAAGTAGCAGAGTTTATCGGGGCAGGCCTATTTTTAATAGCACTCGTCCTTGATGGGTCTGGTCTGCGCCCATTAGCCGCAATTATTTCTCCCAAATATTTTATATTGCTCCTGAAAAAAAATGGCATTTCTCCTCAGTGAGTTTGAACAAAGATTCCCTATTCTCTGGAATACTTGTATGCGTTCTAAATGTTGTCCTCTAGTTTCGCTTTTTATGGGTACGTCGTCTAAATATGCAACTATAAAGTCTAGGTCAGCTATCATCGTACCCATTACATGAAGGAAAAATGCTAGGTGCCACTTTGATCCTGAACGGTAGTCTATTAAAACTTTATAGAACCTAGGGTGTGTTAATTGTTAACAGTTTTCAACATTTTTTATCCACTTCAATGTGTAAGCATGCGTTTAACAGGTCAACTTTTGAAAACCTTCCTCTGCAGCCCATACGAAATGAGACATGCAGAACCCTGTTATGAAACTGCAACTAACTGCCGATCGTTGTCGTTGTGGAGAGGCTTGCATGACATGCTTTTATTAACTGTTCCAATGCCATAATCGGTAGCATCTGATGCTCCAATTAATTCTAAATCAAAATTGAAATGGCGTTAACATGTTCATTATGTCTTCAAAAGACTTTTTTCAATAATTTATTTATAGACGTTATCAATTTATGTATGTTTGGCACATAAAGATTGTACTAGATTGCGAGCCCTAGAAATGATTGTAAATTAGCAGCGTTTGTCGGGGTAGGCATATTTGAATAGCACACGTCCTTGATAGGTTAGCATAAGTAACAAAATCTTCGTAATCTTTTTTTGTAAGATTCAAACATTGCCAACGGAGCAATCTTTCACTGAAAATTTGAGACAAAATTGAGTTTCATCAAACGTAATATTCATGGTTTTTTAGGTAAATGTAATTACAATATTTTTCGTGCTCTGATGGACACAATTTCCTTACAAGTAATGGTATTTTTTTTTCAATCTGATGATTTTTGAAAGTTTCTTCATACCTTCTGTAATGCAGCAAAAACGTAACGCCATCTTCAGGGTTATATAAAAATTCTCCAATTGAGTTTGCAACCGCATCAGGCGTAAATGAAACTGTAGTACTGGTTCCTTTGTTTTCTAGAAATATTTCTTCAAACATCCTTGTCTGGTGTTACACTATTTGTAGCCTATTTTGTTTGTTTGTTGCTGTTCCTCCTCCCCGAGAAAGATTTCTAAGTTCTCCATATTGCGAGTCCAATCCTTGGTTGAGGTGAGTTCAAAGCTCCTTACAACGTCAGAATTATTATTTTTTAATCGTAAATACCGAATATTCGTCCCCACTGTTATAAAGTTCGTATAACGTACAGGTCCTGTCCCTTAGTTTCACACGCACGCCATAGAGACAAAGGACAAAAATTACTCAAAAATACATTAACCCGTCTCGTGGAACCCCTATCGACCTTTTGCGGACCCTAGGGTCTCGGGGAACATCGGTTAAGAAACACTGCACAATATAATTGAAAAGTTTTTATAACGTTCATAGTTGCTGGTTAGTAAGTGTTACAGTCCAATATCCTCGTCGCCACTGTTATGGTCCAAGGTTAGGACCAAGGAAGAACAACACGAACACAAGAGTAGAAATAACAAATATATTACACAGAATAACAATACAAGATGTTGAAGGTGTTAGTATGACTGTCAGTCTTGTTTGGAGTGAACTACTATTGGCTTGACTCGATTCCGTCTCCCTCTTAAGAGGAGCAGTATTCATAGTGCCAGGAAGAGTTCACCCTGTCGTTATAGGTAAGGTCCCATAACAGTGGGACTGTAGGGAAAATACTGGAAACAAAGTGTTGATTGTAGAAGGGTTTAATCGCATGAGAATATGGATTGCGAAAAAGTAGTTCCGTGTGACAAGCGTACGACTGAAAGCACTACCCATTTACGGCTCACATTTTTCCACTGTTCCATGAGCAGACGTTCTACTTACTCACAGTGGATAGACGAGTCCCTGTGTCAATAAAAGTGCAGAGAAGGTTAGACAGTTTTTCCTACACAACCCTTGAAATAGTTTTCATGTCTCAGAGAAACTCTGCATAAAAATTATTATATACCATTATTAATATCTATCGTTTTTATATTTTTATCGTAGTTTATGTGGTAAACATAATATATGGACACTCATCCTTTACTCGAGAAAGTCACTCAATGATACACTAATCAATCGCTTACAGGAGGCTCTGTCCATTAACCAGTGAAGGTGGTTTCACACCCGCGTCATAGAGACATCGCTAAATATTATTCCTCATATTTATTATAATTTTAAGTAAGGTAAGAGATTGAAGCCTTTATTATAATAACCAAGGGTTTTCCAACGATATGTATACAGTAAAATTACGAATATAATATGGGACAAAAATTACTCAAAAATACATTAACCCGTCTATCACAGTTTCTTGAGGAACCCTTAGCAACCTCTTGCGGAACCGTACGGTCTCGGGGAATATCGGTTAAGAAACACGGCACAATATAGTTGAAAATTACTTTTTTTATCTTCCAAATCCAACAAAGGACAACAAGATTTAAATGAAAGAATGTCTATTCAACTAAAGAGCGGTTGGCCTCCCTACCCATAAATGCAAAAAGTAAGATAACTCTATCAACTACAAATTAATAATTTCCCTTGACTTGTCTGCACTCTCCTCCTTCAGCCATACTGACATATCAATGATGATACTTTAATAATTGAATTTTTAAATTAATTCTTGCAGATCCATAATATAATTGAACATAGCGTTTTTGAATTTCGAAAGTAAAAAAACAAACAACAACAAAGTACAAGGAAAGAAAGAGTCAACGAAAAGAGGCCTTTAAGGGGATAATCTATATTGCCGAAGACATGCTCCCAACTCAGACGGAGTCTTATGAAGGGAGTAACCTGTCTTAACTGAAAACAAGATCATAGCCCTGATGGAGGCGTGTAAAAGAAGTAACCTGTTTTGCCTGAAGACAACACCCCCACCCAGACGGAGACATGTAAAGGGGTTAACCAGTCATGTCTGAAGACAAGATCCCAACCCATACGGAGACATGTAATGGTTGCAACCTGCCTTGCCTGAAGATAACATCCCAACCCAAACGGAGGTATGTAAAGGGAGTAACCAATCTTGACTGAAGACAAGATCCCAACCCTGACGGACTAATATAATGGTTGTAACCTGTCTTGCCCGAAGAGAAAATCCCAATCCCGACAGAGACATGAAAAATGGGTAACCTGTCTTGCCTGAAGAGAAAATCCCAATCCCGACAGAGACATGAAAAATGGGTAACCTGTCTTGCCTGAAGAGAAAATCCCAATCCCGACAGAGACATGAAAAATGGGTAACCTGTCTTGCCCGAAGAGAAAATCCCAATCCCGACAGAGACATGAAAAATGGGTAACCTGTCTTGCCTGAAGAGAAAATCCCAATCCCGACAGAGACATGAAAAATGGGTAACCTGTCTTGCCTGAAGAGAAAATCCCAATCCCGACAGAGACATGAAAAATGAGTAACCTGTCTTGCCTGAAGAGAAAATCCCAATCCCGACAGAGACATGAAAAATGGGTAACCTGTCTTGCCTGAAGAGAAAATCCCAATCCCGACAGAGACATGAAAGATGGGTAACCTGTCTTGCCTGAAGAGAAAATCCCAATCCCGACAGAGACATGAAAAATGGGTAACCTGTCTTGCCTGAAGAGAAAATCCCAATCCCGACAGAGACATGAAAAATGAGTAACCTGTCTTGCCTGAAGAGAAAATCCCAATCCCGACAGAGACATGAAAAATGGGTAACCTGTCTTGCCTGAAGAGAAAATCCCAATCCCGACAGAGACATGAAAGATGGGTAACCTGTCTTGCCTGAAGAGAAAATCCCAATCCCGACAGAGACATGAAAAATGGGTAACCTGTCTTGCCTGAAGACAAGATGCCAATCCCTACGGAAGCATGTAAAAAGAGTAACATGTTGCCTGAAGACAAGATCCCAACCAAGATATGTAAAGGATGTAACCTATCTTTTCTGGAGAGAAGATCCCAATCCCGACAGAGACATAAATACAAAATCCCAGTCCCGACGGAGCTCTGTAAAGGGGGTAAAATGTCTTACCTGAAGACAAGATCCCAGTCCCGACGGAGCTCTGTAAAGGGGGTAAAATGTCTTACCTGAAGACAAGATCCCAGTCCTGACAGAGCTATGTAAACTGACTTCCCAGTCCCGACGGAGCTATGTAAATGGGAATAACCTGTCTTGCCTGATGACAAGATCCCAACCTCGACGAAAGCATGTAAAGTGTGTAATCTGTCTTGCCTGGAGAAAGGATCCCAATCCCGACAGATGCATATAAATTAGTAACCTGTCTTGCTTGAAGACAAGCTCCCAGTCCCGACGGAGGCATGTAAAAGTCTTTAGAGACATAGCTTCGATGATTTTGTTGTATTTTTTTTTTTTTTTGTAACTCTCATCAGAAGATTTATTTTTGTAAACATATCATTTGTAAAACGTGAAAATCATATATTAACCTCAGAGCCTTTCTTAATGGCATAAGGATTATGACGTGATATAAATTTATCCAGCAACGTTACCTGAACAAAAGCTTAAGGTAACTGATACCTTGGTCTCAAAATGAACTAAGTGAACTCGAAATTAAGCTCTAGAGTACGCTTAAAATCTTTTTATGATATATCTAGATGTTTTTATCAAACACTAACACTTGTTTTTTTTCTCTCTTCTTTCTTTTTTCTTTCTTTTCCCTTCATTTTACTCTTTCACCTTTTTTCTTCTTTCCTTTCCCTCCCTCACCTATTTCTTTCATCTTTCTCTTTTTCTTTCCACGCTTCTCTTTTTCTTATTTTTCTCTTTCTCTTTAAGTCTTTCTTCTGTCTTCTTTCTTTCTATTTTTCTTCTTTCTTAATTCGTTTCTCTTTTTCTACTTTCTCTTCTCGTTACTTTTGTTCGTTTATTGTTTTTTCTTTCTCTTTTTCTCTGCTTTCCTTCCTCTTTCTCTTCTTTCTTTCCTTCTTTTTTCTTTTCTTTTTCTTCCTTCTCTTCAAGTATTTCTTCTTCTCATATTTTCTTTATCTTTCTTTCTTATTTCTCTTTTTCTACTTACGTTTCTTCTCTCTCTTGCAGCCTTTCTTTTATCTTCTTGTTACTTTTACTCGTTTCTTCTTCCATCACCCCGTTCTTCTTTTCTCTTTCTTTTTCGTCTTTCTGTTTCTAGTCTTCTTGATTTTCTTCTTTCTTTCCTTTCTTTTTTCCTTCTCTTCTTATCTCGTGTTTTTTCACGTATTTCTTTCCTTGCTTTTTTCTTTCTCATCTTATCTCGTGTTTCTTCACTTATTTCTTTCGTTGCTTTTTTCTTTCTCTTCTTATCTCGTGTTTCTTCACGTATTTTTTTCGTTGCTTTTTTCTTTCTCTTCATACCTCGTGTTTCTTCACTTATTTCGTTCGTTGGTTTTTTCTTTCTCTTCTTACCTCGTGTTTCTTCACTTATTTCTTTTGTTGGTTTTTTCTTTCTCTTCATACCTCGTGTTTCTTCACGTATTTCTTTCGTTGCTTTTTTCTTTCTCTTCATACCTCGTGTTTCTTCACGTATTTCTTTCGTTGCTTTTTTCTTTCTCTTCATACCTCGTGTTTCTTCACTTATTTCTTTTGTTGGTTTTTTCTTTCTCTTCATACCTCGTGTTTCTTCACGTATTTCTTTCGTTGCTTTTTTCTTTCTCTTCATACCTCGTGTTTCTTCACTTATTTCTTTCGTTGCTTTTTTCTTTCTCTTCTTATCTCGTGTTTCTTCACGTATTTTTTTCGTTGCTTTTTTCTTTCTCTTCATACCTCGTGTTTCTTCACTTATTTCGTTCGTTGGTTTTTTCTTTCTCTTCTTACCTCGTGTTTCTTCACTTATTTCTTTTGTTGGTTTTTTCTTTCTCTTCATACCTCGTGTTTCTTCACGTATTTCTTTCGTTGCTTTTTTCTTTCTCTTCATACCTCGTGTTTCTTCACGTATTTCTTTCGTTGCTTTTTTCTTTCTCTTCATACCTCGTGTTTCTTCACGTATTTCTTTCGTTGCTTTTTTCTTTCTCTTCTTACCTCGTGTTTCTTCACGTATTTTTTTCGTTGCTTTTTTCTTTCTCTTCTTACCTCGTGTTTCTTCACGTATTTCTTTCGTTGCTTTTTCTTTCTCTTCATACCTCGTGTTTCTTCACTTATTTCATTCGTTGGTTTTTTCTTTCTCTTCATACCTCGTGTTTCTTCACTTATTTCTTTCGTTGGTTTTTTCTTTCTCTTCTTACCTCGTGTTTCTTCACTTATTTCTTTCGTTGGTTTTTTCTTTCTCTTCTTACCTCGTGTTTCTTCACGTATTTCTTTCGTTGCTTTTTTCTTTCTCTTCATACCTCGTGTTTCTTCACTTATTTCTTTCGTTGCTTTTTCTTTCTCTTCTTACCTCGTGTTTCTTCACTTATTTCTTTCGTTGGTTTTTTCTTTCTCTTCTTATCTCGTGTTTCTTCACGTATTTCTTTCCTTGCTTTTTCTTTCTCTTCTTACCTCGTGTTTCTTCACTTATTTCTTTCGTTGCTTTTTCTTTCTCTTCTTACCTCGTGTTTCTTCACGTATTTCTTTCGTTGCTTTTTTCTTTCTCTTCATACCTCGTGTTTCTTCACTTATTTCTTTCGTTGGTTTTTTCTTTCTCTTCTTACCTCGTGTTTCTTCACTTATTTCTTTCGTTGGTTTTTTCTTTCTCTTCTTACCTCGTGTTTCTTCACGTATTTCTTTCGTTGCTTTTTTCTTTCTCTTCATACCTCGTGTTTCTTCACTTATTTCTTTCGTTGCTTTTTCTTTCTCTTCTTACCTCGTGTTTCTTCACGTATTTCTTTCGTTGCTTTTTTCTTTCTCTTCTTACCTCGTGTTTCTTCACTTATTTCTTTCGTTGCTTTTTTCTTTCTCTTCATACCTCGTGTTTCTTCACTTATTTCTTTCGTTGGTTTTTTCTTTCTCTTCTTACCTCGTGTTTCTTCACTTATTTCTTTCGTTGGTTTTTTCTTTCTCTTCTTACCTCGTGTTTCTTCACGTATTTCTTTCGTTGCTTTTTTCTTTCTCTTCATACCTCGTGTTTCTTCACTTATTTCTTTCGTTGCTTTTTCTTTCTCTTCTTACCTCGTGTTTCTTCACTTATTTCTTTCGTTGGTTTTTCTTTCTCTTCTTATCTCGTGTTTCTTCACGTATTTCTTTCCTTGCTTTTTCTTTCTCTTCTTACCTCGTGTTTCTTCACGTATTTCTTTCGTTGCTTTTTCTTTCTCTTCATACCTCGTATTTCTTCACTTATTTCTTTCGTTGCTTTTTTCTTTCTCTTCATACCTCGTGTTTCTTCACTTATTTCTTTCGTTGCTTTTTTCTTTCTCTTCATACCTCGTGTTTCTTCACGTATTTCTTTCGTTGCTTTTTTCTTTCTCTTCATACCTCGTGTTTCTTCACTTATTTCTCTCGTTGCTTTTTTCTTTCTCATCATACCTCGTATTTCTTCACTTATTTCTTTCGTTGCTTTTTTCTTTCTCTTCATACCTCGTGTTTCTTCACTTATTTCTTTCGTTGCTTTTTTCTTTCTCTTCATACCTCGTGTTTCTTCACGTATTTCTTTCGTTGGTTTTTTCTTTCTCTTCATACCTCGTGTTTCTTCACTTATTTCTTTCGTTGGTTTTTTCTTTCTCTTCATACCTCTTGTTTCTTCACTTATTTCTTTCGTTGCTTTTTTCTTTCTCTTCATACCTCGTGTTTCTTCACTTATTTCTTTCGTTGCTTTTTTCTTTCTCATCATACCTCGTGTTTCTTCACGTATTTCTTTCGTTGCTTTTTTCTTTCTCTTCATACCTCGTGTTTCTTCACTTATTTCTTTCGTTGGTTTTTTCTTTCTCTTCATACCTCGTGTTTCTTCACTTATTTCTTTCGTTGCTTTTTTCTTTCTCTTCATACCTCGTGTTTCTTCACTTATTTCTTTCGTTGCTGTTTTCTTTCTCTTCATACCTCGTGTTTCTTCACTTATTTCTTTCGTTGCTTTTTTCTTTCTCTTCATACCTCGTGTTTCTTCACGTATTTCTTTCGTTGCTTTTTTCTTTCTCTCCATACCTCGTGTTTCTTCACTTATTTCTTTCGTTGGTTTTTTCTTTCTCTTCTTATCTCGTGTTTCTTCACGTATTTCTTTCGTTGCTTTTTTCTTTCTCTTCATACCTCGTGTTTCTTCACGTATTTCTTTCGTTGCTTTTTCTTTCTCTTCATACCTCGTGTTTCTTCACTTATTTCTTTCGTTGCTTTTTTCTTTTTCTTCATACCTCGTGTTTCTTCACTTATTTCTTTCGTTGCTTTTTTCTTTCTCTTCATACCTCGTGTTTCTTCACTTATTTCTTTCGTTGCTTTTTTCTTTCTCTCCATACCTCGTGTTTCTTCACTTATTTCTTTCGTTGGTTTTTTCTTTCTCTTCTTATCTCGTGTTTCTTCACGTATTTCTTTCGTTGCTTTTTTCTTTCTCTTCATACCTCGTGTTTCTTCACTTATTTCTTTCGTTGCTTTTTTCTTTCTCTTCATACCTCGTGTTTCTTCACTTATTTCTTTCGTTGTTTTTTTCTTTCTCTTCTTACCTCGTGTTTCTTCACTTATTTCTTTCGTTGGTTTTTTCTTTCTCTTCTTATCTCGTGTTTCTTCACTTATTTCTTTCGTTGCTTTTTTCTTTCTCTTCATACCTCGTGTTTCTTCACTTATTTCTTTCGTTGCTTTTTTCTTTCTCTCCATACCTCGTGTTTCTTCACTTATTTCTTTCGTTGGTTTTTTCTTTCTCTTCTTATCTCGTGTTTCTTCACGTATTTCTTTCGTTGCTTTTTTCTTTCTCTTCATACCTCGTGTTTCTTCACTTATTTCTTTCGTTGCTTTTTTCTTTCTCTTCATACCTCGTGTTTCTTCACTTATTTCTTTCGTTGCTTTTTTCTTTCTCTTCATACCTCGTGTTTCTTCACTTATTTCTTTCGTTGTTTTTTTCTTTCTCTTCTTACCTCGTGTTTCTTCACTTATTTCTTTCGTTGGTTTTTTCTTTCTCTTCTTATCTCGTGTTTCTTCACTTATTTCTTTCGTTGCTTTTTTCTTTCTCTTCATACCTCGTGTTTCTTCACTTATTTCTTTCGTTGCTTTTTTCTTTCTCTCCATACCTCGTGTTTCTTCACTTATTTCTTTCGTTGGTTTTTTCTTTCTCTTCTTATCTCGTGTTTCTTCACGTATTTCTTTCGTTGCTTTTTTCTTTCTCTTCATACCTCGTGTTTCTTCACTTATTTCTTTCGTTGCTTTTTTCTTTCTCTTCATACCTCGTGTTTCTTCACTTATTTCTTTCGTTGCTTTTTTCTTTCTCTTCATACCTCGTGTTTCTTCACTTATTTCTTTCGTTGTTTTTTTCTTTCTCTTCTTACCTCGTGTTTCTTCACTTATTTCTTTCGTTGGTTTTTTCTTTCTCTTCTTATCTCGTGTTTCTTCACTTATTTCTTTCGTTGCTTTTTTCTTTCTCTTCATACCTCGTGTTTCTTCACTTATTTCTTTCGTTGCTTTTTTCTTTCTCTCCATACCTCGTGTTTCTTCACTTATTTCTTTCGTTGGTTTTTTCTTTCTCTTCTTATCTCGTGTTTCTTCACGTATTTCTTTCGTTGCTTTTTTCTTTCTCTTCATACCTCGTGTTTCTTCACTTATTTCTTTCGTTGCTTTTTTCTTTCTCTTCATACCTCGTGTTTCTTCACTTATTTCTTTCGTTGCTTTTTTCTTTCTCTCCATACCTCGTGTTTCTTCACTTATTTCTTTCGTTGGTTTTTTCTTTCTCTTCTTATCTCGTGTTTCTTCACGTATTTCTTTCGTTGCTTTTTTCTTTTTCTTCATACCTCGTGTTTCTTCACTTATTTCTTTCGTTGCTTTTTTCTTTCTCTTCATACCTCGTGTTTCTTCACTTATTTCTTTCGTTGGTTTTTTCTTTCTCTTCTTACCTCGTGTTTCTTCACGTATTTCTTTCGTTGCTTTTTTCTTTCTCTTCATACCTTGTGTTTCTTCACTTATTTCTTTCGTTGGTTTTTTCTTTCTCTTCATACCTCGTGTTTCTTCACGTATTTCTTTCGTTGCTTTTTTCTTTCTCTTCATACCTCGTGTTTCTTCACTTATTTCTTTCGTTGCTTTTTTCTTTCTCTTCATACCTCGTGTTTCTGCACTTATTTCTTTCGTTGCTTTTTTCTTTCTCTTCATACCTCGTGTTTCTTCACTTATTTCTTTCGTTGCTTTTTTCTTTCTCTTCATACCTCGTGTTTTTTCACGTATTTCTTTCGTTGCTTTTTTCTTTCTCTTCATACCTCGTGTTTCTTCACTTATTTCTTTCGTTGCTTTTTTCTTTCTCTTCATACCTCGTGTTTCTTCACGTATTTCTTTCGTTGCTTTTTTCTTTCTCTTCATACCTCGTGTTTCTTGACGTATTTCTTTCGTTGCTTTTTTCTTTCTCTTCATACCTCGTGTTTCTTCACTTATTTCTTTCGTTGGTTTTTTCTTTCTCTTCTTACCTCGTGTTTCTTCACTTATTTCTTTCGTTGGTTTTTTCTTTCTCTTCTTATCTCGTGTTTCTTCACGTATTTCTTTCGTTGCTTTTTTCTTTCTCTTCTTACCTCGTGTTTCTTCACTTATTTCTTTCGTTGGTTTTTTCTTTCTCTTCTTACCTCGTGTTTTTTCACGTATTTCTTTCGTTGCTTTTTTCTTTCTCTTCTTACCTCGTGTTTTTTCACGTATTTCTTTCGTTGCTTTTTTCTTTCCCTTCTTACCTCGTTATTCTTCACCTTTTTCTTTCGTTGGTTTTTTCTTTTTCTTCATACCTCGTGTTTACTCACGTATTTCTTTCGTTGCTTTTTTCTTTCTCTTCTTACCTCGTGTTTCTTCACTTATTTCTTTCGTTGCTTTTTTCTTTCTCTTCATACCTCGTGTTACTTCACTTATTTCTTTCGTTGCTTTTTTCTTTCTCTTCATACCTCGTGTTTCTTCACTTATTTCTTTCGTTGCTTTTTTCTTTCTCATCATACCTCGTGTTTCTTCACTTATTTCTTTCGTTGCTTTTTTCTTTCTCTTCATACCTCGTGTTTCTTCACTTATTTCTTTCGTTGCTTTTTTCTTTCTCTTCATACCTCGTGTTTCTTCACGTATTTCTTTCGTTGCTTTTTTCTTTCTCTTCATACCTCGTGTTTCTTCACTTATTTCTTTCGTTGGTTTTTTCTTTCTCTTCATACCTCGTGTTTCTTCACTTATTTCTTTCGTAGCTTTTTTCTTTCTCTTCATACCTCGTGTTTCTTCACTTATTTCTTTCGTTGCTTTTTTCTTTCTCATCATACCTCGTGTTTCTTCACGTATTTCTTTCGTTGCTTTTTTCTTTCTCTTCATACCTCGTGTTTCTTCACTTATTTCTTTCGTTGGTTTTTTCTTTCTCTTCATACCTCGTGTTTCTTCACTTATTTCTTTCGTTGGTTTTTTCTTTCTCTTCATACCTCGTGTTTCTTCACTTATTTCTTTCGTTGCTGTTTTCTTTCTCTTCATACCTCGTGTTTCTTCACTTATTTCTTTCGTTGCTTTTTTCTTTCTCTTCATACCTCGTGTTTCTTCACGTATTTCTTTCGTTGCTTTTTTCTTTCTCTCCATACCTCGTGTTTCTTCACTTATTTCTTTCGTTGGTTTTTTCTTTCTCTTCTTATCTCGTGTTTCTTCACGTATTTCTTTCGTTGCTTTTTTCTTTCTCTTCATACCTCGTGTTTCTTCACTTATTTCTTTCGTTGCTTTTTTCTTTCTCTTCATACCTCGTGTTTCTTCACTTATTTCTTTCGTTGCTTTTTTCTTTCTCTTCATACCTCGTGTTTCTTCACGTATTTCTTTCGTTGCTCTTTCTTTCTCTTCATACCTCGTGTTTCTTCACTTATTTCTTTCCTTGGTTTTTTCTTTCTCTTCTTATCTCGTGTTTCTTCACGTATTTCTTTCGTTGGTTTTTTCTTTCTCTTCATACCTCGTGTTTCTTCACTTATTTCTTTCGTTGCTTTTTTCTTTCTCTTCATACCTCGTGTTTCTTCACGTATTTCTTTCGTTGCTCTTTCTTTCTCTTCATACCTCGTGTTTCTTCACTTATTTCTTTCGTTGCTTTTTTCTTTCTCTTCATACCTCGTGTTTTTTCACGTATTTCTTTCGTTGCTTTTTTCTTTCTCTTCATACCTCGTGTTTCTTCACTTATTTCTTTCGTTGCTTTTTTCTTTCTCTTCATACCTCGTGTTTCTTCACGTATTTCTTTCGTTGGTTTTTTCTTTCTCTTCATACCTCGTGTTTCTTCACGTATTTCTTTCGTTGCTTTTTTCTTTCTCTTCATACCTCGTGTTTCTTCACTTATTTCTTTCGTTGCTTTTTTCTTTCTCTTCTTACCTCGTGTTTCTTCACTTATTTCTTTCGTTGGTTTTTTCTTTCTCTTCTTATCTCGTGTTTCTTCACGTATTTCTTTCGTTGCTTTTTTCTTTCTCTTCATACCTCGTGTTTCTTCACTTATTTCTTTCGTTGCTTTTTTCTTTCTCTTCATACCTCGTGTTTCTTCACGTATTTCTTTCGTTGCTTTTTTCTTTCTCTTCATACCTCGTGTTTCTTCACTTATTTCTTTCGTTGGTTTTTTCTTTCTCTTCATACCTCGTGTTTCTTCACTTATTTCTTTCGTTGCTTTTTTCTTTCTCTTCATACCTCGTGTTTCTTCACGTATTTCTTTCGTTGCTTTTTTCTTTCTCTTCATACCTCGTGTTTCTTCACTTATTTCTTTCGTTGCTTTTTTCTTTCTCTTCTTACCTCGTGTTTCTTCACTTATTTCTTTCGTTGCTTTTTTCTTTCTCTTCATACCTCATGTTTCTTCACGTATTTCTTTCGTTGCTTTTTTCTTTCTCTTCATACCTCGTGTTTCTTCACTTATTTCTTTCGTTGCTTTTTTCTTTCTCTTCTTACCTCGTGTTTCTTCACTTATTTCTTTCGTTGGTTTTTTCTTTCTCTTCTTACCTCGTGTTTCTTCACTTATTTCTTTCGTTGGTTTTTTCTTTCTCTTCTTACCTCGTGTTTTTTCACGTATTTCTTTCGTTGCTTTTTTCTTTCTCTTCTTACCTCGTGTTTTTTCACGTATTTCTTTCGTTGCTTTTTTCTTTCCCTTCTTACCTCGTTATTCTTCACCTTTTTCTTTCGTTGGTTTTTTCTTTTTCTTCATACCTCGTGTTTACTCACGTATTTCTTTCGTTGCCTTTTTCTTTCTCTTCTTTCCTCGTGTTTCTTCACTTATTTCTTTCGTTGCTTTTTTCTTTCTCTTCTTTCCTCGTGTTTCCTCACGTATTTCTTTCGTTGCTTTTTTCTTCTCGTGTCTCTTCTTCTTCGACAGTGATAACAAATTTAATATCAGTTTAAAGATAACGCCAATTTCAAAATAAATACATAAATTTGAAAACTGTTAAAATAAACACATTATAAAATACCCTGACGTGGCAAAAGTCATTTGCGATTTACTATTCATGATATGAATTATCGGAACTCGTGTAGAACATAATAGTGGGTGCCAGACTAATAGGATATTGCATCTCTGAAATTGTGGATATTAGATATCCCTCAATCTAGGTTTTACGTGTGTAACAAGAATAGAAAGCATTACAGTCCAGTATGGATAGTGCAGTGGCTGGCAGCATGTCTTTAACGATCGTGACCAGAGGTGTCTTGCTAGAATTGTCTGCAATAACAGACAAGCGACTCAAATCATGTCTACATCCCAATGCAAGAGGTCCCAGACGCATACCCCACAGGTCAGTTTAGCGTTCTTTACCATCCACGGGATATGGGAGCAGCAACCCCATCAGGATGCTCCTGTTCACAACACGGCACTGATTTATCTGGCGTCGTGACATCGTTAATTGTATCCTGGAAGTGTGGCGACGGGTGACGGGTGGTCAGATGAGTCACGGTTTCAGTTGCTTTGTGCTGACGGTAGAGCTCGGATGTGTCATTGACATCAGCCGTTTAACATGGCAGGTGCAAGCTGGTGGTACTTTTCCTGATGATGTTGGGCGTGGTCATTCGGCATGTGTTGGGTCTGCTGGTCCGCCTAAACACATCATTAATCTGTGAAGACTATGTTGCGTCATTTTTAACCTAGTCGGTCTTTTCAGTCTTTTTCCATAGCTACCTGGCTCTTCTGTATTCGTATTTATTTGTTTTTTCTACAACTCACCATAATATCGTTTGTCGGATTTTTTTACTTTCTATATTTACTTATCTAAAATTATATTTGTCAACTTTGCATTTTCTACCCCCGTTCATTTTTATCAATTCATAGTTCAGGTGTTAGTACTGTCAAATAAAGCAGTATAAATTGTTTCATTCTATGTTAAATAATAGCTTCATAATCTCCGAGTATCTTAGGCTTAAATCCCAATTTATATTTTCATTTTTGCTTCTGCTGTCTTTTTCTAACGATAATTGTGTTTGGTTATTAATGTACTATTTATCTTGTTTTCTTGCGATTTTTTCTTTATCTAACCTTTTATATATTAAAAAGAAAAACGTATTTTTTTGGAGCTTCTAAAACACGTAATCTATATAAAGTTTAAATATGTACATTATATATGTTCCAAAATTTTTCATAGCCGTGGGTGATGGTGGGAACAAGATCCCACTGTCTTTAAAATGCTTCCGTAGCATACGTCTCAGATATCATCTGTGAACGAAGTCCAGCACCATGACTAAAGGACAGGACTCAAGGAGATAGAAGACGATTGACATTGCATTTAAAAGATCTTAGCTGACAGGAAAACAAGAGAGTTCCACAGGCGAGAAGTGCAAAAGAAGAAAGTCAATAGCGGCTCGGATTGAGGAATCGGAGAGCCGAGTTTGAATTCCAGTCGAATCCATTACATTCACTTACGTGCTAATACCCTTGGGAAAGTTATGAATTCTCTCCTTCTCCCCCCCTCCCACAGCTATGGGTAAATAGCAGGACAGACCTGGTTCTATAACCTTGGATGGCAACTGGTATACCGCAGAAAGAAATGGCAACCTATTGCTGGGAAAAAGTCTGCCTCGTCAGTCATGTATCGAAAGATACATGATCGCCTACGCGTGTATCACGCATGCCCCATAACTGAACTGTATGACTTCATAATAAAGTTATATTTATCAACTTTGCATTTTCTACTCTCGTTCAATTGTTTTCTAATTGATAGTTTAGGTATTAATAATATATATTAAAAAAAGACAGCATAAATGCTTTTATTCTATGTTAAATAATAGCTTCATAATCTCCAAGTATCTTAAGCTTAAATCACGATTTATATTTTTATTTTTTGTTCCTGCTATCTTTATCTTACATTAACAAACTTTTCGATATTTGTGCTTGGCTATTAATGTAATATTTATCTTGTTTTCTAGTGATTTTTGTTTATCTAACCTTTTATATATAAAAATAAAACGTAATTTTTTTTAGTGGGAGGGAGCTTCTAAAACACGTAATGTACACCCTTGTGCAAATTAATTGAAAACCCCGCTTTAGTTTCCTTTCTTTCATCATATGGTCAATTTTAGACTCACTAGAATGACAGGGTGTAATCGATTTCTATTTTTTCCTCAGATTAGGTCATTTTTTTAGTGATGTGAAATAATATGAATCTATTTTAGGGGTGTGTGATGAAATTTGTTTGGCCTTGAAAAATATAGCGCCAACCGTGGTAACATCAGATTTTTAATGTAATATTTATCTTGTTTTCTTGTGATTTTTGTTTATCTAACCTTTTATATATTAAAAAAAGAACGTTAATTTTTTTTTGAGCTTCTAAAACACCAAATATATATAACGTCTAAATATGCACATTATATATGTTATAAAGGTTGTTATAGCCGAAGATGACAGTGGGGACAACTTCCCATTGTCTTTAAAATGCTTCCGTGGAATGCGTCTCAAATAGCGTCTGCCAACTATGTCCAGCTCCAAGCGGGAGAATGGGCGAAGGTGAACAACTGGCGCCTCATAACCAGCAGCGTCGGGTAGATGGAGCTCGACAGTCCAGGAAGGCAATCCACCTGAACAAAGGAAAACCTTAATTCTAAACCTCCGCCGCCTTGCGGTCATATCTAAAACACTGAAATGGCTATGTAAGTAAATCACTCCAGATGATGGGTTATCTCCCAGTTCCGTTCAGCTTACTCGTAGTATAAACCACAAATGGGCTCTGTGGGTGTTGAACAAACAAATACGACCGAGCAGGCCTCTTCAACAGGGATTGACCTAGAAAATGTGCATACTCGGATACGAATGACCAAAACAGATCCAAGTAATGGGAATAAGATGTAACAGAACCAAACTTGTCATCTCCTGCGTAGATTATATCACAAATGTCGCGGTGCAAGACGCCATCAGACATGAAAGAGGTCCGTTAGAAGATCCTTACCCACCATCTAAGAAAATAAATTTGAAATGACATGGTCATGACAGAAGAGCCAACAATATTACTTGTTTACAGTGTGCCAAGTCGAAAGAGCTCTGATGATGATGAGCCTTACACAGTGGATGCAAGAATAACCTTGCTAACGGAAGAAAGGTTATCATAGCCGGGGATGACAGTGGGGACAAGCTCTCACTGTTTATAAAATGCTTCCGTGGGATGCATCTCAAATAGCCTCTGACAACTAAGTCCAGGTCCAAACCGGAGAATAGGCGAAGGCGGAAAACTGGCGCCTCATGACCAACGGCTTCGGGTGGATGGAGCTCGACAGTCCAGGAAGGCAGTCCACCTAGGCAAAGAAAAACCTTAAAAATTCTAAACCTCCGCCGCCTTGCGGTCATATCCAAACATGGGAAATGCTATGGAATTAAATCCAGACAGAAAAAAAACCCGAAGTCGATTGGCTGTCAACAGTGACAACTTTCCAGCAACTCCTGCCGTCCCCAAATGTATTCCTTTGGATCTTGTCGGTATGGCCGAGAGGAGTTGGGGGAGTCACGTAGTCTGGGCAGCGCATAACCTCCATATACCATCGCCCAGGCCTGTAGCATGGATATGTCATTCCAGTTTCACCACCAAAGACTGAATTTTAACCAGAGAGCCACCTTTATCTCGCGAGATAAACGGATGCCTACACCTACTCAGGGACTCCATGTACCCAAACAACGATGGGTTATCTCGGCAGGATCATGTATTCTGACAGTGTGCCAAAGTGTAACATTATGTGTGCAAAATAGAGGAAAATATCTGTTGTGGCTTTGTTAGGGCCAGAAATAAAGACACAAACAGAGGAATTGAGTTAAACAAATATATTAACAGAAGCAGTAATGCAAACGAGAGTGTTACAGCAAGAATGTTCGGTCCGACTGTCAGAACTGACTGCTGGAAAATTCCCTCCCCAAAAGGCATTACCTGCTCCTACTTATAGCTGGGAGAGTCCCTGCGTGCGTGGGTAAATTACCATAACACTTTCTTTCTTTATTTCTTTACCCACATGCCTTTCTTTCTTTCTTTCTTTCTTTCTGTTGTGGCCTTGTTAGGGACAGAAATAAAGGCACACAGAGAGGAATTGAGTTAAACAAATATATTAACAGAAACAGTAATACAAACGAGAGTGACTACAGCAAGAATGTTCGTTCCGACTGTCAGAACTGACTGCTAGAAACTTCCCTCCCCAAAAGGCATTACCTGCTCCTATTTATAGGTGGGAGAGTCCATGCGTGTGTAGATAAATTACTATAACAATATCTTAAAGTTAATGATTAAGAAAAAAAATAAACCTAACCGAAAGAAAACAACCACATAGGTTGTTGGAAACAGGGCAGATGAGTACTACCCCCGAACACCTCGACCGGGAGTGAGGAACAAGCCTGATTTGGGTCCCCCGGGTAGTACTTTGTGACCCTTGCTATCTTAACATTTGCTTTTTTCTACTTCCATTTATATCCGTTACAACTGATTATAAAATGATGAAAAATGTTGACGTCATTCTGGGGGTCTTTTTGCCTCCATATTCGTGAATTTGAATATAAGATTCACTATTTTTATCCATAACCCTGAATATATGAAAATTATTCCCCTTTTTAACAAGAAATAGTAGCGGGATTTCCCGTCATCTTCTCCATAGTTTTGAATTCAGTGTTATCTTTCTTCTAATCTGACTGCCACTGTAAGTTGGAGAGTTCAGTCTACCTTGATATTTAACCCATAGGGTGGGTCAGTGGAGAGATGGATTCCTGCTTTCCCCAAGATAAAAGGACATAGCGTCTTCGAGTCCTTGTGGGAGAAGAATTATTTTCCACCCTCCAAACTCTCTCTCACGGGCGGGATGCGACGAGCCTCTCACTGCTCTATCGCTACTTCCATGGAAAGAACTCGGGTGAGCTACATCCCTTGGTTCCGCCAGGTCTAATCTTCACGACTAGGACCCGCCATGACACTTACATAGTAACAAATCCATCGTCGAGAAGTATATTCCACACAAACAGCTTCTTCCCACGAACCACTGCCTTGTGGAACAGACTCCCAAGGGGATGCTTTCTCGATCACTACAGTCTTAACCTGTTAAAGTCGAGAGTTGACCGTTATCTCTCCCCTACCCATATAAACAACACTTAACGTGACTCTCTACTTCGAGTGGCCCCCGGGCCTTGTACAGAGTGAACCCTACTGTAAAAAAAAAAGACTAGGTCAAAATTTTGATCTCGGTTAGTTGATTCCCCATTCTGTTGCCTGCTCAAAATCACATATGAGAATGTGGATCAACGTTTATATTGCTTAAAGTTGTTTTGTTTTTTTTAATTTTGACATTTTTATAAACTTTTTAAAGTTGTCTTTGTTTTTTTTGGGTTTTTTTTATGTGACTTTTTCCTCCACTTTCAATTTCCAGATCTGGCCGTTGGTTCTTTCTTTCTTTTATTTTAATCTTTTCATTTTTTCCTAGTTTCTTTGACCCTCTCCTTACCTTCCTTTCTTACTTTCTTTCTTTCTTTCTTTCTTTCTTTCTTTCTTTCTTTCTTTATTTCTTTCTTTCTTTCTTTCATCTTTCATCCATTTCAATCCCGCGTTTTCCTTTTGAACTCTCTCCTTTCCTTCCTTTCTTTTTTCTTTTTTCTTTCTTTCTTTCTTTTTTCTTCTTTCTTTCTTCAATTTCTAACCCATTTTTAATTTTTAACCTTCTCCCTCACTCTCTCTCTATTTCTTTCTTTCTTCCGTTTCTATCCCACGTTTTCCTTTTCAACCCTCTTTTCTCCCTTCCCCCTCTCCATTTCATTCTTTCTTTCTTTCTTTTCTAACCAATTTTTCATTTTAATCCTTTCCATCTCTTTCTTTCTTTCTTTCATCCGTTCCTATCCCACGTTTCAACCCTCTTTTCGCTCTTTCCCCTTCTCCATCTCATTCTTTCTTTCTTTCTTTCTTTCTTTCTTTCTTCTTTCTTTCTTTCATCCGTTTCAATCCCGCGTTTTCCTTTTCAACTCTCTCCCTTTCTTTCTTTCTTTCTTTCTCTCTTTCTTTCTCTCTTTCTTTCTTTCTCTCTTTCTTTCTTTCTTTCATCCGTTTCTATCTTACTTTTTCATTTTCAACCCACTTCTCTTCTCACTTTTTTCTTTCTTTCTTTCTTTCTTTCTTTCTCTCATCATTTCTTTCATTCTTTCTTCAGAGCCAGGATATAGCATCGGACTTTCAGACAAGCTTGTTAACCATCCTCCTAAACCCATCTAACCAGTATCATAACCACATGCCTTACATTGTGTGATGTGCTGTTCAGCTACGAATATAATTATTTCTCCTTTAGGTCAACTGCGTCGCTTTTTCCTCGGATTTTAACATAATGGTGACAGGCTCTGATGATAACAATGTCCGAATCTTCAACACAGACAACTGCCGATTGATACATCACGTAACAGGACATGATGGTGAGTTATTTGAAAAATATTTTCTACCCTTTTTATTCATTTCTTTTAGTCCTAAATCTACATCAGGGATTTTTTTTTCATTTCAGATTTCTTCCTATCCTTTGTCCTACTATCCTCTTTCCTCCTTTTGTTTTCCTTCTTTCTTTCTTTCTTTTCTTTTCTTTTTACTGCTCTTTCTTTCTTTCTTTCTTTCTTTCTTTCTTTTATCCTAATCTTCTTTTCTTTATTTATTTATTTCCTTTATTTCTTTCGCATTCTCTTTCTCTCCTTTTTACTACCTTTTTCTTTCTTTCTTTCTTTTATCCTAATCTTTTCTTTCTTTCTTCAATTATTGATTGATTTCCTTCTTTATTTCTTTCTCATTCTCTTTCTTTCTTTGTCCACCTTTCTTTCTTTCGTTCTTTTATCCTATTCTTTTCTTTCTTTCTTTCTTTCTTTCTTTATTTCCTTCTTTATTTCTTTCGCATTCTCTTTCTTTCTTTGCCCACCTTTCTTTCCTTCTTTCTTTCTTCTGCTCGTTCTTTTTTTTATTTATTTACTTATGTCGTTCGTTCGTTCTTTCTCCAAGTAACTCAGATTATCCCTTATACTTAGGTAAAAAAGAAATGGATGTTTTGTTTTTTTTTGCAAAATGAAAGCAAAAAAATCACAAACTCCTGTTTTAAAATATTTGCCAAAAGTCAGGAAATTATCTGATTCAAACGAAATTAAGACAGAGACCGCCAAGGTTTTCTTCAGTGAGTCCATCAGAATCTTTTACAATAAAAAAAAAAAGACCCCAACCACAACTGGAATTATTGATGTCTTCGTTTGCAACATTTTAGATATTTCGACTTCAAGGTCCTTGTTGTATTTGATATTTTTTAAGTTTTTAAGTTAATGTCTGCGTTGACTGCCATATCAAAATCATGATTATTATTATTAATGTTTGGGTCTTTATCTGTTTTAGACGGCTAGATAATACTATGGTCCCCCCAGCATAGATTTGGTAACTCCGGAAGCTAATCAGCAGACGTCATTCAACACAAACGAGAGGAAAAACAGTCTAAAAAATAAGGATGAATTGAGCCAAGTCTAAATCAATTCCCGTTTCATTAACAACTGAACTGAGCCAAGCCTAAATAACTGACCGTTACATTTACGAATGAATTGACCCAAGCTTGAATGAATGCCCGTTCCATTAACAAATGAATTGAGCCAAGCCTAAATCAATGCCCTTTCAATTAACGATTGAAGCCCAAATCACTGCCGATTGTGTTAAAAACTAAATTGAGCCAAGCTTAAATGTATACCCGTTACATTAACGATTGAATTGAGCCTAGCCTAAATCGCTGCCCGTCACATTAACAATTGAACTGATTCAAGCATAAATCAATGAACGTTGTATTAACGATTGAATTGGTCCAAGTCTAAATCACTGCTGGTTGCGTTAAAAATTGAATTGAGCCAAGCTTAAACGTATACCCGTTACATTAACGATTGAATTGAGCCAAGTCTAAATCAATTCCCGTTTCATTAACAACTGAATTGAGCCAAGCCTAAATAACTGACCGTTACATTTACGAATGAATTGACCCAAGCTTGAATGAATGCCCGTTCCATTAACAAATGAATTGAGCCAAGTCTAAATCAATGCCCTTTCAATTAACGATTGAAGCCCAAATCACTGCCGATTGCGTTAAAAACTAAATTGAGCCAAGCTTAAATGTATACCCGTTACATTAACGATTGAATTGAGCCTAGCCTAAATCGCTGCCCGTCACATTAACAATTGAACTGATTCAAGCATAAATCAATGACCGCTGTATTAACGATTGAATTGGTCCAAGTCTAAATCACTGCTGGTTGCGTTAAAAATTGAATTGAGCCAAGCTTAAACGTATACCCGTTACATTAACGATTGAATTGAGCCAAGCCTAAATCAATTCCTGTTTCATTAACAACTGAATTGAGCCAAGCCTAAATAACTGACCGTTACATTTACGTATGAATTGACCCAAGCTTGAATGAATGCCCGTTCCATTAACAAATGAATTGAACCAAGCCTAAATCAATGCCCTTTCAATTAACGATTGAAGCCCAAATCGCGGCCGATTGCGTTAAAAACTAAATTGAGCCAAGCTTAAATGTATACCCGTTACATTAACGATTGAATTGAGCCTAGCCTAAATCGCTGCCCGTCACATTAACAATTGAACTGATTCAAGCATAAATCAATGAACGTTGTATTAACGATTGAATTGGTCCAAGTCTAAATCACTGCTGGTTGCGTTAAAAATTGAATTGAGCCAAGCTTAAACGTATACCCGTTACATTAACGATTGAATTGAGCCAAGTCTAAATCAATTCCCGTTTCATTAACAACTGAATTGAGCCAAGCCTAAATAACTGACCGTTACATTTACGAATGAATTGACCCAAGCTTGAATGAATGCCCGTTCCATTAACAAATGAATTGAGCCAAGTCTAAATCAATGCCCTTTCAATTAACGATTGAATCCCAAATCACTGCCGATTGCGTTAAAAACTAAATTGAGCCAAGCTTAAATGTATACCCGTTACATTAACGATTGAATTGAGCCGAGCCTAAATCGCTGCCCGTCACTTTAACAATTGAACTGATTCAAGCATAAATCAATGACCGTTGTATTAACGATTGAATTGATCCAAGCCTAAATCAATCACCGTTGCATTAAAGACTGAATTGAGCCAAGCCTAAATCAGTTCCCGTTTCATTAACAACTGAATTGATCCAAGCATAAATCAATGCCCGTTGCATTAAAGACTGAATTGCACCAAGACTACATCAACGACCGTTACATTATCGATTGAACTGAGTAGAGTCTAAGTCAATACATGTTGTGTTAACGACTGAATTAAGCCAAGCATAAATCAATGTCCTTGCATTAACGATTGAATTGAACCTAATACATGTTGCAATAACGATTGAATTGCGCCAACTGTAACTCAATACTCATTTCATTAACGACGGAATTCAGCCAAGTCTAAATCGATGTCCGTAACATTAACGACTGAATTGAGCCATGGTTATATCAGTGCCCGTTCCGTTAACAATTGAATTGAGTCAACCCTAAATCAATGCCCGTTGCATTAAAAATTGAATTGCACCAAGCCTAAGTTAATGTCTTTTCAACAACGACTGATTTGCATCAAGACTGTACCAATGCCCGTTGCATCAACGATTGAACTACACCGAAGCTAAATCAATGGCCGTGAATTAATGATTGAGCCAAGCTTATGTCAGTGCCCTTTGCATTAACGATTGAACTGCGCCGAATCTAAATCAATGCCCGTGAATTAATGGCTGTACCAAGCTTATGTCAATGCCCTTTGCATTAACGATTGAATTGCGCCGACCGTATGTCAATGACGGTTGAATTAACTATTAAATTTCACTACTACTAAGTCAATGTCTATTGCAACAACGATTGAACTGAGGCAAGTCTATGTCAATTCCCGTCGCATTAACGATCGAATTACGCCGAGCATATGTCATTGACGGTTGCATTAATGATTGAAATTCACCACGTGTCAGTCAATGCCCGTTTCATGAACGACCGAATTGCGCCCAGACTAATCTCTCGTCGAACTAAATAAATCGTACTAAGTGACCTCATCGCATGGAGTTAAAAAGCAAATCTGCCGCCAGAGGAATTTGGCTGACCCAAGAAGTAAACTATATAACTTAACAACGTGTCAATTAAAACGGCAACAGCGTTGATTTATTAGATGTGAAGGGTTATTACTAGAGTTATCAACATATCGCAGTGTAAGGATGACCCATAAAATTCTTTTTTATATATACATACACACGAACACATATATCTATATATATTTAAGAGGGTGCGTTTTTTTACTAATATAGCAATTTGAGGGGTGGCTGTAGAATCATAACATTCATCGAGTGATTTGTAGGTTAATGCACCTTTAAAATTTTGTTAGCGAAGGGAAACATTCGCCATTTTATGTCATTAACTTTAGTAATCTATGACTGATTCATTGTAATATAAATTGAACTGCACCACATATTTGATTTAAAAGAATTGATCCGACGTGCAAATTTTCGGGATAACAGCTGAGACATTACTCTATTTATTGAACAATTTAGTTCATGCCACATTAACTGCTAAACTCCTACAACAAAAAAAATAAAGAATTCTCAAATATATATAATCCTTATTCCCCCATTGCTGAACACTTTAATCAATCAAGACACTCATTAGACAACTGTAAATGTTTTTGTTTTTTTATAGATTCCAATTTCAGTTCCACATACGCACGCAGAAAAAAAAAGAAAAATACTGGATTTTACAATTAAGCACACATAAACTAGGGTTAAACAAAGACTTGGGAATTTTAAACCTGTCTAAATATTTCAATAGTTAAAAGTCTTTTTTTTTTAGATATAGTTATGAAAAAAAAAACTTTTTAAACAACATCTAAAATATTATTATCGTTAGATTTACGTTAGAAATATTCAAACAAAGTTGCATTCCACATCACGTGACGTTCGCGTCTCGCGACGGACGCTACTTGTAAACAAACTTCTGAATACAGTTATTTCTGTCTATATTTCTGAGATGAGGTATTATGTACAGTATTTACATTATTCGGACTATTGTCCTCATCTTTCTTGCCATATTTGTTAAAATGTTTCGGCCGTTGTACGCTCCGGCCTTCTTCAGGTGGTTGGAATTTCGAACCGAACCCTTTATTTCGATCGCTGGGGTAGACTGTTCTAGTTCCACGAGCCATGTTTGATGGGTGTCAGTTATCAGTTATCTCCTGGTAATTTTCCCTCAGTGGAGAACTTTCTGAGGGAAAATGACCTATAAAATAACTCTATCTCCGATATTGAGCCCTTTTACCCACAAATATAGCATACATTAAAACTATATATATACACATATATATATATATATATATATATATATATATATATATATATATAAATTCCGACCAAAATAATAGTAAGAACAAACCACAACATCCCACCCCAAAATTCAACAAACAGATTTAATCAATGACAAATAAACAAATATATAAGATAAAAAATAAAAATGAAAATAAATAAAAACAAGCAAAACAATTTGACCCAAATAAATAAGCAAACATCCGACTTCCGGTAAATGACCGCCATAATAGACTACCAACAATAAGCTATATAAACAAATTTTTACTACGTTAACAAAAAACACCGATCAAAATAAATTTTAAAAAAATAAATATATAAGATAAAAAATAAAAATAAAATTAAAAAAAAAACAAAAAAAAAAACAAGCAAAATAATTTGACATAAATAAATAAACAAATAAGCGACTTCCGGTAAAAGTAACCGCCAAAATAGACTACCCATAATGCACCACTTACCCTTATATATAAATAGCCGAGAAAAATAACAGCACTAGTTGCCTGACGATTGCACTAGCATGAAACAGACTGTCGCCTCTAAGTGCTGACTTCCATGTCCACTTTTATATTTACACACGCTCTATCTCTGATATTGAGCACTTTATCCCATAGATATAGCACAATTTAAGACTATATTTCTTCATATATATATATATATATATATATATATATATATATATATATATATATATACGAAATGTGGCTTATGAAAGTGCAACTTATTCAAACATTGCACAATTAAAATTTTTAACGCCCTAATTATAGAAAAATTCTTTAATGAATTTTCTTTCTTTGTTTTTAAATATATGAAATATAATTTAAAGGTATGCTATATTTATGGGATAAAGTGCTCAATATCAGGGATAGAGCGTGTGTAAATATAAAATATAAAATTGGACATTGAAGTCAATACTCATAGGCGACAGGCTGCTTCATACTAAACGCAACCGGCAGGCCTGAGTGTTGACTTCAGTGAGCACTTATATATATATATATATATATATATATATATATATATATATATATATATATATATATATATATATATGTGTGTGTGTGTGTGTGTGTGTAAGTTAAAGATCAAATGCTGATCAAATATGGATCGGAATCCTACAGGATGATAAAATAAAGAACAAATAGGAAACGTATCTCAATCTAACATGTTTCGGTTTTATTATCTGATTATTTCGTCAAGGGTTGAGAGAAAATGACAGAAACACTTGTATTTTTAATTATGTTTGGGCCAGTTCTCGTTGGTCAGATACGTAACACGTATTTTAAAACCATAGATAATCCTATGTGTATGTAGTTTTTTTTTCCTGTTTGTTCTTATCACAGGCATACAAACAATATATATATATATATATATATATATATATATATATATATATATATATATATATATATATATATATATATATAAAATAAAAAACATTTTTATAATAATTTAGACTCAGAAAGGTCTACAGGAGTTGTAGCATAGGTATGTGCCAAACTGTTAAGAGTAGCCTTAAGATTGGAAAGTGAGTCAGAAGAGCGAGGCACAAGTCTACACAACTGCGAAGATTCAAATTCGGAAAAAAACTTTTTGTTGGGGCGCACCCACCTTCACAACCACAATAGACTGATCCTATTATTATAAATAGAACAGTAGTTCTAGAGACTGTGAGTAGTGTAGCAGTGTACGCAGTCTCTGACTGTGCGCTGCTCCTGTCGAACTCTCTGCTTTGGCAGAGAGGAACCCGGACGAGGCTTTGCCGCAGGGCAAAGTGTCGTCCGGGGAGGTAGACAGTCCCTGAACCCGTTTATACGGGTTCTAAATGGGCATATTTTTGGCCGAGCCTACGGGCTCGGTAAGCCCACTTTAAACCGGCCTTGTGCCACATTCGACCCACGTGGGAGGGTTGTTAAATACCGTAGTGTAGCAGTGTACGCAGTCTCTGACTGTGCGCTGCTCCTGTCGAACTCTCTGCTTTGGCAGAGAGGAACCCGGATGAGGCTTTGCCGCAGGGCAAAGTGTCGTCCGGGGAGGTAGACAGTCTCTGAACCCGTTTATACGGGTTCTAAATGGGCATATTTTTGGCCGAGCCTACGGGCTCGGGGAGCCCACATTAAACCGGCCTTGTGCCACATTCGACCCACGTGGGAGGGTTGTTAAATACCGTAGTGTAGCAGTGTAGAGTAGTGTAGCAGAGACTTCTGTAGTGATCAGTTACACTTCCGTTTCTCGACCGGAAGATACCGTTGGACTTTATTACTATTACTTATTGTTACTACAAACCTACGTTCGTTCTATTACTAATCTCTCTGATGTAAATACCTCTCTGAATATACCAGTATTTTTCCCTACGACTGTGTTTGTTCGTTATTACCATATACTCACGTGGAAACACTCAACATCTCAACAGTGGCGACGAAGGATGTTTTATTGATCTCAACAGTGGCGACGAAGGATGTTTTATTGATCTCAACACTTTTCCTTATCAGAAACCCTAAATGGAACGCAGTAGTCAATGCCATGGGGAAGTATATTAGACTCTAGCTCAGAAAGCTCATAAGTGGACAAGTTAACGATAACTCCTGATAATGGTTACTCAACATGTCCAAACCGTTTACTAATTAAGTGCTGCAACTTAGATTCTGTGTCACTAGTTAATTTTCTTAAACATTTAGAATGAATGGAGCCAACATAACGAGAGAACGTAATCCTATCAAAAAATGAAAGGCAAATAAAACATTCTCTACGAAGAATAATAAGATCACGGGTCAGTTGAAGGATTCTACTTTTACAAAACTGAATAGAATCCCTCATGAAAATCTCCTCAGTTTTTAAACCTGGATGAAGTTTTGCACTCCTAATTCTAAACAGAAAAGAGGAGGGGCAAACATGATTTTCCATACAGGCTTGAAGAAATTTGCAATCATTTTTTTTTTAATTTTCTTAGTCTTGCCTTAATACGAAGAAACTTTTTTTTTATAATATCTTTAGAATACCCCCGCTTAAAATATTTAAATATATTGTTAGAGGGAAAAAAAACAGAATATTGCAAGGAAAAGATATAATTTGTTTCTTATAGGCATTGTGAAATATGAAAATAAAAAATAAGAAATGAAAACACTTACAAGACGGACCAACCGGTTTCGTTCCCAAGCTCATCAGAAACAAATTATATATTTTCCTTGCAATATATATATATATATACTGTTTCGCTGTATCACAGCTCCTCAGTGCGACTAGACATCCGAATGCCTCAAGCCAGGATTGAAACTCAACTGATTAGGTGTCAGCCAGAGCTATCTTCACTCGGTAGAGTTACACAACTAAATCTAGCGTATTGTTTTTACTAATGTAAACAAATGCCCATCAGCCAAAGTGCTCCATTCATTTTACTGAAGAGCTTTGCATTAGTGCAGGTGGCTGTTGTTTATAGAATTTGCTTATCACTCAACAGTGCTCAATTGAAATGTATTTTCAAGAGCTAAATTATGTCATATTTATATATATATATATATATATATATATATATATATATATATATATATATATATATATATAAATTTAAAAACAACGAAAATTCGTTAAGGTATTTTTTCTATAATTACGGCGATAAAAATTTTAATTGTGCAATACTTGAGTACGTTGCGCTTTCGTATGCCATCATCAAAAATTATTTGATATGTGTGATGTCAGTTCCATCGTTTTTCAAATATCGTGTCTTTACGTGTCATGTCTGTTTCGCGTCATCACGTCACAGTTAGTGTTGCCATGTCTTTTTCTTTTTAAAAATATATATATATATATATATATATATATATATATATATATATATATATATATATATATATAGTACAGGACCGGTGCAAGGATCTCGTACCCCTACTCCGAATCTATGATACGGGTTAGCCCCCTACCCCAATCTATGTTACAGCACCCCACAATTTTCATAAGGTAGTATTCATATAAAATACAAATGTTATTGTGACCTAATTATGTACGATAATATCGGTGAACAATTCAACTAGTAATATCTGTCTGAATATTATAATTATTTACACTATTTACATTGTTCGAACTGTTGTCCTTATAGACACATGACTCAAAGAATAAAAATGTTGGTTGAATCCAATGACTTGACTCAAATAGTTGTGAGTTCAATAACTGGTTCACAGGAGAAGTGAACAAATGACTTGGAAAGTTGAGTTTAAAGGGAGATAACTGGTACTGAGACATCGGGAAAAGGCATGGCGCGTGAAAGAAGAACAGTCTACCCCCAGTGGATGAAATAAAGGGTTCGTTTCAAAATTCCAATCACCTGAAGAAGGACGGAGCGTACAACGGTCAAAACGTCGTGAATATGGCAACGAATATGTGGACAAAAGTCAGAAATAGTGTAAATAATCAAACTAGAATCAATAAAAATAAATACAGTGTATCTAAAATCTAAATACAAATTAGAGCCATGTCATCATAGATCATTCCATCTTAAATAAATCAACAATATCATGTTGAAATTTTTAACATCAACCTGAGATTTTTCTTGTTAAAGGTTGAAGAATTTTAACGCATTCAACATTACGGATAAAAAATAATTAATTTTATATAGTTTTCTTTTTTCAAACTTAGCACGAGGAAAGCATATTCACGGATTTGGACTAAAACAAATAAAAATGTCGTCAAAATCTGCGAAAATCTTTCACCCTTTTAATATTAATAGTTACTTATTCACACTATTTACATTGTTCGGGCTATTGTCCTCATCTTTACTGTCACATTCACAACGTTTTGGTCGTTGTACGCTCCAGCCTTCTTCAGGTGATATTTGTTGGAATTTCGAACCGAATCCTGAAGAACAACGGCCGAAACGAAATTATTAATTAGAGACATGTCATAATATTAGATTTTTCCATTGAATAAATCAACAATGTTTTGCAACAATTTTTAACATCAACATCAGATTTTTCTTGTTAAACAGTTGAATAATTTTAACTTTTTCAAAATTATGGATAAAAAATAGTGAATTTTATATTGTGTTTTTTTTTTTTTTTAGACTTCACGGATATTGACCCCCACAATGACGTCAAAACCCGGGAAACTTTTCCATCCTATAATAGTTTAAATTGTAACGTATATAAATGTAGGTGAAAAAAAAAATCAAATGTTAATAAAAAATTAGCGAGGGTCACAAAGCACTGCCCCCAATCAAACTTGCCCACTACCCCCGGTCGAGTAGCTCGGTTGATTTGGTTGATTTTGTTTAGCGGCATATCAACATCTCTATGGGTTATTTAATGCCGGAATATTTTTGTGCATAATTTTATACATTCAGGGCAAAGGTATGTTTTTTTAGATATATATATATATTTTTTTATTTTTTTTTTTAAGCTTATCACCCCAAGCAAGGCTGGAAGCCACTAGCACGCAAGGGGTTACAGAAGGTTTGGAGGAAGAGCAGATAGGAGTGGTAAAGGAGAGGATGTGGAGAAAGATAGTGGATTGATCAAGGCAAGGGGGGTTACAGAAGATTTGGAGCGAGAGCAGATAGGAATGAAAGGTGAAAGGATATGGAGAAGGGAAGTGGATAGATCAAGGCAGCTGGAGATGTCGATTGACGTTACACTTAAATAGTTGGAGATTGTATTTGTCAGGGAAACAGGAATAAGGAAGGGAGTTCCACAGGCGAGATGTGAGAGACATGAAGCTATTGGAGTAGAAGAGACGTCTACATCTAACAGTTTCAACGGTGAAGCGGTGGGAACGGGATGCCAGCCTCGTGGGACCTTTAAATTCATGAGGCCTAGAGGTTGTAGATCATAAAAATTATTGTTGGTTATTTTATTATAAAAATGGATTTTTATATTTTTTTTACTGTTCCGTTGATTGTAATGTTATATTATAAAAATGTACTGTTCGTATTTTTGTTTGGTGGTTCACTATTTTCCCATAGCTGAAACCTTAACAGGTGTTACCACCCCGGGTCACGGTGGACCTAGGAACAACAGCAGGTAAGAGGTGGTTCCACGCTCCTCAGATCTTCCAATATCCCGATCAGAGGCCTTGCTGTCGGATGTAGTTTATCGTTATACCCAGGGTGACAGGTAACGAGGCGATAGTACATACCGGCCCTGATTGAGTGTGTGTGTCCCAAAATTTAATTCTATTCACTGTGAGACTTTTTTTAAAGCCTTGTAATTAAATGTTAATGTTCCTCAAAATCCGACCGGTACAAATGTCTCAACATCCTTATTAATATGTGATGTTAAAATTAATGAAATGCTTTTAAAGGTGCTGTCCGATGCGTTGCAATTTCGACAAATGGCGAATATTTTGCCAGCGGATCCTACGACAAAACGGTCCAAATACGGCGGACAAAAGATGCGTCGCTCTGTCACGCACTTAAAGGTAAGCAGACATTTTGATTTGTTCATTCGCAATTCAGGCTGAAAGAGTATAAGAATTTTTAGACGGTCAAATACTAATATGATTTTGTTTAATTTCGTAGATAATCTTTCATTGTAAAAATTCATTGGGGTTCAGTATTCTACCCCTCCCCCGTCCCAGAATTGTAAATAAAAATTTTAGTTTGTAGGTTATCCCACTTGAATTTCGTTTTAAAAAAACGACTCTAGGGGACGCTCCTTACGCCTATAAACAGGAAATTATATTCCCACTCATTCTCTTTCCAATTTTATCACTCTGGTTATAAGATGTAGACGCACATGGGAAAAACTGTCCCCACTTCCAATGTCTTACTTTTCTCTTGTGACGTTTTTGTACTCTTTCACGCATACGTAGGCCCACACAAATTTCACACAAACACATTCTCTAATTTAAACACTTTATGAAACTAGTCTTTAAATGTATTCTTCGTTTATTGTCATTGTAATCAGTTATGTGCCATGCGTGATACACGCTTAAGCGATCATGTATCTTTTGATACATGACTGATGAGGCAGATTTTTTCCGCAGTAGTAGATTGCCATTTCTTTCTGTGATAGACCAGTTGCTATTTACCTATAGCTGGGGGAGAAGAGGATTCATACCTTTCCCAAGAGCATTAGTACGTAAGTGAATGTAATGGATTCCTCAATCCGAGCCGCTATCCATTACTCCACCGTTGTCGTTTGTTTTATATTGTTTTGTGTTACTCTGGCGATCATGTATCTTTTGATACATGACTGACGAGGCAGGCTTTTTCCCGCAGTAGGTTGACATTTCTTTCTGGTAGACCAGTTGTCATCCAAGGCTATAGAACCCGGTCTGTCTTTCTATTTACCCATAACTGGGGGGGGGGGAGAAGAGGATTCATACCTTCCCCAAGGGTATTAGCACGTAAGTGAATGCAATGGATTTGACTGGGATTCGAACTCGGCACTCTGATTCCTCAATCCGAGCCGCTATCCATTACATTACTCCACCGTTGTCGTTTGTGTTATATTGTTTTGTGCTACTCTTTTAATACTTGGACTCACATTGGAGTCCCGCAATAAATTTTATGGGAAAAATAATACCAGGAGACACGTGTTTTTGTGACACAAGAAAAAAGTGTCATTTTGGTGACTGTAGTGTGATGATTAAGAATAAATGTTTTGGTGAATGGATTATTATATGTACCGATGTAGTCGCACGTGGGAAAAAACTGCCCCCCACCCCACTGATGCACGTTTATTTTCAATGTCTTACTTATCTCTTGTGATGTTTTTGTACTCTTTCACTCACACGTGTCTATATGGTAGGCCCACACAAACTTCACAAAGAAACATTCTCTAATTTAAATGCTTTATAAAACGAGTCTTTAAATATATTCTTCGTTTATTGTCACTGTAATACTTTTGTTAATACACGCATTGCCGTTTGTTTTTATATTGTTTTGTGCTGCTCTTTTATTACTTGGACTCACATTGGAGTCCCGCAATAATTTTTACGGGAAAAATAATACCAGGAGACACGTGTTTTTGTGACACAAGAAAAAGTGTCATTTTGGTGACTGTAGTGTTCTAACACTTTCACCCCAGCACCTCAACCTCCGACGTCTTACTCTCTGGGTTGAGGTGTCTACTCGGCCTTAACCGAACTTAAGGGAGTGGCCGTAGGTCCCCTGAGCATCGGTGGATCATTCGACCGGTCCACTGGTTTAATCCTGCTTCCTGCCCACTTTGTGTTTGGTTTGATCCAGAAAGCAGAAGTGATGTCCATCCATTCACGGTCGACTGAAGATGTAGACACGGCTGAAGAGTCTGTGCTAAGAAATTTAGAATGCACCAAATATATATATATAATATGTTTAAATTTTATAACGTATTCTTCGATCTTTTGGCTTGTATAAAAAAATCTTTTTAACGCTGTCACATGATAAAAATCTTCGCCCTGCACGTGATAACATCATCGCGTCTTTTGAATTTAAAAGGATTTTAACGTTTATTTAGTTTGTAAAAATTACGTTACAAGATAATTGGCAAATGTTTGTTTAAAAAAATTTTGACTAAAAATATTGACCCTGAAGATGAACAATGATGTTCACATATTTTAAACTACATCATCCCGCAGCTTCATACAATACCAACACCAGGGATTACAAAGAATATCTTATAAAACGACAAATTGATATTGCCAAAAATAATATTAACCTCCTAAATACTGCTTCTAATCGTATACAAAATGATATTATACAACGTACCAGCCAGGAACGATTTCAGGAAATAACATCACGGCTTAAACCAATTATTGAAAAGGATATAACTCCTCAGAAGATTTCCATCAATAGGAAACTTAACAATTTATACAAAGGAACTATTCTACTACCCAATGGAATTGACAAATTTATTAACCTCTCTGGTTGTCAATTGACCCAATCACAGAAGGATCTTTTAAATTTAGGCCCTAATTGCCATATTATGAAATCTTACAACAAGATTTTAAAAAAAACAGAAATTGAAATACTATATCAAGACATTTTAAAACTACAACTTAATAATGAGGTATCTACCACCTCTGAATTGCAATATTTGTTAAAAGCTGAAGCTTTGAAGAACAGATGTAACCTTCAACTTACTTCCTCATCTCTTATGACCTATAAACTAAAAAACGCTGCAAAACAATTAAAAAACCATCCTGACATAATTATACGAAAAGCTGATAAAACTAACATGTTTGTAGTAATTGACAAAATTGATTATTTTAACAAATTACAAAATATTCTTAATGACCATACTAAATTTAAAAAACTAAATAAGAACCCTATTAATGAACTAAAAACAAAAATTAACAAACTTATAACAGCTAATAATGCTCAATGTGATCGCCTAAAACTTCCTAAAATTATAGGAGACTATAAGCCTGGCTACCTATATGGTACGGTTAAAATTCATACATCTAACTACCCTCATCGTCCCATTATTTCTCAAGTAACCGCTCCTATTTACCAATTGACAAAAATTATTAATAAATTAATAACACCATATCTACCTAATAAATATAATATTAACTCTACTCATGAGTTAATAAAAACCTTAGGTTCTCATAAACTGAATAATGGAATACTAGCTTCCCTTGACGTGGAAAGTCTATTTACTAACGTCCCCGGCATTGAAACTATTGATATAATTACTAATTACATCTATAACAACTCTCTTATGCAACCTCTTAAAATTAATCCGAATATACTCAAAAATATCCTTTTACTCTGCACTACACAGGTTCCTTTCTATGACCACCTTAATAATATTTGTTTACAGGTGGACGGCGTCTCTATGGGATCTGTCCTTGGTCCAACATTTAGCAATTTTTATATGTCACATCTTGAAGATAAAATTTTTGCTATTATTGAAACACCTAGCATATACCTCCGTTATGTTGATGATATCCTTATACTTGCTAAAAATTTTGATGAATTAACCTTTTTGCAACAAGCCTTTAAAAATAATTCAGTACTTAATTTTACACATGAACTAACTAAAGATAATAATATCCCTTTTTTGGATGTTTTAATAGATACTAGTAATGACACTTTTACCACTTCTGTATACAAAAAACCTACAAGTGATAACAATTGCACCTTCAACTATCTTAGTGAATGCCCCATTAAATATAAACGGTCAATAATTTCTAACCTAGTTACTAGAGCAAAACTTATCTCTTCTACCAATAAAATATTTCATAAGCAATTGACTAACATCAAGCAAACCCTTATTAATAACGGTTTTCCTAACTATCTAGTTGATAATGAATTTGATAGATACTTCTCAGACCTAACAAGAGATACACCCAGAAAATTATCCTCAATTAACCTCTTTTACAGAGGACAAATGCATAGACAATACAGCATGGATGAAAAGGCCCTTAAGTCTATAATACACCATAGGTAACATATTACAATGTTTATAATATATTTAAATTTTATAACGTATTCTTCGATCTTTTGGCTTGTAGAAAAAAATCTTTTTCACGCTGTCACATGATAAAAATCTTCGCCCTGCACGTGATAACATCATCGCGTCTTTTGAATTTAAAAGGATTTTAACGTTTATTTAGTTTGTAAAAAAGTAGCAACATGATTACGCTACAAGATAATTGGCAAATGTTTGTTTAAAAAAATTTTGACTAAAAATATTGACCCTGAAGATGAACAATGATGTTCGAAAGCGCTAGGTCATCGTACGGACAATACTTATTTCGAAATCATTTTCAAATAAAAAGTCTCATTAGAGAATATGAGAAAATTCAAAAGAAAATATGTTGTCTTTAACATTCAATACTACATGTTTAAAAGAAAAGTTGCTGCCAAATTACACACACATATATATATATGCAGAAAGCCGAACAAACAACTATTCAATGGTTGAATTGTTAATGTCTTTTATATAGCAGAAAAGAAACGGGTTACAGAAAAGAAAAGTATTTACGTAAAAACTCATACACTGGATTCTAGACAGAGAGAGAGTGGGTTGTGATTAACTTGTTAAATCGTCTCAGAACGATATACGACCCTTACGATGGAGAGATAAAGATTTCTGTTCGCGGCTTAAAGTTTATAGTTGCGTTCCGCCTCGGCAGTAGTAACAGTAGTAGTAATCTTCGTGGTAGCAGAAGCAGCGGTACTTATATCAACAGTACATGTTAGCGGACGTTTCGTTCCAATCTCTGACGTCACTTCCTCTCCCTCCCGAGTCTCCAACTCGACTCTCCACTGTCTCTCTCTTCCGTCTGCCTTTTCCCTCTGCAAGGAGATGGAAAGAATAATTATTATTTGCTCGGGCCAAATCTATCTTCAAGAATTATCTCCAGTCTCTCGTATATGAACGATGATCAACAAAACAAAAGAAAATACTTCGTGTAATTTCGTTAAAGGAGATGGGTGGCTTGTTCGACGTTTCCGTTCCCAGTGGTAGTAATAATAGTATCAGTAGTAGTCTTAGATGTTGGAGGAGTAATTCGTTTCTTCGTTCGTATATCAACAGCACATGTTAGCGGGCGTTTTGTTCCAATCTCTGGCGTCACTTTCGTACTTCTTCGAGCCTTCAATTCAACTCTGCTCACTTTCAATCTCTGACATCTCTCCAACCAGCTCGACTGCACTCGAAGACAGACGAGCCAAAAACTACAACTTTTTTCAGCATAACTACGCGTTTATATAGATAAACCTGTCTGGTCATAATCGACCCTTGGCCCTACTACTTCGCACGCGATTATCACGGGTTCTGCCTACTTTCAACCAAAATCATGTGAATTCCAAAGTTAAAATACTAAGTTCTGTTTATAATTTTAACCGATAAAAAATATTTCGACCATTCACATTGTCTTTCTAATGACCCAATTCCAAATGGGTACAACTCCTGCCCTAGATCAGATTTCCCATCAGTAAACAAAAATGCTCTGATCTAATTTCGCTACTCAGATCTACTCCAATTTTTAAAAAAATACGTGTGTGTGTGTTTCCCCGACTCTCTTCTCTGTCACAGTGTGATGATTAAGAATAAATGTGATGTTTTGGTGAATGGATTATTGATTGGTGTACGGATGATTGAGACTAGCTAAGTGTAAGTTAAGACGAGTGAAGACCAGCCTCTCCATATCGCCCATTTTGGCCTTGTGCCATATTTGTAAATTTTTGGAATAAATATTCATTCCAAATATAGATTGGAACTAACAGCTATTATATATAAATATTTGTATCTTCACGCCATGCCCAGTAATTTTACTATTCATTTCCTCTAATATGATTAGTCTCTGTCAAGGCTGACAGTGGGTGTAACGGCTTATTTTATTATCATTGCCATCTGATCCCCAATTATGTGGAGACGTTTCGATTCACTTCACCTCATCTACTTCATCTCTTAACCCACAGGTCACAGCAAGAGTGTTGAAGTTGTTATGTTTTCCCCTGATGTGAAGACTCTCTGTTCTGGGTCGTGGGACAGGACCGCCTTTTTGTGGAATATTTTGGTAAGACGTTTATTTTACTCACAACTCGAACTTATTACCTCAATATCAATTTGTTTATTGCCCCCCCTGGACAAAGTAGCCGAAGCTACTAACATCAAAGAATAATATATCATTGCTTCCCTGATAAGCTCAGGACGTTAGTGATCATGGCTCTCCACAACTTCATGTCTCTTATGTCTTAATAAACTTTGCCTTTCAGTTATTTCTCCTCTGTTACTCTTGCACTCTATCTGACTCATGGGTGTCAGATTCTCCAAGCCCTCTTTCCTCATTATTTGCCGCAGAAGCCTCGATTGTCTCTTCCTGGTGTTAAGTAAAGGTTTCCTTTTTGTTTCCATTTTCTCTAAAACTTCGTCGTTTCACATGTTTTGGTCAATGGTATCCTCAACATCCTTCTGTAGAACCACATTTCTGTTACTTCGTTTCTTCTTCATCCCCGAGGAGATTGTCCAGCACTTACTGCCATACAAGAGGACAGATAACATTTTAGTACTCCTTTCATTGTTTCTAGCGAAGTTTTTCTATTTCGTAGTACTCTGCTTAGCTTTTGGAAGGCATCTTTCACTCTCCCAGTACGCCCTCGGATTTCAGTGTCACACTTCCTAAATATTTAAATTTCCGCACTTGTTTGATTTCGGTATCCCCGATTTGCAATTCGCATTTTGGGGCCCTCCTTTTGTTAAAAAAGAAAACATGCATTTAACTACTCTCGGAGTTAACTCCTCCTTAATTTCCTAATTGTCCAAATTGTTCCTAGGGGTCGCTCTCCCAGCACTATATATACTTGACGAGAACCTGCCACGTCCTCTCTTTCACTTTTCATTTTCAGCGGACATTACAACAATGCAATCTCTCGTGAAGATTGCGTTTTCCCCTATGTGGGGCGGAGGGCGCTTGGCGTTTCCTTGGGGAAACGCCATGAAACACGCATACACACACACACACACGCACGTACCTACGAACATTCACTCACGCATACTTTGACCACAAACTTACTACGTTCATTCATATACACTCACTATCGTCTTTGTCAACTATAATCCCTATTGTTTGTTAATGTCCATATACCTGTTTGTACATACATACATATATATATATATGCACACACACACACACACACACACACACACACACACACACACACATATATATATATATATATATATATATATATATATATATATATATATATATATATATATATATATATATATATATATGCACATTTCATTGAAAACGACAGACAAGGTTATTTTATTTAGTTTTTTTATACAATTTCTCGTGCTATCTAATTTTTTTTTTCTTTTCGGATGATAAATTATATAAAAACTGTCCGAATGTTCTTTTTACCCGAGCACTTTCGGCGATACATTTAGCCATTTTCAAGGATTAAATAGTTTAACTGTTGAAATAAGAAATAGTTTGTTGTATGTATGTTTTATAAAATGTTTTCATTTTTCAAAACACGGTCAAGATATTATGTCCATGTTCAAAGTTAATATTATTAAGTGATGGTTTGTTTGTTTTTATTAATAAGGCTTCCATTATTTTTAGCCATTTTTTGCATGTGGATGATGCTATTATATTAGTGTTGTCAACAAGTATGTTCCGAATAGTGTCCGGTAGGTCTCCATGAATATTTAAATGAGATCTAATTGAGCTATTGTCAGAAAGGTGTAGAGTGAGTCTGCGTGTCAAACATGTTGTAGTGTGGCCTATATAATTATTTACGAATTTTGATTGATCAGGAATACAATTCCTTAATAGGCATTTAAATTCGTAAATCATATTTGCCCTATTTAATTTTGTTCTAGGAGGTGAATTATTATTTTTACTACAATTATTTTTAACAATAAGTTTAGAGGTTTTAAATTTTTTGTAATAAATAATTAATCTATTTGTTTTGCCATTGTATAAAAACTGTACAAAAACTAAATAAAAGCACCTTGTCTGTAGTTTTCAATGAAATGTGCATGAAAGAAGGACTGCTGCCTAAATACACAAATATATATATATATACTACTGAAAGACAGGGAATCAGGTGGCAGGCTAGTAATTCCCGAAGCAAGGTTATTTACCTTACCACTCCCCGATGTGGCACAAGGCCTTTTTTAATGCGGTTAAAACCGAACCCTTAGGGTCGGGCAAAAATTCCCCGTAGACCCCGTAAAAAACTACCACCCCAAGCCCACAGGTATATCTTGTGCTCACCATATATAGCTACTGATATAGCCAGTCTGCATAGACGATAGGGAGTGTGGGACATTCCGTTACAACAGTTCCATTGCTAGTTTCGGGTTTTATACATCAAACACGTTCCACCAGTAACCCCTGACCTGTTTCTGAAAATAACCAGCCCTTGCTCCGATCGCGATATTCCGAAAAGACCTGTGCAAAGCGACAATTAATTTGAACAGTTATGGCGCGCTGTACCAGCCAATCAAGTCACGGCACGTTTGTTCATTCGTTCCTATGGAGTGCACCCTTGCCTAAACTCAGTTTGGCCGCCAAAACTTCTGTTCACCTGTACTGACACCCGACGGCAAGTCAATTACGTATTTTACCGTATTTTCTTGTGTATAATACGAGAAACTTTTAAAGAAAATTAAAGGCAAAAAAGGGAAGTTGTATTATTATTACACAATGTACACAGGTGCACGTATTCAGAAATTTTTACTCAACTTTAAAAATATGTCTTATTTGAAACATCAAGATTGCAAATGCACTTAGCACAATAGATAATAAAACACAAAGTCGGCAGGTGTTGAGAACAATAGATAGATAGATAGATAGATAGATAGATAGATAGATAGATAGATAGATAGACTGACTTTTGTAATGTTGGACGGCTTCGCTTGTCAATTTGCTATGTCAAGCCAAAGCTCGTTATCACTTCAAAAATAGTCGTTGTAGTCGAGACTTCGTAGACGCCGGTACTAGTAGTAGTAATGCCTTCCAATAACATCCGCACTAGTAATACTGGTTCAAGTAGTAATCGTCAAATAGTATAATGATCAGAAGAGAATCGTAATCCGTATAGTAGTAGAGAGAGTGAACGTATAGCAATAGATAAACAGAGTATAGTAGTAGAGTATAGAGGAGGAATAGTGATCAGTTAGTCAACACGCTACTTCGTATTTATTCACTTACTTTTCGATCACGTGATCTACTTAATAATGGAATCGCCCGTGTTACTCACTGGCGATCTAGTTTCAAACCACAGTATCGGCAACGACACTTACTCTTATACAACACTGACATAGATAGATAGATAGATAATGAACAGACTGACATAGATAGATAGATAGATAGATAGATAGATAGATAGATAGATAATGAACAGACTGACATAGATAGATAGATAGATAGATAGATAGATAGATAGATAGATAGATAGATAGATAGATAGATAGATAGATAATGAACAGACTGACATAGATAGATAGATAGATAGATAATGAACAGACTGACATAGATAGATAGATAGATAGATAGATAGATAGATAGATAGATAGATAGATAGATAGATAGATAGATAGATAATGAACAGACTGACATAGATAGATAGATAGATAGATAGATAATGAACAGACTGACATAGATAGATAGATAGATAGATAGATAGATAGATAGATAATGAACAGACTGAAACACACGCACAGATAGATAGATAGATAGATAGATAGATAGATAGATAGATAGATAGATAATGAACAGACTGACATAGATAGATAGATAGATAGATAGATAGATAGATAGATAGATAGATAGATAGATAGATAGATAGATAATGAACAGACTGAAATACACACACAGATAGATAGATAGATAGATAGATAGATAGATAATGAACAGACTAACATACATACATAAAGAACAGACTGATATAAATAGATAGATAGTATGGAAGTACCCCACTTGCTTTCGTCAAAAAACCTTCACCAGGGTACGCTCTCTGAGCCTATAAATAGGCGGTGACATTCTCTGTCATTCGCTTTTTTTCCTATTTCACTCAGGGACGGTAAGATGTAGGTCGAACGAGGAAAACGCTTTCCCCACTGAGGAACGCACACGCGCACGCGCGCACACCCACACACACACACACACACACACACACACACACACATCTTTCACTTCATTTTTTCTAGGACTTTCTCCTACACCAACTTACACACACGCAAACAATTCACAGGTTTAAATGTTTTCTTCCTTCATGTTCATTGTTTTGTAACACGCAATTTTGTATGCCTTGGTTTTGTAAATACAATTGTAACTGACATAAAAAAAATATCTTTCTCAAATTCATCCCTAATTTAAATGTTTCAAGAAATCCTATTGGCTAAAAAAATTTAAAAACTACAACATTCGCCCACGCATTTCTCAGAAAAATTCGCAACAATGTCATTATTAAGAGGAATGACCAAAGTATTTTTTGAGTACTTTTTTAAAAAATGTAATCCTTTCTCGCACGTCCGAAATTTTAGCTAAAAATCTTGTTTATTTTGATTTTTGAGTCATCAAAATTGACGTTTAATCAATCATGGAAACCAGCCATTAAATAAAAATTAAATTTTCCGTTTAAAAATCATGTAAAATTCAATTATACTTTTTTCAAAATTTATTTTAAGAAAATTTAAAGTTTTCTTAATGTAATTTGAAAGAAATATTACTTAGCAGAAAAAATTTTAAAAGAGAAATGTCCAAGCTGGGTAATTGATTTTTCGGGGTGTTAACTGACATATGTCAACGTATCGACAACTTACGACAGGGGAATTTATCAGATGGTAGATCAGAAGTGACAAAATTTGTGCTAAAAGTGAACCGGGTTAGTAGAGTTAAATAAAATAAAAAATACACTTTCAAATTTTTTTTTCTTTCCTTACGTTTGAGGAAGAATTCTGGAATAAAAATAACATTTAAAATACGAAAAAATATATTTAGAATTCAAATTTTATAACAAACAAAAAAGAGTAACCTACTTGTTACGTTCACCTATTATAAAATTAATTTTTTTTTTTTGTATTAAATTTTATGAAATGTTTTCCTAACTGATACAATATAAAAATTAAATAAAATACCATTGCATTTCATAAATGAAACAGGTAATTCATTTATGAAATGAGATTTTATTTCTTTTCTTTTTTTCAGCAATGTGCATCCATATTTTTGTCGGAGACGATTTTAATACATTTTTTGGCATAATAAAAAAAATTATTTTAAAAATAGAAGAATGTAACAGATTTTAATAAGCTTTTCTACTTTATGATCATTTCCAGAAGTTTACAATTTCAAATTTAATTTTATAACAGTTATCAATTTTATGACTTTTTTATTTATAACTGAAAAAAAAAGAAACAATTCTTGTAAAAATTCATTTTTCAATTGAAAAAAATTTTGCCTTCAGACAAAAACGTACTTACTATATATTATTCATAAAAGCCGTTAAAAGCTTTTTTTTAAATTAAATAATGTCTTATTGAGTTTTGTATTTTAAATTCAGAGCTAAACTTTGGGTTGTTGCGATTAAAATTTTACACGAAATTGATGATTTATATTCTGCAGTCTTCTTCATTTAATTGAAAAATTATAGAGTTAAACAGTTACTAGTTTTAAAGTCTTCATAAAATTAAGTAAGGGGGGTATCAGACGTAAAAAAATATATTTACCCTGACTTTCTAAAAAACAAACATTTCTAAAGTAAATTCATTTATTTTTTAATAAGTTCTAAAAGTGTCATTAAATTCCGACAATTATTTGATTTTTGCAAGAATTTCCACATTAATGTGTTTTCAACTGAAAAAGGCGCTCTAAAAAAACCTAATGCTAAATATTAGGTGACTTCTGACCTAAAAAAAAAAAACAAGATTTTCAACCAAAATTTCAAACGTGCTGAAAAGGAATAAAAAAAATAAAATAAAAAAATAATTAAAAAATACTTTCGTCTCGCTTCTTATTAATAACATAAACTTTTTCGCGATAAAACTTTATTTTTAATGAGTTTGGAGCCTTTTTTATCAGGGTACGCCACTTTTTTTTAGCGAAAAAGTGGACATACCTATAACTAACAATTTCACAAATAAATAGTGTTTAAATATCTCTGTTGCCAATTCTCAAGAATAAAGAAAATATAGAAGTCAAATTTCATATTTTGGGGTTTTTTTTAAATCTTATCATCGCTTTTTAAAACAATAAACATTGCCAAGGGTGTCAAAGTGTAAACAATAATGGCTGTGCCCAGGGAATAACGGACACAAAAAGATTTTGTTCGGATTGAAGTTGCGTATCAATATAAGGGGGATAACTTCATTGAAATATTGTCAAATGTACTTGATAGACTTATTTCCCTTGGAAAAATGTTTTTTCGAAGTGTTTGAAAGCTATAGACGCACCCCAAGTTAACAGAGAAGTAATTTATTAATTATTTTTACATTAAAAAGAAAAGGGTTTATTTTTAAAAAGCTAGAATCACCAAACAGATAGCTTCCATATCTAAGTCGTGTAATTCTGGATGATATATTCCTTAATCTTTAATTGCCTTTTTCCAGGAATTTCTATCCTTATCTTCAAAAAAAGATTCTTCATAAATCCCTTTAAAAGAAAACTGTAGCGCTAATTTTCTTTGGGAATGCTAAATTAAAATTGTATATTTTCAAATTTCATGACTAATTTTTCCTCATCAAAATTTAATGTGCCACTTAGACATTCCAACAAGGGCGCCCTGAAGTTTAAAAATAAAAAAGGGACGAGAAAAACTAGTCTAAAAAGAATGCAAATCTAAAAAAAATATCTCCAAAATGTTTTCTCTACTATTAACGAGTGAACCAGTCTAATTAAGTAGTTCTTTCGTTTTAACGTTATTTTGTTGTGATTACGTCTTGCTTAATTATATAGGCTGTTGAATTGCATGACAATTAACGTCTTTAATTATGTCCTCCAAATTTTAAGGCCGATGTCTAAGAAGATAGCCATACGAATAATTGAAAGCCTCGGTCAGAATTAAAAAATATGTATCAATATTGTGATTTTCTTTCGTCTTTTAATGATCATGGTATTAAGCTTATCAGACGATATGAAAAGAATTTACATAAAATAAATAGACAAAACTTGTCTATATTATTTAATGAAACATACATCAATAAAAAAAATGCTGCCTATATATATATATATATATATATATATATATATATATATATATATATATATATATATATATATATATAAGTAATTAGGAGGATTTGAGAATTATAATTAAGTAATTAATCGAGTCTAGAAACCTCAACAGAATACAGAGAGCACTGGACGTTCGTTTCGTCCTAAATTTGGGACTCATCAGCAGTGCGCATCCACTACCGAGAATTGAAACCCGGATGCCCACTGCTGATGTGTCCCAAATATAGGACGAAACGGCCGTTCAGTGCTTTCTGTATTCTGTTGAGGTTTCTAGATTCGAAGAATTACTTAATTATATATATATATATATATATATATATATATATATATATATATATATATATATATATATATATATATATATATATATATATATATATATTAGAGCTGTGCGGTGTGTATAAACGTATTCGAAACAAAATTACAGACAATGAGAAAAAGTGGAAAACCTTATAAACTGCGCGTTTCGCTGGTGTCAATCGGTCTCGGCTTCTTCAGGTCAGAATGAGTTTAAAAAAGAGTGTTAGGAAAATGAGTGTAAGAAAAACCTGATAAATGTTTTTTTGAAGAAACTATCAGTTGTTTATTAATTTATGTATTTATTATATCCACAGCCAACTGTTTTATTTCTTTACATACACAGACGGGTTCCATTATTGTGCGTTTGGTTGGACACGGTGGTTTAGTCCAGTCGTTGGCCTTCTCCCCTCAGGGAGTCTCGATTGTAAGTACCTCCCATGTACATTTTGTTGTGTAGGGTAGCTACAAATTTGTAGATGAATTGATTCATTAATTTATTTGTATTTTTTACGACTTATCAACCCTTGAAAGTTATTTAATACCGGGAAATAACTTTTTTGGAATTTTAAGAATTTAGGTGGAAATAATGATGATTTACTGATATGTCCTATTTAATCCATAGCTGGGGGAGAAGAGGTGGATTCATTCCTTTACCAAAAGTATTTGCGCCTCAGTGAATATAACGAACCCAACTGGAATTAGAACTCGGCTCTCCGATTAACAATTCCGAGTCATTATCCATTACGCCATCCGCAGCAAATCCAAGCTTACAGCACCTGGCCACCCATCTAGGTACTGACCAGGCCCGACGTTGCTTAACTTTGGTGGTCGTACGAGAATCGGTGTTACCACGTGATACGGCCGTAACCCGTCGTTAATTAAGGAGACGCAATAAATGTGTTAAATTAAATTTGCGATATCTGTCTATACCTCTGAGATGAGGTATCATGATTATTTACATTATTCGGAGTGTTATCCTCATCTTCATTGCCATATTCACAACGTTTCGGCCGTTGTACGCCCCGGTCTTCTGCAATATAATCTCTGGTAAAAAAAAAATGTAATAATAATAATAAAGAAAAAAATTGCAATATGAGCACTGGTAAAAAAAATGGTTGCTAAGACATTAGGTTTATAAGTTCCAGAAATTCACACACCGATGTCCTCAAGGACACATGACGCAGTGGATAAAGACGTTGGTTAAATGCAGGGACTAAGACCCAGGGTACAGCAGTGGTGAACCAAAAACATTGGAGAGTTGAGTTAAAGGGAAGTAACTAAGACATCCGGGAGAGGCATGGCACGTGGAACTACGACAATCTATGAAGACGAGGATAACAGATCGAATAATGTAAGTAATCATAATACCTCATCTCAGAGATATAGACAGATATTGAAGGCATGGCACGTGGAACTACAACAATCTACCCCGGTGGACGAAATAAAAGGTTCGGTTCGACATTTCAATCACCTGAGGAAGGCCGGAGCGTACAACGCTTTCTATGATTCGCATGAACTCGGTGCAATAACTCCACAGTTGTCGTCAATTTTAACACATTCACTTTTTATGCCTGCAATCAAGTTTGTTGCATCTGTGTTTTTCATTGAGTACACCTTCTCATTTAGCATACCCCAGAAAAAGAAGTCAATTCTTTCTTCTTTCGAGAAAACCATGTTTAATCTGTAAAGGGAAAAAAATTAGTTAATGAGATTGCCTATGTGTTCAGACTTTAGGGACACCATACATATATATACATATATGGGGGGAAGAGAGAGAGAGAGAGAGAAAGAGAGAGAGAGAGAGAAAGAGAGAGAGAGTGGGAAACAAATATTCGTAGACATACAAATACTTTTTCACCCATTAAAATGGATAAATGGGATTTATTGGTATTAAATCATTTTTTCCTGTTTTATATGCATTTTTACTTATTATGCATCTGTGTACAGTTAATTATGTGAAAAGTATGTTTGTTCATTAGTTGGTAATACAATAAACTAAAAATTTCTATCTGTACGAATATTTGTTTCTCGCCACTGTATATGCTGATACTCCTGACGAATGGACGGAGTGATTCCCGGATTGTTCGTCTACGAAACTCTGGAGTCGGGATGCTGAAGTTAATATCAATCAGCAAAGTGACAAACCTTTTACTTCAGTATTTACATTATTCGGACTATTGTCCTCATCTTTGTCGCCATATTTGTCACAACGTTTCGGCCGTTGTACGCTCCGGCCTTCTTCAGGTGGTTGGAATTTCGAACCGAACCCTTTATTTCGATCACTGGGGTAGACTGTTCTAGTTCCACGAGCCATGTTTGATAGATGTCAGTTATCAGTTATCTCCTGGTAATTTTTCCCTCTGAAAGTTCTCCACTGCCTGAACCGGGTATTGAACTCACACTCTTTTTGGGTCTGTTACTGGATCTAACCAACGCCTTTATCCACCGTACCATGTGTCCTTGAAATATAGACAAACCTTTTACTTGTTTTAATTTTCTTTCTCTCTCTCTCTCTCTCTCTCTCTCTCTCTCTATATATATATATATATATATATATATATATATATATATATATATATATATATATATCCGGACAAACCTTGCATATTATATATCTTATTTTATTTATTGGCAGGCGACGGGATCTTGGGATTTCCTTGTGCGCGTCTGGAGTCTGGATGATTACTGCCAAACGGAAGTTGATCAGCAAATGTCGAATGGAGATCAAGGATGTTGCAAAAAAGATGGCGATTGCCAAAAGGCGATGTCCCAACAAATGAATCCCCCGAAACCATCTTATGTCCTCAAGAAGCACACGGGGAACGTTCACGCCGTGTCTTTCTCCAACAGTGATCTTTTAGTAAGTAAGAGCCGATCAAATTAATTCCACCCGAGTTGTAGGGAACCGGTGAAGTACGAACTCACAAAAGCGATAATTGTTTGCTCTCCCAAACTCTATCGTGAAGTGAAAAATTCTTGCACTTTTATAAATCTACTATTCATCTATGCATTAAATGCCGCTGCCATATCTTGTCTGGTACTCCTGCTATACATCCAGATACTCTCCACAGAATCCAAAGGAGGATCTCTAATGTAATCAATCGTGAGCAGGCATCTCGACATCAGTCACTTTCTGACCGACGTGATGTGGCTTTCATTTGTCTCTTCTGCAAATATTTTCATGGCAACTGCTGCGACGAGCATCGAGGTCCAACCCGTTTACTGTTGAAATAGCTAAATCCAGCCGTCACTTCTACTCCAACAGTTTCTTTTCTCGCACTTTCCACCTGCGGAAATCTCGTCCGTTCACTTGCTTGCCTGGTTTTGTGTATAACCTTCAAAAAATTTAAAGGCAAATTCAATCGCCATATTCTGTCTTCTTGAATCCCATTCATCTTTTGTCCTTTCCTCAATACTCCCTATTCTCATTCATCTTTTTCATTTTCACTCCCTGTAACACACTGCGTACTACTGAATCGCCATTTTTGTCTTCTTCAATCCCGTTCAACATTTGTCCTTTCCTCAATCCTCCCGATTCTCTGTCATCTCCCTGTAACCCCCTGCGTACACGTGAATTGCTATATTCTGTCTTCTTGAATCCCATTCATCATTTGTCCTTTCCTCAATCCTCCCTATTCTCATTATTCACTTTCAATTTCACTTCATGTAACACCCAGCGTACTAATGAATCGCAATCATTTGTCTTCTTCAATCCGGTTCATCTTTTGTCCTTTCCTCGATCCTCCCTATTCTCATTCTTCACTTTCACTTTCACTCCCTGTAACATGCGTACGAATGAAACGCCATCTTCTGTCTCCTTGAATCCCGTTCGCCTTTTGCCCGTAACTCAATCCTCCCTATTCTCATTCTTCACGATCAATTTCAATTCATGTAAAACCCTGCATATTAGACAATCACCATCTTCTCATTCTTCACTTTCATTCCCTGTAACACCATATGTATTAAAGAATCGCCATATTCTGTCTTCTTGAATCCCGTTCATCTTTCGTCCTTTCCTCAAGCCTCCCTATTCTCAGTCTTCACTTTCAATTTCAATCCCTGTAACATCGTTTGTATTAAAGAATGGCCATTTTCTGTCTTCTTGAATTCGGTTCATCTTTTCTCCTTTCCTCAATCCTCCCTATTCTCATTCTTCACTTTCACTTTCACTTCATGTAACACCGGCACACTAGTGAATCGCCATCTTCTGTCTTCTTGAATCCCGTTCAACTTTCGTCCTTTTCTCAATCCTCCCTATTCTGTCTTCTCTTTCACATTCACTTCATGTAAGACCCTGCATATTAAAAAATCGTCATCTTCTGTCTTCTTGAATCCCGTTCATTTTCGTCCTTCCTCAATCCTCCCTATTCTCAGTCTTCGCTTTCACTTTCACTCCCTGTAATCCCCTGCACACTAGTGAATAAACATCGTCTGTCTTCTTGAATCCCGTTCGCCTTTTGTCCTTTCCTCGATCCTCCCTATTCTCATTCTTCACTTACATTTTCACTCCCTGTAACACACTGCGTACTAATGAATCTCCATCTTCTGTCGCCATGAATCCCGTTCATATTTTGTCCTTTCCTTAATCCTCCCTATTATCATACTTCACGTTTACTTTCAATTCATGTAACACACTGTGTACTAGTGTGTCGCCATCTTCTGTCTCCTTGAATCCCGTTCATCTTTTGCCCTTTCCTTAAACGTCCCCATTCTCATACTTCACGTTCACTTTCAATTCATGTAACACACTGTGTACTAGTGTGTCGCTCTCTTCTGTCTTCTTCAATCCGGTTCATCTTTTGTCCTTTCCTCGATCCTCCCTATTCTCATTCTTCACTTACACTTTCACTCCCTGTAACACCCTGCGTACGAATGAATCTCCATCTTCTGTCTTCTTGAATCCCGTTCATCTTTTGTCCTTTCCTTAATACTCCCTGTTCTGATACTTCACGTTCACTTTCACTCCCTGTAACACACTGTGTACTAGTGTGTCGCCATTTTCTGTCTTCTTCAATCCGGTTCATCTTTTGTACTTTCCTCGATCCTCCCTATTCTCATTCTTCACGTTCACTTTCACTCCCTGTAACACCCTGCGTACTAATGAATCTCCATCTTCTGTCTCCTTGAATCCCGTTCATATTTTGTCCTTTCCTTAATCCTCCCTATTCGCATACTTCACGTTCACTTTCAATTCATGTAACACACTGTGTACAAGTGTGTCGCCATCTTCTGTCTTCTTCAATCCGGTTCATCTTTTGTCCTTTCCTCGATCCTCCCTATTCTCATTCTTCACTTTCACTTTCACTCCCTGTAACACCCTGCGTACTAATGAATCTCCATCTTCTGTCTCCTTGAATCCCGTTCATCTTTTGTCCTTTCCTTAATCCTCCCTATTCGCATACATCACGTTCACTTTCAATTCATGTAAAACCCTGCATATTAGAGAATCGCCATCTTCTCATTCTTCACTTTCATTCCCTGTAACACCATATGTATTAAAGAATCGCCATATTCTGTCTTCTTGAATCCCGTTCATCTTTCGTCCTTTCCTCAAGCCTCCCTATTCTCAGTCTTCACTTTCAATTTCAATCCCTGTAACATCGTTTGTATTAAAGAATGGCCATTTTCTGTCTTCTTGAATTCGGTTCATCTTTTCTCCTTTCCTCAATCCTCCCTATTCTCATTCTTTACTTTCACTTTCACTTCATGTAACCCCCGGCAGACTAGTGAATCGCCATCTTCTGTATTCTTGAATCCCGTTCAACTTTCGTCCTTTTCTCAATCCTCCCTATTCTCAGTCTTCACTTTCACTCCCTGTAATCCCCTGCACACTAGTGAATAAACATCGTCTGTCTTCTTGAATCCCGTTCGCCTTTTGTCCTTTCCTCGATCCTCCCTATTCTCATTCTTCAGTTTCACTCCCTGTAACACGCTGCGTACTAATGAAACGCCATCTCCTGTCTTCTTGAATCCCGTTCATCTTTTGTCCTTTCCTTAAACCTCCCTATTCTCATTCTTCACGTTCACTTTCACGTCATGTAACACACTTTGTAGTAGTGTATAGCCATCTTCTGTCTTTTTGAATCCGGTTCGTCTTTTGTCCTTTCCTCGATCCTCCCTATTCTCATTCTTCACGTTCACTTTCAATTCATGTAACACACTGCGTACTAATGAATCTCCATCTTCTGTCTCCTTGAATCCCGTTCATCTTTTGTCCTTTCCTTAATCCTCCCTATTCGCATACTTCCCGTTCACTTTCAATTCATATAACACACGGTGTACAAGTGTGTCGCCATCTTCTGTCTTCTTCAATCCGGTTCATCTTTTGTCCTTTCCTCGATCCTCCCTATTCTTATTCTTCACTTTCACTTTCACTCCCTGTAACACCCTGCGTACTAGTATATCGCCATATTCTGTCTTCTTCAATCCGGTTCATCTTTTGTGTTTTCCTTAAACCTACCTATTCTCATTCTTCACGTTCACTTTCACATCATGTAACACACTTTGTACTAGTGTATCACCTTCTTCTGTCTTCTTCAATCCGGTTCATCTTTTGTCCTTTCCTCGATCCTCCCTATTCTCATTCTTCACGTTCACTTTCACTCCCTGTAACACCCTGCGTACTAATAAATAGCCATCTTATATCTTCTTCAATCCGGTTATTCTTTGTCCTTTCCTCGATCCTCCCTATTCTCATTCTTCACGTTCACTTTCACTCCCTGTAACACCCTGCGTACTAATAAATAGCCATCTTCTATCTTCTTCAATCCGGTTATTCTTTGTCCTTTCGTCGATCCTCCCTATTCTCATTCTTCACTTTCACTTACAATTCATGCAACACACTGTGTACTAGTGTGTCGCCATCTTCTATTTTCTTGAATCCCGTTCATCTTTTGTCCTTTCCTTAATCCTCCCTATTCTCATTTCACGTTCACTTTCAATTCATATAACACACTACGTACAAGTGTATCGCCATCTTCTGTCTTCTTCAATCGGTTCATCTTTTGTCCTTTCCTCGATCCTCCCTATTCTCATTCTTCACTTTCACTTACAATTCATGTAACACACTGGGTACTAGTGTGTCGCCATCTTCTATTTTCTTGAATCCCGTTCATCTTTTGTCCTTTCCTTAATCCTCCCTATTCTCATTTCACGTTCACTTTCAATTCATATAACACACTACGTACAAGTGTATCGCCATCTTCTGTCTTCTTCAATCGGTTCATCTTTTGTCCTTTCCTCGATCCTCCCTATTCTCATTCTTCACTTTCACTTACAATTCATGTAACACACTGGGTACTAGTGTGTCGCCATCTTCTATTTTCTTGAATCCCGTTCATCTTTTGTCCTTTCCTTAATTCTCCCTAGTCTCATACTTCACGTTCACTTTCAATTCATATAACACACTACGTGCAAGTGTATCGCCATCTTCTGTCTTCTTCAATCGGTTCACCTTTTGTCCTTTCCTCGATCCTCCCTATTCTCATTCTTCACTTTCACTTACAATTCATGTAACACACTGGGTACTCGTGTGTCGCCATCTTCTATTTTCTTGAATCCCGTTCATCTTTTGTCCTTTCCTTAATCCTCCCTATTCGCATACTTCAGGTTCACTTTCTATTCAAGTAGCACACTGTGTACTAGTGTGTCGCCATCTTCTGTCTTCTTCAATCGGTTCATCTTTTGTCCTTTCCTCGATCCTCCCTATTCTCATTCTTCACTTTCACTTTCACTCCCTGTAACACCCTGCGTACTAATGAATCTCCATCTTCTGTCTCCTTGAATCCCGTTCATCTTTTGTCCTTTCCTTAATCCTCCCTAGTCGCATACTTCACGTCCACTTTCAATTCATGTAACACACTACGTACAAGTGTGTCGCCATCTTCTGTCTTCTTCAATGCCGTTCATCTTTTGTCCTTTTCTCGATCCTCCCTATTCTCATTCTTCACTTTCACTTTCACTCCCTGTAACACCCTGCGTACTAATGAATCTCCATCTTCTGTCTCCTTGAATCCCGTTCATCTTTTGTGCTTTCCTTAATACTCCCTATTCGCATACATCACGTTCATTTTCAATTCATGTAACACACTACGTACAAGTGTGTCGCCATCTTCTGTCTTCTTCAATCGGTTCATCTTTTGTCCTTTCCTCGATCCTCCCTATTCTCATTCTTCACTTTCACTTTCACTCCCTGTAACACCCTGCGTACTAATGAATCTCCATCTTCTGTCTCCTTGAATCCCGTTCATCTTTTGTCCTTTCCTTAATCCTCCCTAGTCGCATACTTCACGTTCACGTTCAATTCATGTAACACACTGTGAACTAGTGTTTGGCCATCTTCTGCCTTCTTCAATCCGGTTCATCTTTTGTCCTTTCCTCGATCCTCCCTATTCTCATTCTTCACGTTCACTTTCACTCCGTGTAACACCCTGCGTACTAATGAATCTCCATCTTCCGTCTCCTTGAATCCCGTTCATCTTTTGTCCTTTCCTTAATCCTCCCTAGTCGCATACTTCACGTTCACTTTCAATTCATGTAACACACTGTGTACAAGTGTGTCGCCATCTTCTGTCTTCTTCAATGCCGTTCATCTTTTGTCCTTTCCTCGCTCCTCCCTATTCTCATTCTTCACTTTCACTTTCACTCCCTGTAACACCCTGCGTACTAATGAATCTCCATCTTCTGTCTCCTTGAATCCCGTTCATCTTTTGTCCTTTCCTTAATCCTCCCTAGTCGCATACATCACGTTCATTTTCAATTCATGTAACACACTACGTACAAGTGTATCGCCATCTTCTGTCTTCTTCAATGCCGTTCATCTTTTGTCCTTTTCTCGATCCTCCCTATTCTCATTCTTCACTTTCACTTTCACTCCCTGTAACACCCTGCGTACTAATGAATCTCCATCTTCTGTCTCCTTGAATCCCGTTCATCTTTTGTCCTTTCCTTAATCCTCCCTATTCGCATACTTCACGTTCACGTTCAATTCATGTAACACACTGTGAACTAGTGTCTGGCCATCTTCTGCCTTCTTCAATCCGGTTCATCTTTTGTCCTTTCCTCGATCCTCCCTATTCTCATTCTTCACGTTCACTTTCACTCCCTGTAACACCCTGCGTACTAATGAATCTCCAACTTCTGTCTCCTTGAATCCCGTTCATCTTTTGTCCTTTCCTTAATCCTCCCTAGTCGCATACTTCACGTTCACTTTCAATTCATGTAACACACTGTGTACAAGTGTGTCGCCATCTTCTGTCTTCTTCAATGCCGTTCATCTCTTGTCCTTTCCTCGATCCTCCCTATTCTCATTCTTCACTTTCACTTTCACTCCCTGTAACACCCTGCGTACTAATGAATCTCCATCTTCTGTCTCCTTGAATCCCGTTCATCTTTTGTCCTTTCCTTAATCCTCCCTATTCGCATACATCACGTTCATTTTCAATTCATGTAACACACTACGTACAAGTGTATCGCCATCTTCTGTCTTCTTCAATCGGTTCATCTTTTGTCCTTTCCTCGATCCTCCCTATTCTCATTCTTCACTTTCACTTTCACTCCCTGTAACACCCTGCGTACTAATGAATCTCCATCTTCTGTCTCCTTGAATCCCGTTCATCTTTTGTCCTTTCCTTAATCCTCCCTATTCGCATACATCACGTTCATTTTCAATTCATGTAACACACTACGTACAAGTGTATCGCCATCTTCTGTCTTCTTCAATGCCGTTCATCTTTTGTCCTTTTCTCGATCCTCCCTATTCTCATTCTTCACTTTCACTTTCACTCCCTGTAACACCCTGCGTACTAATGAATCTCCATCTTCTGTCTCCTTGAATCCCGTTCATCTTTTGTCCTTTCCTTAATCCTCCCTATTCGCATACATCACGTTCATTTTCAATTCATGTAACACACTACGTACAAGTGTATCGCCATCTTCTGTCTTCTTCAATGCCGTTCATCTTTTGTCCTTTTCTCGATCCTCCCTATTCTCATTCTTCACTTTCACTTTCACTCCCTGTAACACCCTGCGTACTAATGAATCTCCATCTTCTGTCTCCTTGAATCCCGTTCATCTTTTGTCCTTTCCTTAATCCTCCCTATTCGCATACATCACGTTCATTTTCAATTCATGTAACACACTACGTACAAGTGTATCGCCATCTTCTGTCTTCTTCAATGCCGTTCATCTTTTGTCCTTTTCTCGATCCTCCCTATTCTCATTCTTCACTTTCACTTTCACTCCCTGTAACACCCTGCGTACTAATGAATCTCCATCTTCTGTCTCCTTGAATCCCGTTCATCTTTTGTCCTTTCCTTAATCCTCCCTATTCGCATACATCACGTTCATTTTCAATTCATGTAACACACTACGTACAAGTGTATCGCCATCTTCTGTCTTCTTCAATGCCGTTCATCTTTTGTCCTTTTCTCGATCCTCCCTATTCTCATTCTTCACTTTCACTTTCACTCCCTGTAACACCCTGCGTACTAATGAATCTCCATCTTCTGTCTCCTTGAATCCCGTTCATCTTTTGTCCTTTCCTTAATCCTCCCTATTCGCATACATCACGTTCATTTTCAATTCATGTAACACACTACGTACAAGTGTATCGCCATCTTCTGTCTTCTTCAATCGGTTCATCTTTTGTCCTTTCCTCGATCCTCCCTATTCTCATTCTTCACTTTCACTTTCACTCCCTGTAACACCCTGCGTACTAATGAATCTCCATCTTCTGTCTCCTTGAATCCCGTTCATCTTTTGTCCTTTCCTTAATCCTCCCTATTCGCATACATCACGTTCATTTTCAATTCATGTAACACACTACGTACAAGTGTATCGCCATCTTCTGTCTTCTTCAATCGGTTCATCTTTTGTCCTTTCCTTAATCCTCCCTATTCGCATACATCACCTTCACTTTCACTCCCTGTAACACCCTGCGTACTAATGAATCTCCATCTTCTGTCTCCTTAAATCGCGTTCATCTTTTGTCCTTTCCTTAATCCTCCCTATTCGCATACTTCACGTTCACGTTCAATTCATGTAACACACTGTGAACTAGTGTGTGGCCATCTTCTGCCTTCTTCAATCCGGTTCATCTTTTGTCCTTTCCTCGATCCTCCCTATTCTCATTCTTCACTTTCACTTTCACTCCCTGTAACACCCTGCGTACTAATGAATCGCCATCTTCTGTCTTTTTGAATCCCGTTCATCTTTTGTCCTTTCTTCGATCCACCCTATTCTCATACTTCACGTTCACTTTCACTCCCTGTAACACCCTGCGTACTAGTATATCGCCATATTCTGTCTTCTTCAATCCGGTTCATCTTTTGTGCTTTCCTTAAACCTACCTATTCTCATTCTTCACGTTCACTTTCACATCATGTAACACACTTTGTACTAGTGTATAGTCATTTTCTGTCTTCTTCAATCCGGTTCATCTTTTGTCCTTTACTCGATCCTCCCTATTCTCATTCTTCACTTTCACTTTCACTCCCTGTAACACCCTGCGTACTAATCAATCTCCATCTTCTGTCTCCTTGAATCCCGTTCATCTTTTGTCCTTTCCTTAATCCTCCCTATTCGCATACTTCACTTTCATTTCAATTCATGTAACACACTACGTACAAGTGTATCGCCATCTTCTGTCTTCTTCGGTCGGTTCATCTTTTGTCCTTTCCTCGATCCTCCCTATTCTCATTCTTCACCTTCACTTTCAATTCATGTAACACACTGTGTACTAGTGTGTTGCCATCTTCTGTCTCCTTGAATCCCGTTCATCTTTTCTCCTTTCCTTAATCCTCCCTATTCTCATACTTCACGTTCATTTCAATTCATGTAACACACTACGTACAAGTGTATCGCCATCTTCTGTCTTCTTCAATCCCGTTCATCTTTTGTCCTTTCCTTAATGCTCCCTATTCTTATACTTCACGTTCACTTTCACTCCCTGTAACACCCTGCGTACTAATATATCGCCATCTTCTGTCTTCTTCAATCCCGTTCATCTTTTGTGCTTTCGTCGATCCTCCATATTCTCATTCTTCACTTTCACTTTCACTCCCTGTAACACCCTGCGTACTAATGAATCTCCATCTTCTGTCTCCTTGAATCCCGTTCATCTTTTGTCCTTTCCTTAATCCTCCCTATTCTCATTCTTCACTTTCACTTTCACTCCCTGTAACACCCTGCGTACTAATGAATATCCATCTTCTGTCTCCTTGAATCCCGTTCATCTTTTGTCGTATCCTTAATCCTCCCTATTCTCATTCTTCACGTTCACTTTCACTCCCTGTAACACCCTGCGTTCTAGTATATTGCCATCTTCTGTCTTCTTCAATCCTGTTCATCTTTTGTCGTTTCCTCGATCCTCCCTATTCGCATACTTCACGTTCACTTTCAATTCATGTAACACACTGTGTACTAGTGTGTCGCCATCTTCTGTCTTCTTCAATCCTGTTCATCTTTTGCCCTTTCCTCGATCCTCCCTATTATCATTCTTCACTTTCACTCCCTTTAACACCCTGCCTACTAATGAATCTCCATCTTCTGTCTTCCTCAATCCGGTTCATCTTTTGCCCTTTCCTCGATCCTCCCTATTCTCATTCTTCACTTTCACTCCCTTTAACACCCTGCGTACTAATGAATCTCCATCTTCTGTCTTCCTCAATCCCGTTCATCTTTTGTCCTTTCCTCGATCCTCCCTATTCTCATTCTTGACTTTCACTTTCACTCCCTGTAACACCGTGAGTACTAATGAATCGCCATATTGAATGGGCAGGGAAGAAAGAGGACTGTTTGCTTGGGCTTGCTGTGCTGGGTCTGTAGCATCTTTGGTGGTATTACTTTGGTTATATACACTTTCTTTCTTTTTTTTTATCTCTTTCTTCCCTGCCCATTCATTCATGTCATCCATAACAGATATTTTCTTCTTAATTTCTATTCCTCGTTAACAGTTCTGATGAGAGGGGACGAAACCGATTAACTGGTGGTTTTATTTTAAATCTATCATGGCCTTTAATAAATAAAAAAATTGTTTTTTATGCCTTAATACGCTTCTGTACCGTTGCATATATATATATATATATACATATATATATACATATATATATATACATATATATATATACATATATATATATATATATACATATATATATATATATATACATATATATATATACATATATATATATATATACATATATATATATATATACATATATATATATACATATATACATATACATATATACATATATATATATACATATATATATATACATATATATATATATATACATATATATATATACATATATATATATATATATACATATATATATATACATATATATATATACATATATATATATACATATATATATATATATATATATATATATATACATATATATATATACATATATATACATATATATATATATATACATATATATATATATATATATATATATATATATATATATATATATATACATATATATATATACATATATATACATATATATATATATATACATATATATATATATATATATATATATATATATATATATATATATATATATATATATATATTGAGAAGTTGATTGAAGACGACACACCAGAATTTAAAATTAATGTTTAGCGCCGATACATCTATATAATTATTACCGGTCTCTTTGTTTCTATTTTCAGTTATTGCTCCCTCGTTTCTACTGAGTGTAAGAACACACCGCCAGAGCCAGGGATTGAGCTCACAACCACTATGTCGCCAATTTACGCGCAGTGTGTTCTTTCACACAGCAAAGTTCAACGAACTCCTCTCTCACACTGTCTATATAAATCTGTGCGTGTATCTGTGTAGATGTCTTCTCTCTTTTCATGCCCTTAATGGGCGAGAGCAATAACCGAATAATACTAAATACAAATAAAAAAGTACACAACGGGCAGTGGAACGAGAAGAGTCTACAGATTAAATAAATGATTCAGATCGGAATTCTCTGTAGGTCACCCAGATTGGTATACATCTGATACCCACCTGAGGAAGGCCGGTGGGCACAACGGCCGAAACGCTGTGACCGCAACAACAAAGATGAGGACAACAGTCCGAATATAAATAGTGTAAAATAATAAGTCCTCATCCCAGAATATTCAGACAAAAATTATCTTCCTCTTAAGTACAAACAACAATAAATACAGTTCCATAATTGAGCAGAGAAATCGTTTAGTGCAGAGCACGGCAACCTACGGCACGAGTGCCGCACGCGGCACGCCAAGCAATTTCCAATGGCACGCAGCCGCAAATGACATCACGAAGTCCGAACCAATAACTACTACAGCACAAAGAAGATATTTAACTGTATCAATACTTTCATGGTAACTGCTCCGATGAGCTGCTTTCTCTGGTTCCCAGACTTCGTGAATTTAAGCGCGCTACTCGGCTGGCATCTCGCTCGCACCCTTTCACTGTCGAAACTGTTAAATGTAACCGTCTCTTCTACTCCGACAGCTTCATGTCTCGCACTTCTCGCCTGTGGAACTCCCTCCCCTTTTCCTGTTTCCCTGATAACTATAATCTCCAACTATTCAAATGTAATGTCAATCGACGTCTCCAGATGCTTTGATCTATCCCCTATCCTTCTCTTCATCCTTTCCTCTATCACTCCTCTTTGATCTCGCTCCAACTCTCTGTAACCCCTTGCGTGCTAGTGGCTTCCCGCCTTGCTTGGGGTGAAACGTATGTAGACATACTAAGGATTTAACACTACAATCTTGCTAAATACCCAATTCCATAACTATGAACCTTTTATAATTATATATACACAAAAAATGTTCTTTCGATTACAAAATAAATAGTGATAAACCCAACATAAAGAAATGCAATCCAACTTTAGAAATCTTATAGAAAAAACAAATAATAACACTCCTAATAATTATAAAAGATAACTCGAAAATCTTTTTACCTACTCAAATGTAATATTATCCCCTATCGCTATCTTCCCTCCCCTACCTCTCAAACTTAGGACGCTTGTGAGTTGACGTACCTAAACTTTCACCGATGTTTATCATCGAAAAAATGTCCACACACCATTCAACATTAACTACCCGGTCCACCCAACACCAAACTGCTGTCAACAACCACTATTGTTTCACTTAGATACTTTATGTATATTTTGTAAGTACATTTTTCTTCTCAAAAAATGGAAAATAGGAAGTGACGTTTTACATCCGGGCTTGCCTACAAACAGGATCGTTCATAACCATTTCCGACCCTCACCCGTAGATGTGCAGTTAAAATGCACTGAAACCCAAGTTGCATCTTTGTTGTGAGTAAAATGGTTTTGTCTATATGATAAAATTATAATAAATAAATAATATATATATATATATATATATATATATATATATATATATATATATATATATATATATATAAAGTATATGTACTATATATTGCTATATAAAATATATTGTAGAACAGGTATATTGACCTTGACTTGTATAAAAATAAGTATGCTGTTGGCACACTGAATGATTTTAAAACCCTAAGTCGGCACATATTTAGCAAAATGTTGCCGACCCCTAATTTAGCGGGTTCAAAAACCACAAATGTCTGCTTCGCCCTATTTTACGATCCTCCTGTATGTTTACTGTTACTTTTGAGATCAACGTAAATCTATTTTAATGAGAGCGAAAATTGCTTTTTGATCAGGCCAGCGGATCTTGGGACAAAACTGTGTGTTTGTGGAACTTGAGCAACGGTCAGTTACTGCATTGCCTGACAGGACACGAAGGATGGGTCCAAACACTTTCATTTTCCCAAGATGGATCCTATATAGTGAGCGCCAGCGAGGATGACACAATTAGAATCTGGAACATCCTCAATGGACAATGCCAGAAAGTCCTCGCGGTAAGTACACGTTTATTTACGATGACTATATCTGGTCTTCTAGTCTGAATTAAGTTATCTGTTTTAATGTCGAAATCGCATAAATCTTCTTTTTTTTTTTTAATTCTCTATAACGAAAAGGTTTTGTTTCAGGTGAATGATCACTTTGAAGCCCGATGGCAAGTGAGTGTAGCGATATCAATCAGCTGATATCTTATTAAATGGGCCTGTTACAAAAATGAATTCGAACATTTATTTTCCTCCGATATTTCGGCATCCATCGGAGGAAAATAAATGCCCGAATCCATTTTTTTTTTACAGGTTCAGCTGTTTTCCATTTAATAAGATATCAGCTGACTGATATCACTACACGGGCCCCATAGAGTGGGGTCCCCGTATCAAATAGAAATGCAATCAAAAAACAAACACAGACAACTGTTTTAGTAAAAATTTAAAAAAAGGAATAAGAACTTCATGAAGTCATCTGCACACTATCAGTTACTCAAGCCCAACATATGATAGACATTTTCAAAGCTAAAGATCAGAAAGACAAGCTTAAGACATTCACTGTCCGAGAAGAATTTAGAATCATACATGGTGCTATCCAGTGAGAAGGAATTTTAGATGAATTGGATGCAGAAGTAATTATTGGCATATTCGAACAATGATCACGTGAACACAAATGATTGCCCTTAATATAGTGAACTGCATGCAATGCTCTGTTGTGCTTTTGAACTATCTGTCAATGTGTAAATTGTGCAGTAAACTATTTTAAAATGTCAACGAGTTGCTTAAAAATAAAATAATAAATAAATAAAATCTTCAAATCAAACCGAAAACGAGTTCTGTGTTCTCACTACACCACGCTGGGAGGAAAGAAGAAAAAGAGAGGAAGAAACAGGAAGAGTTCCGTTTTTATAGTTCGTACAGAGTGTCACCTAACGGCGTCTTTGTGAACCAAGTGGGGCTAATCCCACACAGCAAAGTTCAACGAACTCCTCTCTCACACTGTCTATATAAATCTGTGCGTGTATCTGTGTAAATGTCTTCTCTCTTTTCATGCCCTTAAATACTTAAATTTGAATCCAGATATTTGAAATAGACATCCGTTTCAACTGACTTTATTGCTTATTTAATTTCTTTTTTGTATCTCAATTGTTCTGTTTGAACCATAAATAATATAAAATCATATAATAGTTGTGCTTGTCCTTCTCTTCGTTAATTCACACGACCGTTACTCCTTGCCAATAATCCATAAATAATGAACTATTCCGTTTTGATCGCGTGAGAAGACAAAGGACATATCAAAAGTCTGTAATTGGTTTCAGCGAGAAAATGAAAGAAAGAAGGTAAGATAGAAATGTTTAACGTCTGTTACAGTGAAGTGGAAAAAGTTGTCAATATCAAATCTTTTCATTTGTACCCCCTTACTTCTTAAAATAAGGACCGGCATTCATATTTATGATTGTTATTGCAATATGTGGGTTATCTCACTTGACTTTGCTAAGAAACCGGTCTCTATGGGGCGCTCCTTAAGCTTATAAAAAGGCGTGCATTTATCTCCCTAGTCTCTTTTCTCTTTTACAGCTTCTGTCTATAAGATGTAGTCGTACGTGGGAAACAAAAGTGTCCTCCACTGGAGCATATTCATTTTCATGGTTTTCTGCCTTGACTTTTTTGTATACTCATTCACACACGTGTCTATCGCGTAGGCCTGCACAAATTTCACACGCAGAAAAACGGACATTCTCCAGTTTAAATGTTTTCGATGTAACTAGCCTTTAAATATTTTCTTCTGTTATTGTAATCGTAAAATCCTTTTGTCAATATATACAATTGGTTACCGTTTGTTTTATGTTTATTGTCATGTGTTACTTATTTTTGCCTGAACTCGCAACCAGTTCACAATAATTGTTGCGGGGTAACTATTCCAGGGGACACGTTTCTACCCAATTATATAAGCGACCCGCAACAAATATTTTGTTAAAGTTATTAAGCTCAAATCTTTTAACCATGCGATAGGGAAATGTCTACGGATATTCTATTGTCGTAGAACCCGCCATGAGCTTACTCAATTGTTAACTAAAGAATTAAGATTCATCAGAAATTTCAAATAGGAAAACCGTGAAATTTTAATGGGTTAAATCTAGTAATAATTATTTTTATTGTTTATCCATGTGTTGAATTAATTTATTTTAAAATGGTAAAATATTTTACCAAAGATTCTTGTAGGACACACGGTTAAACAAGTGGTTCTCGACCGGGGTCTAGATGGGATCTGGGCTTCCATATTGTAATATTACTTGATTCCACGCAAAAAAATAACAGTTTCGGGGTCCACGGTAATATTTTAGTTATTTAAATTTATTACCTAATTTCAAAAGATGAATCCGCAACAATTTAATAATTTTTGCGTTTCTTTAACCGATAATTTTAAAATAGACTTTCACATATTTATTTTTACTAACCCGTCTGGGTTTAAACATACACCTTTCTAAAAAAATCGTGGGGGAAAAATAGGAAACAACCTAGATGATTAAACATTTATTTACTACACTAAAGACTAAGTTATAAAAATAACATTTTTATACCATGGGTAAAAAAGGTTGAGAACCACTGATTTAATCAAACCGCCAAACACATTAATCGTTGACGCCCTCTACAAAGGATTTATCTCGTTTCTAATTGGTGAGAAACACATTAATCTTTGACGCCCTCTACAAAGGATTTATCTCTTTTCTAATTGGTGAGAAACACATTAATTGTTGATGCCCTCTACAAGGGATTTATTTCTTTTCTAATTGATGAAAACATATTAATCGTAGACGCCCTCTACAAAGGATTTATCTTGTTTCTAATTGGTGAGAAACACATTAATCGTTGATGCCCTCTACAAAGGATTTATCTCGTTTCTAATTGATGAGAAACTCATTAATCGTTCATGCCTTATCCAGAATATTTATCTCGTTTCTAATTGGTGAGAAACACATTAATTGTATATGCCCTCTACAAAGGATTTATCTCTTTTCTAATTGGTGAGAAACACATTAATTGTTGATGCCCTCTACAAGGGATTTATTTCTTTTCTAATTGATGAAAACATATTAATCGTTGACGCCCTCTACAAAGGATTTAGCTCGATTCTAATTGGTGAGAAACACATTAATCGTTGACGCCCTCTACAAAGGATTTATCTCGTTTCTAATTGATGAGAAACTCATTAATCGTTCATGCCTTATCCAGAATATTTATCTCGTTTCTAATTGGTGAGAAACACATTAATTGTATATGCCCTCTACAAAGGATTTATCTCTTTTCTAATTGGTGAGAAACACATTAATTGTTGATGCCCTCTACAAGGGATTTATTTCTTTTCTAATTGATGAAAACATATTAATCGTTGACGCCCTCTACAAAGGATTTAGCTCGATTCTAATTGGTGAGAAACACATTAATCGTTGACGCCCTCTACAAAGGATTTATCTCGTTTCTAATTGATGAGAAACTCATTAATCGTTCATGCCTTATCCAGAATATTTATCTCGTTTCTAATTGGTGAGAAACACATTAATTGTATATGCCCTCTACAAAGGATTTATCTCTTTTCTAATTGGTGAGAAACACATTAATTGTTGATGCCCTCTACAAGGGATTTATTTCTTTTCTAATTGATGAAAACATATTAATCGTTGACGCCCTCTACAAAGGATTTAGCTCGATTCTAATTGGTGAGAAACACATTAATCGTTGACGCCCTCTACAAAGTATTTATCTCGATTCTAATTGGTGAGAAACACATTAATTGTTGACGCCCTCTACAGAGGATTTATCTCGTTTCTAACTGGTTTGAAAAGACGAATGCCGAAATAAAATTCATGGTTGGTTTTCTTTCTTTCTTTTTTTTTTTTTTTTTGCATAGAATGTATGACCGAACTGTTAATGTCCAGTATCCATTTTAATTACATTTCTATTCCTTACGTCAGTCTATTTTCTCTTCTTTCCCTTTATTAAACAAATAATATTGTTTTTTTTTCTCTATCTTTTTTTAAAGGCCAAGACAGAAGATATTCGTCATTGTGCCTTTACCTCTGATGGCAGAATTATTACCTCGGGAACGGACAACATATCATATTTCTCTTTCTTCTGAGATTCCAGGAAAAATCGAAACATTTAAAAAAAAAGAAAAAAAAAAAAAAGAAAAGACCATGTTCATCCACGGATCTTTCTGGTTCGCTTTATTTTTCTGAGACAACAAGAACAAAACTTTGAAAAGGGCAGAAACCTATTGAGATTATTACATAAATTATTAAAACTTCTATCTTCATTTTTATATATTTATTTTTAACATTGGCATTTCTGGTCAATGTCTTCTTCGACATTTCTCTATGTAATCTCTACGATTTTAAACAAGTAAGCGGGGAACGATGATAGGCGATGGCGGAATCCTTGACTGATAAAATGAATAGCAGAGAAAAGATCGGACGTTCAGTGCAAAGAGCAAAGGGAGATAACCGATTATATTAAATACAACCAAAGTAAGTAATAAAAATAAATTTGGATTATCCATATTTGCGTTTCAATTAGAAGATTCCAAAACATTTTTTTATGATATGATTTCTACATGGAATAAAGATTTTTTTTTTTTATTCATTAGGTTTGTCAAGAATGGCCGCTTTTCCATTTTGAAATATTTTCTGAGCCTTGTTTCACGTTGAATATAAATTAAGGTATTGGAGGAGCTTGAAAGTTTTTTTTTTTTTTTCAATGTATTTCTCCTGTCCATACATATATTTGTATCGGACCGTGGGTTAACGTGTTGTTAAATTAGGAACACGTGTGTAACTCCCGATAGAAGAGAATTCACTACAAGAATATGGCGGACTCAGAGATTGAATCCACCATAAAGAAATATAAACAAACAAGGCCGATAAGACATTTTTATGTTTATACATTCTTTTTATAGATACAAAAATATTTAAGCAAATGCTCTGTTTTATAATAAACAATATTAATGACATTTACCGGCCTGAATGTCCGAGAAACTTTCATAGAAAATATTCGTCCTCCGACAGGAATCGAACCTGTATCCTATACGGAACCGTCATCTAGCCTGACGTGCCTTAACCGATCGAGCCACGGAGGTCGATTCCCGTCGGAAGACATTAGGATATGCTTTGAGCAAATATGAATGTACGTGAGAGATTCATGGATGATTGAAGTTTAAAAGCAGTAAAATCGATCTTGCTAATCGAACGATCCTCCGATTTTTTATTTTTTTTCATCGGGACTCAGTATATATACTAATTTAAAAAAAACAGAACGTCTACTCAAATATGAGCATCCACTAAAAATAACGTTTAAAGTTATCTATGTAAATACTGTACAAATTTTACATTTCAAAACAATGTAAACTACATAACTTCACATTTTAATATGAACCGAAGTGAATAAATGTTAAATTTAGCTACTACAAATTCGAAAAACTATAGTCCTCATCATTTTCGTTATCACGTTTCGGTCGTTGCGTACTCCGGCCTTCTTCAGGTGTATATCGATCCAGGTAATCTACAGGCAATTCCGAATTGAACCCTTTATTTAAACTACTATTCTCGTCTAGTTCTTATTTTGAGTATAGCTCAGCCCGTTTTCACCGAACCCAAGTTCACACTGCCCGGCCCAGGGATTGAACTCACAATTACTATGTCACCATCTTCACAAACCAAAAGTTTAATCCACTAGACTACTACCCCATCCAACAATTCTATGTGAAAAACTTAAGCTTAATCTGCCTGCTGCGTAGATTAAATAAACGGTTCACTTCGGAATTCTCGCCAGATCAATATACACCTGATGAAACCGAAACGTGATCAAAATAAAGATGAAGGCTATAGTCCGAATAGTGATACAAATAATGATAACTTTTTTTCCAGAATTTTGTAGCCCAACATTAGGAGTGGATATCAGACACAGATGATTATCAAAGAACTCACAATACACAGAAATGAAGAAGTTTAAAATGATACAGGGGACATAAAAAGATGAGACCAAAGACTTTATTCCCTTCTCTGACCAATCCTAATTGAAGCAAAGGAAGATTTTTCCACCAGTCCAAGAAGAATCTGGATTACTACCACACACAAACGGCAATAGATAAACATAAGGAAAAAAATGAATTCCTTTAAATAATATGTGTAAATAACCATTCTTCGCCTGATGAAGGTCACAAGATACGAAACAAGTGTAGCAAAAATAGTGAAAATAAAGCATAATATATATTTTTAAAAATACACATTATAACCAAAAACATTTGCGGCTTCTCTTTAATATATATATATAGTTGCAGACTGGCGAATGTATTTTGAGTGATCAGAAGGATTTTAGTGTTGGTGTTCTAAAACATTCGTCCACAACAATTAAAGAAAAATATTAGAAACAAATAATGCAAGAAGATTGAAAGCAAAGACAAACATTTAATGTACAACAATAACATTGGTTTATATACAATTCAAGAATACAATTGAGTTGAACTTTGATGGATAAATGAGAATAGATGTATTTGGCTGCGTAGAATATTACTGTGAATGTTTGAACGTGTTTGCAATTGCTATTCAGATTTGTTCACAAAATTCAACTAAGTGTCCAGTTACATACAAAATTGTCCTTTGTGCTAGTTCAGTTATTAGTGTGTGTACGTAAGTTTGTATAATTGTTAAGACTTGCGTACCTTTAGTTGTGTGAGAATTTGATTGTTTACTAATACTTAAGTAGTGAAAAAAAATGTCACTTTTTAAAGTATTGTAAGTGATGTTTAGATAGCGTTCCTGAGAGAGATAGAGCGTGCTTCTGGATTGTTGAGTCAGAGATATTTTGCGCGACAAAGTCGTGATTGGTCATTTTGACTTGCGTGGGTCATTTTGGCATCTCTCTAGGAATGAAAGCCTGACTGTTTGAAGCAATCAGGAATTTCCTATTTATAGATTTCTGAACAAAAATATAGGCTCTGGTGGCTTGCGCGCGAAAAAGGATTTTCACATGAATTTGCTACAGTTCTAAGGCTTTTGACCAATAGGAAACTTTGTTTGCTGAAACTAGAGTTTTGATTGATTGATAGATATTTTGGTGTGAAGTGGATTATGCTGGAGGGGTGAAAGGTTAGTATACATTATTCCATCATATATATCGTAAAATTTGAATAAAATAAAAAAATGTGTGTATTTTAATAATTTATTATTTAAATTAAATTTAAATATATTGCATTTACTTCATTTTAATAATGGAGACACAAACATCTGTCATCAATAGATATGTCTATTGATGGGACAAAACTTGCCTTAAATCATGAAGACAAGCGTCTGTTATCAAATGAAAAGCCTTCTTTTATCAATAGGAAATGACTACACCCTGTCTGAAGTTATTAAGCAAATCATATAAAGTTCAATAATTCAAATTTGGTTTGAAAAAAAGTTAAATTTTAAACAAACAATTTAGATGTCAAAACAAAGCCTGAATTAAAATTTTAGGTAGAATCAATGATGTATTCTAAAAACACTGCTGTCTGAAGTTATTAGGCAAAACCAAATAATCACATTTTACTTCAATAAAAAATGTAATAAAATCAAAAATTGATCAATGCCTATAATAGAACAAATAAACACATATAAGTCTTCGAATCCTTTACATTTTAATATAGTGACACTTCTTAATAACAGCAAGCAATCTATTAGCCATAGATTTTGTTAATTTTTTTTTTTACTTCAGTAGGTTCAATTTCCAACATGGTAGTTTTAATTGCTTTCCATAGGTTTGCTTTGCTGTTATATTATTTGCCACTTTCATATAATTGCATCTTCACAAATTGACCATAGATTTTCTATCAGGACTTGATGACGGCCATTTCATTATCTTCTCTCTTGTAAATCTTTTATGCTCAAATAATTCACGGGTAAGCTTAGATGAAGGAGAAACAGCATAGTCATGAATAAATACACATTTCACTTTGAAACTGCGATAATGGGACTTGTACCATGCAAAGAAAGTCTTGTTTATAAAATCACAATAGTTAGCACTCTTCAACGACTTGGAATGGTCCAATAAGTTGAAGAGCGCTATTACCATAACACTACCGCCTCTTTGAGCCACAGGCACATCTGAATTGGATCAAATCCATCCTTTGGCCCGTCTATCAAATGTCACTCTAGATTCGCCATTGAAAATTACTTTAGAAAAGTCAATTTTCATGTATTTTTTGGACCAATTTTGACGCTTTAAATTTTGCTTTAGTGAGAGGAGGTTGTCTAGATTTGTTACAGATCCCAATTCACAAAATATTCTACACCTTTTGTCCTTCTTGACTCCCTCAATTCCAGCCTTTTCAAAGATCTGAGCACTGGTCAAAGGGGTTGCTTCGCTATAACTTGCATTCATCTCCAGGAAGCAAGTTAAAGCCTTTTCTGAGTTCCCAACTTATATTTTCAACAGCCTTCTTTATCGTTTGATGGTCTCACCACAGCTCCTTTAATATCTCCAGTGTGGACATTACCTCACTCAATAAGTTTATTTTGTTTTTCAGCAGTTGTTAGATCCTTCCCGTTAGCCACGTTTCAACATGTATTATGGACAAAAAGAAAAAAAATTACATTTTTACATCTCAGAGCTTCCAAGCCAATATTAGTTTAATCTGCATACGAACTTCAATCGGACCATTTTCATAAATTCCAAATACCTCAAAAACTAACCATTAAAAAAGACAAGTAGAAATGCTTTACAAATGGTTGAAAGCGCTATAAAATAAAAAATAAAATAATTCTCATGGAAATTAGTACCGGACTGGTGATGACCAACCTGTACTTCTGTTCACTAATTGTTGTCACAAAAGAGGTATTATAATCACAGGTTATAATTCTTGCATGAAGAGATGGAATTGTTGTTTTGTTTTTTTTTTTACACATGCAGTGTCTAATTAAAAGCAATAATAATAGCCTTCTAGAAAGAGTGGATCCCAAGATCCAGCTCAAAAGGACCAAAGCTGATGAGAATGCCTACAATTCCCTTCAGCTTTCCTCAATTCAAGTCAAAGAGTTTTGAGATTTTGAAAACAATCATACTTTTCAATCTAAACAAATGGCCAGAAGACACTATAGAGCTAGTAACATTTGGCACCATTAAAATGAAGGTCTTCAAGGAGCACTTCCATCAATTGTCAAAAAATGTTTGCCAAGAGTGGCTTGTAGTGCCATTTACACATAAGAGAATTGTGTACGGTAGAGAAATGGATAGTGGCTCAGATTGAGGAATCAGAGGGCAGAGTTCGAATTCCAGTTGAATCCATTGCATTCGCTTACATGAGAACACACTGGGGAAAGGAATGAATCCTGGATAATTTTAAATTGATGTAAGGTAACAAGAGGGGGACGATCATAGAATGTTTTAAATTAGAAATGCAAGGCAGGAAGGTTGTATTCTGTCACCTTACATCAATCTAAAACTATTGCTCAAAAACTTAAAAATAAAAGAAACCAAATTCCCTTGTAACTAAGTTTGGCCTGATGAACCAGTAAAAATGTATTTTATGGGGAAATAAATTATTGCCATGGAACCTTAAGGTTGTCTCTTTAATTATTTAATAAATATTTGCTCTGGTGTTACAGTGAGCTCTCTGAAAATGACCAAAACCTTCATTACGTTACTCTCTCTCACGCGTGTGCGTATATATATATATAAAAGCACAAAAATGAATCTCCATCTATAATACTGTTACACAAAGCTAATGTTTTGGATCCCTTTAAAACTAAAATTTTTTTTTTTGTTGTTGTTGAATACAATGATCAAATGTAGAATCAGAGAAAAAGGTCAAGTCAAAAGCTGAACATGCAGTATGCAGGTTACCATAAAGATAGAATACCTGTTAGTCCAGAAGATAAGTCAATGAATTGTGGTAAAATAGGAAACACTTTGACAGAAGAAAATAAAAACCATGGTAAATAACAAAATTTTCTTAATTGTAGTTTATTTGTTTCCCATAAGTTGTTATACAAATTTACTTCTTTTTGGCTACACCAACAGTTCTACCGCGACGACCGGTAGTTTTTGTGTGCTGACCTCTGACACGCAAGCTGGAGAAAAAAAGAAAAGAAAAAATAAGCTTTATTTTCAAAATATTTCATGCAGAGAGGCAATAAATGTCAATATTGGTTCTAAATTGTTTCTAGAATCATTCCCACTGCCACTGCATTTTTTTTGAAGGTGCAAAAACATGATCACATACTATTTTAAAATAGTTAACTTTCTTTGCATTGCGTATATAGATTTTAATTTTTGTATACTAATAAAAGAATGGATTTTGATGTCCTACATGCAGGTTTTGACATTTTAAAGAAAAAACAAACATACATTTACAATATTACATACTTTAACCTTTATTGCTCCTTGTGAAATTCTGGGGGTGCAGCAAGAAGCAAAATGGCTAAGACTCAATCCATAAAAAAATTGACATGAATCACAGCGTTTACATACGAGAAGACACCAGCATTTGTTTGGTCTCTCTTTCACATGACAAGCATATTTGTCTCAGTGACAAATAAAGTTATTATTTCGTCACTTAGAAATAGGCAAAATGATTCAGCTTCAGAAAAGTTTGTATATCGATGGTCGCCAGTAGCTTCCATAAAATTAGCCAGGCATGGATAATAATAGCCAATGGTGGTCATCGTCACTTTCATCCACGACATTAGCGTGTTTATAATCTTCAATCACTTCACAATCAACATCCACTTGAGTAATGCTTTCAAAATCATCAAAGGAGTCCAAATAAAAAAAAAAACTCTTGAATAAAGGCTTCGTTGGATGCCGATGCATCTATTTTTTGTCTACAAAGGTGAATTATTTTGTCTATTTCCAAACAATGAAATAACTATGTCAATAAATAACATGACTCTCCAAAATACATCCACACTATTCTCTGATGATCAGAGTTGCATGCAGTGGCTGTACAAACAATTTGTTAGACAAATGAGCTTACCTACATAAAGAGTGTTAAATGGTAAGATATCCAAGTCTGTAAAAGGTATATGGGCTTAACGATGTTTAATAACTTCCAGTAAAGCCTATATCGTGTGTAGTAGAACACAAATGGTACAGAGCATAATTAACAAGAAAGTAAAATAATTCAATCAATGCCGAAAGACTCACCCCCAGAAATGACGGAGACCACGATGAGCTCTGATTTTCTTCAAACGTTCCAAATCTTCACGCAATTTGTTGTCCAGTGCATTAGCCATCACTTGACTGTATTTGCCATCCTTGATGTCCTTTTGTCTGTTAAGAAACCAGTCTGGGATTTTATATTGACGAGGATTGGACATGACAGTCAGAACTCTGTCAACCTAAAAGAGAAGAAAAACAGCACAATGAGGACAACAACCTTAATCACAATGTTAGCGCGTTGCAGAGTAAATGAAATGAAATAATAGCAAAACATTCCCCTTTTAAAAATTAGATTCATTTTATACGCCAACTCCTAGAAAAAGAATTTTGAAAGGCTATCTGCAAGACAATGATTCACTGATACATGCACTACTTTTTAACCCATAGCTTAGGTATTTCCATGTAAGTGAATATAACAAACCCAACTGGAATTGGAACTGCTCAGATTTCCAATTGCCAGCTATTATCCATCACACAACCAAGTTCCCAGCAGGCCACTCATCTACGTATTGACCAGGCTCAATGTTGCTTAACCTCAGTGATCGTACAAGAACCAGTGTTTCAGTTGTAAGCCTGGTATTTTATTTTTAAGTGAATTGAATAAGACCAAAGTTATACAAGTTTTGTTATCAAACAGGATTTCTTGATGAATTAATGTACAAGAATCGAGATAATGACACAAAATGTCAATGTTTTAGCCTGTGTGCAAATAATTTAACCAGACCCCAGAGATCTCTTAAATATTGGTCACGTTTTAAAAAGCAGTTTGAAACTATGATGGGTTAGGAGTTGGGCATAGTTGGGATCAAGTCAATGTGAACGAGCCCTTCCGTAACTACATAGCACGCGCTTTACCAGGATTCCATACAGTTTGGAATTCAGAGTTTTCCATTTCCTTGATCGGTTGCCATCCAAGGCCATAAAAACCTTAGCTGGGGATATGGTCAAGAAGAGAGGAATTTACATCTTTCCAAAGGTTATTAGCATGCAAGTGAATGTAATGAACTTGACTGGAATTTAAACTTGGCTCTTGGAACTCTCAATCTACTGTATGGACTAATGTCAAAAATGTGAGTGCATGGTTCATGCCTGATGCCAAGCATAAAATACAATCCAAATTTACAGCAAGAAAGAATAAATAATGCATGCATATACAAAAAAAAAAAAGCGAACAAAATCAAACATACCTCCTCTTCAGTCAATTCACCAGCACGTTTCTTTAGATCAATGTTAGCCTTTTTGCAGACAACATTAGAGAATCGGCGTCCAATACCCTAAAGAAAAAGAGAAATCAATATATAAATTGAAGTGAAATTTATTTTTTTATGACTCAGAAATGCACTTTACAGAAGCACCTTGATACTAGGTTGCCTGGGAAATAACAACCAAATTTAAATCTAATTACAAATAATGTACATTGGTTTGGAGGCAGGTTAAGAAAAAAAAGCAAGTAACCTTTTCATACCTAGGAAAAACAGTTGCAATTACTGACAGGTGTTTAGCAATGTTCTACCAGACATGGAAAAGACTGACATACTTAAACCAAGCACACTCAATTGATTTATAACAGAATGATCCATATTAGCTCCAGGTCACCAATAAACAAAATGCACCAGTTGAGATTTGTGCTGAAGGTCCACATGTGATGGTTCAAGCAAACACATTTATAGTCATTTTTCATAGCAGCAAACAAACAACACTATTTAAGGGTCCCAATATCCAAGGCTGTAGTGAATGTATTAATAAATTTAATTTAACAAAATAGTCTGCTATAGCCATTTCTAATGGTAACTATCAAAAACATTGATGGCATTATATGTAAGGGTTCAAACATGAGTGAATGTGTTAATAAACTGCTTTTTTTCATTAAACAAAAATAAAGCATAAAGTAGACTTGTATAACAATTTCTAATGATGTCAAGAAAGAAAAAAACAAACAAAAAATAAAAACCATAGATGGCATCATGTCAAAGTTTAAGCATCCAAGTTGATAGTCAAATGGATTTATGTTAATGAAACAATATAAAAAGTTATTTCAAATTTATCAAAATTAAAATTTTGAATCTACCGAAATCATGGAAAACTCAGTTGAATTCTTTTTAAGGATGTTAATTAAATTAAATGAAAACAGGAAAGCTTGATTGTAACTAGTGTTAAAAAAATATCCCACCATTTTCAGAATACATCCCAACATTCTGACAATGCAAGAAATTGATATTTTAAGACTAAGTCCATTTTTTCTATTATGCATAAATTTTTGCACAACCTTCTTTTGTATTGTGCCTCTTTAGGGCGTAGGCAATCATGTCCCTCCACATCTTCCGGTCTCTCATAAGATTTGTCTTTTGGTTATTTCTCACAAACCCAGTTCTACCATCTATTTGCCCAAGCTTATCAGCTATGTTACACACTGCTTTCCTACCCTGTAGGTATCAGGTTTTCCAAGCCCTCCTTCCTTATGTGCCCCAGAAATTTCAACTGCCCCCTCTTGATAAGTACAAGTTTCCTTTTTCCCCAAAACCTTGTCATTGCTCACAAGTTCAGTCCATAGTATCCTCAGCATCTTTGTGTAGAACTACATTTCTGTTGCTTCAAGTATCTTCATCTTTGTGATGATCCAGCATTCGCTGCCACACAGGATAGATATCACATAACAGTTCAATACCCCCATTTTTGTTTCTTACAAGTTTTCCGTCTCTGCTTAGCTTTTGGAATTAGTGTCACATTTTCCTTCCTCTGTTAGAATACTCCTCAAATATTTAAATTCATCTACTTGTTTGATTTTAGCATCCCAAATTGTAATTTGCATTTTGGACTCATCCTTTTGCTGATAACTATGCATTCTGTTTTACTGTAGAATATGCTTAGTCCATTCTTTCCTTCACTACCGTTTGTAGTTTCCTTTCCATATCTGCTATCAACAATGTGTCATCTGCATTACCTTACTATAAATTATCTCTTCCATAAAAACAAAATTTTATAGGCATTGCTTCTCTAATCAGGTTCTGTACACCACAAATACTAAGTCTCAACCAAAATTATTATGTTAGGTAACACCACAAGAAATATTATAAGCAAGTATTTGAATAAAAATTGACTTACTTTGATAGCTGTAATGGCGAACATTGACTTTCTACGACCGTCAATGTTCGTATTCATAATACGCAAAATGTGCTGAAACTTGTCTGGGATTACGAGAGTCTGGAGGAGAAAAAGATAAACAAAGCTTATAAAGATACAGAAAGAATACCAAAGGAAAAATTACTTGGAGAAAAAAAACAACAACTGAAAATGAAGACTTGAAATAATTATGTTAATTGGAAATTGTCTGAAAGCTAACACTATATCATTCTTCTTTTTTTTTTTTTTACCAGTGTTGTGTTTTTTTTTTTAATACTGATAATATAGCACAAAAGGGGGTTTCTATGATTAAATTTGAATATCTGCTAGTTGACTACCACAATCTAATATTAACCAGGCAATCTGCTTTCAACTTCATAAAGTACACCATTAAAAATAACAATGCAAACTAATAACCAAACTGTATCAGAAACAGAATACAAATGACTTTTATTAGAAACCAGCATCTCTAATAACTGATAAAAAAAAACTTTCACCTACTAACCTGTACTCATAACTACCACTGATCCACATATAACAAAGCTCTACTAAAAACAACCAGGAGTCAAAGATTTGTGAAGCGGAAACCAAACCTATGGATTCAAGTTTCAAAATCAGAGCATACCAAAGGTTTAAAATTAATTCTTAAAAATTAAAATTTTTTCTTGAAGATTTTATTTTTGTTCTAATTTCAAGCTAATAGGTTAAATTTAATATTTTCAGTAAGCAAACTACCTTTCTGTATTTCAGAACCAATTTAAATTGACTGGAAGGCGTTTTTGGTTAGAAATCTTTAGCTATTGGTCATCACACTGTAATTCTCTTTATTAAAAAAAAATCTTTCAAAAATAAGTATACTTTTCTGAAACTATTTCTTGAATATTAGCTGATTTAAAGTTTAATTAATCTGATTTTAAATTTATGTGTAATACAGAAACGGTATCAGATGAAATTGCTAAGTAAAAACTATATTTTTTATGTGGAGGTACTTTTAACAGTTTTGAGATGAAAAGGAAGAAAATAAGAAAAATTAATGAAAACACTACAATATATCTAAGACGAAGTGACAACTTTAGACTTAATTTCATACCATAGTGATACTAGTTTTAAAGTAGATCTCTTCTTTCAATTGAATGCAAATAAGCCCTTTTAAATTAAATTAAAAAGATGACAATTTACTCAGATTTCTGAGTTTAAAAGAGAATCAGTTCAATCAACTATTTCGGAAAGGTGTTGAACAATCTGGAGCCTATTAAAAAAAAGAAAAAATACTAACTGTAAAATACTTGTTGACATCTAAGATAATAACAGTAACACTAACAGATATACTCAGTAATTGAAATGTATTTTTTTAAAGTAGGATTTTGCTTAAACAAAAATTGGCTTCAAAACCTGTTTTTATATCAAAAGAAAAGAAAAAAAGATAGAAAATTAAAAAGGGTCTATCTCATTGATTATCTTAAATCTGGAAGCAAACGTATCTTGAAATTTCCTTCTTAAAAGTTACATTTCTCAAAGAATACAGAATTGTCCAAAGAAATCCATAAAGTCCCAGTTCTTTAAATTTTCATTTTTTCTTTTCTTTCATATACGAAGATTTTATATATGAGATTTTGTTCAGTTACCATCCAGAAGAATAAATAATTTTAAAAACATTAAGAACGTTTAGTAATTAAATAAATCTCCCCCACAAAATGTTTTATTTTAATAACTAATTTTATGCAGTTTAAAATAAAAATTTTAAACGTTTTTATTTTTCTCATTAAAAAGAAAAAGATGTAAGAACAGTAAATGTTTCAATTGTATTTTATTTTTAAAATTAAAAACAGCGGTTAAGATTGGCTCTTTAAAGCTTACATTTTCATAAAGTTTTCAAAACATACGCGTACTGGAGGATGCTTATTCTGCATTTTCTTCCATTTTTACTAGATAAAAGGTAAGATTTAGATCAGAGATATTTTTTTAGCTATATCATCATTAAAAATAACGTAACAGGTTCCCCCACTTTCTGTTCTAAGGTAAAAAGTTTCATAGCTCAGAAGTTTCCACATTAGAAATTCATGGAAGTCGACGTTAAAAGTATATGAAACAAATTTATTTACTGTAAACTTGTACTTGAAAAAAAAATCTTAGTTCCATGTCCAGTGTTAGTCGGAACAGGAAATACTTCCAAATGTTTTTTTTTGGGGGGGGGGGGGTATCAGATTTAAAATTAGGAAATGAACGGAACTCAAATCAATTTACTCATTTTTTGCAAAGATAAGTGCGGTTATGTTATTGGGTCGTTCTTAAAAATATAAAATCAAGTTGCAATTAAGATTTGACAACTAAATTAAACATTTTTAAAAATGAAGCTATATTATGGTGCAGTTTTTTTTATACAAATAACAAGTTGCGGGGAGAGGATTTTAAAATATTTACAAATTAAACATTCCGACTAAAAAGAAAAATAGTATGTAATAACATGTTTCAACAGGAAATATTAAAAAAGAAAACTAAATATACATATAAATTAAAATAAAAAAGCAAGCATTTATTTTAATTTAATGAATGTCACTAGGTGACTGTAGAACAAGTCGTGTAAAACATACTACTTTGAAAGTAGGAAGAAGTCTTTTCAGAGAAAAATAATAGAGTAAAAAGATGTATTTTTGAATTATTAAGAATAAAGTTTTAATAAATCATTAAAGACAAATATTCGTGAGAGAGAAAAAAAAACAATGATAAAAGAATCTTGGCAAGTTTTCCAAATTAACCGAACGACCCGGCTTTTTTTTTTTTTTTTTAAACAAAAACAAAGAAAACAATTTATTAAAAACAATTAACTAACTTTTTAAAGAAAAAAAATCAGAGATGTCAATAAAGCTAATTTAAACCATTTTTTAGCAAAACAATTTAAAATAAATTCAAGTTTCATGGAATTGTGAATCCACGTGCTACGAGGCTCAGATTTTCGGAGATGAAATATACGAACTAGAAAAAACGAAGATTGAATCCAAATAAAAATAATGACAAAAAGGAAAAAAAGAAGAAGTTATAAATGAAAATATACAAAAAGAGGATAATATATTTCCTATTTTTTAAAAGATGACGGCGACATGTTTGAAATTGGCCTTATGGCCGACAATACGTGTAGAGCAATTTTTTACAAGGCGAAAAAACTGAATTAATGGTACTGCAATAAAAGGAAATTGAAGAAATTATGGAAAGGCAAATCTTAACCATAATTTACGATATCTAAAATGTATGAAAAATTAGTAAAATTGACACGATTAAATGAGATAACAGAGCTAGAATAAAACACGTCAACTTACCATGATTGCGGTTTAACGGAAGAGGAAGTGACGTGTATCACGTGATTAATGATAAAAAAAATGGATACCACAACAGAAGAAACGAACGGCTTAGAGGTAACCAAAAAGATTCTATTTTTTAATTATCGACTACGTTTTATATTTTCTTGGAAACAATATATTATCGACCAATAATTAATGTCTTATTGATTTTGTCATCGTCTCTTAAATACATTGGTTGAATCTGGATGTAATGTGCGGCTTTGTGCTAATGTAGTAGCTCAATTCATTAAAATGTCGTCTGTGCATTTTTACCCCCGTATGACGAAGCACCTGTTTTTAATATTTCAATAAATTAAAATCTGTTTTTGTGGAGATTAATTTGAAATAGGTTTAAAAAGATATTTGCTGTATACTTTATCTCTTAATGACCTTGCGTGTCATTGTTCTTATTTGTTTTAATTTGCAACATAAATATGTTTACATTTTTTTTTTCTTTAAGAGAAGGCAATGAAACTCACCATATATTTATTTTGGAATATTTTTTTTTAAACAATGATTTAAATTTTATTTCAGAAAGAACGAATTTATTGTTTTGGTTATTTTTTAATATAAAAGTTTCAAATGCTTGGAATTAATTGATTAGAAGAATGAAAACAACGGTCATGTACGCTTTTAATTAAATGTCTTCAATCAAAACAACGCCATGTTTAAATTAATGTTACGTTCCTTTAATGCACATATTTTCCAACAGAAATATATTGATTCAAACAACCGAATTTTAGCTTAATTAACTATTCGGCTGTTATTGTAATTAGGATAATATTTAAAATAGTAACCGTCAATATGAAATGTCATTCTCCGTCTATCTCTGCTCTCCTTTCAAGATGTCGGTATCATCCTCCAAGGCCCAAGAGCCACGCGATAGAGGGTTACAGAGTAAGAGGCACAGTTATGCAGATATATGATGTGAACAGGTTAAGATTAGGAAAGCAACCTCTTGGGAGTCGATTCTACAAAGTAGCAATTCGTGGAAAGAAGTTGATCAAGTGGAACTTGCATCTCAATCTCACCAATGGAATACGAAGAGAATAAGTGTGGTTTGTTGCAATGTACATGGCGGGTCTTAGCTGTGAATTTTATTAGAACTGGTGGGACTAAGGAATGTAGTTTGAACACTTTATATGAAAATAGTGTTAAAGTAGGCTTACAACCTTTCACATCCTGGGTATGACGATAAACTACATCTGCATCCTGGGTAAGACAATAAACTATATCCAAAAGCAAGGCCTCTGATCAGGAGGTTTTGAGGAGCGTAGAACCACTTCTTAATTGCTGGTGTTCTCATGTTCACCCTGACTCAGGGTGGTAGCACCTGTTAGGGTCCCAGCTATGGGCAAATAGCTGCCCCATGCCCACAAATTGGGGTCAGAAAACTATGAAAGTGTAAAAATACCAGCAATACTTTTTTGTAAAAAATTATTACTAGCAATGAATTTTTGAAGTAAAAAATTATTACCAACAATACATTTTTGAAAAAAATATTACCAGCAATACATTTTGTAAAAAATTACTACCAGCAATAAAAATCTTGTCGGCATTTAAATAATCCACTGAGGTTGATATGCTGTAAAACAAAATAAACCAAACCTGATCTACAAACTGATTTCTTACAAAGAATACATATTCTATTCAAACGAACATATCCTAAAAATCTTGTCCGCATTAAATAACCCATTGAGATTGATATGCCTTAAAACAAAATAAACCAAACCTGATCTGCAAACTGATTTCTTAGAAAGAATACATATTCTGTTCATATGAACATATCCTAAAAATCTTGTCAGCATTGAATAACCCATTGAGGTTGATATGCCGTAAAACAAAATAAACCAAACCTGATCTGCAAACTGACTTCTTAGAAAGAATACATATTCTGTTCATATGAACATATCCTAAAAATCTTGTCAGCATTGAGGTTGATATGCCGTAAAACAAACCAAAGCAAACCAAACCAAACAACCTTTCATCTGTGAGAAATGGGTTGTAAGGTGTAAAGCAATTCATCGCCCACAAGGCTGTATAGATGTTTTTGGCTCTATTGAAGACTGGACAGTTCCTGCCCATATAATACAGCAGTTTTACGGACTGATCTGGTGCTTGTAAAGGTAGAGGATGGTAGGAGGATTTGGGTACTGACTTGAGTGATACAGAGAACCAACCATTTTTTCCCCAATATTTCTAATGATGTGTGGTATATACAAGTTCCATTTGTGCTCTGTGGGGAGCTTATCCCAATAGGTTCTCTGTCCTGGGTATGATGATAAACTACATCCACATCCTGGGTAAGATGATAAACTATGTCCAACAGCAAGGCCTTCAACAGGAAGTTTTGAGGAGTGTGAAACCACTTCTTAATTGCTGGTGTTCTCAGGTCCACCTGACCTGTGGTGGTAGCACCTGTTAGGGTCCCAGCTATGGGCAAATAGTTAACCCCCAAACTGGGGTAAAAAAACTATGAAAGTGTAAAAATAGATTTTAATACCAGAAATACTTTTTGTAAAAATTTATTTCCAGCAATACATTTTTGAAGAAAAAAATATTACCAAAAATAGATTTATGAAGGAAAAAATATTACCAGCAACAAAAAAGTTGTCGGCATTAAATAACCCATTGAGGTTGATATGCCATAAAACAAACCAAACCAAACTATCGCTATGAATCTATTTCAAAACTTTGTTGGCATTAAATGACCCATTGAGGTTGATATGCCATAAAACAAACCAAACCAAACCAAACTATCGCTATGAATCTATTTCAAAATTTTGTTGAAATTAAATGACCCACTGAGGTTGATATGCCATAAAACAAACCAAACTATCGCTATGAATCTATTTCAAAATTTTGTTGGCATTAAATGACCCACTGAGGTTGATATGCCATAAAACAAAACAACCAACCAACCCAATAGGTTCTCAAAGCACAGGGCCTCCTTGAAAAAACACCCATTTAAATTACTTTCTTCCTTGCTTTCAATGTACCTTATGGTTGTTAAATTTTCTAAGCTTTCTTTCCTCATTATGTATCCCAAATTTTCATCTCTCACATTCTGATTGTTTACAGCAGTTTCATATTCTTTTTAAAACATTATCACTTCTCATATGCTTTGCTTATTTAAAACCCTAATCAAAGCATGAAATATGCTCAACTCCAGGGGCCATCCCCCATCCCAGGCAGCACTTTTCCCATTTTATTAGAAGAGAGAGAACTGGAGGGTCACTCTTTGAGGCATCCAAATAGGAAAATGCCCATATAGCTCGAACAATTTTTGCCCCTAGTCTCTTAAATGAGAGCCCCAGTTTGTTTATTCTTTTCCTGTACATTTACAAATCATCAGATGTGAAGAGATTGGTACTGATCATTTAAGCATTCCATGCTACATACCAAATGAATCTGCCAATAGAAGACAACAATCCTGCTTTCCCTTCTATGTACTGATGATGAGGGAAGCAATGCTGATGACATAGGTATTCATTAGGATAAAAATGATCTTAAACAGATAATCAATATCCTCTACCAAGTGTTCCAAGAAATAGGAGTCAAACTTTTTTCAAAAAAGAAACTATGATCTGGAATTGGAATGAAAGCAATGATGGCACCTACCGTTAATCCATCATAAAAATTCAGGATATGGAATTAGTAAATACTAAACATTTCAAATACCTCAGTTTTTGAATCAGTTATAACAAGTTTAGTATAGGAGTTAAGGAAAGTGAACACAGAATAGGCTGTGCTAGAAGTAGTTTCACCCAATGTTGCAAATTGCTATAAAACTAAAATATTAACCTGAAAATTCATGTTCTTAAATAGCGCTATCAGATTGAGACTTTGTGGTGAAATAAAAAGAAAACGGCCACCAGCGAGTAAATTTGAGCTCTCCCAACTGGTAATCCAACCTCTAGTCATTCCGTCTCAAAATCGCACAAACAGACTTTTCCAGCCACCAACTGGGAACATCACTGCAAGCTTGTTCTGAACTGGGAAAAACTAGGTGCTTTTATATTTGTCCATATACCCATAATCCCTTGCGTCTTCATGCGATCCCATAGTTCATTCCGTCTCTGTCCCATAATGCATTGCATATTCATTGTATAAAAAGGCAATGCAAGTCTCCCCTTATTCTTTTACGTTATCTGGCCGAGGACGGATTACGGCAGAGCGGTAAGTGCTTTCTATTTTTCTCCTTCATTTCAACTGCAGTAGCCCTACATGCTAAGCAAATACAGGCTCTTTTTTGGCGGGGAAAAGGCAAGTCGGAACCAGTTGTGCTCATCCCAGGTTCTGCCTCATCATGTCTGCCACAGACTTTCATGTGGATGTCATACATGGCATCAAACTTGTTCAGAAATATCTAAAATGTCAGCTATATACAACCAGTTTCTAAGATCATTGGTTAAAAATGGATTTGAGTGGATGTAGCATATGTGAAGATCATGCTTCTTGGAACCTTGTGTACTGGCACTACAGAATCACAAATAAAGAACTGTACCAGGTAGCAGAAAATGCATCTCTTGAGGACTTTCAACAGCAGGAACAACTAAAATGGATAATACATATAACTCAAAAAGAAAAAATAATGACATAATCAAAATGTTGATGTTCCACACTACTTCAAATAAATGGTTAGGAAGGAAACTCCCATCAATACAGGAAAGAGTAATAACAGCTACTGGGTTTGAGAAATCTATTTTCTCTGAAAAATTCTGCTGAGTCAATGAATGTTTCCTTATAAGGAAATGGCTAATATTACCAGTACTATTATTAGCAAAAATTCTGTTCATCTTTATGTATGCTGAATTATATAATTTTTGACCATAGCCCCATGTATACATAGAACTCTTACTTTAAACCTGGTCTTATGTTCAAGTGAGTAGGTAAATAAATGCCTACTCTGTCCATAGCAGTTGTCAATATAACATCATCTCTTGTGTCAAATCTGTTTTTCAGCTGTGAAGTGATTGTCCAATATTCACTATAGACAATTTATTTAAAAGTCCAGCACTCTTTTACTTTGTTTCTAAGGACATTTTTTCATTCATTAATACTTTTCTTAGTTTCTGAAAGACATCTTTCACTGTTTCTGTTACTACACTACCCAAATAGTTGAATTTTTGCATCTGCTTGATTTTTAGATCCCCTATATTTATGAATCTTTTTCTTCTCAGAATAGCAGAGTATCCAGTTTATACATTTATTTTGTGAAAAAAATATTTCTATTTGAAAATATGTAAAAAAAAAAAAAATTATTTATTTATTTTTACAAAATAAAAGTGTCATTATTTTATGTAATTTGTAAAGTCTTCCTTTCTTTTCAGCTTTTGTAACAATGCATAAATATACAAAAAAATCGGATCTTTATTATTGGGGTGAGCATGACTACAGACCTCACACTGTTATGACTGAGTTGCAAATTGAACAAAAAATAGCTTTATTCATCAAGAAAATTTTGCTTCAATATGGTATTTTTGCTATGTTACAGTAACAAGCACTCCCTAAGAAAAATTAGATCATTATGACAACTTAGATAATGTATGGTATAACACTTAGATTAAAGTGATAACAATGAAATAAAATTAGGTTAACTTTTCTTTTGTAATCATATATATATATATATATATATATATATATATATATATATATATATATATACACATGCATATTTTTTAAAAATTTTACTCATATATTTTTAGAAATGCAATAATCTCACAGCAGCCAAAATTAAGTATTCTGTCTTAGTTTTGCTTATGAGACTGCACAGTTATATCTTGTTATTCAAAACATGGCATCATTTTTAATATCTGTTGTTAGAATTGATATAACTGAAAATGACAATTCTTTATAATTTGAAGAGACTTACATACACATGTTGAAACACCAGTTCCAGTATGATCACTGAAGTTAAGCAACATCGAGCTTGGTCATTGTAGCATTGTGTATCATCTCTGGGTGTGGGAGGTGTAGCGATGCTTCATATTTCTTATGGCCATTTGTTGAATTTATATCCAAAACCCAGACAAAGGCAATCCATCACTGTCAGAATGCCACACCTATGAGGCACTCTGACTAATCGCTGACGATTCTGGCCCTGGTCTTTGCATTCTCTAACATCATTCCCTACATGGGTGACCACTTGGGAATACCAGGTTCTTGGATGTGCCAGTGGTCTACTGGATTATGACTTGGAATTATTAATGGGAGAGCAGAGTTCCAATTCCCATTGAGTTCGTTATATTTACTTACTCTCTTGGGAGAGGTATGAATCCACCTCTTCTTCTCCTAGCTATGTATTAATTAATAAGACTTGTATCTCTAAACCATTATTATCTCCAAAAAAATTCTTAGCGCAATGGGGAGGTTCTGTCTATGGGACAGACCCTCACTTACTAGGTTTCCTTTAATGATCACTGGCTTTCAGCTCTGTACTCAATGGTGACGGTCTGGATTTCAAGAATAAAAAGCGAAGAGAAATTGCAAATTTAAATTAACCTATGTATTGCATCTCCTTAATTAACGATGTCTTCTGACCATATCATGTTGGAACATGGGTTCCTGTATGATCCCCAAAGTTAAGCAATGTCAAGCCTGGTCAGTACCTAGATGGGTGATCCATTGGGAATACCTGGTGCTGTAAGCTTGGATGTGCTGTGGGTGGTGTAATGGATAATGGCTCATAATTGTTAATTGGTGCGCCAAGTTCTAGTTCCCATTGGGTTCATTATATTTACTTAGTCTCTTGGAAGAGGTATGAATCGACTTCTTCTCCTCCTAGTTATGGATTAATTAGTAAGACTTGTATCACTAAACTATTATTATTTCCACCCCTACAATCTAAAAGATATTTTCTGGTTTTAAATAACCTGCAAAGTGTTGATAAGCAATAGAAAATGGGCCAATCAAATCAAATTCATAATCTGAAGCCATTAAACTGTCCAATTAGAAAACTTTCAAGTATCAGATCACCTAGATTTCTCTCTCTCATCATACCTATTGATACATATAAATATCATGTTAGAATTTAAATAAAAACCTATTGCAATAATATTAAACGCATATATATATATATTTTATTTTGCAGGGAATTGATCCTGTTCCTAACCTTGGAGTCTTGGATCTTACATCTGAAGACTTTCTTCTGGATGAAGTGGATCGTATGTGGTCTTTTCCTTTGCTTTCTTTTTTTTTTTTTAACATTGTTGAAATGCTTTAAAAACAATCCAATTTGAATTTTTAAAAGCGTATACTTTCAGCTGATAAGTTCTTGTAAAGATCAAATTTCAAAAATCAGAATTGTTTCAGAACATATATCGAATATAGGCACTTAGTAAATTGCAACCCTCACCCTCTCTTCTATATGCTATGTCCCTTCAGGGTGATGGCTATCATGTTAAACAATAGTTTAGCAGACTATTATTTTTAGAGGGAGTGTATCTTGGCTCCAACTTCTGGAGGTTGACAGCTGGAGTCATATGCAAACCATAATAGAGAAGACGATTTTTATTGGTTGAGCTATAGGAGAAAAGGTTTCAGCGTGTTGTTTCTTACTTGTCAAGAAATGTAGATGTGTTCTCTTTTGTGTCCGAAACAGCTACCCATTGAGAAGGGGCGACCCACCACTAGATAGTTAAATAAAGTACATGTCAACATGATTAATAAAAATAGTTAAGTTAAAATTCTCTGTGTTGAAGTCTTTCATTGCAAAACCAAAACGATTGCGATCACCAGTTAAGAGAAAAAGCCGAGCTGAGATCATTCACTGCTGTCAACATGCAACAATCATGGCTCTCCACAATGTCCTGTCCTTTGTAGCTCTTAATAAATTTTGTCTTTTTGTTTCTCTTCTAAACCTTCTTCCATATTTATTCACACAATCTGATTTTTCCTCTATGTACTGTGTTCTTTCAGGAGGTGAGCGATCATGGCTCTCCACAATTTCCTGTCCTTTGTAGCTCTTAATAAATTTTGTCTTTTTGTTTCTCTTCTAAACCTTCTTCCATATTTATTCACACAATCTGATTTTTCTTCTATGTACTGTGTTCTTTCAGGAGGTGAGCGATCATGGCTCTCCACAATGTCCTGTCCTTTGTAGCTCTTAATAAATTTTGTCTTTTTGTTTCTCTTCTAAACCTTCTTCCATATTTATTCACACAATCTGATTTTTCCTCTATGTACTGTGTTCTTTCAGGAGGTGAGCGATCATGGCTCTCCACAATGTCCTGTCCTTTGTAGCTCTTAATAAATTTTGTCTTTTTGTTATTTCTCCTAAAACATCTACCTTCTATCCACACAATCTGATTCTTCTTCTATGTACGGGAGGTGAGCGATCATGGCTCTCCACAATTTCCTGTCCTTTGTAGCTCTTAATAAATTTTGTCTTTTTGTTTCTCTTCTAAACCTTCTTCCATATTTATTCACACAATCTGATTTTTCCTCTATGTACTGTGTTCTTTCAGGAGGTGAGCGATCACGGCTCTCCACAATGTCCTGTCCTTTGTAATTCTTAATAAATTTTGTCTTTTTGTTATTTCTCCTAAAACATCTACCATCTATCCACACAATCTTATTCTTCTTCTATGTACGGGAGGTGAGCGATCATGGCTCTCCACAATTTCCTGTCCTTTGTAGCTCTTAATAAATTTTGTCTTTTTGTTTCTCTTCTAAACCTTCTTCCATATTTATTCACACAATCTGATTTTTCCTCTATGTACTGTGTTCTTTCAGGAGGTGAGCGATCATGGCTCTCCACAATGTCCTGTCCTTTGTAGCTCTTAATAAATTTTGTCTTTTTGTTATTTCTCCTAAAACATCTACCATCTATCCACACAATCTGATTCTTCTTCTATGTACGGGAGGTGAGCGATCATGGCTCTCCACAATTTCCTGTCCTTTGTAGCTCTTAATAAATTTTGTCTTTTTGTTTCTCTTCTAAACCTTCTTCCATATTTATTCACACAATCTGATTCTTCCTCTATGTACTATGTTCTTTCAGGAGGTGAGCGATCATGGCTCTCCACAATGTCCTGTCCTTTGTAGATCTTAATACATTTTGTCTTTTTGTTATCTCTCCTAAACCTTGTTCTGCCATCCATTTACTCAAGCATGCTAGGTAGATTATGTGTTGTTTTCCTCTGTCTCTCTTGCCTTCAATCTGTCCTATGTGTATCAAATTTTCCAAGCCCTCTTTCCTCATTATGTGCCTTAGAAATGTCAACTGTCTCTTTCTGATTTTAAGTGTCCTTTTTGTTCCCACTTTCTCTAAAACTTTAAATAGTTTATTATTATTATTAATCTTTTTATGTATTTATCACTCATTTTTGTTGCTTATTTACATGTAGTTGTTGTAATCTTGTTTAATTTTCTTAGTTAAACATTTTCCTTATTCATTTTTGACTAGTTTTTCCTATATTTTGTCAGTGTGATTCTAAAAGGGCTTAAGTTAACACGCACATTTTTTGCAAGTCTTTTCCATTTTTGAAGTGTGTAAGCTGATGATAAGAAAACATTTTGTGAAGTTGGGACTCAATTTTTAAAAATTCATATGGTGCAAAAAGGGTGTATGTTGGGTTCTGCCCACTTCAGATTTCTTTTTGTTTTCACAAAAAGGTCAGGCTTTTTACATCATCACACTGACCTATCCTAACCACACAAAAAGAAATACACCTCTTCAGTTATATCTGACACAGGGCAGCACAAAACAATTTTTACTAAAGGTGCTATGATTTTTTTCAGATCGCCACATTTGTCTTTGTACAAATCGTCAGTGTAATTCTAAAATTACCTAGTGAGCATACGCCCTTTTTTCATGTCTTTTCTGTTTTTGGAAGAAGTAAGTTAATCTTTATGACATAGGCAATATTCTGATAGAAAGAATTTTTGTGAAATTAGCCCCAAATTTTAAAAAATTTGAATAATGCATCTTTCTCCTGAACTTTGTTTGGTTTGGTTTGTTTTATGGCATATCAACCTCAGTGGGTTATTTAATGCCGACAACTTTTTTTCCTGGTAATATTTTGTTTTGTCAAAAATCTATTTCTGGTAATATTATTTTCAAAAATGTATTGCTGGTAATAGTTTTAAGAGGTGGTTCCACGCTCCTCAAAACCTCCTGATCAGAGGCCTTGCTGCTGGACGTAGTTTATCATCTCGCCCAGGACGCGCATGTAGTTTATCGTCATACCCAGGAGGGGAACTTTTATCTTTATGATGTTTTTTTTTCTTATTTCGCAAAAAATGCATTTATACTCTTTTTAGCATCATGTCAACAATTTGTTGCTCTTTATTGGAATACTCGTGTCATTTCAAACTTCAATGAATCTTACACATGTAGTGTGGATCAGAAGTAAAAAGAAAAAGCTTGGAATAAGATTTGAGAATGTCTCTTACATCCTTAGGTTTGATTGATTGATTTTGTTTTTTACAGCTTATCACCCCTTTGTGCCTTGACCAGTTTACTGTGTTTTTAAATTATATCAATTCAGTTCACAAACATTAAAATCCCTATTTGATATTTTTTTTTTATTTATTTATTTTTTTTTGTATAAAAAATTGTTAATGAATTTTTAATACATGACCAGTTCACTATTCATGGCTTTTAACCCTAACCCTAACATATTTCATATTTCCAACAGTTGGTAAATATGCCATAGTAGGAAACGAATAGTAGATATCATAACTATAGTAGCACTGGAGATTGCTTATAAGACCTGTTGTTCTCAAGCATTCCCCCCATCTAAATAGTGACCTTGCTCAATACTGCTTAACTTTTTCTTTAATCATCTCACCCTAAACAAGGCAATAAAGCCACTAAGACACAGGGTTACTGAATGTGAAAGAATAAGAAAAGCATTAAGAATCGAGAACAATAAAAGAGGAGAAATCAAGAATCCAGTAAATAACGATTGACATTGCATTTAAATTTTTGAAGATCAAAGTTGTCTGAAAAGCAAGAAGTGTGAAAGAAGAAACTATTAGCATAGAACTTACGGTTACATTTAGCCATTTCAACAGTAAAATGATGAAATGGCTAGATGTAGCCGAATTTAAGTGCAGTACAGCCAATCTAGTAGTGTGATTAAATTCATTAAGTCTAGGTACCATAGAGGAAAGTTCATTAGAAAAATTACCGTGAAAGTATTTATAGAAAAAGTCAGAGGGAAACTATGTTACAACGGTGAGAAAGGGACTTAAACCAAAATTCCAGGTCAAAACCGTTAACATGGCAGATTCTTCTTTTGATTTTATCAAAAATCTCTAAATATACAGCAGGAGCACCAGACCATATGTATCAATAGGTAAATATTGGTCATTTATAATTGAATCTGTAAGTAAATATTTACCGTTTATGCTTGAATTAATTAGTTGATGTTTAAAGTTACAAAACAGTAAAAAAAGTGTTGTGTGATTAGGATATCATCACTTATCCTTCTAAAACAAAGGTCCTTATGAAGATTAAATATCAGCGCCTGAATAATTCATAGCCAGGTTTCTATTGCAGTGTTTCTCTCCACCTTTTTAAGCAACACACACCTAAGAGCAAATGAAAATATCACAGCACATTTAGCAAAATTTTGAAAGACTATTCATTTAAATGTTATGAAATAATACGATAAATTTTAAAAAATACTCACACAAATATGAACTTATTTTACTTTAATATTTCTATTCGACTATTTGTGCAGCTTATTTAGTGTGAAATCTGTGCCTGATGTTTTTCGCGATTTCTTCAATGTTTGGTCAAATGACCGATAAACAGAGACATTTCTTGTTCAGAGTAGTCTTTCTTGCTTCTAAATTTTTATGTTATTTAGGGTTGAGAAGCCTAATTCACATAAATAAGAAATAAAAAATTGCAATAAAACTGATAAAGCCTTTTTAGCTAAAGTGAGATAAAAAGTTTAATACTTATTCATTTATTCAAATACTAATGCTGTACCATGACTACTTCCACCCACCACCCACACACATATATATATGATGGACTCTCCCATCTTTTTCGACATATGAGTGTCTTTCAGTTCAGTTATTACATTTATGTTTTGTATGAGACATCAATCCTGCACAGGATTTGCAAACAAGTCCACAGGAGGGACATGCTGAAGGGTTGACCGTCATATGGGCTGATATATTGGCCTAAGTTTTAGTGTTGGTTCTTAATTCTCTCAGATGGTTGTGACAATTCTTTTCAAAGTTAGTTATACCTCGGTGGCAGGTGTTTCTCCAGTTTGCTCGGTTTTCAACAGCTGGTTCGAACTCCTCTATAGGGATGTTTGCAGCATTTAAATTGCATTTGAGTTTGTCCTTGAAGCATAACTAAGGAAGGCCTACATTATGCTTACCATGAAAAAGTTGGCTAGACATGAGTATTTCCGGCATCCAATCATCACTCAAGGCAACCGGATGTCTAGCCACACTGATGAGCTGTGATACAGCGAAACAGTCTGTCTGTGGATGACAATATATATGCTCCTGAAAATTTTATTTCGGTTGAGCTCTCTGGGGAGGATGTGTGGGTTTGTAAACAGTGACTATTACTGCTAATGCAAGACTCTTCGGTAAATCGAATCGAGTTCTCTCAGTCACTGTGTGTTTATCTAAAAATAAATACGCTTAAATTCACCTTCTTCTCTGCCGTGAGCCAACGGCTTCAGGGTAAAATTTCCGACTGACACGAATTCAGCCGGTTTTCGATTCTAGCCAGAGGCAACCGGACGTCTAGCCACACTGATGAGCTGTGATACAGCGAAACAGTCTGTCTGTGGATGACAATATATATATATATATATATATATATATATATATATATATATATACTGTCAGCCACAAACAGACTGTTTTGCTGTATCATACATATATTCATACATGTTTCATTAAATCATATAGACAAGTGTTGTCTATTTTATGTAAATTCTTTACATATCGTCTGATAAGCTTAATAACATTATCATTAAACGAAGAAAGAAAATCACAATATTGATACATATTTTTTAATCCTATCTAAGCTTTCGGCTTACATTAGCCATTATCAAAGATGACAATTACAGTACAATATATTAAGCAATACACGGACGAGAAAGTGATTATAGCCTGTTTACATGGAAGATTTCTAAGCAATGATAAACTCATGCATATAAGATGCTGGAAGCGAAAATCGCACCGCAGCTCATGACGTCACACATGACCACACGAGAGTGAATTCGAGAAGTATTAAGTATCATCACTACTTCATAAATTAGTGCGTGGTTGAATAAAGAATGGTTGAATGACCACATTGGCGGCAAATAACAAAGCTATGTCCAGACTCTTGACAATGCTACTGATTAAACTAGATTAAATTATTTGTGTTAGTTTATATAGATTTGGGGGGTCTTCTTCTTATGCACTGTGTCTCTTTGGGACATTGGTGATCATGGCTCTCCACGACTTCCTTTCTTTTGTAGCCCAAAGTAATTTTTGTTTTCTTACTATTCTTCCCAGTCCCTGTTTGGGGGGTCTTCTTCTTATGCACTGTGTCTCTTTGGGACATTGGTGATCATGGCTCTCCACGACTTCCTTTCTTTTGTAGCCCAAAGTAATTTTTGTTTTCTTACTATTCTTCCCAGTCCCTGTTTGGGGGGTCTTCTTCTTATGCACTGTGTCGCTTTGGGATCTTGGTGATCATGGCTCTCCACGACTTCCTTTCTTTTGTAGCCCAAAGTAATTTTTGTTTTCTTACTATTCTTCCCAGTCCCTGTTTGGGGGGTCTTCTTCTTATGCACTGTGTCTCTTTGGGACCTTGGTGATCATGGCTCTCCACGACTTCCTTTCTTTTGTAGCCCTAAGTAATTTTTGTTTTCTTACTATTCTTCCCAGTCCCTGTTTTGTCATCCATTTACACACGCTCGTTAGGTAAGTTGTATAGTTTAACCCTCTACCCTTCCATATATCCTGTGAGTATCAAATTCTTCAAGATCTCTTCCATTATTATATGTCCCAGAAATCAAAACTCTCTTCGTGATTGTAAGTACAAGTGTCCCTTTTTTTCCTCATTTTTCTTATATGTTCCTGTTACATTCCAAGTTGTTGAAATAAACAAAAATGAATGAAAATAAATGACAAGTGTATTTTAACGCATAATAAAGTAACTTTTATTCATTTACTGCCTGAGAACAGCAAGGTGGTTTGAATTTAAACCATGAGTTCCACGTGCGAGTCAGCGTATCACCATGTTGAATTCAGAAGTGCTGCCGTTCAACTAGCAGATACGGGTCATAACTCAATTGTATTTTGAGTTATCATCTTTTATAAGGGGAAATAAGTTAATACCCCCTAACAGTTTCAGTCATGGTATTCTCAGCATCCTTCTGTAGAACCACAGCTCTGTTGCCTTAAGTCTCCTTTTCATCAGTGAAGAAATTGTTCAGTACTTACTGTCCTGTTGGATAATTGATGTATACCAGTTCAAATCTCTTTTTTTCTCACAAAATTTTCCTGTTTATTTTAAAAATGTGTTTAGAAATAAATTCTTTGCAATGCATTTAATGAAATGGAAGATACCTTTAATATTTTATCACCAAATCTTTGCATGTTGCTTAAGCATGTTTTCTGAATGCTATCTTTTCATCAAAACCAGTGTTTTCAGATATAATTTTCAAATATAAAAGGTGGTTGCTATAAAGCAAAAACAGAAAAAAATATAAAGCACTTTATTTATTTTTTCTGATTTCGAAGGAGAAAGTAAAAACTCTTATTATTTAAATTAATATCCTCATGTTTGTTGTTTTGATCATTGCATCAAGGTCAGAGAATCCATTGTCTGAAAAGTACTGACCAAAACAATAAAGACGAGGATATTAGTCTGGATAATCAAAGGAATAGTAAGAGCAAAGGTTAGAATCCATTGTCTGAATGATAGTGATCAAAATAACAAAGATGAGGATATTAGTTTGAATGTTATGATAGGTATTTTTAGTACATACATTTTTCCTTTTTCTTTCTAGTTCACATACAACAAAATTTGGAGGATGACATTGTAAAAGAAGCTTTGAAAACTGTAAGTATTTATGCAGAACTGACCATATTTTTGGTCGCGGATGATTATATATGCTTTCTCAGATCATTGATTAAAAATGGCTTTTGCAAATGAGTCCTGTAGGTCTTAGAGACGACCATCCTTCTTCAGACCATGCAAACTGGCACTACAGAATAAAAAATGAAGAATTGTACCAAATGACATAAATTACATCACTTGAGGACTTTAAATAGCGGTAACAACTAAAATGAGTTGCATGTGTGACAAGACAAAATAATGACATAATCAAGATGTTGACATTACATGCTACTTCAAACAAAAGTTTACAAAAGAAGCATCTAAACCAGGGATTCTGAACTTATTGTTGATTGTCCGACTCAAAAGGTGCATTGATCAGATTGTCCGACTCAAAAGGTGCATTGATCAGATTGTCCGACTCAAAAGGTGCATTCCAAATAATCTGCATATATTACTGAAAATCTTCCGTCTTTTCCTTATTAATACAAATACATTTATATGGATTACTTTTCTAGTGGCAAAAAACACGAGCTAGTGGAAAGAAAACCCAGTGTGACTTCTCAATTACGTGGACCAATGCACATTGCGGGTTGTGCCACCTTGGGGAGTTCAAAAGTTAACATTTTGTGTCTACCAATCTGTGGTCCCCCCGCAAAAAGAAACCCTGAAATTCCTCCGTAGGGAGGAATTCCTAACTGGTTGAGAACCCCTAATTTAACCTATTTGGAGCAAATGTAAAATGAAGCCCAAAATACATTTACATAGAAAATCATATAGGTACTGTTGTAATGTTGTCTTTGTTCAAAATAGCCGAGAATTAGGAAGGTCATAGTTAGAGAGAGTATTGAAAAAACAGAAGACTAGGCCGAAAAAAAACAAAGAAGAGGTATATTAATTACTCATACATAGAACAAAAGAACTTGAGTAAATCAAATACTACTCAAATCCTACTCTAATGTGGCTACTTACCATATTTATAAGTAGGAGGCGTCCATGTCACAGTAGTAGGGAAGAGCAAGATGTAACCTGAGTCCTACTCTACAACAGGTACCAACTTTCAGTTTGCTATTTTGAAAATAGCAAATTTAAAAGATGCCAAAATCAGCAAAACCATTATTTTGGCATGAGAAGTTGTTCTAGAAAAAGATGTTTTGACTTTAGACAGAAGTTTGTCCACAAAGCAAAACTTCTGTCACATGATCCTTGGATATGTAAGATTACATGGTAAAAATATAGAAATTTTCTTAAACTGCCTAACAGGTCTATTGATGTCATGAAAATTGACAAAATAAAATTAAGCAATTTTTAGTCATACTGACATTCCTATAACAGGAATGAAGATTATTTTTCCTATAGAAATAATCTATTTACACTATTTACATTGTTCTGACTGTTGTCCACATTTTTACAACGTTTTGGCTGTTGTACACATGCCTTCTTCAGGTGATATACAGTGTGGTCCGAAAGTCTTATCACCCCTACAATATAACTTTCTATTTCAGATGGTTGACACAAGCTCCTACAGTTTGGAACAGAGTGACAAGACTTTCGGACCATCCTGTATATTGGAACCAAACCATTTAACTTAGAACTTAAACTTAGTCCATGATTAGGTCTAGTAGATTGTTCTAGTTCCACATGTCGTGCCTTTTCTAGATATCTCAATTTCAGTTATTTCCCTTCAATAATCAACACTTTTATCCACTGGGCCAGGTTCCATAGTGTGAATAGTTACAATACCACATCTCAGAAATATAGACAAATGTATTAGGTCATAAATGACAGAAAAACTAATTCGGATGCTTTATCTGACATACTTTGTAAACGAGAAGCTCTCAATTGGACAGGAACTTTTGACATTTTGTCCATTTTCAGGTCCTTATAAAAATAAAAGTACACCTAACCTGTTTATGTCTTTTGTAATCTGCAGTAAATATCAGTTATTGTCACCAAGTTTCAAATCAGTACATGCAATATCCTTGGAGTTATGGAAGTAAAATCTGAAAGGAAATAATGCATTTTATTAAATTATGCAAGCACCAACACCCAGCAAAAATGATTTATTTTTTAGTTATAATGAATTATTTTTTGTAAACCTTCAAGACAAATTTTCAAGATTTTCTGATATTGGAAAATGTTTTTACTGAAATAATATCTATGGGTAAATAGACTTATAGCCATAGGTGGCAACTGATCTAGAGGAAGGAAAAACTCTGAATTGAAAACCTGGGCTTCGTAGGCATGGTTGGCAATCAGATTAGGAGAAGGACAACTCTGAATTCAAATCCGGAGCAGGAGTCCATAGGACAATCCGATGTCATGTTCAGTTTTGTTCTGGCAACTCCTGTGACAATGTTGGTGCCAAGTTGTATTGACCTCTGACTTTCCCTTTTCTTGGTCAACATCAGTGGTGTGGAGAGGGGGTAACTGACTATCTCTCCTAAAAACAAAAAAGTCCTGCCCAGGCCTGCGCCATGAAGAAACGGAAGGATGCCATAATGATCAGGATTTATCAAACTTTGGGGACGGGTTCCTCACACCAAAACAAGGACAAAAGTCCATAGAAATATGTCTACAAATCCTTCATTAAAGTAGCTGGCACTATGTACATTTGTGGCTAGTCTAGCTTCAACGTTTAACGTGTAGTAGTGAGATGGCTGAGGAGTGTTCAATTTAGCAATGGCAGGATATTCATATCATGAGTAGCAAGATATGATTTTTACGATTCCCAAACCGACGGCAGCCGAATCATGCTTCTGTTTATTGTTGCGTTGCTAAGACAGCATCCATGGCACTACAAACTATGGATCAAGGAAGACCAATATCCACTCTTACAGCTGACCACCGAGAAATCATTTTTTAGGCTGTCGGAGGTGATCCAGGCATCAGCACACATCAAGTGTCCCTAGCATGTTGTACATCTCATAGTACCACATGGAGGGTACTTTAAGAGCAGCTCCTGTATCTACATTTGCAGAGTCTTTCATCCTCTGATCCCTCACCATGAGAGAACTTTTACCGATGGTTTATTGCAGAAACTGCCAATCTGTTGTTTGTCTCTGCAGTCTTGTTTATGGATGTGGCAACATTTGGAAGAGACGGAATAACAAATTTATACGGCTAACATTTGTGGGCAGATCAGAATCTCCATGTCACAATACAGGCTAGACACCAGCAACAGTTTACGATTAATGAGTGGGCTGGAATTGTAGGTGACTGTTTGGTAGGTGCACATGTTCTCCCAGCATGTCTTACAGAAGCTGTTTATAGGGACTTTATTTTGAACACAATTCCAAACCTGCTAGAGGATGTACCCCTGCCAATACAAAGATGCATGTGGTTCATGCATGATGGGGTTCCAACACATTTTAGTCACATTGTTCATGATGCACTGGCTAACATCTACCATGAAAGATGGATAGGTAGGCCTGCATGTTCCCCCAATATTTTGGATTTTTATCTGTGGGGGCCACCTAAAACAATTGGTTTATGCAGCAGACATTAATAATGCAGGGATGCCACATCAGTGTATCATGTGGACCTGCGAAACCATCCAACATGTTGAAGTATTTGAAAAGATCTGCCAGTCAATGATCTGACCCATGCATATGTGTGTAGAATCAAGTAGAGGACATTTTGAACCTTTGTTATGAGTTGTTGTGTGAGGTACAATGATGGCCTTTTGGACATATGTTTATGTGGACATTTTACCTTGTTTTTGTGTCAGGAACCCCCCCCCCCCCCAAGAGTTTGTAAAAGTATTTTTGATATACCCTATATATACAGGGTGAGGCAAAAGTCACACACCATTGAGATAATTTATTAAAAGTACAATTACACATGAAAATTTTATTTGCTAGTTATTTAATTTGTTGTATGTGCTGTTCAAAATGTCCGCCTCCTTTTTCAAAACACATTTCAATTCTGTGCCTGCATCATTCATACACATCAGAGTTTCATTGACTGCATTCATATTTAATCCTTTGTTTAAGTTCCTCAATATTACTGGGATCGATCTGATAAACAACTGATTTCAAATGGCCCCACGGATAAAGATCCAAGGGTGTGAGGTCTGGTGGCCTGTTGTTTCTGCAAAATCTGAAAATATCAAAACAAATGAAAGATTTAAAAGATGTTTAATTCATCAGCCCCTATGGTGCGAGACTTTTGCCTCACTCTATATATATATATATATATATATATATATATATAATTACAGATAATAATCCGTTGGTATATAATCAAAGTGAATCCTAATAATACAAAATATTAAAACTGATCCACAAAAAGAGCTCAATGTATTTATTATAACAAAACATATGTTACATAATAGAGAAATCCAAAATTACCTCATAAGTATAGCTATTTCAACCAACACATTACTAAGTTGGCATTTTTCAATTCAGATAGTGTGTTTGTGTGTGTATGTATATATATATATATATATATATATATATATATATATTTATAGTAATGGGCAGGATAAAAAATCTACATACATGCATAAATACTTGCACATACATATAAATATATTTCTTACTCAGGTGTTATAAATAGAGTGCTCAATGTTATGAAACAGAGCTATAAGTATATATTAGTGAATATACATAATATCCAACATCGATAACACAACTCGGAGTTTCATGCAGTTCATTGACGTTGGATATTATGCATATCCACTAATATATATATATATATATATATATATATATATATATATGCACACACACAAACAAACAAAAGAAGGTGCTGAAAAATTCTTGGACTAACCATGAAGCACTTTACCTTCCCAAATATCATTTTTTCAAATTGAGATTCAATTTCTCTTTTAATATATTGAATTATTAAATAGTAAAGAAATGGTAAAAGTATTAATTTGAGCAACTCATTCATATAAACCTGCATAACAGAAGTGATTCCATATTTGATATGTAAACTTGCTCTCTGTTCTTTTGTTAATAGTGATTGTCTCATAACTTTTTGCTATGCACTTAAGGTAATTTCTAAAGAATTAAAGCATTTATTTTTAATCCAACATTTTATTACTTCAAATATTATTACAGTGGATACTCATATTTAAAATAGACACCCCATTTTTATTTTAAACAGTGTCTGTTACATCTATCAACCTGCAGTTGTGAGAAATCTTAATAAAAGGAACATTGTGTTTTCTAGCAGGGATCAAACCAACACTGTTTAAAATTAAAATGGGGGCATCTATTTCAAATATGAGCAGCCATTATACTAATGTCTTAAATAATAAAAATGAAGATAATGTTTTATTTGTGTACTTGTATTTTATAATGAATGTGATTTCTTCTCTATTTTACAGGGAGTTGACTTACGGCAATATTCTAAACAGATTGAAAAAGAGTTACTTGAAGTTGAAAATGCCTCAATACAAGACTGTATCCTTTCATTGTGCAGTAATCTCCAACATCTTCTGTGTGCTATGTCATTTCATGATGTTGGCGATCATGGCTCTCCACAATTTCCTGTCCTTTGTAGCTCTTAGTAAATTTTGTCTTTTTGCTATCTCTCCTAAACCCTGTTCTACCATCCATTTACACAATCTTGTTAGATTATGCACTGTTTTCTTCTGTTCCTCTTGCCTTCAGTATGTCCTATGAGTGTCAAATTTTCCAAGCCCTCTTTCCTCATTATGTGCCATAGAAATTTCAGCTACCTCTTTCTGATATTAAATATATTTCCTTTTCTCTAAAACTTCATCATGGGTACTACTTTCATCTCAGCCTGAACTATTTACAAACCTTCCACAAAAGTAGAATATTTTTTTACAGTAAAGTTGACCATGTACAAATCCCAGGAACCACTCATGGTAGAGGGTTATGTTAAGGAGTAGTTTATGTGGATAGGAAGGGAAGATAATGGTTAACTCTAGACTTAAACAGGTTAAGATTTCATTGATTGGGGAAATATCCTCCTGGGTGTCTGTTCCAGTGGGCAGTGGTTTGCAAGGAAGAAGCTGTTTGAATGGAACTTACTTCTCGCTGATGGAATACAGAGAGAATGTGGGTGGTTTGCTACAACGTAAGTGGCATGGCGGGTCCTTGCCCTGAAGTTTAGACCGGGTGGAACCAAGGAATGTAGTTAATCCAACAACTTTCCATGGAAGTAGCAATAGAGCAGTGAGAGACTCGCCACATCTTTCTTGTGAAAGGGAGGTTGAAGGGTGGAAAACAAAAGGTTATTTTTTTTAATGCAGGGGTACTGTACATACAGGTCAACAACAAAAATTGCCCAGACCCCACAAACATTGTTATACCAACATTAATATCCACCAACTCTCCCTCTTTAGTGCATGTTGGTACACAATCGGAGAACGTCATCACAATTCCACCACTACTTTCATCTCAACCTGAACTATTAACAAACCTCCTACAAAAGTAGAATATTTTTTTACAGTAAAGTTGACCATGTACAAATCCCAGGAGCCACTCATGGTAGAGGGTTATGTTAAGGAGTAGTTTATATGGATAGAAAGGGAAGATAATGGTTAACTCTAGACTTGAACAGGTTAAGATTGCATTGATTAGTGAACTATCCTCCTGGGAGTCACAGAATAATTTTTCAATAATAAAATGGTTAGCATCATATAAATTGTTGAAAAATAATCAGAATTGCAAACATTGCAACACTGAAATGAATTTTCAAAAATGTTGTGGTTTGAAAATTGTACATTGCTTTTTTTGGTCGTGCAATCGATGTAGACGCCAACGAAGCATTTGAAAATAAAGTGCAAGGTTGCCGAAAGTGCAACCCCAGGGTTGTAATCCCCGAAGCTAAACTAGGCATCATTTATAATTTTAAGAGGAACAGGTACTACACTTGTTATTTACTTGTCCCCATCATGGAGACAGGATATGGCACAAGGCCAGTATAAAGTTGGGTGTCCAAGTGCATGCACTTGGTCTATGGCCCAAAATCGCCTGATCCCCACAGTCAATGTAGATATTCCATCAACCCTCCTTCTTTGGTGCAATGAGAGAGGTGCTGCCACAGAGTTGGAATCCGCAGGACCAAACATCAATCATTTACTTGCTGTTTTCTGTTCAAAAACAGAAGCACAATTGAGAGATAAAATGTAGTTTGTTCATTTGAAAGCAGATATTACACTTAATATTTACTTGCCGACCACCCCATCCCCCCTCTGGCAGGATGTGACACAAGCTCAGTTTAATGTGGGGAGCCCAAGCCTGGCCAAAAATGGTTGCACTGATATTGGTATTACTACTAGTCCCCTATCTTTAGTGCAATGAGGTTGGTACTGCCGTGGGCAGCTGTTCCTCGGAACCGGGTACTTCTCAATATTTTTTCAGTTGTGCTCACTCTGTAGATAGAGACACAACTGAGTTGCACTCTGTCCAAAAACAGAGATAGAATTGAGAGATAAAATGTAGTTTATCTGCCCAAAGATACTACACTTTGATCTTGACTCAAAGACGTTTGTTTTTCAGCGAGCCAACATCACTACTAAATGTGACACAAGGTCAAAGTTTAATGGCAATACCATGGAAACAAGACCCCTTGGCACTTCCCTTTTTGGGGACACTCAGTCGCCGGGCTATAAACCCAGTCCTCTCTTGAACGAGAGGTACTGCCTGAAGGATAGGCACCCTAGGGTTTGGGTGTAATATTATTTGAAATGATACCAGCCAAAAGCCAGAAACAAACAAATGATTTTCTAAGCGTAGCTTAGTTGTGGCACAAGGCCAAAAATGTGGAGCACTGAGTGAGTATGAAACTCACTACTCAGTCATAATTGATCTAGCAAGACAAGTTTACTAGCCATTACACTATGTCAAAGGACTCAAAAAGACCAAGGGGGGTGTCTGAAAGATTTTTTTTCTTATATAATTTTTAAGACATTTATGAGTAGTTGTGAATGGAACAATTTTCAGTTCTTGCTATTGGCATATTATTTGAATGTAATTCTCAGAAATTTCTTTAACTCAACAATCAGATATTAAGGAAAGCCAGAATATTGCCAGTCTTCACAAACAGATAGCAGCATGTGATACCATTCTTGAGGTAAGGCTATTCTTATCTGAACAAAATGAGGCAAATATTTATTGTCCTATTACTACTTTCTTTCTTTCTTTCTGACAGAGGGAGACTTATTCTCAAAAACTGAAATGCAACAATGAAAACAAGACCTAAGGATCAAAAAGTGGGTTATGCAGAAATGAAAATATGGCAACCAAAGGTTGAAAAAGAGGGCTATGAAGAGAATGTGACCCGAAGGTGAAAAAGAGGCTTATGGTTAAGAATGTGGCCCTAGGTTAAAAAGAGTTATATTGAGAATGTGGCCTGAGTGTGAAAAAAAGAGGTTTATGATGAGAACATGGCCTGAGGGTGAAAAAGAATGTTATGATGAGAACATGGCCTGAGGGTGAAAAAGAGGGTTAGGATGAGAACATGGCCTGAGGGTGAAAAAGAGGGTTAGGATGCGAACATGGCCTGAGGGTGAAAAAGAGGGTTAGGATGAGAACTTGGCCTGTGGGTGAAAAAGAGGGTTAGGATGCGAACATGGCCTGAGGGTGAAAAAGAGGGTTAGGATGAGAACATGGCCTGAGGGTGAAAAAGAGGCTTAGGATAAGAATGTGGCCCTAGGTTAAAAAGAGTTATATTGAGAATGTGGCCTGAGTGTGAAAAAAAGGGGTTTATGATGAGAACATGGCCTGAGGGTGAAAAAGAATGTTATGATGAGAACATGGCCTGAGGGTGAAAAAGAGGGTTAGGATGCGAACATGGCCTGAGGGTGAAAAAGAGGGTTAGGATGAGAACATGGCCTGAGGGTGAAAAAGAGGGTTAGGATGCGAACATGGCCTGAGGGTGAAAAAGAGTGTTGGATGAGAACATGGCCTGAGGGTGAAAAAGAGTGTTAGGATGAGAACATGGCCCATTGGTGAAAAAGAGGATTAGGATGAGCACCAATAAGATAATTATGGGGTGGGAGTTGGTCTTGTACCTATCTTATTTTATGCTAGTTCCTTTAATGGCACAGACTGACCCGTCTCTTACTTGCATTCTCTTGAAATCACCTTAAAACCAAAATTTTCCCATGCATTCTAATCTATCTCCTCTACATATATTTACACTGTAGATGCTAACATCTATACAAATGAAACAGTGGCAGAAAATGTACAGAAATTGTAAAATCGGAAATTATCTCCCTTGTTGACTTTCTCTATAAAAAGAAAATAACACCCTTGTAATAAAGAAGGAATATATCATTACCACTGCTACTCCCAAATGCTAAAAAGGCCACTTGATAAAATAAAGACCTCCAGCATAATAATGGTCACAAGAATGAAATTGAAAAAATAATATATTAAGCAACATGGCTTGACCACAATGTTATTGTAAAATCAAATGAAAACCTCAGTTACACACAGTCAAATGAAAGTAAAGCACGTAATCTAGCCACTGAATTACACATCAAGATTCAGGAAAATATATATATATATAGTGATCAGTCAACCACTGGAGTAAGTCATTTCAGAAGGGTAGGGGAAGGTATTAAAATATTCTCCTTCTCATTTAATTTGGACGTGGTCAGAAACCTGTTCCTTATTTGGCTGAAGAAGGAATCCCATCCCTTGTTTGACCTCTCATTCTTTCTCTATTCTACAGCCAAATGAAACAGCTCCTCTCAATTACAACTACAAACATTTTCTACACTAACATTTATAGCTTGATTCCCATTTAGTGGGCACACTATCCTTGAGGGAGGCAACGCATAAAACCCTTGACTGAAACTGATAAACACACACACACACACACACACACACACAAAGTGCTGACCCAAATTACTCGCGCATTTACACTGATGGTTCTAAAAACAGCAATAGAACTGGATGTGGAGTAATTGGTAAGAAAACAATGGAAAAAATGTCTCCCAAATGAAGCTTCCATATTCACCGCTGAAATCTGTGCAATAAATTTGGCTCTTCAGATTGTTGATGCCAGCAACATAAAAAAATTCATTATTCATTCTGACTCAATCTCCGTCCTACAATCCATAAAAAATACACAACAGAATAACCCTCTTATTGTTAAAATGTTGAACAAACTGAACACCTTAACACATAGCAAAAAGGTGATATTTTGCTGGATCCCAAGCCATGTTGGAATCCAGGGAAATGAGAAAGCCGATTCATTAGCCAAAGCTGCTCTCAACATGACACCCGACCAAAACATCAAAATCTCATACACTGACCTAAAACATAAAATCAAGACAACAATAACACTAAAATGGCAACAACTATGGGACAAAAATACCAACAATAAACTCTATCAAATAGCACCAATTCTAAAGGAAAGGCAATTGAATCTTAAAACAAGAAAAGAACAAACCACCACTGCTCGACTACACATTGGACACACAAGACTGACTCACTCATTTGTACTAAAACAAGAACCTCCTCCTAAATGCTCCTGCGGAAAACAATACACTGTAAAACATATACTAATAGAATGTACAAACCTCACACACATCCGTAGAAAATTCTATAACGTGAAGAACATGAAGGAATTATTTGCAAAAACTGAACCAAAAAATATATTGGATTTTCTAAAAAGAATTGGTCTCTTATCAAAGTTATAGACTGATGTATAAACAACATATCCTACCTTTTATCATTTTTTCAAATAAATTGTCCTTATCAAATGGAAATTCTTGACTTAAACAAAATACCTAGGATTATTTTGCAGTGTGCAAACAAATAAGCTCTAGGTTGCTAAAAATGTTCCATACAAAATAGGCATTTAAAATTCATATAAACTGGATTTGGCATTAAATAACCCACAGTGGTTGATATGCCATAAAACCCAAACAAACAAACAAAGTGCTGATAATTATGGTGGCAAACATTGAAATCAAAGAGAGGCTAAAAATAACAATAATTTAAATAAGATAACTTTACCTGTTATTGTGCTAGATCCGTCTTCAATAAAAATTACAGTTAACCTAATTATAATTAACTGTAGATAAAGTAGTAACACTAACACTAGTTCACTTATGGTGATCCAATTGTTCAATGACGCTTGAGGAGTACTTGTCCAAATATTGTGAAGAGATTAACTGATGCAGGACATGTTTTTGCCTCATATTTTGACAATTGGTGATTCTTTTTAAACAAACGGCTGGAATACATGCAAAATCCTGCTTCCCCCCACACCTCTCTCTCTCTCCCCCCCCCTTTTCTTTCACAATTATTGTTCAAAAATGCCAAACTGGTTTAATTTATCTTTGTGATTCTGTGGAATCCTGGTTGGGCACATGTCCCTATGGGAACCTGTGGACCATATGGTTAGGAACACATTCACAGGCTCCACAGCCTCCTGGTTGGGAAGTTGAAGCCCTCTTCATTAGTAATACCCTGGTGTCAGTCCTGTTTTTGTCTTGCTACACCTCTCTTTCAGCACATAATAGTCATTTGGTTCCTTTGAATACTAAATAGTTACAATGAAAGCAGCTATAATTAAAAGAAATGCTACACTACTTACATTGTTCGGACTATTGTCCACATCTTTGTTACCATATTTATTACAACGTTTCAGCCATTGTACACTCCAGCTTTCTTCAGGTGGTTGGAATGTCGAACTGAACCCTTTATTTCACTCACTGGGGTAGACTGTTCTAGTTCCATGTGCCATGTCTAATGGATGTTAGCTATCAGTTATCTCCTGTTAATTCCCCTCTCCAAGTTCTCCACTGCCTTAACCAGGTATTGAACTCATACTCTTTGGGTCCTGTCACTGGATCTAACTAACGCCTTTATCCACTGTGCCATGCGTCCTCAAGGACATCTGTGTATTCCAACCACCTGAAGAAGGCCAGAGCGTACGATGGCTGAAACGTTGTGATAAATATGGCAACAAAGATGAGGACAATAGTCCCAACAATATAAATAGTGTACATAATACCTCATCTTGGAAATATAGATAGATACTGAAGGGCCGAAACGTTGTAATAAATATGGCGACAAAGATGAGGACAATAGTCCGAATAATGTAAATAGTGTACATAATACCTCATCTTGGAAATATAGACAGATACTGAAGGGCCGAAACGTTGTAATAAATATGGTGACAAAGATGAGGACAATAGTCCGAATAATGTAAATAGTGTGCATAATACCTCATCTCAGAAATATAGACAGATACTGAAGGGCCGAAACGTAATAAATATGGCGACAAAGATGAGGACAATAGTCCGAATAATGTAAATAGTGTACATAATACCTCATCTTGGAAATATAGACAGATACTAAAGAAATGCAAGTTGAAAATTTAATAATATTTTTCTGATTTTTAATTGTAAATAGATAAACTTTTATTTTGCGTTGTAACTTTTTCTTCTTTTTTTCTTTTCGTCATTCTTTCCTGAAGAGAATGGAACAAATGTTGAATGGGTTTCAAACAGATCTGAGCAGCATCAGCAACGAGATTCAAACACTCCAAGAAGAATCTATTGCTATGAATATAAAGCTGAAAAACAGACAGGTATGTTATGGTTCAGGAGCTTGTTGGCTTCAGTGGCTTACAGCCTTATCACAATGAAGCACTACTTCTTGTACTATCATCATAGTTAAGCAATGTCAAGCCTGGTCAGTAACTAGATAGATGACCGATTGGGGATACCAGGTCCTTTAAGCTTGGATGTGCAGATGGTGTAATGGATAATGACTGGGAATTGGTTAATCAGGGAACCAAGGTCCAATTCCAGTTGGGTTCATTATATTCACTTATGCACAAATACCCTTGAGAAAGGTATGAAAGGTATTTCTTTATAAATAATCACTCATTTTGTATTTACCAAGTAGAAAACTAATTGTCATTTTCATAAAGGGATAATTTCCCTCACATTTTTAGAGTAAAATCATTTCAAATGCATTTTCATAATAAAATCATTTCAAACACATTTTTATAATAAAATCATTTCCAATTCATTTTCATAATAAAATCATTTCCAATTCATTTTCATAATAAAATCATTTCCAATTCATTTTTATTTCATTTCTAATTTCCTTCTATATAATAAATGCAATTGTCAGTGTGTCACTGTGTCACACTTTTTCAACTTTAATCCTAGAGGCTATAGCTTAGCATATTGTACCATTTTGGAATCAGACCGACTCCGTGAGCAAATTGAAAACATTCCATGCTGGATCTGGACCCACAATCCTGAAATTTTGGATTCCCAAGTTTTCATTACTGCGATTGCTTTCGGTGATTTTTTACGTGATTTTTTGAGACAAATGTTTTTGTACAATAACAATTTTTATAACTTGGAAATAAATTTGGGAATAATCAAAATTAATTGCGAAAATCACCCATGAAATAAAAATAATTGTTTGTATAGAAAGTAAGGACCTACGTATATCAAATTGTCTTTAAGTGGCGGCAGAAGAATTACCATTGAACTTTTAAAAACTAAGCTTAAATATTAATGCAATACTTAAATGCAGTGATCAGTTTTGAGTTCTCCTGTAGCTTATTGTTGCCTATTGCATCTACTCCTTCCTACCTAATGCCCACTCAGGAGCCCTCCACAGGAGCTAGCTTAAATGCCACCCAACAAGGTGACTTTTAAGCTAGTAGCAAAATAATTTCCAATTCTCTCTCTTAGCGAAATCATTTCCAATTCATTTTCATATTGAAGTCATTTGCAATTCAATTTAATTGCAAAATCATTTCCAATTCAATTTAAAAGTGAAATCATTTCCAGTTCCTTCTCATAACAAATTTCCTTCCAATATTTTTTACTGTAAAATAATTTCCAACGCAATTTTATGTTTGCTTGTAGTATTTGCTATATCACCATATATTCCCTCTATCTTTTCTACAAATACTTTCATGGCAACTGCCAAAACAATCTTTTTTCCCTAGTACCACAACTACATGAATTTAAATCTGTTACCAGATTGGCCACTAGGTCCAACTGTTTTACTGTTGAAATAACTAAATGCAACCGCCACTTCTATTCCAGCAATTTCTTTTCTCACACTTCCCACCTGTGGAACTCCCTTCTGATTTCTTGCTTCCCTGTTAACTACAATCTTAAAAAATTTAAATGCATTGTCAATCGCCATTTTCTGTCTTCTTGAAACCTGTTGATATTTTTTTGTCATTTCCTCATTCCTCCCTATTCTCAGTCTTCTCTTTCTCTTTCTTTGTCCTAGTGGCATTGCTGCCTTGCTTGGGGTGAAATGATTAAAAATATATATATATATCTGTAATTATAAGAGTGACTTAAAGGTTTGAAATATTTATATGAAAATCCAATCTAGTATGTATATCAAGGTTTATATAAACAGCTAGTATTAAAATTATTCCCAATAAATTTCTAAAGTAAAATCATTTCCAGTTTCTATGTGTGCTTTTAGTATTTGCTATATCATTCTAGGTGTGTGCTAGTAGGATGTATAATCGTAACCGAAACAAAAGTGAAGATGATGGGACAAAGTGGAAAATTTTTATATCAAAGATCCTCAGAGATTCAAAGACATTTTTCTCTCACATAGTTTTGTCTTTCTTTTAGTCAAACTGACAATGCCAAAGAGAGCATAAGCTTTCTCTGGTGAAATGTGTCTTTCATATAAAAAATTTCCACTTCACTCCATATGGAATTATTAAAATCATTTCTAATGCATTCCTATAGTAAAATCATTTGCAATGAATTTCTATAATTTCTTTTAGTATTTGCTATATCACTAGATATGGAATCATTAGAGGGAATGAAAGTTTAGATGGATTTGTTTCATAAATCCTAGCCATAATATTCCAGGTTCCATAAAGAGCTAGTATTCAAATCATTTCTAATGCATTCCTATAGTAAAACCATTTGCAATGAATTTCTATAGATGCTTTTAGTATTTGCTATATCACTAGATATGGAATCATTAGAGGGAATGAAAGTTTAGATGGATTTGTTTCATAAATCCTAGCCATAATATTCCAGGTTCCATAAAGAGCTAGTATTCAAATCATTTCTAATGCATTCCTATAGTAAAATCATTTGCAATGAATTTCTATAGATGCTTTTAGTATTTGCTATATCACTAGATATGGAATCATTAGAGGGAATGAAAGTTTGAATGGATTTATTTTATAAATCTTAATATCATCAGCTGTATAATATTTTTTATTATGTAAAATAAATTCTTAGATATTTCTTTACTTACAGTGTTTGTTTTTTTTTTTTTAATACTTTTATGCATTCATATCAGCTGACTTCTGTATGTATCTTCATCCGTTTCCAGGTTTTATATTCTTTGATTGTTTTTTATTTCAGGCTGTTCGAGGAGAGCTAAGCCAGTTTGTAGATGAAATGGTCATTCCAGAATCCATGATATCGTGAGTTTTACTTTCTCACTTCTTTTACTACAGTTTTTTCATCAGTCTGCTTGATATGTATGTCTATAAAATTACTAGTAAAAAATGCCTATATAATAGAACGGTAAAAAATGCCTTATTGAAACTTCACAGAAAGATACCAGCAAAGAATTATATAATTCTGACAAATTTCACAGCTTGGGGAATGTCTAAATATGCAAAGAATTATATAATTCTGACAAATTTCACAGCTTGAGGAATGTCTAAATATGCTAAAGTACAAAAATTATTCATCAGAAAATGTCTCCCTATTTTTTTTTTTTTTTTTTTAATCAAGGGGACCACTCTATTTAAGTAGTTCCAATTTTTTAAATTGTACATTCACTTCTGAACTCTGTCGGCCAACGAAGGGCATGTGTTTTCAGGTCTTTCTTTCAATGTTCTATCTTCTTGTGAAAATTGAAGGAATTCTGCCTTCTCCACTTGTAGGTCAGACACTTATATAACTTCCTGTCATCAAGCTGCCTTGTGTATGTATATCCCCAGTTAAATTACAATAGGCCTCACCAAAGTTAAGCAACATCAAACCTGGACAGTACCTAGATAGGTGATCATTTGGAATATCAGGTGCTGTAAACTTTGATGTGCAGGTGGTGTAATGGATAGCATCTCAGAATTGTAAATTGGCAATCTATGTTCCAATTCCAATCGGGTTCGTTATATTCACTTACATGCAAATACCCTTGGGAAAGGTATGAATTCACCTCTTCTCCCTCCAGCTATGAGTTAATTAGTAGAATCTCTAAAGGATTCTTACAATCTAAAAATATTTTCAATCTTTAAATAACCTGCAAAAGGTTGATAAGATGTAAAATCAAATCAATCACACCTAAGTTCAGCTGGGTTCACTTTTTGGTTTATGTTGGTGCACTTACCAACATTCCCCAGCTATGGGTAAAACCTCAAGACAGACTGAGTCCTATAGCCTTAGCTGGCAACCAGTCTAGGAGAAAAAAAACTCTGAATTCAAACTGGATCACACTATCCTAAAAGTGTGTATATATGTGGTTGGGGACCACTTGTGAATCTGAATTCCCATCAAAATTCGTGCTATGGATTTGCACGTCTGAATGAATATGACCTCTGCTATGCTTGATCAGCTTTCGTTCGGAGGTGGTGGGCTTGTTTTGCGGAACTGACCAGGTGAATGCCGTAACAGGTACAGGTAAACCACTAACATTATTTGACACCCAATTCTGCACTTGATGTCTTAAAGGTTCTGCAGTAGGTTAACCTTCAAGAAATCTAGGTCTTTTGATGTTCTCAGGTAACACCAGGTACAAAATTAATTTTGTATCTCTTAGGTAAACCCAGTACATATTGGGGTTGCCACAAATCAGTTCTTCAATCAAATTATTCTGATGGACATTAAATTCAGTTCAGACCTCTGGTATTTCATAGTGAAAATCACATACTACAATAGCAAGGAAGGGCAAAACTCTATGGTCATTTTATTTAAAACTAGTGGGGATAGCTGGTATTGCTTGGAAGAAATAACTTAGGTTTCATTGCTATGTTGAAATTCAATAACATTGATTCATTGTCTTCATAATCAATCTGATACCATTGCAAAGACTCAGGGGTCTAGATTTCTCAAGAATATAACTAGAGGCCTCCCTTTTTCTGAATGAGATTGTGAAGTATCATGCCAGATGATTGGAGGAAATTATGTACAAATCTTTTTTCTTTTAACAGAAAATAATTATAGGACGGACATTCCACTATTTATTAAAGTAAATATATTGTCTATGTATTTTGTCAAATTAACACCAGTAATTATTTTTCTTTAAACCAGAAAATAATTACTTTATTTAAAGTAATTTATTTGGTTTCATATTGCTTTTTAAAAAAGGTATTTTACACTTAAATTGTTTTTGTCAGCAAAGTAAAAAGTAAAGACAGAGATTGATTTCATGAAAAATATTGTTAATTCAAAGATATATATATAAGTTGTAAACCATCTCTCCTGTCCTGTCTACAATAGAAAAAATTATAATATAAAAATATAAATATTTTTTAAAGCATAATTTTTTTAGAAAATTTAAATTCAGTAAAATTTTTATTAATAATAAAAAATAATTCAACAAACAGAATATTTTTGAAAGCATAAATAATTTTTAGAAAATTAAATTAAATAGTTTAATAAAATTTTAATGAACCCCACCCCAGGATGTTTAAAATGATTGTGTATATTTAGAATAATTTGTCTGTTTTGCATTAATTTTTAAAACTTAATATCTAAACTTTTAAAAAATACTAGCAGCATGGCCTAGCATTGCCCGTGCTTGATTCAAAAATCGTGCAACTCATACAGCAATCACTATCACTTGACTTAAAATATTTTTGCCCTTCCTTGCCTTTAAAGGAGTGCCCTTTGCCATGCTGATGTTGCTATATGCCTTACTTCTTGCCTATCTCACACTGCGAATTTTTTCTAAGCTCTATACTAAACATTAAATCTGTTACAAAAAAAGAACTAAACAAAATGAACACAAAACAATCAGCTTTAAAAAAGGACTCGTAACTGGAAAAACTGAATGAAAAAAGAATGTTAACAACAAATACTTTTTCACACCCAACCCAGTTCTGAGGAATCAGAATCAACGTTGAGTTTAATCAAGCGAATGAGCCAATTGGAGTAAAGTGCCATGCAGATTTAAATTTTTCCCACTTGTAACGAATGCAGCTATGGATTTTTTTTGCATGCTAGCATGCTAGTTAACATTCATGTCAGTCAGCTGTTGGCTCTCACGCTGGCCAATAGAATCTTCCTGCCTATTCGTGGCAGCCAGCTATAGGCTCTCACTCTGGCCAGTAGAAAATGGCCACAAACTACATGAAAACTGCCGTAGAAGCATGAAAAACTTGATTATTTCCACTATCAATGCGAGTTGGGAAATGCAAAGTTGGTCTTGGCTTTCCCACTAACTTGGAGCATGTGCATGTAAATTTTGGTGCAAATCCATCAAAAATTGTGGCCGTGCATTTGTTACACACACACACACACATCCTGCCTTTTATAGATAGAGATATAGCATTTTGAAATTATCAGCAGAATTAAAAACTAAAAACAAACAGGAATAATAATGATTCCCATTCATTTTTTAATTTTTAATTCTGAGAATTTCAAAATTCTTACATGGCTAAAAATGCATTGTAATGCAATTATTACGAAATTTTAATTTTAAAATACCTTCACAAATACAAATCATATGATAAGTTTTTCGCAAAAAGGTGGATTGGGTAATACTGAGTCAGTATATATATTTATTTTGTCGTAATTTTTTTAGTTTTAGCCAGACACACACACATAGAGGCACTTGCCCTTTATGTATGCATAGATATATGAAATAATTTGTCTTCTATACTGATCTATTGCAAAAATTCTCCATGAAATTTTCAGGGTTTCTGCTTACTATTTGTGAATGTTATTTACATGTTTTTTTTCTCACTTTCTGTGTAGACATATTGTCGATACCCCAGTAACTGAGCGTGAATTTATGGAACAACTACACGAGCTGAATCACAAGATCAACTTTGTGAAGGAGCAGTCGTTCAAAGAGGCACGCTCTTGCCAGGATGTCCGTGATATACTGGAGAAGCTGAAAAGCAAGGTGAGTTTTAAATATGAAAATTTGGCAATTTTAGACCTTCATACCTGCAAAAAAATGGTGTGTCAAAAGAACGTTTTTTTCTATTGACACTGCTATTATTTTAACTACCCTCACTCCTCGGCAAAAAAGTGATGATTAGAATTGTAATAAAACCTAGACATTGTTATGGTTCAGGTTCCTTGAACCACGGTGATGGTCCAGGTTTCTTGGACCACGGTGATGGTCCAGGTTCCTTGAACCACGGTGATGATCCAGGTTCCTTGGACCACGGTGATGGTCCAGGTTCCTTGAACCGCGGTGATGGTCCAGGTTTCTTGGACCACGGTGATGGTCCAGGTTCCTTGAACCACGGTGAGGGTCCAGGTTTCTTGGACCATGGTGGTGGTCCAGGTTTCTTGGACCACGGTGATGGTCCAGGTTCCTTGAACCACGGTGGTGGTCCAGGTTTCTTGGACCACGGTGATGGTCCAGGTTCCTTGAACCACGGTGATGGTCCAGGTTCCTTGAACCACGGTGATGGTCCAGGTTCCTTGAACCACGGTGATGATCCAGGTTCCTTGGACCACGGTGATGGTCCAGGTTCCTTGAACCACGGTGATGGTCCAGGTTTCTTGGACCACGGTGATGGTCCAGGTTCCTTGAACCACGGTGATGGTCCAGGTTCCTTGAACCACGGTGGTGGTCCAGGTTCCTTGAACCACGGTGATGATCCAGGTTCCTTGGACCACGGTGATGGTCCAGGTTCCTTGAACCACGGTGATGGTCCAGGTTTCTTGGACCACGGTGATGGTCCAGGTTCCTTGAACCACGGTGATGGTCCAGGTTTCTTGGACCACGGTGATGGTCCAGGTTCCTTGAACCACGGTGATGGTCCAGGTTCCTTGAACCACGGTGGTGGTCCAGGTTCCTTGAACCACGGTGATGATCCAGGTTCCTTGGACCACGGTGATGGTCCAGGTTCCTTGAACCACGGTGATGGTCCAGGTTTCTTGGACCACGGTGATGGTCCAGGTTCCTTGAACCACGGTGAGGGTCCAGGTTCCTTGAACCACGGTGATGGTCCAGGTTCCTTGAACCACGGTGATGATCCAGGTTCCTTGAACCACGGTGAGGGTCCAGGTTCCTTGGACCACAGTGATGGTCCAGGTTCCTTGAACCACGGTGATGGTCCAGGTTTCTTGGACCACGGTGATGGTCCAGGTTCCTTGTACCGCGGTGATGGTCCAAGGTAGAACCAATGAAGAATAACTCGAACACAGGTATGGAATAACACAGATATATTACAAACAGAATATGTACAAAAGAAGTAGAAGTGTTAGTAATAACAATCAGGTTAGGTTAGAGGGAACTATATTGTCTCGAAGTATCACTATTCCAATGTCTTACAGTAATCGTCTGACGCGACTCTGTATCTGACTGAATCACACGATGTTTATTAACACGCCCACGTGTGTCAAATGTGGCACAAGGCCGGTTTAATGTGGGCTTTCCGAGCCCGTAGGCTCGGGCAAAAATTGCCCGTAGAACCCGTATAAACTTGATCGGGTTGGTCAACCTCCCCGAATGAGGCTCTGCCAATCGGCGGAGCCTCGTCCGGGTTCCTCCCTGCCCAGAGGCAGAGAGTTCCCCTCTGCCTAGAGGCAGAGAGATCGACCGGCTAGCTGAGTCGTCCAAAAAAGACTGAACTCACACTACTGCTTCCTCTTGAGGCGCAGTATTTATGGTGTACGGGAGAGTCCATTATTATTATGGGTAAGTTCCCATAACAATGATGAAAGTGAATTTATACATTTTCTTTGTTCGTGAGAACTTGCAACAAAAATATTAATCACTATTTATTCATTAGATTATTTACGCTATTAGATTATTTATTGGAATGAATGACAAAACATCAGCTAATTGCCAATCAATTCAAACTTTATAAAAATAGTAAATAATAAGGATTTCATTATAGTTGGTTCAGATATTTTTATATTTTAGTAAATATTTACTAATTTATGAATAAAAAAATTTTATTTTTTATAAGTACCGAGTGCAGCATTAAAACATTTATTAGTAATTACATGTAATTTACACAGGTCCTGTTGGTTATTATTAGTAGTAGTAATAATAGTAAACAAATGAAATATAGTGTCTATGTTACTAGTATTATTATGCTACTTTTCTGCATGGTCACTATTACTGCATTTTCTTGTATAAAATACAACCTCATATTGCTGAAACTAAAAACGATGAATAAATTACATCCTTGAGTATAATGACCCTATAATAATGACCAACCATCCCTTTGTAAATTTCATTTGAAAAGTTGTTCCATACTCTCTACTAAAATTTCAATGTCATATCGATATAAATTAAAACAGAAAGAGAGAAACAAAAAGAGAGTGCGACACAGAGAGGGATTGTAGGGGGGGGGGCATCTTAGATAAAGGCAGTTGTTTGTAGTGAGGGGTTTAATCTTGTTTCTTGACCTAGTGTTCTGTTGGTGATATTTCAGTAATTTTAAGAGCAACTATGTCACTTTTCTTATAACTCTCTGGAAATGGTGATGGGTTTAAACCTGCTACATAAATATTGGCTCTCAAAATCTCACTGTTTGCATGACTTTCTGCGTTATTTGCAATGATGTAGTCATATATTATGACAGAGCATACACGGGGCAGATTACATCAGGTTGAACATTGAGATTCAATATTTATGGAATGGGTTAAATATTAAAAGCTATATATTAATACACTTGTGACCTATGTATAGTGTGTATCAGAGATACTGAAAGAGTAATAGAGAATGAGACAGAGAGGGATGTAAAAAGAGAAAGAGAGAGTGTGACACAGAAAGGGATTGGAAGGGGAGGGGTCATCTTAGGATAAAGGCAGTTGTTTGTAGTGAGGGGTTCAATCTTGTTTCTTGACCTAATGATCTGTTGGGGACTGTTATGTCTCCATTGCATTGAATGAAGATAACACAATCAAGAAATAAAATGTTGCTTGGAGTCAATGTAGTCTTGCTGAAATCGGTAGTAAGCAGATACGCTAGATCTCTAACTCTCTACTTTTTCTCTCTTTCTGCTGACAATTCTTGGCATCAGTTTATATGGATTTGGACAAGTCCAAGTTCTCTTCTGGAGAGGTGTGTTCATCTCCACAACACCCCCTAGGTATGCACTTTCCTTAGTCAAAACTTTTCCTGACAAGGGTCCACTTGCAATGTTTCAGTTGGCTTACATTTTTGCTTAATCTGACGTTGTATTGTAATTTCAGTTTTAGGAATAGGTACTTCAAAAGTATCATAAAATATGTCCATAAGTATATTAAATTGTATTGGTTGCTTATTCTGTGCATATCTAGACCTCAATTGATTTATATGTCAAAATCATCCCCCTTTCGACAATGTACATCATACTACCAAGGCACTGAATAATTTTTCCTTCCTGCCAATTTTCCTTTTTGGTCTTAACGCTTTTAAAGAAAACTTTATTGCTGATCTTAAATGATCTGCTAGTTTGAAATTGTTGCACTTTCTTGTAAAACTGTAAACTGTAGGAAGACAGCAGGTAAGGAGGGATCTATTTACCGACTTTATGGATGAGTGAGTTAGGAAAGGCAAACATAGTAACAAATTAAAATAGCAGTTGGCAAATCTGATTGTTAGAAAAAAATTTAATTTCGAAATCGCAATTTCCATTTCAAGTAGGCCATTCTGTTTTTCCATCTTCACGGAAAATAAGCCCCTCTAATTAATTTAACTGAAATTAACTTATGTAAATATTTATGTAACTGTTAAATGTATTAGAATTTAACTATTAAAAACGATGAAATTAACTCTAACCCTTCAGTAGATTTACATGTTTAGTTTTTTAAGTGTTAAATTTGGATTCTTGCTTCCCTAAATGATGTTTTATTTGTTTTTTTTTATTCCAGGCATTAAGTAAAATCCGTGAATTCCTTTTGCAAAAGATTTATTCCTTCAGAAAGCCAATGACCAATTACCAAGTTCCACAGAATACAATGCTAAAATTCAGGTACGGATGAAATGTGTGCGTATGTCTTTATTTTTTAACAGATCATGAAATCTGAGAGATGAAATTTAAATTTTTTATTATTTCATTATTCCAAAATTTTAACACATCAACAGATAACTAGTTATTAATGTCAACATCTGAGTACAAATAGTTATTTATTAAAAACATTAGTAATTAATGTATAATATTATCCATAAGTACATGTGGTTTTTGATAAAAATTTAAAAAATAACCATAAATATATAAAAAAAAATTTAAAAAATGCGTATATTGTCGAAAATTCCTTTTTCCACAATATAGCTATTTGTGCTGTTATAATGCTTATTACCTAAACAATAATAATGCTGAATAAATTTCTTTTAAACATTAAAGTATATTTAATCACATCTCCCTAACAGTTGTCACGGTTTGTAAATTAAAAAAAATTTTTTTTTTTTGTCGAGTGTAAGAATTTACTATTGCCCTCTGTGTAAACTTAATTAGTTATACTTGTCTCAACATTCCCCTCAGTGTGAGTGTGAGCAAGATCTGACCCACTATAGTGTTTTGTGGGTAATGTTTTTATGATTGGGACTGTAGTCCAATCAAGTCACAGATTTTAATTGGTCAAACCGTTAAGCTGCAGTGTTTGGCTAGACTTCAGCTTAACTCTAGAATATCTGCAGACACCAGAAGCTTCTGGATCCCAGAATAGTTGTTAGTAGGTTTTCATCAAAGCCCTCTGTTAACAGAGATCTAGCCCTTTGTCTCCAGTGTCAGCCTAAGGGATTCTACCATAGACTGAAGTCCCCCACTGACATAGCTCAGATACAGGTATGTTGTCATCATCTTGCTACGATGAAGTAAAAAATAAGGTTTAAGGAACAGCATCTGCATTAATTTAAATGAATACTTCAGAACATTCCCCTAATAAAGGTCGGAGAACTAACCAGCTAAAACGTGTTGAAAACAACAAAAATATTTGGATTAGAAGAGTTATTCTGTTCAATCAAAATCAGGCAAAGGCGATGAACCAAAATATAAATAAATTCATAATACTTCATTTAAAAAATTAACAGGATCTTTTACATTATTTCTTAAGTAAGTTAAGGCAAAGTTAGTCCTTATAGTTATTTATATTATACTAGGTATTATAATGATTAATACTGTTGAAATAAATTGATCCCAGGAAGCAACAGTGGGAACCTCTTGGTGTCAGGAAGCGACATTGAAACATCTTGGTACTAGGAAGCAACAGTGGGAACCTCTTGGTGCCAGAAAGCAACAACGCATGTGTCTTGGTGCGAGGAAGCAATATCAAAACCTCTTGGTGCCAGGAAGGTACTGCACAAACTTATGGCGCCAGCAAGCAATATCAAAACTTCTTGTTGCCAAAGAGCAACAGTGCAAGTCTCTTGCTGCCAAGAAACAACATTGAAACATCTTGGTGCTAGGACGCTATATTGAAACCTCTTGGTGCAAGTGTCTTGGTGCCAGAAAGCAACAGCACTTGATAGCAGGAAGCAATGTCATAACCTCTTGGTGCGAGGGAGCAACAGAGAATAGCTCTTTGTACCAAGAAGCAACAGTGCAAGTCTCTTGGTGCCAGGAAGGAATGGCAGAAGTTCTTTTGGGGGCCAGGTAGCAACAGTGCAAGCATCTTGGTGCTAGAAAACAATAGCAAAACCACTTGATGCTAAGAAGCAACATGAAAATATATTCTTGGCACCAATAAATAACACAATTAGATAATCCACTAATATTCAAATATATATATTATTGATTTTTTTTTGTTTCAGGTTTTTTAATGAGTTCCTGATGAGCCATGAACGACAGGTAGCAAAAGAAATCCGAGATGAGTATGTGGATACAATGAGTAAAATTTATTATTCATACTTCAAGGGCTACACAAGCAGACTGATGAAATTACAGGTAAGTACAATAACCAGTCAATCCTATGTATACACATAATCTTACTTAAGCTTCCTGTTTGAGTTTTAAAAAAATAATTCTGGATTTAAAAATAAAGTTGGGTACAAAAGAAAATTATAAAATCTTGCCTGTGGGTCCCACCTGTTTTTTTTTTAGTTCTCTCTCTCATATAGCTCAAAAATATCAAGCTGATTTAATTCAGTTTTGTGGACCTGTGAACCTGTTCATAATGTGCACTGGTTGCCCTCCCTACCCACATTTTTATTTTAGTTTAGGGAGTTGGCAACTCTATTTGCATGGGAGGCAGAGTTAGTTCAGGGTTAGATTGGTTTGTTTTTACAGCTTATCAACCTTTTGCAAGTTATTTAAAGCCAGAAGATATTTTTAGATTATAAAATTATTTTTGAGATAATAATGATTTACTGATACATGTTTACTAATTAACCCATAGTTGGAGGGGAGAAGAGGTGGATTCATATCTTTCCCAAGGGTATCTGCACATAAGTGAATATAATGAACCCAACTGGAATTGAAACTCTGCTCTCCAATTTCCAATTCCAAGCTGTTATCTATTATACTGCACACCCATCCAAGCTTACAGCACCTGGTATTCCTAAATGGTCACCTATCTAGGTACTGACCGTTGCTTAACTTCGGTGATCATATAAGAACCAATGTGCCAACGTGATATGACCATAAGCCTTTCAGGCGTAGATAAATATTAGTAATTTATATTTGAGTTTTTAAGTATTTACTCAATAGGTACCTAATTTTTGATCAGGGAGGGGTGCAGTCAACATATTCAAAGTCCTACCAGCAGAGCAATAATTTCATTTGAAAAAAAAAGTATGTAAATAAAAGTAACTCATTCAAATAATTACAGAATTAAAAATAATTAAATACTTTGTATTTCCAAGATCATTTTACTATTCGAGCAGTTAAAAGTGGCCTAATGGATATGTCATTTGCTAGCCAAGGTTAAGATAGTGTGGAATTTTCACAGGTTGAACTAGTTTGTATGAATAAAATTTGTCCAAATAAATGCTGAAAACATTTGCATCAGCCTAATATGAAGCATTAGGCAATTTATCTAAATGATGCTATAAATTTATATAAATTAAATATTTTGTCCTAATAAATACTGAAAACATTTGCTTCAACTTTACATTACTTGCCTCCAGCATGATGTAGTTATGTTAAAAAAATCAATAACAGAATCAATACTGGATACATTTTTTTTAAAGAAGTCTGGAGAATGAAACAACCTAGAACAGTATAAACAAAAATTGGCAACTAATTTCTTTTACTTTTTTTTCCTTTTTAGTAAAGATAACCCAATACAAGGCCCAAGAGCCATTCAAAGTAGAGGGTTACTGAATGAGGGTTGTGATATGAGCATAAAAGTAGAAAATAGAAACTAAAGTTATGAGAATATGGTGGACAGATAAGTACTCACCCTAGAGGCTTGAAGAGCTTAATGTTGTAGTGTACTGGAAAGCATCCACACGGCAGTCTCTTCTTGCAAAGAAGCCTTCGGAATGTAAAACCCTTTTTGCCAAAGGAATATGTAAGGAATGAAGTTGATCCAACCATGTAGACATAGCAAGATAGATATGGCTATAAAGATGGCACTAAAGAATGAAGCTTGTCGTAACATTTGCTATGTAAGTAGTGTTATGTTTGTGATGCCTTGTGGGAGCGGGGATGTAGGGTGGGTAAAATAAGTCATCTCCCAGAAGGCAGCATGACAGTTTTAAAGAAATTAAAGATGTATTATTAAATATTAACAATTCACACAAACACGAGTAGAGGATTTTTTTGTTTTATGTGCCATGTCCTTTCAAGATGTAGGCAATCATGGCCCTCCACTTCCTCCTATCCCTTGTGGCTTGCAACAGCTTTTGTGTTTCTGCCAACTCCCACAGGCCACGCTCCGCCATCCACCTGCCCAAGTTTGCCATGTATGTCATGCGCTGCTTTCCCTTGTCTCTTTTTCCCCTCTATTCATCTCGTGAGTATCAGATTCTCCAAGCCCTCCTTTCTCATTACATGCCCCAGAAATTTCATCTACCTCATCCTTATGCTAAGCATAAGCTTCCTCCTTGTTTGCATCCTTTCCAAGACCTCATCGTTGCTCACTTGCTCGGCCCATGATATCCTCTCAGCATCCTTCTGTAGAACCACATCTCCGCCACCTTGAGTTTTCTTCATCCTTGAGGATACTATCCAACATCTGCTGGCGTATAGGAGGACAGATGTCATGTAGCAGCTCAGTACTCTTTTCTTTGTCACCATAGAAATCCTCCTGTCTCACAGTACTCTGCCCAGCTTCTGGAATGCATCCTTGGCCATCCATCCCAATCCGTCTTCAGATCTCAGCGTCACACCTACCGTCCTCTGTCAGAACAGATTACATTAGAGGATAGTGTTATTAAAAAAAAAAAAAGAATATTCTCTAGAAACCCCTAATTACAACACCCACTCTTTTCATTTTCACCTCATGAGACGAAAGGGTAATCTCTCAGGGAGACTGAGCCTTGAGCACCTATTGTGACTTAAGCTCAAACTCAGACCTCAAGTAGATTGCGATCCTGAATCACTAAGGGTGCTGGAAAAAGTGGTCAGTTCACTGTACCTCTCCAGTAAGTACCGGGCTCCTCCTGCTATCCTCTACCTTTACAAGAGCCAGATCAGGCTGAATATCGAATACTGCTGCCATATATGGGCAAGAACTGCCAGTCTTCACTTACCAGTTTTGATAGTTGAAATTCATCTCTGCAACCTTGTGGGTGATGAATTACTTTCCACCCTACAACCCCTTTCCCACAGATTAAACATTGCAAACCTCTCACTGCTCTATCGCTATTTCCATGGAAAGTGTTCCTTACTTCCTTCACAATTCTAACCTTCACAGCTAAGACCTGCCATGTCACATACATTTTAGCAAACAATCCCTTTGTACTCCATTGGTGAGATGTAAGTTCCACTCAAGCAGCTGCTTTGTGGAACTGACTCCTAAGAGAATGCTTCCCTGATCATTACAATCTTAACATAAGTCTACAGTTAACCATTACCTTCCCGGCACATCCCCATAAACTGTGCCTCTTACTCTGTAGGCTTACAGCCACAGCATATTGAAACACCGTTTCCCTATACAATGACCAAAGTTAAGCAACATCAAGCCTGGTCAGTAGCCACATGGGTGACTGCTTGGAAATACCAAGTACTGTAAGCTTGGATGTGCAAGTGGTGTAATCAATAATGGCTTAGAATTGTTAACTGGAGAGCCAATTTCCAATTCCTGTTGGGTTCATTATATTCACTTTCACACAAATACTCTTGGGAAAGGCATGAATCCACCTGTTCTTCACCCAGCTATGGGTTAGTAAAACTTGTATCACTGAGCCATTATTATCTCAGAAACCAAAAAAAGAACAATTCTTACAACTTAAAAATATTTTCTGGCTTTAAATAACCTGCAAAAGGTTGATACGCCATAGAAAACGAATCGGTCAATAAAAAAAAACATCTTACTCTGTAACCCTGTATCTGAAGTTTGCTCTTAGACCTTCTACAGGGTGAACATTATTGTAAAAAAAATTTTTCTTGCAGTATGAAGAACTTGCTGACAAAGATGATTTGATGGGAGTAGAAGACACAGCCAAGAAAGATATCCTTTATTGCAGAAAATCTTGATTATTTAATCATTGCTTTTATTTAATTTAATTATTATAAGTGTTGTAATATTGCTTTATTATTTTAATTATAAATTAATGATCAACATCCGTGGAATTTCATAAAGGTTTGTTGATATTATAATCAGCAGCCTCATTCAACCAAAAAAACAGGGTTACATTGCGAACATGATCAAAGGATGCAACTCTCATCTATTCTAAATAAATAAATGGCAAATTCTGTCTGTCTGCCTGTGTTTCTAAAACCCCTTTATGGAATTTCATAAAAGTTTGTTGATATTATAATCAGCAGCCTCATTCAACCAAAAAAACAGGGTTACATTGCGAACATGATCAAAGGATGCAACTCTCATCTATTCTAAATAAATAAATGGCAAATTCTGTCTGTCTGCCTGTGTTTCTAAAACCCCTTTATGGAATTTCATAAAAGTTTGTTGATATTATAATCAGCAGCCTCATTCAACCAAAAAAACAGGGTTACATTGCGAACATGATCAAAGGATGCAACTCTCATCTATTCTAAATAAATAAATGGCAAATTCTGTCTGTCTGCCTGTCTTTCTAAAACCCCTTTAACTTGAGCCAAACTTGCTCTACATAGACATATTATACCTTTTTGAAATCAGGATGATCCTGGGATTGAAAATCTGACCTTCTTCTAGTGTTTGAACATCCAACATTGGGATTTGTGTTCAGCTCAGGAGGGGAGAGTTAAAAATTCAAATTTTAAAATAATTGAAAAAAAAATTAGTGATTTTAAAAGTTTTTAATTTATATTGAGTTTAATTTAACACAAAACCACAAGTAACTCAAAAACTTTTTGAATTTAAAATTTTTTGTTTTAAATTCAGTTCAAGAACTCTCCAAATCTTTGAATTGAGGAAATCAGTTTTATTTCTTCAAAATGTCAAGTAATCGGAGTTAAAGTGAGAGGTTTTTGTGACAGAAGGTTTTGCAGTTCTGTAGAGTTTGTGATTTAAAGAACTCAACTCAATTGAAATTCCAATTGAATGTGATTTGAGGAACTCAGTTTTCGATTTTAAGATTACCCGATAATGGAACAAAACTGTATTGTAGATTTAATTTTTAAAATTAATCTGGATTTGGAGTTTTCCGTTTTGAAACATAGGATCTTCTGTGTCGCAAGGGAATCATTTTTTTTTTTTAAATAATTATACAGTGTAACCCGGATATAAGAGAGTTGTCGGAACCGAATAAGAAGTCTCTTATATCCGATTTTCTCTTATATCCGGATTTCTCTTATATCCGGGTTTGGTCTATTATATATACATTAACACAGGCTCTAATTTGGGACCAGAGAAAATCTCTCTTATATCCGGGTTACACTGTATATATATATAGCCACCAGCTGCCTGTCTGTTCATTTCCATAAGACAACAGAACTAGGAAAAAACAAGAGAGGAGGAAAGAAACTAAAATCAAAGAGGGTACAAAAGAAAGGATGAGAGTAAGTAAAAAAAAAAGAAAAAGATAGAGAAAAGCAAAGTGAGGAAGTGAGAAAGATATAGACTGGCCTGTTGTCTTGAGTTTTATAACTCCTTTAACTCTTTGATCAGTTAAAGTGAGTGAAGTTTTAATATTTGATTCTTTTGGAGTGTAAAATGCACCATACATAATAAGTTGGTAGATACAATAAGGCACTACTTATAAATAATGTTTGTAGATTAGCCTACATTTGACCTTTCTCAGGTCTCGACATTTGCCAGAATTGAAAAATTTTTTTATTTTTTTTTCTGTTTAGAAGAGTCCTGTTCTTAATATTTATACAGTGAAAAATCGACACCTGACTTTTTACAGAGTTATCTGGACTTCTTGTGTAAAAACAAACTTTTTTATTTTTCATTAAAGAACAAAAATATACATTAATTAATAAAAGTATATGACTGTTTATTCTTCATTTAAGATAAATATTATTGCCCAATGTTTGTGCATGTGCTTCTGAAAAAATCCCCCCCCCCCCCATTTTTTTTAAATGTTAAAAAAAAAGTTTTTAAAAATTTAGAGAATGAAAAAAATTATGCAGATATCAATGTAGGCACAGTTTCAAACTTTACATTTGTAAATAATGGCTAGGTCCAGATAACTCTGTAAAAAAAGTCAGGTCAATTTTACACTGTATCAATATTATGAACAGGAACTCCCCACTTCTAAATTGATAAGAAATCAATATTTTTCTGTTTTGACAAACGTCATAGCTTGAGGAAGAAGTAATGACTGTTAATCTATAAAGGTTATCCCCTCTCCCAATTTTTTACAAGTGGACCCATCTATTTAAGTAGTTCCATCAATGGTATTAATATATACATATCCAACTCTCCGCTTTAGCTAGCTAAATTTAACGTGATTTTCTCTGAATTTCAGGGATTAGGTGTTATTATCTACAGTTGGCCTAAATATCCTCATCTTTACAATAAAAATGAGGATATTAGTCTGACTGTAAACAAAATTACTTTCTTCGCAATATTCCACAGTATGATTCTTCATGCTATTGAGAAGTGATGGTATTTTTGGTTCCTTAACCACTAAACGTTTTTTTGCTACCAAACCATCTTTAAAGAACAGATCCACAGTTTTCACCCTTGGTGATCGAGGGGAGGTACTGACTTCACAGCTGGAAGCTCCTGTTATTGTACCACATGCTGCCCAGAAAAATGAGACACGAGTAAGTAATTTTTTTCCAATATCCTATTTAATTACTTGTTCTCCCTAAAAAATGTTCACCACTGAATTTCAAAATTGACTTTGTGTAATTTTGTTGTCTTTAGAAAAAGTATCAAGGGAGTGCAGTGAAATTTGTTTCATATTGTCTCCATCCCATAGTAGTTGATACATTTAGTACTTGAAATATATATGAAAATGTAACAACTCTTATGGAACAGAGCTATTATAATAATATCATGTACTACCTCTGTCCCATAATAGTTGATACATTTAATATATAAAATATATGAAAATGTAATGGCTATTAGGGGACTGGGCTAGTATAATAATTTTCATATACTAAATCTGTCCTATAATAATTGTTACATATGGTATAGGAAATATATATAAAAATATAACGGCTATTAGGTGCCAGAGCTAGTATAATAATTTCCATATACTAAATCAGTCCCATAATACTTGATACATTTTATGAATTAAATTTATATGAAAAGGTAACAACTTTTTTGGGACAGAGTATAATATGATGTACTATATCTGTCTCATAATAGTTGATAGATTTAGTGTCTGAAATATATATATCTAAATGTAACAATTCTTATGGGACAGACTTAGTATTATATCAATTACTCTCTCTATCCCATAACAGTCAATGCATGTACAGGTACACCTCACCCTACATTGTTAATTGGTTCCAGAGGTCATGACTTAGGTCGAAAAACGACTTAAGTTGAAATAACCACACTATAAACTACAAATAAGCACTTCCCATTGCTTGATGATATGTACATACAGTATTCTGAATAAAGTAATTTATCAACGATATAGCCTTATGCTTTGCATTAGCAATGAAAGAATGCTCTGGCAATTTTTTCCAATGTAATTCAGTTTCATCAATGTTAAAAATCTGTTCAGAAAGAAACCCGTATTCTTCGATGACCTTAGCCAATGCATTAGGAAAATCGGCTGCTGCTTGTTTATCAGCTGATGCACTTTCACCTTGCTTCTTAATGTAGTGATAACTTCTTCATTCTTTAAATCTCATAAACCAGCCATGACTCGCTTTAAACTCTAAATCTTTCTCATCTGGGTATTTTTTGTTCAGGTCCTCAAAGACAGTGCTTTCGCTTGAATGATTTCTTGACTAATTGCAGCACGCTGATGATTCATGCTATCAATCCAAAGAGAAAGAAGTTTTTCCATCTCTTCAAAGACTTTTCCTCTTTTCTTATTGATAACAGTATTCTTCATCCCTGGGGCATCAGATTTGATATGTGCCAAAATCTTATCCTTATTGTGAACAATCGTTGATAAGGTTGTCTGATTCATTTCAAAAGATCAAGCAATCGATATAACCTTCTCACCTTTTTCGTGATGTTTTATCATAGTAAGTTTATCGTCCAGTGTTATAGCATGATGCTTAAGCACTTGCACAAGGAATTTTCTTAGGAGCCATTGGGGCAAAATATAAAGTCAAAAATGAATGGGAATGAGAGAGTAGGCGATAAGCAGACGTATACCATGCGTATGCCTAAACTAAACTGGATTTCAATTTCATGGGAATCATGAGTGGTGCTGACAACGATGCCAAATGGTAGATATTGGAACTACCGTGGAAAATGTCAATATTGAGCTCTTAAAGACCACTAAATAAAACAACAACAAAGAATCACAGATGTTTTCATATTTCATTGTCTACGATTTATGATGGTTATATTAACATTTACTATAAATGTACGTATTTTAATATGATTTTATATACTTTTATTCGTATTTATTGTACAGAAACATGATTTCATGTGCTTTTAACACTTTTCTAGTGATATTATGACTTCAATATTTGTGGCAGACAGACATAAAGTCGAATAAAATAACTTGATTTATATTTTTCCATGCATTTTTTGACAAACGACGTATAATCAAGAATGACTTAACTTGAAACAACGTAAATCAAGATGTAATTGTAGCATATAAAATAGATATGAAACTCTCTGTAAAACCTATGACTCGGGGACTTCACTGTCATCGTCCGAGCTTACTATGACAGATCGAATCCCAGTTATAAAGGGTAGGGCCAATTCAACGCACACTGCACTTCACCTAAAAACTCCACTCCACAGACCTGTGGGAGACGTTCAAATTTGACTTATCAGTCACAAACATGCCAGCAAGTGATGTGTTCAGACTCCCTCTTGATCTTTGTTTTATAAAGCCAAGCCATGATGAGATATGAAAATGTAAAAACTCTTATAGGACAGAGCTTGTATTATAATATCATGTACACCCTCTGTCCCATAATAGTTGATGCATATAGTATATGAAATATATATGAAAATGTAAAAACTCTTATGGGACAGAGCTAGTATTATAATATCATGTCCCATAATAGTTGATGCATATAGTATATGAAATATATATGAAAATGTAAAAACTCTTATGGGACAGAGCTAGTATTATAATATCATGTCCCATAATAGTTGATGCATATAGTATATGAAATATATATGAAAATGTAAAAACTCTTATGGGACAGAGCTAGTATTATAATATCATGTCCCATAATAGTTGATGCATATAGTATATGAAATATATATGAAAATGTAAAAACTCTTATGGGACAGAGCTAGTATTATAATATCATGTCCCATAATAGTTGATGCATATAGTATATGAAATATATATGAAAATGTAAAAACTCTTATGGGACAGAGCTTGTATTATAATATCATGTACACCCTCTGTCCCATAATAGTTGATGCATATAGTATATGAAATATATATGAAAATGTAAAAACTCTTATGGGACAGAGCTAGTATTATAATATCATGTCCCATAATAGTTGATACATATAGTATATGAAATATATATGAAAATGTAAAAACTCTTATGGGACAGAGCTTGTATTATAATATCATGTACACCCTCTGTCCCATAATAGTTGATGCATATAGTATATGAAATATATATGAAAATGTAAAAACTCTTATGGGACAGAGCTTGTATTATAATATCATGTACACCCTCTGTCCCATAATAGTTGATGCATATAGTATATGAAATATATATGAAAATGTAAAAACTCTTATGGGACAGAGCTAGTATTATAATATCATGTACACCCTCTGTCCCATAATAGTTGATGCATATAGTATATGAAATATATATGAAAATGTAAAAACTCTTATGGGACAGAGCTTGTATTATAATATCATGTACACCCTCTGTCCCATAATAGTTGATGCATATAGTATATGAAATATATATGAAAATGTAAAAACTCTTATGGGACAGAGCTTGTATTATAATATCATGTACACCCTCTGTCCCATAATAGTTGATGCATATAGTATATGAAATATATATGAAAATGTAAAAACTCTTATGGGACAGAGCTTGTATTATAATATCATGTACACCCTCTGTCCCATAATAGTTGATGCATATAGTATATGAAATATATATGAAAATGTAAAAACTCTTATGGGACAGAGCTAGTATTATAATATCATGTACACCCTCTGTCCCATAATAGTTGATACATATAGTATATGAAATATATATGAAAATGTAAAAACTCTTATGGGACAGAGCTAGTATTATAATATCATGTACACCCTCTGTCCCATAATAGTTGATGCATATAGTATATGAAATATATATGAAAATGTAAAAACTCTTATGGGACAGAGCTAGTATTATAATATCATGTACACCCTCTGTCCCATAATAGTTGATGCATATAGTATATGAAATATATATGAAAATGTAAAAACTCTTATGGGACAGAGCTAGTATTATAATATCATGTACACCCTCTGTCCCATAATAGTTGATACATATAGTATATGAAATATATATGAAAATGTAAAAACTCTTATGGGACAGAGCTAGTATTATAATATCATGTACACCCTCTGTCCCATAATAGTTGATACATATAGTATATGAAATATATATGAAAATGTAAAAACTCTTATGGGACAGAGCTAGTATTATAATATCATGTACACCCTCTGTCCCATAATAGTTGATGCATATAGTATATGAAATATATATGAAAATGTAAAAACTCTTATGGGACAGAGCTAGTATTATAATATCATGTACACCCTCTGTCCCATAATAGTTGATACATATAGTATATGAAATATATATGAAAATGTAAAAACTCTTATGGGACAGAGCTAGTATTATAATATCATGTACACCCTCTGTCCCATAATAGTTGATGCATATAGTATATGAAATATATATGAAAATGTAAAAACTCTTATGGGACAGAGCTTGTATTATAATATCATGTACACCCTCTGTCCCATAATAGTTGATGCATATAGTATATGAAATATATATGAAAATGTAAAAACTCTTATGGGACAGAACTTGTATTATAATATCATGTACACCCTCTGTCCCATAATAGTTGATGCATATAGTATATGAAATATATATGAAAATGTAAAAACTCTTATGGGACAGAGCTAGTATTATAATATCATGTCCCATAATAGTTGATGCATATAGTATATGAAATATATATGAAAATGTAAAAACTCTTATGGGTCAGAGCTAGTATTATAATATCATGTACACCCTCTGTCCCATAATAGTTGATGCATATAGTATATGAAATATATATGAAAATGTAAAAACTCTTATGGGACAGAGCTAGTATTATAATATCATATACAGCCTCTGTCCCATAATTGCTGTCACTTTAGTAAATTTTTCAATAAATTTTTGGTATATTTGCAAATAAAAACAACTTAAGACATCCTGTGTGAAAATTAAATAATATATGAACTCACTGCTCGGGACATTCATTGTGAGAAACATTTAGATAATTTACATTTCCAAAATGATTTTCTTCTAAAACTGTAAAATTGAGGAAACACAATGTATGTCATATTCTTTTGAAGCAACATCTATAATTCCATACATCAATTTTCCATTTTTAGAACATTGTAAGAGAACTTTTTAAATATCATTTGTTGGTAATATTTAAACTTCATGCCCACAAAATAAACAGTGTCTGAAAAGGACAGTTATTCGCTTGACACCACTATTACTGTATACACTTTTAACTTCCTCATCAATGTTTATTTAAAAGATTATAAAAGTATGTTAACAAAGTACAATGCAATATTATTTAATATTTTATAAAGATTTGCCATTTACCATTTTATAAAGTAATACTTGTGAAATATTTTTGTTAAAAAAATTATAAAAAAATGACAAAATTATAAAAATATATTAATGGAAGAGATGCTTTGAACCTGTTTTAGTGAATTTGTGTTGAGAACAAATGAAAGAAATGCTGGGAAAATATATTTTTTCAAAATTTATAATTACAGTTACTCATCATTATGTGTTTATTTAAATTTTATTGTTCAGACATTCTAGTTTGTAGAAATGTGAATATTTTCTCAGTTTCAATCGGCCAATGGACAGTCCAACATTTTCCGTTTCCAAGATTCTCTGACTCAAAAAGTGCATTATAGAATTCTAGTTTGTAGAAATGTAAATATTTTGTCAGTTTGAATCAGCCAATGGGCAGTCCAGTATTTTCTGTTTCCAAGATACTCTGAAACAAAAAGTGCATTGTAGAATTCTAATTTGTAGAAATGTGAATATTTTCTCAGTTTGAATCAGCCAATGGGCAGTCCAGCATTTTCCGTTTCCAAGATTCTCTGACTCAAAAAGTGTATTGTAGAATTCTAATTTGTAGAAATGTGAATATTTTGTCAGTTTGAATCAGCCAATGTGTGGTCCAACTTTCACCACCTACATTATTGTATTGTTGGTCCCTAAAAGCAATCTTTAAACAGATTTACCTAATAAGGCTAAAATATTAGGTTCATTTAATTCTATTTTTGCAACAATTCTGTTAAGTGTCTCCTCTTTGTCAGTGATGTTCCATTTACTCTGGAATAAAGGGGTAGAGGGTAATAAAAGTGTAGGTTGGAAAATACATAAAAAATTCATTTGTTTTTTAAACAAAAAAGAGTGGAAGTGGGAATAAATGGTCAGGTTGAAATAAACAGACAATTTGGAAAAAGTGGAAAATAAAATAATCAGGAGGAATCCATTGTAGTTGTTCAGTGATTAAGGCAGTCATTTGTATAGCAAAATGTTTTATAGAGTTATCGCCCTTGGTTACATAAACCAACATTTAAAAGTTATTTTCTTCCTTTGAGTATATTTAATAAAGAGTATTTTGTTTATATTGTCTCCAGCTTATACCTGTAACCTAAAGTTATTACATAAGCTTTCATAATTTCATGTTTTACTGATTTATATAGGGGTACTGGAAAGTTTTTAGCCCAAATCCACATCCCAAAATCAGATCATTTTTTGGGGGGATGAGGATCAGTAAGAGCTTCTGGTTGAGAACTTTTCAGCGCACATCACATATATACTTGAAACTAGAAACAAACATTTTGTCAAGCTAAATTGGTAAAAATTACAGTCATTAACAAAAGTTTAAGACTATAACAAGATTATTTTCATTTTTTGTATTATCTTCTGTCATATGGGATTACATGATGCATGTTGTATTGCATTGTTCTATGACACGTGATCCATAGTCAACTTAGTCTCTTAGTTTACTATACACTTTGTATTTCTTCTACTTAACATATTCAAATAGGTACAATACAATCTTATTTACCAATCAACTAAACCTACCTGAACCAAAGAGGTTTACTGCCTTTGGTTGTTCTTGAACTTCTTCTACAACCTTTTCCTCGTTCCCCCCTTGAGGCTTATGTCCTGTTCTTTTTAATGGAGATCTTGGTCTCATTTCATCTTCTCCCCTCTTGGTTGTCTTTTAATTTTTTAACCCTAGCCTGGGCTGCAAAACACTGGATCCAAGTCTTGATAAATTCTGGTTCATCCAAGTGACTTAAACATCTTATCGGTGATGCCATATTGTTGTATTGGGTTGTGATCTGTAGTCAACTTCTTGACTGTCTCTTAGTTTACTATACACTTTATATCCCTTGGACTTAAATGCAAATAGGTACAATCCTATTTACTAATCCACTACAATTCTATGACTTTTCGTTATTGAATCAACCATTATTTACACAGGATTTATGGTCAAAAGATTAGCAGTCATTGTGATAGTATTTATGCAATGAATTAGGCTTAGAATAGGGGCAAGAAATCCTCACTTTCACATGAAAGGCTCAAATTGTCATTCTACGTGAAGGTTATTCTGAATATGAAATTAGTGTAAAAGTAGATGGCAGCAAAACAGCTGTGCACATTGTGAATTTCTAAAATTCAGGGACATTGATCAACATGGAGAGAAGTGGACATCCAAGGAAATCCAGTGCTAGAGCTAACCATTTGATGAAGTGCATTGCTATGCAATCCCCAAGAAGTTCTTATAAGAAGATATGTGCTGCTCAGCTTCAAAATGGTACAGATGTCAGTTCTGTGACTATTCAATGTCTTCTAAAAGAATTTGTCTGAAAAATAGACACAAAATAAAAACAAATCTTAAAACTACCCAATTCAACACAAAATGACCTGTGGGGTTGATGTGCTAGTAAAATAACCTATCTATATCTAAATCTATAACTATTCACATCATCCAAGATTTGAGTTTGATCTGAGATTTAATTTAAAGAGGGCTCAATACAAAGTAGACAAAACTGATGTTTAACCAACTCTTGTTTATCTAAGTAGTATTTCTACAATAGAGAATCCTACTGTTGAAAAATTTCATACTGGAAGTACTAAAAATTCTTTTAAGACTATGTGGTACCAACATATCTTATCCTTCACCAATAGTACTTTTAAAAATAGTACATCTCTTTCTAAATACTTTTGGAATTTAAAAGAAGATAAAACTCCCAAGGTAAAATGGAAAAATTTTTAAAAAGCTAGAACACGTAAATCTTTAAATGAACCTTGTTTTTTATGCTTACTTGAAAAATTAGAAATTATCAGATTTTCTGATAAAAACTCCTTATTAAATCAAAGAAGTGAATTGACTGTAAATTATAGGCATAATCTACCTTTTACCTTACAATATGTTTCAGCTTTGAATTTGATAATACTTTTTCTTAAAGTAATATTCAGTAGAGGAACTGTGCTTCACCTTATATGACTTACTATTCTATTTGTAAGATTCATCTTGATTTAATATAGCTCTATATTGATGTTTAGTTAGTATTATTAACATCTTATATGGATGTAGAGGTGTTTAGTTAGTATTATTAACATCTTGCATTGATTAGTTAGTATTATTAACATCTTGCATTGATTAGTTAGTATTATTAACATCTTGCATTGATTAGTTAGTATTATTAACATCTTGCATTGATTAGTTACTATTATTAACATCTTGCATTGATTAGTTAGTATTATTAACATCTTATATGGGTGCTTTTTACTTAACAGTTGCATATTAATTTGCCAAAATTGTTTTGTATTTATAATCTATTTTTTTTTTTCAAATAGTTATTTAACCGTTTTTTAAAGTGGCTTTTATTTATCAACTACAAAATTTTATGTAGGTAGCTGACCAAGCATATAACTAGTTAGCATTATGTGAAATTACCTCCCTACTTCTTTCGCTTTTACTTCTTACTTGTAGTGTTGAAGCATAATTGTAATTGTGTAGTGATTTTTAACTTGTTTTTGTTGTAATATCCTAAAATAAATAATATTATATATATATATCCCAAGAAACAATGTTTCTCCTTCACCTTTATTTGTGTTTGTATTCTGTCTTATCCTTGTATGGATACAAATTTCTTTTGAAATGGATGGTACTTTTCAATTACTTTTCAATGTTCCAGGATCCTATGCATCTTGTAAGTGTTTTATGGTTTTCAAAACTCTCTTGGTTGGGATACCAGGCTTTTCAGGGTCTTTCCTTTCCAACTGCAGTTTTTGAATGCTTGTAAAAAAAAAAAATAAATAAAAATAGTGCTGTTTTTAAGACCCTTGTTCTTTTCTCATCTTGATCATATCACTTACTGTCAGAGGTTTTGATGGAATATCAGCTTAGTCATATCACCTTGATCATACTACTTGTCAGAGGTTAAGATGGTAATACCATCTTGATCCTACTATGTATTGTCAGAGGTTTAAATAGTAATACCATCTTGATCCTGCCACTTGCTGCCAAGGGTATTACCATCTTGATCATATCATTTGTTGACAACCCCTGTCAACAAATGATATGATCAAGATGGTAAATAGTAATACCATCTTAATCCTGCCAATTGTTGTAACGGGTTTAGATGATAATACCATCTTGATACTACCACTTGTAAGGAATTTAAATGGTAATACCATTTTGATCATATCACTTGCTGGGTCAAGATGGTATTAACATTTTGATCATACCACTTGTTGTCATGAGTTTAGATGGTAATACCATCTTGATCCCACCACTTGTCATGTGTTTAGAGGATAATACCATCCTGATTGTATTATTGTCAGGGGTTTAAATGATAATGTCATCTTGATCCTACCACTTGCTGCTGAGGGTTTAGATGATAATACCATATTGATAATACCACTTGCTGTCAAATATTAAAATAGTATTACAATCTTTATCATACCACTTGTTGTTAGTGGTTAAGATGGTATTATCATCTTGGTGGATATTTGTGGTGTTTAATTTTAGGTATCATGATAAAACCAAAAGGATTTTTTTTTTATTTATTGAAAGTAAATTTTATACTTTTGACTTTCATTTCTTAATAGTTGCCTCTTATTACAATAAAGTTTGATTTCTGTTTATTGACAAAACATTCAAAAAATATTTTTGCACTTGATAACTTTTCATTTCAATTAAAAATGCAATCAGTTTCTGGAAACATGTTATTTTCTTGCATTATTTTAACCCCTAATTTATATTTTTAACTAATTTTTAAGCTTATTTTTTAAATATTACCATTTTGTTTTTCTTTTTGAAACATCCTCACCCCTTCTTTAATGTTCATCTTGTTTTTTTTAATATCTTTTATCTACAATGGTCAACGATTGTGCTTTTTAGTTGCATTTTACTCACTCCCTTTTCATTTTTCACTCCCCCTCATCTTTCCACGGTTGTTGGTCAATTCTGTGGGGTGTTTCATATTTCCTTGGTGCTTTCTTGCTCTCATGGTTTTTAATGCATTTTTGACAAACTTGGACCTTCTTGCCTGCAAGAAAAAAACAAGTGTCAAAAGGGTGGTTTTTCCATTGACACCACTATTATTTTAACTACCTTCACTCCTCGGCAATGTTTGTCATTGAAAAGGGATGATTAGAATTGAAATAAAACCTAAACATATGAAAGTGAATTTATACATTTATTAGTATTTATTTTTATTTATATACTGTTTATTTATTGGAATGGTTAGTAAAACATTGGCTAGTTACCAATTGATTTGAACTTTATGAAATGGAAAATAATAAGGATTTTCTTATAGTTGGTTCACATGTTTTAATAATTTAGTAAATATTTATAAATTTATGAATAAAATATTTTCATATTTATTTCTTTATAAATTGGTAAATGATAAATATTGTATTGTGTTAATTTTAATTGTATTAGTTTTTAGAATGTTGTAAATATAAAATTATTCTTGTAAATAAACAATCTAATAAGCAGTGTTTAATATTTTTGTTGTCATTCTCAAGAACAAAAAAATGTATAAATTCATTTTCACCATGTTTTTGGTTTTATTACAATTCGAATCATCACTTTTTAAACATTGCCAAGGAATGAAGATAGTTAAAATAATTCTGGTGTCAATAGAAAAACTGTCATTTTGCCAATCTGTTTTTCTTTTTTTTGTGGGCATGTAGGTCTAAGTTTGTCATGTTTTTTTTTTTAATTCTAGTTTCTTCATTTTTTTTAAAGCTTCGTACCTGCTAATTTTAGAGCCATTCCATTTTCTTTTTGCACCCAGCTGAGAATCAGCCATATAAACTTTTAACAAAAACTTTTAAAGTTTCTAACAAAAGAAAAATACCAAAAGACTTGTATTTTAGTGCTATAGCTGGACAGTTAACACTTTCAGTGCTGCATTGTCATAGCATTGTTGCCTGGCCTGTTTTTGTAAAAATAGGAAATTACTATTTACTGGAAATAAGTGACTACAAAGCTGTTGATGGCAATTTCTTATGGCTGTAACCATTTTACTTTTGATTGGTTACTCAACAGTATAAACTAAGATACCCTTCCATCCCCACACAAAAAGGTATACTAAGTAAAGGATTCAACACAAAGATGCCCTACAGAAGTTGATAAGATATATCTAATAAGCTGACTTCCCAACATTTGTTATTCTAGATTGAAGACGATTATTGTAACAGATCTTTGAACATACTCTACTAAACACTGATTATTACAGATGGCTAGTTTGCACAATGCAGTTGGAGTGTGAAGACAATTTGGAAGATTACTATGCAATAAAATTTTGTCTTAAACTGGGCAAAAATGTTACATAAACCTATGAAAAGCTCCAGACTGGTTATGGATTAACTTGTATGAGCCGAGCATCTGCTTTTCACTGACACAAGGTCAATAGAAATGGGGTGAGAGACAATAAGAGATATGGGAGGGAGAGGAACATCAGAACATCAGAGATGATTTAGAAAAATTACCATTTACTGGATGAAGACTACCGTGTGTCCATAAAGACACTAAGCCTATCGTTTAGAGTTGGTGGCAACTGTATACAGAATTATTCATAAAGATCTGAACATGCGCAAAATGTGTGCAAAATTTGTTCCCAGGGTCTTCAGTGATGAACAGAAGGGAAGACACATTGGTGACAGCGGGGAGATGGTTGATGGGCATCAAAACTGTTTTGCACCCTCCCTGCAGTCCAGACTTTTGGTTGTTCTCCAAACTGAAGGAGAACTTTAGGGGGCATTTGTTTTGAAGACATCAAGAAGATGAAGAAGGCTGTGACAAGTATCCTGGTCAGCTTCACTTTAGATGATTTCCATGGGGCCTCTCCAAAGTGACATGTGCATTGAAGTCAGAGGATCCTACTTTGAAGGAGCCATAAATCTCTCTACTGAAAATGTCTCAAAACTTTTGAAATGTATCTCATATTTCCACAGCAGGCAATGTATGTTTTGTAAAGACATGTATATACCTCATCAGAAGTATGAATTACACCAACTGAAATCATGGAATTTGAAGGTGTCCAGGACCCTATATATTTGGCATCATGAAGAATACAATAATTCTTTATATGAGGTGGATTCCAGAAGTTTTTAGCTTTTTTCAGGAGAGACATTTATTAATTTCAGTTAATTGTCTCTCCTAAAAAAAAGCTAAAAACTTCTGGAATCCACCTCATATAAAGAATTATTTTATTCTTGATGATGCCAAATATATAGGGTCATCGGCACCTTCATTTTGGATGACTTGACGAATGGCGGCTTCACAAAGTGACTGGAGCGCTACAATAAGTGCATTGAAATCAGAGGATCCTACTTTGAAGGAGATTAGAGTTTTGTACTCATTTGAAATTAATAAATGTCTCTCCTGAAAAAGGCTAAAAACTTCTAGAATTCACCTCGTATAAAGAATTATTGTATTCTTGATGATGCCAAATATATAGGGTCATCGGCACCTTCATTTTGGATGACTTGACGAATGGCGGCTTCACAAAGTGACTGGAACACTACAATAAGTGCATTGAAATCAGAGGATCCTACTTTGAAGGAGATTAGAGTTTTGTACTCATTTGAAATTAATAAATGTCTCTCCTGAAAAAGGCTAAAAACTTCTAGAATTCACCTCGTATAAAGAATTATTGTATTCTTGATGATGCCAAATATATAGGGTCATCGGCACCTTCATTTTGGATGACTTGACGAATGGCGGCTTCACAAAGTGACTGGAACGCTACAATAAGTGCATTGAAATCAGAGGATCCTACTTTGAAGGAGATTAGAGTTTTGTACTCGTTTGAAATTAATAAATGTCTCTCCTGAAAATGTCTCATATTTCAACAGCAGGCAATGTATGTTTTGTAAAGACATATATATACCTCATCAGAAGTATGAATTACACCAACTGAAAGCAGTATTGTATTACAGTAGTGTTTTTATCTCACAAGCTATTGACTGCAAGTTCATTCTTCTTTGATTATTTCAGGAATATGCACTGGTGCCCACGTTGGCATTATTCAGCAAATATATGCAACTATACAGAACACCAGCATATTACTAGTAGTTAAAGCAGAACGAAAGTGGGTTCAGAAAGCTGTATTTTTATATTAATGTTCACCCAATACAAGGCCCAAGAGCCACTTAAGGTAGAGAGTTTCTGTGTGGTGTCGTATGAGCATAAGAAAAGGCAAGAAATGAAATTCTTGGGACTATGCAGGAGAGATAACATCTCTAGACTTGAAGAGGTCAAGATTATAGTGATTGGGAAAACATCCTGCCAGGAATCTGTTCCACAAAGCAGTAATTCTTGGGGAAAAAATTGTCCAAATGGAGTTTACTCCTTACTATTAGAATATAAAGGGAATGGGAATGATTCATCCTTGTGTACGTTGCATGATGAGTCCCAGTTGTAAAGGTCAGGGGTCAGAGGAATGTAGTTCATCAGAACACATGCCATGGAAATAGCAATAGAGTATCGACAGGATCACAACCTTTTGTCTGTGGGCAAGGAGTTGTAGGGTGGAAAATAAGTCATCACCCACAAGGATGACTAGATGCTTTTAAACTGTATCAAGACATTCAAATTGTCCATTTACTTTCACAATAAGGCTCTTTCGAAAGATATGGCTCTATCTTCTCTATATTAACATGGTAGACTGGAATCCCTAGTCTTGGTTAGCAGTGAGACTAGAAGGACCACTCTGAATTCTAAACCATGACGAAGACAATGGGAAACCACTCCGCTATCTTTCCCAAGAAGTCTTGGCAGTTTACATAATAAAGAAACAGAATCTCTGTAAAGTAATGATTATTTACTCGGAATTCAAAACCATAACAAAAACAACAGGAAACCACTCCGCTATCTTTCCCAAGAAGTCATGGCAGTTTACATAATAAAGAAACAGAATCTCTGTAAAGTAATGATTACCTACTCGGAATTCAAAACCATAACAAAAACAACAGGAAACTACTCAGCTATCTTTCCCAAGAAGTCATGGTAATTCATAGATACTACAGAAATAGAATCTGTGGAGAGCCATGATCACCTACATCTTAAAGCAGCATGTCATTTAATATTAAGAAAATAGGTTAAATTACAATGTAGAGTGGGTTCTCTAGCCTTGAATGCCAGCTAGCCTAGATGCAGGACTACTCTGAATTCAAAACTATGGAAAAGGCAATGAGAAACCACTCCACTATCTTTCCCAAGAAGTCATGGCAATACACACACAAAGAAAAGAATCTGTGGAGAGCTGTGATTATCATAGTCCTGAAAGTGCATGGCATTAAAAAAAAAATACTAGAAACATGATTTAATCATTTGAAGAAAAAAAATTCATTAACAAAATTAATAATTATTTTTCTGTTATTATTTCATGCATTTATAATAATTTTGCTTTTTAAATCATTAAAAGTAAAAAAATATAACAGGACCATCACTGTCAAATAATGACGGCCATATTTAAGTAAATTTGCTTTTAAGTTGGTTATATCTTCAGAATGAGTAATCTTTGAATTTTATTGATTCTTTTCTCATAAGAAAGAATTCTGCTTTTTAAATCATTAAAAGTAAAAAAAAAAAAAATAGCACAAAAAAGAAATTTTGTTAAAAACTGGCAGTAAGTAAAAAATGAATACAAGAAATAATGGTTAAACTTTTGGTTAAATTTGAACTCATGTCCTTTTTACCTCAAAATCCTCTGAGTAATGCCCAGCTGTAGCAACCATGAATCTACACGAACTTCACAGATTTGTAAACAAACAAATTTAAACTATGAACCCATCACTTCATTCTATGACTTCTCTCGGTATTTTATTTGATTTTATTTATCACACTAGCTGTATAATAATAAATCGCATTATTTTTATTTTATTTTTTATGAAATGAAAGCATTGGAAACCTTTTATATTGGTCATTATTAATTTTTGACTAGTATTTATTTTCATCTTCATTTTTTATTAGATGAAGCATTGTCAGCCATTATTATTAATTTTTGACTTGTATTTACTTACACCTTCATTTTTGATTAGATGGAAGCAATGTCAGCCATTATTATTAATTTTTGAATAATATTTACTTTCATCTTTATTTTTTATTAGATGAAGCATTGCTAATCATTATTATTAATTTTTGACTAGTATTTATTTTCACCTTCATTTTTTATTAGATGAAGCATTGTCAACAATTTTTAATAATATTAACTAATATTAGATGAAGCATTTTTAGATGAAGCATTCTCAACTTTTATTATTTTTGACTAATATTTTCTGTTATCTTTATTTTTATTAGATGAACTATTCATCTTTGTTTTCTCAAAGTGTCAGTTGTAAACTTTTTTATACGTACCTGGAGGCAGAAAAAAGGTGTTATAGAAAGTTTCTTGCCTCTAACAACATTGATAAGAGCATTTCTTGTGAGATGTCTGATCAGCTGCTCCAGATCAATCATTTCTTTCGCTGTTTTTATTGCCATCTACGAACTGTCCTTAACAACTTTCTAATTCGCTGTCAGATTAAAAAAAACCAGAAAACTTCACAAAGTTTCTTAGATATATATGCATGACACATTGAGATACAGTCTCAATTGTAGACTATTTGAGCAAACTGGTTTAGCCCACCTGTAAGGTCATATACTTGTATCAAAATCTGTCACTATATTGCACACATTTGGCTGTGTTACATGTGCTTGGTATACCCTTATCAGTCTGGGTGTATTGCGCTTTGTGTATTTGTACCCCAATGTCACTTTGCTGGTATGCTGTTGTCTCTCTCTCAGTTATAATAATAGACCAAGTTTCTTACTATATTGACAACTGAGTACTTGAGAAAAAAGGACATAAAATTGAGAAGTACAAAAAAATTAAAGTACAAAATCAAGAGAATATAAATTTGCCAAAAAGTAGAATTTGTGCCTAGTGGAATAGGAGCATTAGGAAGAGTGTCAAAAAACATTGCCAATTGGTTGAAATCATTAGATTTACCAATGAGTTTTTATGTGTTGCACAGTCCTGGATATGACAATAAACTACGTCCGGCAGCAAGGCCTCTAGTTGGGAGATTGGAGGTCTTAGAAGTATGGAACCACCTCTTAATTGCTGTTTTCCCCAGGTCCACCCTGACCCTGGGTGGTAGCACCTGTTAGGGTCAAAGTTATGGTGAACCCCAAACAAAACACTATGAAAATATAAAAATACCAGTAATACATTTTTATATAAAAAAAATTATCAACAATACATAATTATAGTAAAATTACCAAGAATACCTATTTATAGCAGAATGACCAACATAACATTTTATAGTAAAATGACCAACAAAACATTTTATGGTAGAATGAACAATACTACATTTTATAATAGAATGACCAACAATTCATTTTATAGTAGAATGACCAACAGTACATATTTATAGTAGAATGACCAACACTACATATTTATAGTAGAATGACCAACAATTCATTTTACAGTAGAATGACCAACAGTACATATTTATAGTAGAATGACCAACACTACATATTTATAGGAGAATGACCAACACTATATTTTATAGTAGAATGACCAACACTACATATTTATAGTAGAATGAACAACAATATATTTTATAGTAGAATGACCAACACTACATATTTATAGTAGAATGACCAACACTACATATTTATAGTAGAATGAACAACAATATGTTTTATAGTAGAATGACCAACACTACATATTTATAGTAGAATGACCAACACTACATATTTATAGTAGAATGAACAACAATATATTTTATAGTAGAATGACCAACACTACATATTTATACTAGAATGACCAACACTACATATTTATAGTAGAATGAACAACAATATATTTTATAGTAGAATGACCAACACTACATATTTATAGTAGAATGAACAACAATATATTTTATAGTAGAATGACCAACACTACATATTTATAGTAGAATGACCAACACTACATATTTATAGTAGAATAACCAACACTACATATTTATATTAGAATAACCAACACTACATATTTATGGTAGAATGACCAACACTACATATTTATAGTAGAATTACCAACACTACATATTTATAGTAGAATGAGCAACACTACATATTTATAGTAGAATGACCAACACTACATATTTATAGTAGAATGACCAAGACTACATATTTATAGTAGAATGAGCAACAATATATTTTATAGTAGAATGACCAACACTACATATTTATAGTAGAATGAGCAACACTACATATTTATAGTAGAATGACCAACACTACATATTTATAGTAGAATGACCAACACTACATATTTATAGTAGAATGAGCAACAATATATTTTATAGTAGAATGACCAACACTACATATTTATAGTAGAATGACCAACACTACATATTTATAGTAGAATGAACAACAATATATTTTATAGTAGAATGACCAACACTACATATTTATAGTAGAATGAACAACAGTATATTTTATAGTAGAATAAACAACAATATATTTTATAGTAGAATGACCAACACTACATATTTATAGTAGAATGAACAACAATATATTTTATAGTAGAATGAACAACAACATATTTTATAGTAGAATGAACAACAATATATTTTATAGTAGAATGAACAACAATATATTTTATAGTAGAATGACCAACACTACATATTTATAGTAGAATGAACAACAATATATTTTATAGTAGAATGACCAACACTACATATTTATAGTAGAATGACCAACACTACATATTTATAGTAGAATGAACAACAATATATTTTATAGTAGAATGACCAACACTACATATTTATAGTAGAATGACCAACACTACATATTTATAGTAGAATGAACATCAATATATTTTATAGTAGAATGACCAACACTACATATTTATAGTAGAATGACCAACACTACATATTTATAGTAGAATGAACAACAATATATTTTATAGTAGAATGACCAACACTACATATTTATAGTAGAATGAACAACAATATATTTTATAGTAGAATGACCAACACTACATATTTATAGTAGAATAACCAACACTACATATTTATGGTAGAATGACCAACACTACATATTTATAGTAGAATGACCAACACTACATATTTATAGTAGAATGACCAACACTACATATTTATAGTAGAATGACCAATACTACATATTTATAGTAGAATGAACAACAATATGTTTTATAGTAGAATGACCAACACTACATATTTATAGTAGAATGACCAACACTACATATTTATAGTAGAATGACCAACACTACATATTTATAGTAGAATGAACAACAATATGTTTTATAGTAGAATGACCAACACTACATATTTATAGTAGAATGACCAACACTACATATTTATAGTACAATGAACAACAATATATTTTATAGTAGAATGACCAACACTACATATTTATAGTAGAATGAACAACAATATATTTTATAGTAGAATGACCAACACTACATATTTATAGTAGAATGACCAACAATATATTTTATAGTAGAATGACCAACACTACATATTTATAGTAGAATGAACAACAATATATTTTATAGTAGAATGACCAACACTACATATTTATAGTAGAATGACCAACACTACATATTTATAGTAGAATAACCAACACTACATATTTATATTAGAATAACCAACACTACATATTTATGGTAGAATGACCAACACTACAAATTTATAGTAGAATGAGCAACACTACATATTTATAGTAGAATGACCAACACTACATATTTATAGTAGAATGACCAACACTACATATTTATAGTAGATAAACAACAATATATTTTATAGTAGAATGACCAACACTACATATTTGTAGTAGAATGAGCAACAATATATTTTATAGTAGAATGACCAACACTACATATTTATAGTAGAATGACCAACACTACATATTTATAGTAGAATTAGCAACAATATATTTTATAGTAGAATGACCAACACTACATATTTATAGTAGAATGAGCAACAATATATTTTATAGTAGAATGACCAACACTACATATTTATAGTAGAATGAACAACAATATATTTTATAGTAGAATGACCAACACTACATATTTATAGTAGAATGAACAACAGTATATTTTATAGTAGAATGAACAACAATATATTTTATAGTAGAATGACCAACACTACATATTTATAGTAGAATGGACAACAATATATTTTATAGTAGAATGAACAACAATATATTTTATAGTAGAATGAACAACAATATATTTTATAGTAGAATGACCAACACTACATATTTATAGTAGAATGAACAACAATATATTTTATAGTAGAATGACCAACACTACATATTTATAGTAGAATGACCAACACTACCTATTTATAGTAGAATGAACAACAATATATTTTATAGTAGAATGTCCAACACTACATATTTATAGTAGAATGAACAACAATATATTTTATAGTAGAATGACCAACACTACATATTTATAGTAGAATGAACAACAATATATTTTATAGTACAATGACCAACACTACATATTTATAGTAGAATGACCAACACTACATATTTATAGTAGAATGAACAACAATATATTTTATAGTAGAATGACCAACACTACATATTTATAGTAGAATGACCAACACTACATATTTATAGTAGAATGAACAACAATATATTTTATAGTAGAATGACCAACACTACATATTTATAGTAGAATGACCAACACTACATATTTATAGTAGAATGAACAACAATATATTTTATAGTAGAATGACCAACACTACATATTTATAGTAGTATGACCAACACTACATATTTATAGTAGAATAACCAACACTACATATTTATATTAGAATAACCAACACTACATATTTATGGTAGAATGACCAACACTACATATTTATAGTAGAATTACCAACACTACATATTTATAGTAGAATGAGCAACACTACATATTTATAGTAGAATGAGCAACACTACATATTTATAGTAGAATGACCAACACTACATATTTATAGTAGAATGACCAACACTACATATTTATAGTAGATAAACAACAATATATTTTATAGTAGAATGACCAACACTACATATTTGTAGTAGAATGAGCAACAATATATTTTATAGTAGAATGACCAACACTACATATTTATAGTAGAATGACCAACACTACATATTTATAGTAGAATGAGCAACAATATATTTTATAGTAGAATGACCAACACTACATATTTATAGTAGAATGAGCAACAATATATTTTATAGTAGAATGACCAACACTACATATTTATAGTAGAATGAACAACAATATATTTTATAGTAGAATGACCAACACTACATATTTATAGTAGAATGAACAACAGTATATTTTATAGTGGAATGAACAACAATATATTTTATAGTAGAATGACCAACACTACATATTTATAGTAGAATGAACAACAATATATTTTATAGTAGAATGAACAACAATATATTTTATAGTAGAATGAACAACACTACATATTTATAGTAGAATGAGCAACAATATATTTTATAGTAGAATGACCAACACTACATATTTATAGTAGAATGACCAACACTACATATTTATAGTAGAATGAACAACAATATATTTTATAGTAGAATGACCAACACTACATATTTATAGTAGAATGAACAACAATATATTTTATAGTAGAATGACCAACACTACATATTTATAGTAGAATGACCAACACTACATATTTATAGTAGAATGAACATCAATATATTTTATAGTAGAATGACCAACACTACATATTTATAGTAGAATGAACAACAATATATTTTATAGTAGAATGACCAACACTACATATTTATAGTAGAATGAACAACAATATATTTCATAGTAGAATGACCAACACTACATATTTATAGTAGAATGAGCAACAATATATTTTATAGTAGAATGACCAACACTACATATTTATAGTAGAATGAACAACACTACATATTTATAGTAGAATGAACAACACTACATATTTATAGTAGAATGAGCAACAATATATTTTATAGTAGAATGACCAACACTACATATTTATAGTAGAATGACCAACACTACATATTTATAGTAGAATAACCAACACTACATATTTATATTAGAATAACCAACACTACATATTTATGGTAGAATGACCAACACTACAAATTTATAGTAGAATGAGCAACACTACATATTTATAGTAGAATGACCAACACTACATATTTATAGTAGAATGACCAACACTACATATTTATAGTAGATAAACAACAATATATTTTATAGTAGAATGACCAACACTACATATTTGTAGTAGAATGAGCAACAATATATTTTATAGTAGAATGACCAACACTACATATTTATAGTAGAATGACCAACACTACATATTTATAGTAGAATGAGCAACAATATATTTTATAGTAGAATGACCAACACTACATATTTATAGTAGAATGAGCAACAATATATTTTATAGTAGAATGACCAACACTACATATTTATAGTAGAATGAACAACAATATATTTTATAGTAGAATGACCAACACTACATATTTATAGTAGAATGAACAACAGTATATTTTATAGTAGAATGAACAACAATATATTTTATAGTAGAATGACCAACACTACATATTTATAGTAGAATGGACAACAATATATTTTATAGTAGAATGAACAACAATATATTTTATAGTAGAATGAACAACAATATATTTTATAGTAGAATGACCAACACTACATATTTATAGTAGAATGAACAACAATATATTTTATAGTAGAATGAACAACACTACATATTTATAGTAGAATGAGCAACAATATATTTTATAGTAGAATGACCAACACTACATATTTATAGTAGAATGACCAACACTACATATTTATAGTAGAATGAACAACAATATATTTTATAGTAGAATGACCAACACTACATATTTATAGTAGAATGAACAACGATATATTTTATAGTAGAATGACCAACACTACATATTTATAGTAGAATGACCAACACTACATATTTATAGTAGAATGAACAACAATATATTTTATAGTAGAATGAACAACAATATATTTTATAGTAGAATGACCAACACTATATATTTATAGTAGAATGAACAACAATATATTTTATAGTAGAATAACCAACACTACATATTTATAGTAGAATGAGCAACAGTACATATTTATAGTAGAATGAACAACAGTATATTTCATAGTAGAATGTCCAACAATACATTTTATGGCAGAATGATCAACATTACATTTTATCTGTAGTTGATGACATACAATTACATTAAAAATATATTTTGTTGAAGCCATAAAATTGAGTTGAAAATATTTAGATTTCAGCATTATATACCACATAGAGATGTTGATATGCCACTAAACAAAACCAACCAACCAACTTGTGTTTCAGAAGAAGGCCTGTTTGCTTGGCACAACACAAACAACCAGAAAAGTACTGGATACCTAAGTTTGACTAGATGTAGCTTGATATCCAATAAGTGCAAAACCAGGTTTTAGCATCCTGTAAGTTATGCAAAAAGATAACAATAACAACAATACTAAATTTTAGTGTATTTGGACAGTTATTAGTACCAAGATGAAATGTTCGGAACATTGTCAACATATTTGTTTCAAAGTGCATATTTATCCGTTGAATACTCATGATGTTCAATGAGCATGCAAGGAATTTTTTGTCTCAGTATTACCTATTTGTTTTCTTTCTCATTTTTGGGGTGGGGGTGAAGGGGTAGGTTAGCATCAGCCATGCTTATGAAAGACAAAAAAGCTTTTTTTTAAGATGGTTAAAAGAGGGCAGTTTCGCTTTGAGATACCCAAATAATAAATATATCCCAGTTTATCACTCAAAATTTAAAGTCTCATTGTTTCTATTTGTATCAACCTAAGATCAAAGTGTAGTATGTGTTTGTTTTAATATATTGATGTATCTTTACAAACCTTTTCATTAACCCCTGACAAGATCAATTTCTTTTACTTAGTGTTCCATATTGGAACATTTTAAATAAATTAACAGTATGTAATATTGGAATTATGAAAAAATTGTTTTTTTCGTTTAGTCAGTAATTTTTTCAACACTACTTAAATACACTCGTCCCCTCATAAAAAAAAGTGGGGGACTTTTTGGAAATAATTTTTATATATTAGCATTCATTAGAACTTCCTAAGGCTGCAACATTTGTAACGATAAAAATACTGATTTTTATATCAATTTAGAAATGTGATCCTATTCATAATATCTATATAGTCCCTAATTATTAGTTATTGTCCTTAGCTGTTTTGTGTATATGAAAAACAGATTTTAGGGTCAGTATTTTCAAAATGATTTCTTTTTAAATAAAGAATATATATATATATATATATATATATATATATATATATATATATATTTAGTTTACGAAAAACTAGGTAATCCGTATGGGTAGACCCAAGGAGGATAATATATATATATATATATATATATATATATATATATATATAATTTGTAATTAGAGAACAAAAATATATATAAAATTAATAAAAGTATGTATCTGTTTATTCTTCATTTGAAATAAATATTTATTAACTTCAGATATTTTTGCATCTGCTTAAAAAAAAGTCCCATACAGAAAAAATATTTTTTTTAAAAAGTTTAAAACGGGTTCTCAACAGGGAGGGGAGGGTCTCAGAGTTTTAGGAGGTAGCTAAAATCTTTTACATTTTCTTGTCTTTTATTTACAGAATTTTGTTTATTGAATTCCAGTACACTGGCATTCTACTGAACTTTTTTTTTTATTGAAGTATACTTCAGTTTATTTATAATTAGTTATGAATTGAGACAAATTACTGAACATGTATTCAAGTTTAAAAATCCATCAACATTTTCTATTGCTATTAAATTTGTAAAGCTCCTCTAAAAATAATCCATGTATATATACTAATATGGAAAAGAATTAAGATTTTCAATAATATATGCATGTTTTGCAATGAAACTTTTGAGTCAGACAATCTTGGAAGATGCGGAGGAAAAGGGCTCATTGGGCAAAAAAGACCCACTGGTCTAAAATATTCAGAAAATTTAAAAAAATATACTCAGATATCAATGACATTACCACAGTTTCAAACTTAACATTTATAAATAACAGTTAAGGACAATAACTCTGTAAAATGTTAGGGATTGATTTTACACTATATTGATATTATGAAGAGAACTCCCTGACTAAATCAATAAAAAGTCAATATTTTTCAATTGTCAAGTGTCATGGAATAAGGAAGGTCTGAAGAATGCTAATCAATAAAAATTGTTTCCCAAAACTAATTTTTCCCTATTTTTTATAAGTAAACCAATCTATTTAAGCAGTGCTTTTTTTCTTTATTTTTTTTATTTTTTTAATTTTTTTTCAGGACATGGCTCTCCATAGATTGTCTCTTTATCTGTGAATAGACATGACATGTTGGGGAAAGAAAATAGTGAAATGATTTCTTCTTGCTTTCTCTGCAATTTGAAATTCAGAGTAGTCTTCTACTGAACTGGCTGACAAACACCCAATACTAGAAAGCTCAGAGTACTCTTTTATTTAACCCATAGCTCATGGGGAGAAAAGGTAAATTCATACTTTTCCACTGAGTATTTATGCAAAAGAGACTAGGTAGGAGTTTGAACTCATTTGAGCAATTAAACTTTTCACAAAGATAAAGATTAAGTGTCCCATACAGCCTATAAATAAAATCTTTAAATATATATGGCAAAACAGATTTTTTGAAAGCAATGCAAATGATTTTAATATAGGGAAATTAAAGCAAATGATTTTACTATAAGGAAAACATTGCAAATGGTTTTAGTATAGGGAAAGCATTGCAAATGGTTTTTAGTATAGGGAAAACATTGCAAATGGTTTTTAGTATAGGGAAAACATTGCAAATGGTGTTAGTATAGGGAAAGCATTGCAAACGGTTTTAGTACAGGGAAAGCATTGCAAACAGTTTTAGTATAGGGAAAGCATTGCAAATGGTTTTACTATAGGGAAAGCATTGCAAATGGTTTTTAGTATAGGGAAAACATTGCAAATGGTTTTTAGTATAGGGAAAACATTGCAAATGGTGTTAGTATAGGGAAAGCATTGCAAACGGTTTTAGTACAGGGAAAGCATTGCAAACAGTTTTAGTATAGGGAAAGCATTGCAAATGGTTTTACTATAGGGAAAGCATTGCAAATGGTTTTTAGTATAGGGAAAACATTGCAAATGGTTTTTAGTATAGGGAAAACATTGCAAATGGTGTTAGTATAGGGAAAGCATTGCAAACGGTTTTAGTACAGGGAAAGCATTGCAAACAGTTTTAGTATAGGGAAAGCATTGCAAATGGTTTTAGTATAGGGAAAGCACTGCAAATGGTTTTTAGTATAGGGAAAACATTGCAAATGGTTTTTAGTATAGGGAAAACATTGCAAATGGTGTTAGTATAGGGAAAGCATTGCAAACGGTTTTAGTACAGGGAAAGCATTGCAAACAGTTTTAGTATAGGGAAAGCATTGCAAACAGTTTTAGTATAGGGAAAGCATTGCAAACAGTTTTAGTATAGGGAAAGCATTGCAAACAGTTTTAGTATAGGGAAAGCATTGCAAATGGTTTTTAGTATAGGGAAAACATTGCAAATGGTTTTTAGTATAGGGAAAACATTGCAAATGGTGTTAGTATAGGGAAAGCATTGCAAACGGTTTTAGTACAGGGAAAGCATTGCAAACAGTTTTAGTATAGGGAAAGCATTGCAAACAGTTTTAGTATAGGGAAAGCATTGCAAACAGTTTTAGTATAGGGAAAGCATTGCAAACAGTTTTAGTATAGGGAAAGCATTGCAAATGGTTTTTAGTATAGGGAAAACATTGCAAATGGTTTTTAGTATAGGGAAAGCATTGCAAACGGTCTTAGTACAAGGAAAACATTGCAAACGGTTTTAGTACAGGGAAAGCATTGCAAACGGTTTTAGTACAGGGAAAGCATTGCAAACGGTTTTAGTATAGGGAAAGCATTGCAAATGGTTTTAGTATAGGGAAAGCATTGCAAATGGTTTTTAGTATAGGGAAAACATTGCAAATGGTGTTAGTATAGGGAAAGCATTGCAAACGGTTTTAGTACAGGGAAAGCATTGCAAACAGTTTTAGTATAGGGAAAGCATTGCAAACAGTTTTAGTATAGGGAAAGCATTGCAAATGGTTTTACTATAGGGAAAGCATTGCAAATGGTTTTTAGTATAGGGAAAACATTGCAAATGGTTTTTAGTATAGGGAAAACATTGCAAATGGTTTTTAGTATAGGGAAAACATTGCAAATGGTGTTAGTATAGGGAAAGCATTGCAAACGGTTTTAGTACAGGGAAAGCATTGCAAACAGTTTTAGTACAGGGAAAGCATTGCAAACAGTTTTAGTATAGGGAAAGCATTGCAAATGGTTTTTAGTATAGGGAAAACATTGCAAATGGTTTTTAGTATAGGGAAAACATTGCAAATGGTTTTTAGTATAGGGAAAACATTGCAAATGGTTTTAGTATAGGGAAAGCATTGCAAATGGTTTTACTATAGGGAAAGCATTGCAAATGGTTTTTAGTATAGGGAAAACATTGCAAATGGTTTTTAGTATAGGGAAAACATTGCAAATGGTGTTAGTATAGGGAAAGCATTGCAAACGGTTTTAGTACAGGGAAAGCATTGCAAATGGTTTTAGTATAGGGAAAGCATTGCAAATGGTTTTACTATAGGGAAAGCATTGCAAATGGTTTTTAGTATAGGGAAAACATTGCAAATGGTTTTTAGTATAGGGAAAACATTGCAAATGGTGTTAGTATAGGGAAAGCATTGCAAACGGTTTTAGTACAGGGAAAACATTGCAAACGGTTTTAGTACAGGGAAAGCATTGCAAACAGTTTTAGTACAGGGAAAGCATTGCAAACAGTTTTAGTACAGGGAAAGCATTGCAAACAGTTTTAGTATAGGGAAAGCATTGCAAACAGTTTTAGTATAGGGAAAGCATTGCAAATGGTTTTAGTACAGGGAAAGCATTGCAAACAGTTTTAGTATAGGGAAAGCATTGCAAATGGTTTTAGTATAGGGAAAGCATTGCAAATGGTTTTTAGTATAGGGAAAACATTGCAAATGGTTTTTAGTATAGGGAAAACATTGCAAATGGTTTTTAGTATAGGGAAAACATTGCAAATGGTGTTAGTATAGGGAAAGCATTGCAAACGGTTTTAGTACAGGGAAAGCATTGCAAACAGTTTTAGTATAGGGAAAGCATTGCAAATGGTTTTTAGTATAGGGAAAGCATTGCAAATGGTTTTTAGTATAGGGAAAACATTGCAAATGGTTTTTAGTATAGGGAAAACATTGCAAATGGTGTTAGTATAGGGAAAGCATTGCAAACGGTTTTAGTACAGGGAAAGCATTGCAAATGGTTTTAGTATAGGGAAAGCATTGCAAATGGTTTTACTATAGGGAAAGCATTGCAAATGGTTTTTAGTATAGGGAAAACATTGCAAATGGTTTTTAGTATAGGGAAAACATTGCAAATGGTGTTAGTATAGGGAAAGCATTGCAAACGGTTTTAGTACAGGGAAAACATTGCAAACGGTTTTAGTACAGGGAAAGCATTGCAAACAGTTTTAGTATAGGGAAAGCATTGCAAACGGTTTTAGTATAGGGAAAGCATTGCAAATGGTTTTTAGTATAGGGAAAACATTGCAAATGGTTTTTAGTATAGGGAAAACATTGCAAATGGTGTTAGTATAGGGAAAGCATTGCAAACGGTTTTAGTACAGGGAAAGCATTGCAAACAGTTTTAGTATAGGGAAAGCATTGCAAATGGTTTTTAGTATAGGGAAAACATTGCAAATGGTTTTTAGTATAGGGAAAACATTGCAAATGGTTTTTAGTATAGGGAAAACATTGCAAATGGTGTTAGTATAGGGAAAGCATTGCAAACGGTTTTAGTACAGGGAAAGCATTGCAAATGGTTTTAGTATAGGGAAAGCATTGCAAATGGTTTTACTATAGGGAAAGCATTGCAAATGGTTTTTAGTATAGGGAAAACATTGCAAATGGTTTTTAGTATAGGGAAAACATTGCAAATGGTGTTAGTATAGGGAAAGCATTGCAAACGGTTTTAGTACAGGGAAAGCATTGCAAACGGTTTTAGTACAGGGAAAGCATTGCAAACAGTTTTAGTATAGGGAAAGCATTGCAAACGGTTTTAGTATAGGGAAAGCATTGCAAATGGTTTTTAGTATAGGGAAAACATTGCAAATGGTTTTTAGTATAGGGAAAACATTGCAAATGGTTTTAGTACAGGGAAAGCATTGCAAACAGTTTTAGTATAGGGAAAGCATTGCAAATGGTTTTACTATAGGGAAAGCATTGCAAATGGTTTTACTATAGGGAAAGCTTTGCAAATGATTTTAGTATAGGGAAGGCATTGCAAATGGTTTTAATATAGAAAAAGCATTGAAAATGGTTTTACTATAGGGAAAGCATTGAAAATGGTTTTAGTATAGGGAAAGCATTGAAAATGGTTTTAGGTTATGAAAAGCATTGCAAATTATTTTACTCTAGTGAAATGATAATTGATTAATTCCATCTTTGGGGAAAGCATTGCAAATATATTTACTATAAAGAAAGCATTTGAAATGTTTATACTATAGAAATGCTTTACAGATGGTTTTACTATTTACACAATGCAAATGAGTCTTCTATGACAAAAGTACTGTAATCAGTGTTACTATAAAAATACATTGCAAATCAGGAAGGAATGCATTGTCAGTGGTCATGAATTAAGCCCAGATTTACTGATAGGAAGAGGCTTTTACATTGTTATTCAATGATAATGTTAGATTTTTCAAATTTTGGAACAAGTTATTTACTAAGAAAGAAAATCACTGTTCATAGTTTTCAAGTTTCATCTACTTCATCATTTACTTATCATGATGATTCTGTTTCTTTTTTATATTACCTGCTCAGCAGTTTTTCTTTCTTTTTTACTAATTGTAGGTATTAAAATATGGCCTGGGATACAGGTGTGTCAAGAATTTCTGACATTTTGATTTGAACCATTTTTCAAATAGATAAGTCATCTTTTATATAATTGTTTTATAGATATATCTCTTTTTACCACTGTGGAATCCCTGGAGTATTTTTTCATATTCTGAGGAATTCTCAACCTATATAAACAAACATATGCACATATATACCTGAAAGGAAGAAATATATAAAATGGCTCTAAAATTGGTCAGGGGCTGCTTCTGCATGAATTTGGTATTTTCAGACTGTGGTAGAGAACTAACAAAACTTACTGATCTTGTGAAGTATTGCTGGAATTCTCTGGGTTAGTGGTAATGATTAAGCCCTCAAACATATATATATGTGATCATCTATTGAAGGTTTTATTGTTTGTGAAAGAGTATTTGATTGATTTTGCAAGAATGTTGGTGAAATGTTTTTAAATTTCTATTAAGTGTAGGCATGAAATAATGTATTTTATTACATATTTAGTCTGAGGAACTTGAGGCAAAAAAAAAAAGAAAACTTTGATAGAAAATCCACATGTTTATATCATATATATATATATATATATATATATATATATATATATATATAAAATGTGCAGTTTTCAACTTATATACAATCTATAAATTTCCTGGTTAAATCTTTAAAGTTTGTAGACTGACAATTTTTTGGCATATCTTGAAATTCATTTTAATTTTTTAACTTTTATCTCCTTTAATAATGTGAACAATGTTTTTAAAGTTCTTGTTTGTGTCCCTTCTCTTCAGCCCCCCTCCTAAAATCTTTTATCTGAATTTTTTATCATTTTCAGTACACTTTTGAGAAATTATTTCGCAGTCAACACTACACCCTGATGGACAACTGTTGTCGCGAGTATCTATTCATAGTCGACTTTTTCATGGTCTCCACTTCGGGCACCCCGGCACAGGATCTTTTTAACAACATCATGGGTAAAACATTGTCTATGTTTTTGGTAAGTAAATCTTAAAAGAAAGAGATTTTACCCTTTGATCAAACCATCCATGACCTATATTGATGGTAAATGGAATTTGTTTTGCTTTTGTACTTAGATGACAGTAAGGACTATTTAGTTTTGACTAAATTAATCCTCAAAAATTATAATCTAGTCAATTTTTTTTTTTATATATATATTTTATGAACATTTCAACCCAAGCAAGGTGATGAAGCCACTGAGACACAAGGGGGCTATTTTAGAATGAAAAAAATGAGAATGTATTAGTGTGTGATACTATGTATACTCATATAGAAGGGGAAAAGATGGTTTTATCTTGATCTCGAGTGTTTCTGTTTGATAAACCAGCAAATGGTTCCTTTTGAAGTTCAGTTTTCTAAGCGACCTAGACTTTAATTGAAAGGAATAGTAAAGAGATCAACTGGCAACAAAACCGGAAACTAGGTATATCCAGGTGCTGATGATAAATTGTTGTCTAAATTACACAAAAATGAAAATAACACTGACGTCTCATTTTAACAATATATTTACCAAAATTACACAAAAATATCTTGAAATATTAAAGAGTAAAATTATTCAATAAAATCGCCACAGTCTCCAGCCAACTCCGGAATCTCCTGCATCTCTGCTGGATGGTCTCCTTGTTTAAGTTGGTGAATGCTGCCATAATCCTTGCCTTCAGTTCATCTTTGATGTTACAAGGAGTTTTGTTGGCCTCTTGCTCAATTGCACCCCATGCATAGTAATCAAGTGTGTTGTAGTCTGGGATGTTAGGTGGCCATATATAAGAGGTAATGGGGTCACACAAATTGTCTGACAGCCATGACTGTTCTCCTGCTTGTGTGGCATGGTGCATAGTCTTGTTGCCAGACATAGGGTCTTCCAACAGCCCCCCTCTTGACCCAGGGCAGCACTACCTCCTCATGTCACTTTATGTAGGCCTTTGTGTTGAGGCTGAGGCCCTGCGGGAAGATGAATGGAGGCATAACGTCACCATCTCCAGTGATCACTCCAAACACATTCATAATCACCATCAGACTCATCCAACTCTTTCCAAATACTATGCACTGTCCTCAGATTGACACTCAAACACTCTGAAATGTTTGTATTGGAGCTTTCAGCAAGAATGCCAAGCAGTACAGCATGCTGTTTTCAAATTTTTAGCGGAGTGAATTGTGCACTCATGGTGCTCTTTTCCTCACAGACAGTGCCCCACTGTTATACTGACAATTTATCCATCGCAACATGTATATTAACAGTCATGCTTGGGATTGGGGAGACTTATGGTCCGCCTTTGACTGGAGACAATGTGTCTGTGTCGTGGTTCTAAAGCTTTCATTTAATATTACCATCCACCATGTCAGGATAAGTAGAAGAACATAGCAGAAGTTGTCCAAAGTATCACCTACCTACCCACCTGGGCAAGCAGGTGAAGCCCTGAATGAAATATGTATCATACGGTCAACCTCAGGAAGTTAGAACAGAGATACACTTCCCTCTAAAAATAATAGTCTGCTAAACTATTATTTAACAAGATGATATAACTGAGATAAACATTTATGATAATACTGAGAAAAATCAGACCAAAATAGTGTGGAACTGAGAAATCAACTTTCTTATTATGTCTTACATGTGACCCCGAAAGTCAACCCCAGGAAGTCGGAGCTGAGATACATTTCCTCTAAAAATAATAGTCTGCTAAACTATTATTTAACAAGATGATATAACTGAGATAAACATTTATGATAATACTGAGAAAAATCAGACCAAAATAGTGTGGAACTGAGAAATCAACTTTCTTATTATGTCTTACATGTGACCCCGAAAGTCAACCCCAGGAAGTCGGAGCTGAGATACATTTCCTCTAAAAATAATAGTCTGCTAAACTATTATTTAACAAGATGATGTAACTGAGATAGACATTTATGAAGATAATTAGAAAAATCAGACCAAAATAGGGTGGAACTGAGAAATCAACTTTCTTATTATATCTTACATGTGACCCCGAAAGTCAATCTCCAGAAGTCGAAGCCGAGATAAATTTTCCTCTAAAAATAATAGTCTGCTAAACTATTATTTAACACATTGAGTAACCCATGTAATAAGCTTCTGTAAATGGATAGACTGGGAAGGATAATAAGTAGGCAGTGCTTAGATCTACAAAGGATAGGAAGTTGTGGAAAGCCATGAATGGACACAGCACATGAAAAAAAAGATTATGTGCAATCAAGCATGTCAAAAGTAGTTTGCAGTTTTTCATTGGAGATCACTTGCTGAACAATGCTCTATGGTTGATAGCAATTAAATGAAGACATTACTCAAAAGTAAGGTTGGAGGTAGTTAACATACTCAAAATATCCAAATCACATGGTGAAAATCATCTGCCCTAGAAGTGGTGGACTGGGTCTAAAAATATTGGTTGCCAGGAGACAAATGGATCCACCCACAACTATTATCTTTTAATTTTCATAACAAATAAATAAAATGTTTAAAAAATACATATGGAAAAAAAGTGTACAATTAAAATTTTTGTAGAAAAAAATGTGTATCCCTTAATAATTACAAGTACATATTTTTGGCAGTAGATACCAAATGTAAATACAGTGTTATAATTTAATTTTTTATTCATTTTTGTTAATTTTAAGTAATTGGTTAATATTTTAAAATAGTCTATTGCCCAATTTACACATTAACATATAGTTCAAAAGCAGTCCACTATATTAAGAGCAATTGTTTGTGTTCACGAGATGATTATTTGAATCTGCCAATAATTTCTGCATTCAATTCATCTAAGAATATCTTTTCAATGGATAGCAACATGCATGATTCCAAATTCTCCTCAGGCAGCAAATTTCTTAACCTTGACATTATGATCTTTAGCTTTGAATATGTCCTCTCACATTGGATTTGAGTAAGGGATAGTGTGCAGATGGCATTATAAAATTATTATTCCTTTTTATTACTAAGACAGTTGTCTGTTTTTGTTTCTTTATTGCATTTTTATTTGATATAGGGGACCTACTCTATCAGGGGCCCACATGTCACCAGGCAAGCTGACCAGTTTGCAACTGTGCACTAGTTTGTTTATGTTTGTAGCTTTGATGTGTAACTTCCAAATAAAAAAAGAAAACCTACAGGACCTTACAGTGCCCTGTTTTTTGTTTTTTTAATGGGCATTGAAATGCTAATACTTTGTAATATCATAAAACAAACAATATTATGAAGGAGCAAAATAAATCACCACTAATCAAACTAAAGGCAATGATTTATATATAGCAGAAATGGAAGAGTATTTTTATGGGTTCTACTGTGTTTGTGTGTGTGCTGGAGATTGGCAACTGCTGCTGGCAATAATATCACTACTACTACTACTGTAGTTTTATGCAACAAATTACACAGCAGTTATTTTGATTAATTGCATTACTTAGAATGATTAGGCTGATGGCCACATCATGTTAAAACACTGGTTCCCATACAATCCCTAAAATTTAGCAACATCGAGCCTGGTCAGTACCTAGATGGGTGACCGATTAGGAATACCAGGTGCTTTAAGCTTGGATGTGCAGATGGTGTAATGGATAATGACTGGGAATTGGTAATCAGAGAGCCATGTTCTGATTCCAGTTGGGTTCATTATGTTCACTTATGCACAAATACCCTTGAGAAAGGCATGAAAGGGCATTTCTTTATAAATAATCACTCATTTCGTATTTACCAAGTTGAAAACTAATTGTCATTTTCACAAAGGGATATTTTCCACTGCATTTTTATTGTAAAATCATTTCAAACACATTTTCATAATAAAATCATTTTCACACAAATACCCTTGGGAAAGGTATGAATACACCTCTTCTCTGCCCAACCACCGAACTAAAAAAAGAAAAGAACAGGCCAAAAAATAACATAAAGCAAGCAAACAATATATGCAAGGCAAAATAAGAGAAATATGGCAAAGCAAGAGTAATAAGGCAAAAATTTCACAAACTAAGAATTGGGGTTGCCACACAAGAGCAAATTTAGATAAACGAACATAGTTGTTCTGACTTCAAGCCAAGACAGACAAGGACTGATTCTGGCATCTCATCTGCCGTCACTATCGCACAGATGTGCTGTGGCTTCCCTCTGTGTTTTCTATAAGTACTTTCATAGCAACTGCTCTGACAAGCTATTTTCACTGGTTCCCGAACTGGATTAATTTAAGCGTGCTACTAGGTTGGCATCTTGGTCTCACCCTTTCACTGTCGAAATGATGAAATGTAGCCATCTCTTCTACTCCAACAGCTTCTTATCTCATACCTCCTGTCAGGAATTCCCTTCCTGTCACTTGCTTCCCTGATAGCTAGAATTTTCAAATATTCAAATGTAATGTCAATTGACATCTTCTGATGCCTTGACCTTGATCCCTGTCCTTCTTTTTTATCTTTTTTACCAAACACTCCTCTTTACTCTTACTCTCACTCTCTGCAGCCCCTTGTGTGTTAGTGGCACTCCCGCCTTGCTTGGGGTGATTTGCTTAAAAAAAAAAAAAAAAAAAAAATGAAGCTGAGAAGTGGCCTGTTTTATTGGCTAGGAAGAAATCCCAGCATGCACTTGTGTGCTTCTGCCTATAAATTGATGAGTTGCGAATGTTTTGCGGCCATTCTAAATGGGAATGAAACCAACAGTTTCTATCAAATATAAAGATCCCTCTTTGTATAAACAAAAAGAATGGTTGTTGGGTCTCAATGTGATATTGGAATATAAATATACATCTGTTGATATTAGGCACATGAATAACAAAGTGGGAAAAGTCTGTGTAATTAATCTGATCCTCTAGAAGGACTTTATAAGACATAACACAGAATTTTTTCCACTTTGTTATTCATTTGCCTAACAATGTTCTGATATCTCAAAGTCTCTATGTTATATTCTCCATATGTAGATATACTATTAATATCTGTGTATTTCTTATCCTTAGTTCTTTCATCTCCGTTTTTTTTTACTTGTAGTACCTGGCTATTTTATTTCCTCAATCAAGCTCTGATGAAAGAAAGGATTTAGAACTAGCCAACATTTTCTGATAATTTTTTTTTTTTTTTCCATTTACTTTTTAGTAATATATATTTTCTATTTCACATTGCTATTTATGGCAATTGTAAAAAAAAAAAAAAGAATTTTTTTCTCCTTTTTCAATTTCCTCTTTTTTAAAATAAATGTTTGTTTTTATAGCATTAATTATTCAAAAACCCAAAGTATGAAAAGTATATGTAGGTACCTCCAAAGATTCACTAAAAAATGAGCATACCATGATGAAAAAAATGTCCTAAACTAAATAAAAACAAAGTTTTATTGTCAAAATCTTTGTTATTATTAACAGGAAAAAAAAAAAACAAAGGATTTTTTTATTATTAAATTATTTTTTTAATCCATTTTAGAACCTTAAAAATTTATAATATAAAATGTTAGCATCTTTGTGCAGTGAAGAACATTGATTTGGAAATTCTTGCAAAAATTAAATAATTGTTGGATTTTAATGAAACTTTAAGGACTCATTCACAAATGAAAGATATTATTTTTTTAAATTTTGTTAAAAATATTTTTTTACATCTGTTATCTCCAATTATTTAATTCTGTGAAATTTCAAAAAATCATTTTTGTACAACTTAATGCTTATACCGGTTATAAGCAGAAGACTTTGAAGAATTTAATTCATGAATTTGTTTTTGTAAATTTTTTTCTGTTAATTACTTTTATGAATAAGATATATAATGAACACTATTGTCTTAATTAAAAAAAAAATTTTCAATGAATAATGAATTTTTACAAGAATTGTATTCATTTTTTTAAATTTTAATCTGAATGATTTATAAAGTTTTAAATCTTTTAAAATTCTGTGATAGGTAATATTGTTATTAAGTAAAAATAATATTTACTAATCATAAATGGAAAAATTTACTTCAATTCAGCAAACCCCAGTATTTAAAAAGAATTTTGAATTTTTTTCTGAATATATAACATGCCTATTTTTATAAATATGGATATCTATACACAGCATATCAGAAATAAGAGTGGTAACTTTTTTTTTTTTTTTTTTTTTAAGCGTATCACCCCAAGCAAGGCCGGTGGCCACTATCACACATGGGGTTACAGAAGGGTTGGAGGAAGAGCAGATAGGAGTGGTAAAGGAAGGGATGTGGAGAAAGAGAAGGACGGAGGGTCGATCGAGGCAGAGGGGTTACGGGAGATATAGAGCGAGAGCAGATAGGAATGAAAGATGAAAGGAAGTGGATAGATCAAGGCAATTGGAGATGACGATTGACGCTACACTTAAACCGTTGGAGATTGTATTTGTCAGGGAAACAGTAATAGGGAAGGGAGTTCCATAGGCGAGATGTGCGAGACATGAAGCTATTGGAGTAGAAAAGACGTCTACATCTAACAGTTTCAACGGTGAAGGGGTGGGAACGGGATGCCAGCCTCGTAGGACGCTTAAATTCACGAGGCTTAGGGACAAGCGAAAGCAACTCCTCAGAGCAATTACTGTGGAAGTACTTGTAGAAAAGGCAGAGCGATGCAACATCGCGTCTGTGAGAGAGTGACTGCAGACGAGATGACAGATCAGGGCCAATCACATTGCATATCCGTCTCTGGATCTTATCAAGAACCCTGAGGCAACACGCAGGGGCCCCAAACCATAACTATAGTAAATTTAAAGCCAACATACATAAAATTCATTAAAACATTAGATTATTTAGAATATTTTCCTAAAATATATTATATGTTATATTTGTCAAGTAATTTTTACAGATATGTCCCCCATAGAAAAAATTTCCAAATATGTCTATCAAGATAATTGTTTACAACTCATAAAACACCCACCTCCATGTTAATAAAATTCTTTACTGCCATATTTTAAACTAAAAGTACATAAGGAGTCATGGGGGAGTAATGGCTAGTGGCTCGGATTGAGGAATTAGAGAGCTGAGTTCAAATTCCAGTCAAATCCATTACATTCACTTACGTGCTAATACCCTTGAGAAAGATATGGATCCTCTTCTTCTCCAAACCCCCGAACTGGTCTACCACAGAAAGAAATGGCAACCTACTGCGAGAAAAAAATCTGCTTTGTCAGTCATGTATCAAAAGATACATGATCACCTAAGCATGTATCATGCATGGCATATAGCTGACTGAAGTAATATTTGTTTCAAATCAGATTAATTAAACTATACATCAGCTTATCTTTCTCAAATAAAGTTTCAGAAAAGTATATTTTATTTTTGAAATATTTTTTTAATAAAGAGAATTATGTTGTGCTGAGAGAATTGCTCACGTGGCTAAAATCAGCCATTTTTAGCAATTAAAAATAATTCAATTTAAATTTGTTTTGAAATGCAGCAAAGTATTTTGCTTATTGGAAATATTAAGCTTAATCTATTAGCTTGAAATTAAAACTAAAATAAAAGCTTCAAGAAAGATTTTTCATTTTTAAAAAATCATTTTAAACCTGAGGTATCTCTTTTCTTTGGAGGTATTTATGTATATGTAATTGGGTTTTTTTTTGGGGGGGGGGGGGGGGTTGTAGTAGATAAGTACAATATATCA